>JAGSMU010000013.1:0-1200000 GCA_029286865.1 Teinopalpus imperialis
TGGGACGCTTCCTCCTCCATCGGCTGGCTGGTCGGTTGCCGAGGTGGCAACGGGCGGACCGGCCTTTTCCGGCTTTGGAAGGCGCTTTGCAGGCCTTCCCCATTCTGTGGTCCGCTTGTTTCTTTTTGCGGCGACGCACACGGCGCAACGCGGGGTGGCGGAGCATGTTGCCGCCTTGTGGCCAGGCGCCACCACATCGGCAGCAATAACCCCGGTCGATCGGTGCGTCGCACTGAGTCTCTCACGTGCCCCGCCTCGAAACAGCGGAAGCACCTAAGAGGTGAGGGCTCCAATGATTTTTACCTCGGCCGCCACCCACGAGACTGAGCAGGCCCGCTGGCTGCCACCTTTTGGCGGCAGCCACGGGGCACCGGACCCAGGTTATCTCCCAAGGCCTGCGGGATACCGCAGGACCTCACTGCACTTCACACTCTCTCCTGGGACAGCCGCCAACGCTACAGCCGCCACCACTTCCTCCACAGACACCGAGTCGTCAAGACCTGACACTTTAATCTCGGCGGTCTTTGCTGGTCTTGAGACCCGGACCGCTTTGCCCGCTGCGGTGAGAACTTCCCTCAGTTTCTGGGCTAGGGCGTCGCTTTAGCTTCGCTTTCGGCGCCAGGGATCTCGAACATGCGAGCCCCGTGGCGCAGATGCGGAAGGCATCTCAGTTATTCCTGAGGGCGGTAAGATTGATTTTTAGCCTTCGCCTCGGTAATAACTACTGGTGACGTACGTGACGCCTGCTGCCAGCCTCCGGCTCTAGTGTCACCACCACAGCGGACGAACGCGGAGTTGCGATCTCTTCACTGCCCTCTTCGTTGCAGTCTCGCTGACTCTTTGTCGCCTTCCCACCCTTCTTCTTGAGTCCCTTTCTTTAACACCGTAGTCCAGGGTTGGTCCGTAGACTCAGGTGCTGGTGGCGAAGCCGGGACTCAGCTGCTGTCTTCTTTTGGCCCCCGAAGGCTCGCTCCGTCCTCCTCCCTTGGGGTGTTTGGGGCCACAGAAGACCCCGCGACATTCGGCTTAACGCTGGGTGCCTTAACAGGCGGCCCTGCGCCTGCCGATGCCTGGGAGTATGGGGCGCCTGCCCAGTGATCGGCACCGCTTCTGGCCTCTTATCCGCCATCAATGGTGGGCGGAGACGCTTCTGGTGGCAACCAACGGTGAATCTGGCGCTGATCATTGACCCCACCTGGTCAATGATCGAACGCACCAGCTCCTCCCTACCTGCTCCCTCGGCTTGTTGGTTTGGCCGGTCAATCTGCATTCGCAGGTAGGCCCACCTCCTTCCTTAACTGTGACACTTCGCCTTGAAGGCGAGGCGTTGGTCCGCCTGCAGTTTCTCGTCTCCTCCGAGGTACAGCGTCGCTGCAGAGTCTTAGCGGTCTCGCTTACATTCTCTGCAGCCTCCTTCAACGCCTTCACCCAGATGCCCTTCAGGTTTTCGACCTTTGTGGCCACCATGGAGATGACGCCGACGCTGTCCTCTATCCTCTTTGCAGGTCCGATGCCGGCTCGAAGTCGCCATCGTTGGATGACGGCTCAGACAGGGTTGATTTCCTGCCGGCGCGGAGCTGACGAGACGATGAGGCGATCTCGCCTCCGCCTCCAGCCTCTCCTCCTCTCTCCTAGCCTCCACCAAAGCCATTTTGGCCTGGGCAAGCCCACATACTCGCCTGTAGTTGGAGGCCGCCCTCGACCTCGCTTGGCAGATATTGTGCCCTGGCTGCTTCCTCCATTATGGCCCACTACCGGGCCGCCACCGATGCCTGCGTCCTTAGAAGGACGTTTTCCTTTCTGTCTCTATCGTCTAGAGACTCTGTCAGCTGAGCATATAGAGTCGCTCGTATCGTCATCGCTGTCCATTTCCTTCATGCATGTGTTTTGTTTTAAATTTTCCATAACTATACCCACGAGTTAGGACGAAATAAAATGTCGGTCCCGGGTGACGCCTATTCCGGGGACAAGGCTAAATACCGTGGGGGTCGCCTGGTAAATCTTACAGGCTTTTAAGACTTCGCTGTCTGATTTTTATAGGTTTACCTCGTGGCCGGCTAGTTAAGGTAAGCTCCTCCGCTCCACTGCACTTCGACGTACCCCATTATCGTCAACACTGGGGTCTTTGACGAAAGTACAGCGGGTTACGGCGCGCTGGGAGAGCCGACGTAACTCCCCAGTTTTGACGGTTGAATGCCCGGCGGCGGTGTGAGTGCACCGGACCCGTCCCTCCACTATGAGCATTAGGCACTGGAAACGATATATCGTCACCAGTTCCTAATACCCACCATCATTTGTTGCCTTTCCCCGGATACAGAAATCAAGGAGAAATGCAACCTCCCACAACGCCGGATTTGTGCTGAGTGCCCGGCGGCAGTAAAAACGCACACCGAGCCTGTCCCCACACTGTGGAAAGCATTAAGCACTGCCAACGACGTATCGCCACCAGTTCCCAATGCACACCCTCATTTTGTTGCCTTTCCCCGGATACTTTGATCAAGGAGAAATGCAACCTTCACTTTTCGCCGCATTGCACTGAGAACGACGTATCGTCACCAGTGCCCACGCACTGATATTCGGCTGCCTTCCTCCGGATATGGAAACTGCATGAACTCTGCCACCCGCTGTGCCTCCGCTTATCAGAGGGACACGGTATGTTTCATCCCCCTGTCGGTGAACATCGCCACCGGCAACAACGTGTCATCACCAGTGCCCAGGGTGCACCGTCCTTGCGTTGCCTTTCCCCGGATACAATAGTATCAAAGGGAAATTCAACGACCAGGCACTCGAGGAGGTTTTCTGACGTGGCACCCCCCGCGCCAAACCTAACCTAACCTTTTTTTTTTTTTCGTGGGGAAATGCCTACGCATGGCCTGCCCCGCGGGGACGAGGGCGGGCTACAGTCGGACTCGCACCGACTAAAACCCACGGTGTTCCTTCGCCCACCCGGGCACTGTGTACGCGGGTACGCTGTGAGCATTCTTCCGCGTGCACAGCTGGTGGCGGCTCGCTATTGCGGCCCTGCTCGGCAGTTTGACCTCGTAGTTGAGAGCGCGCGGGAACACCGGGCGCGCTCTCACCTCGCTGACTTGTATTGAGCGACAGACCTCCCCGTGTCCATCGCTCGAGTCGTAAGGGGAATTGAGTACGCCTACGCTCTCACCTTTCCCCTGCGGCGGCTGTGGAGTGGTCCCAGGGTCGTGGGACGCTTCCTCCTCCATCGGCTGGCTGGTCGGTTGCCGAGGTGGCAACGGGCGACCCATGGCCTTTAAGTGACCTTGGAAGGCGCCTTCCCCATTCTATGATCCGCCGGTTTCTTTGCGGCGACGCACACAGCGCAACGACCAGGCCGCCTTGTGGCCAGATTGGCCACAGCAGCAATAAATCCCCCGGTCGACTGGTGCGTCGCATTCTCACGTGTCCCGCCTCAAACAGCGGGAAACACCTCAGAGGTGAGGGCTCTACGAGCTCACCTCGGCCACCACCCACGAGACCATCAGACGTCCCCGGCGGCTACCTTTGCAGCAGCCACGGGACACCCTGAACCAGGTAATATCCTGGAGGCCTGCGGGATACCGCAGGACCTCGCTACATAATGGTGTCCCTGGGACAGTCGCCAGCCAACGAAACAGCCGCCACCACTTTCTCCACCGAGAGACCGAGTCATCAAGACTGCAGAGCACTTGTTCCCGCCAGCCCGTCGCCTGAGACCCGGACCGCTTTGCCCGCTGCGGTGAGAACCTCCCTCAACTTCTGAGCGAGGGCGTCCGCCCTCTACCTCGCTGTTCGCGCCGGGGATTCGAACATTCGAGCCCCCCTGTGGCGCAGATGCGGAAACGCATCTCGGTTATCCCGAGGGTGGCGAGGTTTATTTTCGCCTTCGCCTCGGTGATCACCTCACGTAGGGTGACGCTGCCACAGCCTCCGGCTCCAGTGTCACCACCACAGCGGACGATCGTGGAGTCGCGGGATCTTGACCGGTCTCGGTGCGGGTTGCCGGGACCCTTCGCCAGTTTCCACCCTTCTTTTGGCCCTTCTTCACCACCGTCGTCCATGGTTGCTCTACGGACTGCGGCAACGGTGCAGAGGAAGGGACTCAGTTGCTGCCTTTGGCCCTCCTTCGCGGCCTTGCTCAACCTTCCCTTGGGATGCTTCGGGGCTGCAGAAGACTACTCAGGAGCCGGCTTAGCGCTGGCGCGCCTGGATAGCGGCTTTGTGGAGAGCCGGTGCCTGGGAAGGCATGGCAGGACAAGGGACTGGGCATTGTCTCCGGTCTCCGCACCGCCAGTGGAGGGCGAAGGCGCTTCTCGGGCAGGCGATCCTCCAGTGCCGCGAACCTGGCGCTGATCATTGACCCTACCTGGTCAATGATCGAACGCAAGAGCCCTCCTTGCCCGCTCCCTCGATGTGTTGGCTTTGGCGCGTATCCATCTGCATCCGCAGGTATGCCACCTCCTTCCTCCAGTTCCGACAGCTCGCCTTGGAGGCGAGCGTTGTCCGCTTCTGCAGTTTGTCGTCCTCTGAGGTACAGCGGCGCTGCAGAGTCTTGATGGTCTCACTAACGGTCTCTGCAGCCCTTCAGCGCCTTCACCCAGATGCCCTTCAGGTTCTTAGACCTTGAGGCCACCATTGTGATGACGCCGACGCTGTCCTCAATCCTCTTCTGTAGCTCCGACGCCGGCTCGAAGTCGCCATCATTCGACGACGACTCCGACAGGGTTGTTATCCTGTCGGCACGGAGCTGACGAGACGACGATGCTAACTCCGCCTCCGCCTCCAACCTCTCCTCCTCCCTCCTGGCTTCAACCAATGCCATTTTCGCCTTGGCCAGTCCACGTACTCGCCTGTAGTTGGAGGCCTCCCTCGACCTCTTTTGGCAGATGTTAGCCCTGGTTGCGTCCTCCGTTTTGGCCCGTTACCGGACCGCCGCTGATGTCTGCGTCCTTAGAAGGACGTTTTCTTCCTTCTGTCTTCTATCATCTAGAGACTCTACGCTGAGCACAGTCGCCCGGCCATCGCTGTCCATTTCCTTCATGCATGTGTTTTGTTTAAATTTTTCCATAACTATGTTCGCTTGTTAGGACGAAATAAAATGTCGGTCCCCGGGTGACGCCTATTCCGGGGACAAGGCTAAATACTGTGGGGGTCGCCTGGTACCCACAGGTTTTTAAGACTTCGCTGTCTGATTGTTTATAGAGGTTTACTCCTCGCGGGCCGGCCAGTTAAGGCAAGCCCTCCGCTCCACTGCACCCCGACGCAATCAGCCGGTCGCTTCAACACTGGGGTCTTTGACGAAAGTACAGCGGGTTACGGCGCGCTGGGAGAGCCGACGTAACTCCCCAGTTTTGGACGGTTGAGTGCCCGGCGGCAGTGTGAGTGCACACCGAGCCCGTCCCTCCACTATGAGCATTAGGCACTGGAAACGATATATCGTCACCAGTTCCTAATACCCACCATCATTTGTTGCCTTTCCCCCGGATACAGAAATCAAGGAGAAATGCAACCTCCCACAACGCTCGACGGTTGAGTGCCCGGCGGCAGTAAAAGCGCACACCGAGCCCGTCCCCCATCAGGCAGCATATTTAAGCATTGTCAACGACGTATCGCCACCAGTTCCCAATGCGCACCATCGTTCGGTTGCCTTTCCCCGGATACTTTGATCAAGGAGAAATGCAACTCCACCCGCGCATTGGGCACTGAGAACGACGTATCGTCACCAGTTCCCAATGCGCACCATCGTTCGGTTGCCTTTCCTCCGGATATGGAAATCAAGAGGAAGTGCAACCCCTGCCACTCCGCAGTGCCCTCCGCTTATCAGAGGGACACGCAGAGCAGCTATCCCCTGTCAGAACATTCGCCACTGGCATCAACGTATCATCACCAGTGCCCAGGGTGTTTGTTCCGGCGTTGCTTTCCCCGGATACAATAGTATCAAAGGGAAATTCAACGACAGGAACTCGAGGAGGTTTTCTGACGTGGCACCCCTGTTCCAACCTTTTTTTTTTTTCGTGGGGAAATGCCTACGCATACCCACCCCGCGGGGACGAGGGCGGGTTGGCGTCGGACTCGCACCGACTAAACCCCACGGTGTTCCTTCTGCCCACCGAGTGCTGTGCATACGGGTACGCTTACGCATTCGTCCGCGCATGCAGCAGTGGCGGCTCGCTTTGCGGGCCCCGGCCGTTAGTAACCTTTATGGAGAGCGCGCGGGAACACCGGGCGCGCTCTCACCTCGCCGACTCATTTTGAGCTACGGACCTCCCGGGTCTTTAGCTCGAGTCGTATCAGGGCGGAATGGCGAGCGCATACGCTCTGCGTCTTCGCCCGATGCGGCGTCTGCGGACTGGATCCGAGGCGGCTGACTCCCGAACTCGCTCCGCCTCCTTCGTGGACATCACCGCCTCGCAGTACACCTGCACTGCTGCCCACCCTTCCCGACTGTCGATCATGGCGCGAACTACGGCCGCCAGCGACAAGTCGTTGCCCACTACAGCCCTCAGTGCTCGGCGCTGTTCTGCCCACCGCGGACACACCTCCAGCGTGCTGGGCCGTTTCTGGAGGCAGCCGTCACAGTGGTGACAGCTCCCGTTTGCCTCCTTCCGATCGCGCAGGTACTTCCCGAAGCATCCATGCCCCGAAAGCACCTGCGACAACCGGAAGGTGAGCACTCCGTGACGTCTGTCCAGCCACTGCACGAGAACTGGACGTACTGCCTCTACGGTCGGTTCCGGCCCGGGTTGCCGAAGCGCATGCTGCCACCTCCGCACCATGACCCTTCGACGCTCCGCCCTCGCCGCATCAACTACCTCCCTCGTGGGTGGGAACTGGCGCACCGCGATCAAGCTCTCACGCCAAAAGAAAACGGACGCGAGAACTTTCGCCTCCAGTTCTGCGGGAGGGGACGCCAGCACACATGCCCGTAACACCGTGTAGACCCCCGATCGTTTGATCGCCATCGCCCTCTGGGGCCTTTGCAGAAGAGCGATTGTCCGGCTATTTAGAGCGTCACTCCACACGGGTGCCCCGTACAGCGCCATGGAGCGCACCATGCCCAGGTACAGGCGCCGACAAGCCGCATTCGACCTCTCTGATATTGCAGCAGCTAATGCGGCTGCCGCACGCAACAGCCTGGCCAGCTTAGGAATAACCTCGAAGTTCCATCACCAGCGAGAGTCCAGATACGCCATCTGGGACTGATGATGCGAACTCCGCTCAATTGTTGATGTGCAGTCCCGAGGGTGGCGCGTTCGAGGCCCGTGAAAACACAAGGCTCAGACTTGAGGCCACCCGAGACCCAGCGCCTTCGGATACGACCCACTACGTGGGCCACTCCTGCTGTAGCACGTAAGGTAACTCCCTGTAGGTGCCGCCCCCGCCGTCACCAAGGTGTCGTCGGCGGCAGGTCACGCAGAGGCCACGCAGTAGTGACCCGCGGAGGACTCCAGAATGGGAATCAATGTTCCATGAGCGGTCCGAGGAACCGAACCCTGTGGGGAATACCGTACCGAGAATTACGACTATGCCACGCGTTTCGACACCTATACGCCACCGACCTGCCCGAGAGATACGATGCGATCATGCGCTGGAGGTAGTTCGGCACCCGGTGATACCGGAGTTCCTCGATGTAAACAACCCAGGGCAGCAGTGTTGATATGCTGGCGATGTCAAGAGACACCGCCAGACGACTCAACCCTGGCGACCGCTTCCTCCGCCGTCCTCTTCTGCTCGCATGATCGCATGTATCGTGGACCTGCCCTCGCGAAAACCGAATTGGCTATCATCCAAATCCGGACCGACCCCACCAGATGCCGGACGAGGCGACCGGCAATGACACGCTCAAAGAGCTGCCACCTCGTCCAACAGCACTATGGGCCGGTACGCAGAGGGCGAGTCCCCGGGCGCCCTCCTTCCCTGCGACGTTCGCCTTCCACACACGCGAAAACGGCCCCGCGTTAGGCAGGCATTGAATAGTCCTCTGAGTTTGCCCTCGAGTGCGCCGGATGCTAGACCCACGCACGGCCAGGTACACTGTCGGGTCCTGGGGCCGTATTCCTCGAACGGAGTCGAAGAATCGCGGCCCCGAACTCTCCTGCTACTGGCGCAGCCCACCTCGTCCCCGCCAGTAACCGCATCCAGCGCAGTCGGAGCCATGGTCGGCGGCGTGTGTTCCTCTCTCTGGGGGAACAGGGCTGCAACCACTGCGTCCACGAACTGGGGCTGGAGACTCTGCGTCAGAGGGGGCGCCCACGGGCGAAGTTTCCCCCGCACCATGCGGTATGGGCGACCCCACGGATCACGGTTCAGAGTCTCCAGCAGCTCGTTTCTCGCCCCAGCCTTGGCCTCGCCAATGGCGATTTGAAGACGAAGCTTGGCCCTCCTGCAGCTGCCGCGCAACGATGACTCGGCCACATCGTCACGGCGTCTCCGGCGTTGCCTCGTGTACTGGCGTCTCGCTACTACGCACGCAGTGCAGCACAGATGATGTCGGCGGACCACCAGTACATCTGCCTTTTCGGCGGTCGAGGCTAACCGTGGCATCGACGCATCGCAGACGCGAGTCATCGACGCGCGAAGCGCCACCGCTTCGTCTTCCACGCAGTGGTTGTTGCACCTCGGGGAAACCACGATTCCACCAGGAAGCCTCGATGAGAACTTCCCTGTCGAGGTGCTTGAGTGCCCATCGCGGGCCGTCGCCACGGACGACCGCTCGCCCGGATCGGACCGGAACCGCGTCGGAATCGGAGACGCTGAAGCGGATATACAATGATCCGGATAAAGCGTCTCTACCGGACACGACGCTTCCACCCGTGAACCCGGCGCGCCATGGATGTGCTGGCGAAGGACAGGTCCACAATGGAGCTCCCTGGGGCCGAACGCATGTGGTTCCGAACCACGGTTGAGCAGACAGAGTCCTACGGACAGTGCCCACCTCTCCAGGAACGTCCCCGCGTATCGCTGGCAGAACAGCCCCAAACGATGTTCTTAGCGTTGAAGTCACCCATCACCAAAATAGGATGAGGGTGACTCCTGCCAATGAGAGCCCGACTCGCCTAAGAGTCCTCGAACTGGAGCGGTTTCGCTGGGGACAATAAATGCCAATAATGACTATCCCCCACCCGCGCTGCAACGAATCATGACTTCTCCACCCAATCCATGGGTGGGGCACCAGCAGTCGTCCGAGCAACTACCGCGACCGAGCTTATCCACGTCTCCCGCCCATCCATCCCTGTCCGGAACCAGGTAGGGTTCCGAAACGACGGTTACGTGGGTCAACCACTGCGCCATACTCTGAAAGAGCAGATCTTGTGCTCTAGCACAGTGGTTGACGTTCGCCTGAACTACGTGAAGGCCGTAGCTCATTGCGAGGCTGGTTTCCGGATCCTCTCCATTGCCTCCACCTGTGGTTGCTGGCTGGCCGGTTGCTTCGGTGGCAACGTGCGAGCTGGCCTTTTCCCTCTCTTGGGAGCCGCGGTGCAGGCCCTTCCTCCCATCCCGTGTCAGCAAAGCTTGGCTGCGACACACACAGCGCAACGCGGGTTGGCGGAACACTGCGCTGCCTTTGTGGCCAGACTGACCACAACGGAAGCACAGCTCCCCCGGTCGACTGCGGCGTCGCATTGGCCCTCACATGTCCCGACTCCAAGCAGCGGAAGCACCTCAGAGGTGTGGGCTCGACAAGCTTCGCCACGGCTGAGACCCACGAGATCATCAGCCTTCCGCCGTCGGCGACCTTTTGGCAGCCGCCACGGGACATCGGACCCAGGCCACCCCATGTCCTGCAACATCCGTAGGATCTGGCTGCATTTGACTGCCTCCTCAGGGCAGCCACCGGTCTTCGCCACGGCTGTCACCACCTCCTCCACAGTGGTGGAGTCATCTAGACCAGCAATTCTGACCTCCACTGTCTTTGCTGGTTCAGTTATCCGCACTCCCTTGACGCGAGCGCCTCCTCAACTTTTCGGCAAGGCGGTCCGCCCTGTCGCCGCTGTCTGCACCGGGGATTTCAAACATACGCGCCCCGTGGCGCATGTGCGGAAACTGGGTATTGTTATCCTGAGGGCAGAGAGGTCGACTTTCCTCTTCGCCTCGGTGATAACCTCCGGTTGGGTAACACCAGCCGCCGCCGCTTCCGGCGCCAGTGTCACCACGACAGCGGCCGGATCTTGGGGTGCAACTTTGTCGGCCCTGGCAGGATTGCCAGGACTCTTGACAACCTTGCCGCCCTTCTTTTCTTGAGCCCTTTCTTACCACCGTAGTCCACGGTTCTTCCATGGACTGAGGTGCTGGTGGCCAGATCAGTCTAGCGCCATCTACCCCGTGGTAGGTTCGCTGCGCTTACCTTTCCCCTTGCCCTTCCTCGGTTTCACCGAACCCCAGTGACGACTGCCCGTTCGCTGCTAGGCGCATGACAGGCGGCTTCGGGGCAGCCGAAATCCGGGTAAGCCGAGGGCAGCCGAAGTGCTGGGCGCATCACTTATTCTCGCGTCTGCCGCCAACGGAGGACGGAGGCGTTTCTCGGGAGAAGGCGATCCTCCAAAGCCGCGAATCTGGCGTTCATCATTGTCCCCACTTGACAAATGATAGAACGCACCAGATCCTCGTTGCCTTCAGCCGGGACTGGCCCGCGTTTATTAGGCTGCTCCATCAGCAACCGCATCTCCGCCACTTCCTTCCGCAGTTGTCCAACTTCCGCTTGCAGGCGGTTGTTGCTCACCTGCAGCCCCTTCTGCTCTTCCGAGTACCGACTCTGCAGAACCTGGGTGAGCGACCTGATGGATTCTGCAGCTTCCCTCAACGCCCGAATCGAGGTGCCCTTAAGGTTCTTCGATTTCGAAGCAACCTGGTTTATGACGTCGATGTTCTCGTCAATCTTCTTCCGTAAATCCGATGCCGCTTGAAAGTCGCCGTCATTTGACGACGACTCCGATAATGTTGTCATCCTGTCGGCGCGGAGCCGTCGAGCTGTGGATGCAATCTCCCGCTCTGCTTCCATCCTCTCCTCCTCTCTATTGGCGGCAATTAGCGCCAGCTCGTCGAGCCAGTCCGACATACTCCCCGTAGTCGGAGGCCTCATCTCCTCTTGGCAGATGTTCTTGCCACTGTGTTTCGCCTCATCATGGCCCGTAACCGGACCAGAACTTGCGTCCGTAGATGGCCGCTTTCTTCCCGCACTCTTTCTGTTCTCTTGGAGAGACTCCACGCTTTGCATAGAGTCACTCTCTCCCTCATCACTCATCTCCGACATGCTAATGTTTTGTTTTTCATATTCCATATTTGTTCCCACGATTATAGGACGAAGTAAAGGTCGGTCCCCGGGTGACGCCTATTCCGGTGACAAGGCTACATACTGTGGGGGTCGCCTGGTACCCACAGGTTTTTAAGACTTCGCTGTCTGATTTTTTATAGAGGTTTACTCCTCGCGGGCCGGCCAATTAAGGCAAGTTCTCGCTCCGCTGCACTTCGACGTACCCCATTATCGTCAACACTGGGGTCTTTGACGAAAGTACAGCGGGTTACGGCGCGCTGGGAGAGCCGACGTAACTCCCCAGTTTTGGACGGTTGAGTGCCCGGCGGCAGTGTGAGTGCACACCGAGCCCGTCCCCCACACTGTGAACATTAGGCACTGAAACGATATATCGTCACCAGTTCCTAATACCCACCATCATTTGTTGCCTTTCCCCGGATACAGAAATCAAGGAGAAATGCAACCTCCCACAACGCTCGATTTGTTGAGTGCCCGGCGGCAGTAAAAGCGCACACCGAGCCCGTCCCCCACACTGTGAACATTAGGCACTGCCAACGACGTATCGCCACCAGTTCCCAATGCACACCCTCATTTTGTTGCCTTTCCCCCGGATACTTTGATCAAGGAGAAATGCAACCTCCACCCTCGCATTGGACACAGAGAACGACGTATCGTCACCAGTTCCTAATACCCACCATCATTTGTTGCCTTTCCCCGGATACAGAAATCAAGGAGAAATGCAACCCCCCTGCCACTCAGCTGTGCCCTCCGCTTATCAGAGGGACACGCAGAGCAGCTATCCCCCCCTGTCAGAACATTCGCCACTGGCAACAACGTATCATCACCAGTGCCCAGGGTGCACCGTCCCGGCGTTGCCTTTCCCACGGATACAATAGTATCAAAGGGAAATTCAACGACCAGGCACTCGAGGAGGTTTTCTGACGTGGCACCCCACCCCAAACCTAACCTAACCTAACCTAACCTAACCTTTTACATGGGGAAATGCCTACGCATACCCACCCCTGCGGGGGCAAGGATGGGTTATGTCGGACTCGCACCGACTAAAACCCCATGGTGGTCGCCACCAACGCTCGCGAAGGGTCGCGGGATCTCCGTAAGGAACGCAACCGCACCCCCTGCGCTTCGCTGGGATAGCCCGTCCCGGGGCGTGCGAGAAGATCGCACCCCAGAACCCTCGCGGAACTATCACGACGACACGGTACCACGTCGTGCCGTCGTCCTCCCTGGCCGGGGCGGAGCATGGACGGTCGAGCCCTACCCGATCGTCAGCGACCCGTAGGCCCCGTTTACGGTAGGGATCACCGGGAGGGCCGTGACGAGGCGCGCGAGCGCCGCGTCGGCCCCGTCTTCGAGCAGGATCGGTCCTCTCTATCCTGCCTGGCAGCCTCCTTTCGACCATTACGGTCTCGCAGAAGGGCTACGGCCTCCACGCCGATTCCCCGCGCAGCATCGCCGACACGACTGCTGGCAGGGACAGGTTCCGTCCGATGTGACCGACCAAGACCCGCCGCTCGGCTTCCCACGCCGGGCAAGCGGCGAGCGTGTGCGATGCGGAGTCTTGGTCGTTGCCGCCACAGTGGAAGTACCCGCCGTCGCCCGGTGATCGATTTACATTGCAATCACCGAAGCAACCGTGCCCGGTGATCACCTGCGTAAGTCTGTAGGTGAGTCTTCCTCCTCGTCGCTGCATCCAGGCTTCGAAGACCGGCAGGAATGCTCCGACGACGCGTTTGCGTGCATACTGCTCCTCGCGGAGCCTTGCGCGCCACGTCGCGAATGCGATACGTCGTTCCTGCCGTTTTACCGCCTCGAGCGCCTCTTCTGGCTCGCCACCACCGCTCTGGCGCAGGACGCGAATTCGGTGATACACCCTCGCGTCCATGTCCGCCAGTATATCCAGAGGTGGAAAGCGAGCCAGGATTGTCGCCGCCTCAAACGATACCGTCCGGTATCCTCGTACGACCCGTATGGCCATCTACGCTGGACGCTGTAGATCTTAGTCCCACAGCGCCGGAGTTTCTGGCCGCCTTCGCCCAGACGTCTGGCAGGCTACGGATCGTACGACCCCGGCATAGAGGCGGCGAACTTCCTCCCTCGGTCCCCGAGATTGGGCAGCAGTCTGTGCATAGCACCCGCTACCCTCTCGATCCGGGGACCAGGCGGTCGAAATGCTCTTCGAAGCCCCAGCGACTGTCCAGAGTGAGGCCCAGGTACTTCATGTACCGCCCCACTCTGACTTCAGACCACCTACTCGGACGCACGAGTCGGGTGGTTCCCTGCTCCGCGGCAGTTTGTGGAACCATAGCGCCTCGGTCTTGTGAGGCGCTACCTCCAGTCCCAACTCGTGGACTTTGGCGACGACGATTTCCGCCCCAAGCTCGGCGAGCTCCTTGGTCCTCGAAGGAGTCCCCGCTGGCGACCACCAACGTGTCGTCAGCGTAACAGACGACATTAACGCCAGCGGAGCTCGACTCGCAGAACAGAGTCGTAGGCGAGATTCCACGGTAACGGGCCCAGCACGACCCCTGTGGAACCCCACACTGATCTCCTCCGATCCTCAAAAATTGCCCCGGTCCACGTACAAGATGTACCTGTCGCGCAAGTAGTCCGCGATCACGCCGTGCAGGTAGGGGAACACCATGGTGTACAAGTCCCCCTTATCGCGTCCCAGGGCAGGGGAGTTAAAGGCGTTGACGATATCGATGCTTATCGCCAACGCCACGCCGCCCCGGGACACAGCCTGCTCCGACAGGAGCGGACGCGCATCACCGCGTCGATGGTGGAACGCTCCCGTCGGAAACCGAACTGGTTTTCGGCGAGATCGGGACCGACGCGACAGATGCCCGTTGAGACGGGCGGCACCCTTCGGAATAACTTGCCAGCCTCGTCCAACAGGCATATGGGACGGTACGCAGAGGAGAATCTGCGACTCTGTCTGCCTTCTTCAAGAGGACCAGTCGGGCCTCCTTCCAGGCCCTAGGGAACGAGGAGCATGGAGGCAGCTGGTGAACAGCTGCCTCAGCCTGTTCGAGGGTAGCCAGACTCAACACCCAGACCCGGCCGGGAATTCCGTCGGGTCCCGGCGCGGTGTTTCTGCCTCTCAAGCGGCTCACGGCTCGGTCCAGCTCCTGTGCGGTCACCCCATTTCGTCACTCCAATGACACGAAGATTGGGGTAGACCGAGGACTTGACCGACCTCCGGAAAGAGCGAGCTTAATCACTCTTCCCAAGAGGGCCGGATCGAGAGTTTTCTCTGTCACCGGGGCGTCCAAGGACGGAGCTTTTCCTAGCACCATCCTGTACGGACGCCCCCACGGATCCTCGTTGAGTCCCTCCAGGAGCTCTCCAGGACCGAGACCTGGCGTTGCAGATAGCTGCCTGCAACGCCTTCGTGGCCGCTCGATACACCTCGTAGAGTCTGGCTATCTCCTCACTCGAGCTTCCGCCTTCGCCTCCTTCGGGCTCTGGTGTACTGGCGGCGGCTCCGCAAGCAGATCGCTCGCAGCTCCGCGATCTCTGCCGACCACCAGTACACCGCCCGCGCTTGGGGCGACCGGTCAGGGCATCGACGCGTCACAAATACGCGTCATCGTGTCCCGGAACCAGTTCGCTTCCACTTCCGGATCGGACGGAACCTCTTCGGCGTTTTCTGGCCATATTGCAACGTTGGCGGCGGCCCCGAGCAAGTCTCGGTCTAGCCGCTTGAGACACCAACGTCGCGTGTGACTGCCTTCTCGGCGGCTGGAGGCATAGTCGGGACGGCGGATTGCAAGATCGAAAATAATGTGGCGGTGGTCGGATAATGTGACCACCTCCTGCAACCTGCCAACCCGATGAAACATAGCAGACAGCGGAGTCGCCTATGTAAGATCCACGACCGACTTCTGCCACCGCATCGCGACAAGACGGACCCCCGATTTGCCAATCGGAGGTCCAATCCAGCCGCCCATTCCATCACCGTCTCTCTCCTTCGGACTGTCGCTGGGATTCCCCACGCCCTGGAGTGGGCGTTGAAGTCTCCCAGGACAATCGACGGACGAGGGGAGGCACCTGCGAACGCAGAGTGCCACCTCGTCCAGGTACACTTCGTAGTCGGCGAGTGACCCTGCGGGAGAGACGTAGCATAACTATGGCCAGGGTGCCCCATTGCACTGCAACGAAGCCCTGACCCTTCCCAATAGGGAACAGGGTGGGACACCCTCTCCACCCCAGTAGATCGCCACGGAACCCAGCTCATCACCGAACCAGCGAGGGGTGGTCCGGCGACGGCATGGTGGCTCCACATTACTGCCAGAGCAACCCCCACTCCGCAATGGTCTGCATAAACAAATGCTGAGCATTGCGGCAGTGGTTAGGTTACTCTGGAGGACCTTGAGGGGTGAGAAGAGGTTTAATTAACCTCCATTCCCGAGCTAGTGCTTCGGCTGTGGCGGGAAGCCGCTGGGACTGCTTCGCTTGTGGAGGCGGGAAGAGATGTTATTTTCCCGCTCTTCGTTGACGGTGGGGCGCACCTCTTACCGTTGAGGCGATGGTTCGAGGACGCCCCAGGTCCGAGCACAAAGGACGCGAGTGCAGGCGCTTTGCACTCTTTTGCCTTGTGCCCGGTCTCTCCACACGCGTAGCAGCGCGCGCTCCGGTTCACCTGATTGGGGCACTTGCTACCACGTGCCCCTCTAGGCACCGGAAGCAATGCATGGGCCTGGGGTCCAATAGCTGCACCCGAGCAGCACTCCCCAGCCCACGCATACGCGCCCAGCGGCCACCAATTTACGCACCACTGTAGTGGGCACCGCACCAGCACGTGCCCATACGCGTCGGTGTTCGGTGGACCTCCCCGACCTTCACGTCGTCCACCGAACATCCTCCAGCCTCGGCCACCACCGCTGCGACTCGCTCGAGGACGGTACTGGTAGTCTCTATCCGAATGCTTTTGTTTACTCGGCCACGATGGACGTTTAGGTCGAGAGGACTTCGCGCATCCTTGACGCCAGACGGTCCGCCTTCGGGCTGGAGTCTGAACCAGAGATCTCCAGTAGGAGACCTCCAGTAACTGCCCGTTTTGGCGAACCGTCTCGATGCCTAGATCAGCCAACCGTATTTTTGACTTGGCTACCTCCATCACTTTCGCATAAGTAATGGAGGAGCCCGTCGGCAACGTCACCGTTACGGCAGCGGTGGACGGGGCGCGTATGGATCTCGGTTTCTTCTCTTTACCCCTCGGTTTCTTCTCTTTGGCCTTTGTGCCACGGAAGTCGTACCGGGGGCGACACGCTGTTGAGCCTTCGGCTTTGGCTTTCTAGCCACGTGAGCCCAAGTCGCCGTCTGTTCTAGCGCCGCCATCTGTGCCCCAGAGCTTGTGCCACCGGTGGCAAATTGATCACTGGTGGGTGAAGGCTTCTTTGCCCTCTTTTTCGACTTCCGTGTCGCAGGCGCAGCACGGCACGGTTTCGGGCTCTGGGGTGGGCAACAACAATTGCGGTGCCTGTGCGAATTGTTCTGGCCGCACGCCCAGAGGCGGCCGGATTCGTCTCCCCGGAAATGAAATTGAAGGTTGCCAACTTTGCCCACGAGGCCCTGCGTGTCCCATGAGATGTGTTTCCAAACATTCAGCATTTGGGGCATTAGGACCCTTCTGGCGAGGCGCGAGTTGTAGCCTTACTGGGACAAGCAGTCTGCTTTCCTTCTTTCGGAAGAGACTTATCTCCTCCGTAAGTTTATCCAGCCGACCGCTAACAGTGGACAGCTGGGAACGCAACTCGGCATTCTCTCTTTCCAGCCTTGCTACGTTGTCATCTACGGCTGACCTCCTCGCCATTTCCTCGACCGCAGCTTTAACGTTCCGCACGCTCAATCTCAAGGTGCGGACGAAGTTGCCTTTCAGGTTGCGAGAGAAATCTGCCACCTTCTCAATCGTCAGGAGATGCTGGTCTATTACCGCGCCCAGTTGAGGGCTAGCGTGATCCCGGCATCTCCGTGGGCCAACTTCCTCCACCTCAGGAAGGCTCTTTTCGCCCTGGTATCGCTTGGGGAACGGAGGATCCAGAAACTCCTCCTCCGTTTCCATCCAGTGGCATTCTCCTCACCTTCCGTGCCAGTGGCAGTCACCGCCTGAAATTTGGCTGCCACCGCTGTTGTACTAGGAGGCTTGCATCTCCGTTTCCTCCTTGTACCGGGTACTTCTGAAGTCCCTGAAGTGAGCGACGCAAACGATCCATCAGATCCGCCACAATCACTCTCCGCGGCCAAATTTGATGGCGTGCTCGGACGCACAAAACGTCCACGCCTGTCTCGTGCCGGGACCGCTGGTCCCCCCGACACGGCTCCTCCCTCGTTTTGGTCCCTGGATGTTGTGGGACCGGCGGTTGCGATTGCATCACCGCGCAGCAGCTGGTTGCCCCCCAGATACGATGGGCCGCCTGCCAGGGCCTGCACCTTCGGCATCGCCGGTACCACCCTGGGGTAGTTTTTACTACCGACTGCTTTCATATTTTCCTTTGAAGGGTATGGTCTCAACTCAGCTATCGACTGGACTCCCCACCAGCCATTCATCCCATCGGCACTGGAGACCTTGGGATTGGGGTTATTTTTAGAGGCTTTCTTCCTCGCGACTCCATGGCGCATTCGTCCATAGAGCCCCGGGCCCTACTGACTTACATGCTGTTGTCCGGTGTCGGCTTTCGCCGAAGTGCGCCTGGCACAGCACCGCACGTTGTTCTTCCGTCCCTCACAAGAGTGAGGGCACTCGGGAGCAACCTCGAGCCTCAAGAGGTCCACCTCGTCGGGCACAGAGCCCTGGCTGCTTCCTCGGTCCTGCAGACTGAGTAGGTACGCCCTGAACCCGCGCCGTTTTGGTCCGCGCCGGTTTCCCGGTACCACCCATATCTGGGTGGCGATCCCCTATCCGCCACCTGGAGGACGCGCCCGATAGAAGGTCTGGCAACTCCCACGGGAACCTAACCTAACCTAACCTAACCTAACCTAACCTAACCTAACCTTTTTTTTTTTTTACATGGGGAAATGCCTACGCATACCCACTTGCAAGGCAAGGGCTGGCGTCGTGGACTCGCACCGACTAAAACCCCATGGTGTTCCACCTTCGTCGCGTATGGCGGGGTTACGGAACGCTTTCGCACACCTCCGCGACCCCGCCTGCGCTGGCCGGTTGCCGGCCTCCTTCGTGGGGAGGACATCCCTCTCCACTTCTGCAAGGCGCGCCGGAACACGGACGCCTTCCATCTCGGCCTCTGTAGGTGCGGGAAACGGACTCTCTCGAGTCCGCCCCCAGAGGCCATGGGAGCCAGGAAAGTCCCAGCCCCTGCGGCGGATCTGGTGTTAGGCTCCGCCGCCGACCAATGTTCGGCCGCGGAGGACAGGGAGAGCGGCAGGATCAACCACACTCCACTGAACCCGCGGCCCCACCACGGCCGCATCAGCGGTGCGACCCCCGCTTGAGTCGCGGAGGATAGGAGATACACTACCTCCCTCCGCGACTCCAGCCCCGGACGCGGAGGGTGCAAGCGATGCGCGGCACCGGTGCTAACAGTCCTCGCACCGCCACCCCATTCCCCGACTCCGCCTCGGCTGCGGATGGTGCGTAAAACGGCCTCACTCCGTCCATCCGCACCCTCCCCGCAGCCCACCGACACGCATCCAGGGTGGGCCCAGCTCCAGCCCGCCCGGAGCGGTGCCTCCGCCGGTTTTAGAGCGCCTTAGGCCGGCCATTTGGGTTCCTCTTAGCTTCACCGTGGTTAACTCCACACCACGGTTGTTAAGCCCCCGCTACGACAAAGCGGAACTCGGGGAACCTAACCTAACCTAACCTAACCTAACCTAACCTTTTTTTTTTTTTTTTTTTTTTTTTTTTTTTTTTTTTTTTTTTTTTTTTTGTTATCGGGAAATCTTCAAAAGATACCCTGCCTCCTGGGGGTGAGACAGGGTTATGTGGGACTCTTACCCACTAAAACCCCCCCGGTGGTCATCCTCAGCGCATTGGGAGGGGCTCCGGGATCTCCTACGGAACGCACCGGTGCCCCTCAGCACAGTGCCTAAGCTCGTCTCAGGGGGAGGTCGCGCCCCCCGCGCACCCTCGCCGTGCTACGGCAACCCTGGACCACTTCGGGTTGCCGTCCTTCCCGGGTTCGCTTACCTGGGCGATCAGAGCCCCACCCTGAGCACCTGCGGAACCCGCACCCTTTTAGTCGCCTTGTACGACAGGCAGGGGATACCTTAGCCCTATTCTTATGCCCGAGCTAAAGGGCTGACGGGCCGGGGCGTCCGTTGCCACCGCCCCGGCGTCGCCGTCTCGAGCGGGATCGGCCTCTCCCGATCTCGCTCGGCGGTCTCCTTCTGTAACATAACAGTTTCACAGAAGGAGACCAGCGCCTTCCATGCGCCTTTATCCGCCAGCGCAGCCGCTACTGCGACTGGCGGAGAGGTTCTGCCCGATCCTCTGGACCAGGATCCGTCGCTCGGACTCCCACGCAGGGCACTCGGCGAGCGTGTGCTGTGCGGAATCCCGATCCCCACCACAGTGGTCGCATTGCGTTGACGATTCGCGTCCAATCCTGTTCAGGTACTCTCCGAAGCATCCATGCCCGGTGAGCACCTGCGTCAGTCTATAGGTGACGTGCGCCACTTCCCTCAAACGGAGCCAGGCTTCGAAGTTCGGCAGGAGCGCGCTAACAATGCGCTGGCGCGAGTATCGTGGCTCAAGGAGCCTCTCGCGCCACACCTCCAGCGCACGTTTGCGCTCCTGCTTACGCACCTCTCCCGCATCAAGGGGCTCGGCTTCCTCCTGGGGAATGCGAAGACGGGTATAAACCCGTGCATCCATCTCCGCAAGGATTTCCAGCGGTGGAAACCGAGCTAGGACAGTGGCCGCCTCGAATGATATCGTGCGATATCCGCGTGCGATCCTGATGGCCATCCTACGCTGCAAGCTACTTAGTTTAAGTTCTTCAGAGCGACGGACGCCCGTAAGTCGATGTGACCATACGGGCGCCCATAGAAGACCATCGAACGCTGACTCCCGCGTAGAGGCGGCGGACTCCTTCCTGGGGCCCCGAGATTGGGTAGCAACCGGTGCATGGCACCTACTACCTTCTCTATCCGTGGGACCAGGCGGTCGAAGTGCTCTTCGAAGCTCCAACGACTGTCAGGGTGAGACCGAGATATTTCATCGTCGATCCACCGAGACCTGCACGTCACCAACGCGAATCGTCAAGGTGGTTCTCCTCTGGGAGTTTAGGAACCAAAGCGCCTCGGTCTTATGAGGCGCTATCCGAAGACCCAGCTCGTGGATTTGTCCACGACGCATGCCACCCCATGCTCAGCAAGCCGGATGGTGCTCTCGAAGCTGTCCCCGTCGGCCAGTAGCAGAGTGTCATCTGCGTAGCAAACTACTCCTACGCCGACGGGAAGATCGACCCGTAGAACCGCATCGTACGCAAGGTTCCACAGTTGTGGGCCCAACACGGACCCTTGCGGAACCCGCAGTTAACCTCCCTCCGGTGGACAGACGCGGTACGACCCCGTACTGGATGCACCTATCGCACAAGTAGGCCCGAACAAGTCTTGGTGAAGGGAGGCACACGGTGATACACCAGAGCCTC
The DNA here is from genome assembly GCA_029286865.1 of Teinopalpus imperialis. Lineage (NCBI taxonomy): Eukaryota > Metazoa > Arthropoda > Insecta > Lepidoptera > Papilionidae > Teinopalpus > Teinopalpus imperialis. Next base: position 20,878 of record JAGSMU010000013.1, read on the forward strand.
CCCTGATCGTTTCCCAGGAATTGGAAGGCATTGACAATGTCAAGGTTGACCGCCAATGCCACACCGCCCGGGTAACTGCCCGCTGCGCCTGCCCTCGGACGCGAAGGATCGTGTCCACAGTCGATCGCGTCCGCCGAAAGCCGAACTGGCCGTCCGACAAATCGGGCCCACTCGACGTAGGTGCGTGTTGAGGCGGACGGCTATTATTCTTTCGAACAATTTGCCCGCCTCATCCAGCAAACAAATGGGTCGGTACGCGGAGGAGATTCCGCGGTCCTGCCATCCTTCTTCAGGAGCACTATCCTTGCCTCCTTCCAGACGGAGGGAAGACACCGACTCTCAGGCAGCTGTTGAACAGCTGTCTCAGTCTCCCCCAGTCCGGCGGCGAGCATGTACCCAAGCCCGTCCAGGAATTCCGTCGGGGCCTGGGGCTGTGTTCTTGGCTCCGAGGCGCCTCACGGCTCGGTCCAACTCCTCGTTGGTCACCCCAACTCGTCAGACCATGCAATCTGGTCTGACGGTGATGTGGAGGGTGCGGGCCGTCCTGGGCCCTAGGGAAGAGGGTGTCAACCACTCCTCCACAAAGTAGGGTCCAGGGTCTCCGTCAACGGAGGGACCCATGGTCGTAGCTTGCCCAGTACAATCTTGTACGGACGGCCCCATGGGTCCCTATCCAGCCCCTCGAGGAGTTCGCTCCAGGACCGAGACCTAGCATTCTCGATCGCGAGTTGGAGCGCTTTTGTGGCGCCTCTGTAAGCCAAGTACGCTCTCGCCTTTTCGTCGGCTGTGGCTTGCTTCCTTCTTCGGGCTCTGGTGTACTGGCGTCGAGCCCGCAAACATTGCCTGCGCAACTGCGCTATATCTTCTGACCACCAGTACACCGCCCTGAGCTTGGGGGACCCGGTCCGAGGCATCGAGGCGTCACAGATGGACGTCATCGTAGCCCGGAACCAGGTCGCTTCGCTTTCGGGATCGGGCAAGACCCCTTGTACAGGGTCCCCTATCCAGACCGCGACGATGGTTGCAGCTTCGAACATGTCCATGTTCAGCCGCTTGAGGGACCATCGTCGCGGCGGGCCGCTGTTGCTGCGGCGGGTAAATGGAGAGCGGAGCGCCACCTCGAGTACGATGTGGCGGTGGTCCGATAGTGTGACCACTTCTTCCGCTACTCTCCATCCCGACACCATGCGTGTGGCAGAAGGAGTCGCCCAAGACAGGTCGACTATCGATTCCCCCTGCCATCGCACGCAGGTGCTAATGGACCCCCGATTCAAAAGTCGGAGGTCGAGTCCCGCCGCCCACTCTAGCACGGTTTCTCCCTTTGCATTGTCCCGGGTGGAGCCCCACGATCTGGAGTGAGCGTTAAAGTCACCCAGGACAAGCACAGGACGGGGAAGGCATCCGCGTATGCAGTCGCCCAACCCGTCCAGGTACGCCTCGTAAGCGGCGAGGGTACTATTGGGAGAAACGTAGCAGCCCACAACTGCAAGGAGACCCCACTCCACTGCAACGAATCCCTGCCCCCTGGCAATCAGGGAGCAGGGAGGATCCTCCTCCACCACCCCAGTGAATAGCAACAGAACCCTTAATGTCACCGAACCATCGAGGATGGTCCGGGACCCGGTAGGGTTCCGCTGCTACCGCCAATGCAACCGACCACTCCGCGAGGGTTTGCAGCAGCAGGTCTTGCGCCCGCGGCAGTGGTTCAGGTTGGTTTGGAGGATCTTCACCCTTCTATCGAAGGTGAAGCCTCCATGGCCTCTGGCGCACTCGGGGTGGCTTCGGGTAGGGGAGCCTGCTTTCTCCACTCCTGTTTGCCTTCCTTTTAGGTGCGCATGCCTTGGACCCCAGCCGATGGTTCGATGGGCGACCAAGGTCCGCACACAGTGGGCACTTTAGAGCGGCTGCGGTGCATTGACTCACTTTGTGGTCCACTTCGCCACACGCGTAGCACCGCGCGCTTCGGTCCTGCTCATTAGGGCACCTGCTGCGAACATGCCCCAACTCAAGGCACCGGTAGCATTGCATAGGCCTTGCTGCCAGCACCTCCACTTTCGCGGCCGTCCAGCGGGCGGACGGTCTTTGCCGCCGCCAGCTTGCGCACGGCACTGAGTGGGCACCGCACCCACATTGACCCCATACGCAAGGTGTGCTACGAATCGTGCCCACCTTCACGTCAGCTACGGCGCAGCCTCCCGACTCGGCTATTGCAGCTGCGACCTCCGTTGGAGTGACGGACTCATCAAGGTCCATCACTCTCAATTCGCCGGTCTTTAATGGACGCGCTATATGCACGTCCATGTCCGCCAGTGCCTCCCGCATTTTGACCGCCAGCACATCGGCTTTAGAGGCGCAGTCGGGGCCGGATACCTCTAATAGCAACGCCCCTGTTACTGCCCTCCTTGGCCGGACCGTGTCGATACCGCAGTCAGCCAGCTTGACCCTTTTCTTCGCCTCAACCATGACTGCGGCGTACAAAACCTGACTGTGCTCTGGCACGGTCACAGTAATGGCCGCTGTGCTAGGCAGCCTTCCAGGCTTTACTCCATTTGCCTTCCTGGGAGCTGCTGCCTTTGCCTGCATCCTTTGGGTCGCTGCTGCTTTGGTTACCGCAGTAAGTTGAGCAGCCACCCTCTTAGCCTTGCGGCTGGCCACTACCGCCCACGTTTGTGTCGCAGCAACAGTCGAACCAGTCTCCACCGGCTTTACGGGAGGTGCGGTAGGCGCGGGTGGCACCTGAGCCGCTGGCTGGGCCCGCTTCGCCTTGCCACGCTTCCCCTTTGCATCGTTCGACGATGGGGCCTGGTCTGGATAGGATTCCAGGGGCTTTGTGCTTGCGCTCCGAAAGTGGCTAGTTTCGTATCAATGAGTGCACTGATACGCTCCATAAGCCGACTCTCGGAGTCCCTCCTAACCATCGCAGGAGGCGGTGGCTTAGCAGCATTGCCCGGGCGTCCTCTCGTTAGCGGTTGCTCACGCTTTCGGAGTTCGCTGAGCTCTTCTGTCAGGCTCCCAACCTTTCCTGCGAGCTCCGCGAGCTGCGAGCGCAGCTCAGCGTTCTCGCGCTCTAGCCTCTCAAAGCTTGGGGAGGCTGAGACCTCCGCGATAACTCCAAGGAAGCCGCCTCGACCATCCTGGTCGCAAACTCTGTAGCTTTTACGTTGAGCCCTCGGGATTGCCTGACTTGTCTGCAACCTTATCCACCACCAGTAAGCCGGACCTAATGCATGCCCCCAGGTCCGTAATGGATTTGCCCTCCATTTCTCTGCCCAGATGTTCGGGCTTTGAAAGACCAGTCTTTGCCCTAGTCTTCGTTTGGGACACTGTTGGGTCCCATATGCCCATCTCATCCCCAGTCTCAGCGACTTCCGCGTCTATGCCAACCGCTGCGTCCGTCAGGCACTTGTGTGTCGCGACGTTCTGATGCTTGGTCTTCCTTTTTCTTACGGTCCTTGCGGACCCCTCCGATATGGCGGATGTGAGCGACGCTTCCGACTTCTCTCCATCACTCTCACTGGCCGAAACTGCAAGCGTGCTCGGGCGCACAAATCGCCCACGCCTGTCCCGTGCAGGGAGCACTGCTGCCACCGACACGACTCCTTCCTCTTTGTTTTGGTCCCTAGTTGTTAACAGACCGACGACTGCTGTTGTAGACTCAGAGCTAAGCATTGAGTCGCTCTCCTCACTATTTCCTTCTCCTCTACCTTCTCCTCCTTGATTTTTTGATTTTCCCATTGTAAATCCCACGAGTTTGAACGAATATAGGTCGGTCCCCGGGTGACGCCTTCCGTGGACAAGACTACATACTGTGGGGGGCGTCCGGTACCCACAGGTTTTAAAGACTTCGCTGTCTGGTTTTTATTGAGTGATCCTTCGCGGGCCGGCTAATTAAGGCAAGCCCTCCGCTCCACTGCACCTCGACGTACCCCATTAACGTCAACACTGAGGTCTTAGTGAGTACAGCGGGTAACGGCGCGCTGGGAGAGCCGACGTAACTCCCCAGTTTTGGACGGTTGAGTGCCCGGCGGCAGTGTGAGTGCACACCGAGCCCGTCCCTCCACTATGTGCATTAGGCACTGGGAACGATATATCGTCACCAGTTCCTAATAATTAATTATCATTTGTTGCCTTTCCCCGGATACAGAAATCAAGGAGAAATGCAACCTCCCAACACACTTCGATTTGTTGAGAGCCCGGTGGCATTAAAACGCACACCAGGCCCGCCCCTCCTCACTCTGAGCATTAGGCACTGGAAACGATATATCGTCACCAGTTCCTAATACCCACCATCATTTGTTGCCTTTCCCCCGGATACAGAAATCAAGGAGAAATGCAACCTCCACCCTCGCATTGGGCACTGAGAACGACGTATCGTCACCAGTGCCCAATGCGCACCAAATGTTCGGTTGCCTTTCCTCCGGATATGGAAATCAAGAGGAACAACCCCTGCCACCCGCAGTACCCTCCGCTTATGAGACGGACACGCAGAGCAGCTATCCCTCCCTGTCAGAACATTCGCCACTGGCAACAACGTATCATCACCAGTGCCCAGGGTGCACCGTCCCGGCGTTGCCTTTCCCCCGGATACAATAGTATCAAAGGGAAATTCAACGACAGGCACTCGAGGAGGTTTTCTGACGTGGCACCCCAACCCAACCTAACCTAACCTTTTTTTTTTTTTACATGGGGAAATGCCTACGCATACCCACCCCTGCGGGGCAAGGGTGGGTTATGTCGGACTCGCACCGACTAAAACCCCATGGTGTTCCACCTTCGTCGCGTATGGCGGGGTCACGGGAACGCTTTCGCACACATCCGCGACCCCGCCTGCGCCGGCCGACCAGGCGGCCCCTTCTCCGGGGGAGGACATCTCCCTCTCCACCCCTCCTGGCAGGGCGCGCCGGAACACGGACGCGCCCTCCAACTCGGCCTCCTCTGTAGGTGGGAAGCGGACTCCCCGAGTCCGCCCCCAGAGGCCATGGGGCCAGGAAAGCCCCAGCCCCTGCGGCGGATCTGGTGATAGGCTCCGCCGCCGACCAATGTTCGGCCGCGGAGGACAGGGAGAGCGGCAGGACCAACCACACTCCACTGAACCCGCGGCCCCACCACGGCCGCCTCAGCGGTGCGACCTCGCTTGAGTCGCGGAGGATAGGAGATACACTACCCTCCTCCGCGACTCCGCCTCGGCTGCGGATGGTGCGTAAGACGGCCTCACTCCGTCCATCCGCACCCGCAGCCCACCGACACGCATCCAGGGCGGGCCCAGCTCCAGCCCGCCCGGAGCGGCCTCCTCCCGGGCCGGCCTTAGAGCGCCTTAGGCCGGCCATTTGGGTTCCTCTTAGCTTCACCGTGGTTAACTCCACACCACGGAACCTAACCTAACCTAACCTAACCTAACCTAACCTAACCTAACCTAACCTAACCTTTTTTTTTTTTTTTTTTTTACATGGGGAAATGCCTACGCATACCCGCCCCTGCGGGGGCAAGGGTGGGTTATGTCGGACTCGCACCGACTAAAACCCCATGGTGTTCCACCTTCGTCGCGTATGGCGGGGTTACGGGAACGCTTTCGCACACCTCCGCGACCCCGCCTGCGCTGGCCGGCAAGCCGGCCCCTCCTCCGGGGGGAGGACATCCCCCTCTCCACCCCTCCAGGCAGGGCGCGCCGGAACACGGACGCGCCCTCCAACTCGGCCTCCTCTGTAGGTGGGAAGCGGACTCCCCCGAGTCCGCCCCCAGAGGCCATGGGGCCAGGAAAGCCCCAGCCCCTGCGGCGGATCTGGTGATAGGCTCCGCCGCCGACCAATGTTCGGCCGCGGAGGACAGGGAGAGCGGCAGGACCAACCACACTCCACTGAACCCGCGGCCCCACCACGGCCGCCTCAGCGGTGCGACCCCCGCTTGAGTCGCGGAGGATAGGAGATACACTACCCTCCTCCGCGACTCCGCCTCGGCTGCGGATGGTGCGTAAGGCGGCCTCACTCCGTCCATCCGCACCCGCAGCCCACCGACACGCATCCAGGGCGGGCCCAGCTCCAGCCCGCCCGGAGCGGCCTCCTCGGGCCGGCCTTAGAGCGCCTTAGGCCGGCCATTTGGGTTCCTCTTAGCTTCACCGTGGTTAACTCCACACCACGGAACCTAACCTAACCTTAACCTAACCTAACTCTAACCTAACCTAACTCTAACCTAACCTAGCCTAACCTAACCTTTTTTTTTTTTTACATGGGGAAATGCCTACGCATACCCACCCCTGCGGGGCAAGGGTGGGTTATGTCGGACTCGCACCGACTAAAACCCCATGGTGTTCCACCTTCGTCGCGTATGGCGGGGTCACGGGAACGCTTTCGCACACCTCCGCGACCCCGCCTGCGCCGGCCGACCAGGCGGCCCCTTCTCCGGGGAAGGACATCCCCTCTCCACCCCTCCTGGCAGGGCGCGCCGGAACACGGACGCGCCTTCCATCTCGGCCTCCTCTGTAGGTGGGAAGCGGACTCCCCGAGTCCGCCCCCAGAGGCCATGGGGCCAGGAAAGCCCCAGCCCCTGCGGCGGATCTGGTGATAGGCTCCGCCGCCGACCAATGTTCGGCCGCGGAGGACAGGGAGAGCGGCAGGACCAACCACACTCCACTGAACCCGCGGCCCCACCACGGCCGCCTCAGCGAATGCGACCCCCGCTTGAGTCGCGGAGGATAGGAGATACACTACCCTCCTCCGCGACTCCGCCTCGGCTGCGGATGGTGCGTAAGACAGCCTCACTCCGTCCATCCGCACCCGCAGCCCACCGACACGCATCCAGGGCGGGCCCAGCTCCAGCCCGCCCGGGCAGCCTCCTCCCGGGCCGGCCTTAGAGCGCCTTAGGCCGGCCATTTGGGTTCCTCTTAGCTTCACCGTGGTTAACTCCACACCACGGAACCTAACCTAACCTAACCTAACCTAGCCTAACCTAGCCTAACCTAACCTTTTTTTTTTTTTTACATGGGGAAATGCCTACGCATACCCACCCCTGCGGGGCAAGGGTGGGTTATGTCGGACTTGCACCGACTAAAACCCCATGGTGTTCCACCTTCGTCGCGTATGGCGGGTTACGGGAACGCTTTCGCACACCTCCGCGACCCCGCCTGCGCTGGCCGGCAAGCCGGCCCCTCCTCCGGGGGGAGGACATCCCCCTCTCCACCCCTCCAGGCAGGGCGCGCCGGAACACGGACGCGCCCTCCAACTCGGCCTCCTCTGTAGGTGGGAAGCGGACTCCCCCGAGTCCGCCCCCCAGAGGCCATGGGGCCAGGAAAACCCCAGCCCCCTGCGGCGGATCTGGTGATAGGCTCCGCCGCCGACCAATGTTCGGCCGCGGAGGACAGGGAGAGCGGCAGGATCAACCACACTCCACTGAACCCGCGGCCCCACCACGGCCGCATCAGCGGTGCGACCCCCGCTTGAGTCGCGGAGGATAGGAGATACACTACCCTCCTCCGCGACTCCGCCTCGGCTGCGGATGGTGCGTAAGACGGCCTCACTCCGTCCATCCGCACCCGCAGCCCACCGACACGCATCCAGGGCGGGCCCAGCTCCAGCCCGCCCGGAGCGGCCTCCTCGGGCCGGCCTTAGAGCGCCTTAGGCCGGCCATTTGGGTTCCTCTTAGCTTCACCGTGGTTAACTCCACACCACGGAACCTAACCTAACTCTAACCTAACCTAACTCTAACCTAACTCTAACCTAACCTAGCCTAACCTAACCTTTTTTTTTTTTACATGGGGAAATGCCTACGCATACCCACCCGCAAGGGGCAAGGGTGGGTTATGTCGGACTTGCACCGACTAAAACCCCATGGTGTTCCACCTTCGTCGCGTATGGCGGGTTACGGGAACGCTTTCGCACACCTCCGCGACCCCGCCTGCGCTGGCCGGCAAGCCGGCCCCTCCTTCGGGGGGAGGACATCCCCCTCTCCACCCCTCTCCTGCAAGGCGCGCCGGAACACGGACGCGCCTTCCATCTCGGCCTCCTCTGTAGGTGGGAAACGGACTTCGGGGGGGAACCTAACCTAACCTAACCTAACCTAACCTAACCTAACCTAACCTAACCTAACCTAACCTAACCTAACCTAACCTAACCTAACCTAACCTAACCTAACCTAACCTAACCTAACCTAACCTAACCTAACCTAACCTAACCTAACCTAACCAGTCGCGTGCCGACGTCCGACCCGTGCGCATCGTTTCGGAGGCGCTCCGTGTTCTAAAATCTAATAAAATAGTCAAAGTGTTCAAAATATAGTGTGTTATATATCAAAAGACGCGGAAAATTACGCTGAACAGTGTAGTTCTTTGAAGAGTCTGGTGAGCTGCTCCTTTCAGCCAAGAATCGGATTTTTCCTGAAAGGTAAGTTACTTTACTTTACTTTTACTGAAAGACTTTTAAACGAAAACAGGTTATGTTCGGATTCTTATCCGGTGCTGTGCGGGTGTTTTCTTTATTTGTGCTGATAGACCATCACCCCAGCTCTAATTAGACTCATCAACATCCACCCGACACAAAACTGCGGATTTGGCAACAGTTATAAGGACTCAAAATGATCGGAATACGCACACTAACGAAAAGACAAACAAAACCGTACGTGAGGACCTTCCGAATGCAACACCTGGATGCGCGAACGAAGACACAGACAAAATGTCAAACGTTCTAGAGGTGGATGTTGTTCCCACGATCAGCACTCCTGTGGTCTCTAGCGAAGGGGCAGCACAGGTACTGCCCTCCGACACCAGACGACCGGCTTCACAGCCCGCACTTAGTGATGTTTCTCTGGACGAACCTAAACTCTCAGGGAAATCTAGTACATTGACGGTTCGCCAGAAACAGAGGATAGCACCTTCCCAGGAAGCAAAGACCCGCAAACTATCAGCGGAGGGCACAGAGAAAACACAGACGACTAAGTATGCGGACCGTTTAACAGAGGCACGGGCCTGCCTCCATAAGGCCAAGCTGAACTTGAACAACTCTAGAAACCTGAGGACAGACATAAAAATGGAAGTCACTCAGGCTATAGAGAGGCTCTATCAGCTGGTCAAGGAGGCAGAGAAAGATAGGAGTACAGGGACAGAGATAATAGATAAGAGACCTAACTCTAACTCTAACCTAACCTAACCTAACTCTAACCTAACTCTAACCTAACCTAACCTAACCTAACCTAACCCTAACCACCTATATCTTGTGTATTAGAGTCTTAAGCATTCCAAATTGGTTTTTGTTGTAGCATTTGTTCAGTGTAATCGTTAGACAGTCATCCTGCGCCGCATTTAGGCCATTTCTAGTCTAGTTGTAATCAGTTATTTTTAGTTTCATAATTACGTAATTTTATTCCATTTGTAAAAATTTTCATGTCTTCGTTTTTAGTGCTGATTTTGTAACATAACCTAACCCTAACCACCTATATCTTGTGTATTAGAGTCTTAAGCATTCCAAATTGGTTTTTGTTGTAGCATTTGTTCAGTGTAATCGTTAGACAGTCATCCTGCGCCGCATTTAGGCCATTTCTAGTCTAGTTGTAATCAGTTATTTTTTGTTTCAAAAATTACGTAATTTTATTCCATTTGTAAAAATTTTCATGTCTTCGTTTTTCGTGCTGATTTTGTAACCTAACCTAACCCTAACCACCTATATCTTTGTGTATTAGAGTCTTAAGCATTCCAAATTGGTTTTTTGTTGTAGCATTTGTTCAGTGTAATCGTTAGACAGTCATCCTGCGCCGCATTTAGGCCATTTCTAGTCTAGTTGTAATCAGTTATTTTTAGTTTCCATAATTACGTAATTTTATTCCATTTGTAAAAATTTTCATGTCTTCGTTTTTCGTGCTGATTTTGTAACCTAACCTAACCTAACCTAACTCTAACTCTAACCTAACCTAACTCTAACCTAACCTAACCTAACCTAACTCTAACCTAACCTAACCTTAACCTAACCTAACCTTAACCTAACCTAACCTAACCTAACCTAACCCTAACCACCTATATCTTGTGTATTAGAGTCTTAAGCATTCCAAATTGGTTTTTGTTGTAGCATTTGTTCAGTGTAATCGTTAGACAGTCATCCTGCGCCGCATTTAGCCATTTCTAGTCTAGTTGTAATCAGTTATTTTTAGTTTCCATAATTACGTAATTTTATTCCATTTGTAAAAATTTTCATGTCTTCGTTTTTCGTGCTGATTTTGTAACCTAACCTAACCTTAACCTAACCTAACTCTAACCTAACCTAACTCTAACCTAACCTAACCTTAACCTAACCTAACCTAACCTAACCTAACCTTAACCTAACCTAACCTAACCTAACCTAACCTAACTCTAACTCTAACCTAACCTAACCTAACCTAACTCTAACCTAACCTAACCTAACCTAACCTTAACCTAACCTAACCTAACCTAACTCTAACCTAACCTAACCTTAACCTAACCTAACTCTAACCTAACCTAACCTAACCTAACCTAACCTAACTCTAACTCTAACTCTAACCTAACCTAACCCTAACCACCTATATCTTGTGTATTAGAGTCTTAAGCATTCCAAATTGGTTTTTGTTGTAGCATTTGTTCAGTGTAATCGTTAGACAGTCATCCTGCGCCGCATTTAGGCCATTTCTAGTCTAGTTGTAATCAGTTATTTTTAGTTTCATAATTACGTAATTTTATTCCATTTGTAAAAATTTTCATGTCTTCGTTTTTCGTGCTGATTTTGTAACCTAACCTAACTCTAACTCTAACCTAACCTAACCTAACCTAACCTAACCTAACTCTAACCTAACCTAACCTAACCCTAACCACCTATATCTTGTGTATTAGAGTCTTAAGCATTCCAAATTGGTTTTTGTTGTAGCATTTGTTCAGTGTAATCGTTAGACAGTCATCCTGCGCCGCATTTAGCCATTTCTAGTCTAGTTGTAATCAGTTATTTTTAGTTTCCATAATTACGTAATTTTATTCCATTTGTAAAAATTTTCATGTCTTCGTTTTTCGTGCTGATTTTGTAACCTAACCTAAACTTACCTAACCTAACCCTAACCACCTATATCTTTGTGTATTAGAGTCTTAAGCATTCCAAATTGGTTTTTGTTGTAGCATTTGTTCAGTGTAATCGTTAGACAGTCATCCTGCGCCGCATTTAGGCCATTTCTAGTCTAGTTGTAATCAGTTATTTTTAGTTTCATAATTACGTAATTTTATTCCATTTGTAAAAATTTTCATGTCTTCGTTTTTCGTGCTGATTTTGTAACCTAACCTAACCTAACCTAACCTAACCTAACTCTAACCTAACCTAACCTTAACCTAACCTAACTCTAACTCTAACTCTAACCTAACCTAACCTAACCTTAACCTAACCTAACCTTAACCTAACCTAACCCTAACCACCTATATCTTTGTGTATTAGAGTCTTAAGCATTCCAAATTGGTTTTTGTTGTAGCATTTGTTCAGTGTAATCGTTAGACAGTCATCCTGCGCCGCATTTAGGCCATTTCTAGTCTAGTTGTAATCAGTTATTTTTAGTTTCATAATTACGTAATTTTATTCCATTTGTAAAAATTTTCATGTCTTCGTTTTTCGTGCTGATTTTGTAACCTAACCTAACCCTAACCACCTATATCTTGTGTATTAGAGTCTTAAGCATTCCAAATTGGTTTTTGTTGTAGCATTTGTTCAGTGTAATCGTTAGACAGTCATCCTGCGCCGCATTTAGGCCATTTCTAGTCTAGTTGTAATCAGTTATTTTTAGTTTCATAATTACGTAATTTTATTCCATTTGTAAAAATTTTCATGTCTTCGTTTTTCGTGCTGATTTTGTAACCTAACCTAACCCTAACCACCTATATCTTGTGTATTAGAGTCTTAAGCATTCCAAATTGGTTTTTGTTGTAGCATTTGTTCAGTGTAATCGTTAGACAGTCATCCTGCGCCGCATTTAGGCCATTTCTAGTCTAGTTGTAATCAGTTATTTTTAGTTTCATAATTACGTAATTTTATTCCATTTGTAAAAATTTTCATGTCTTCGTTTTTCGTGCTGATTTTGTAACCTAACCTAACCTAACCCTAACCACCTATATCTTTGTGTATTAGAGTCTTAAGCATTCCAAATTGGTTTTTTGTTGTAGCATTTGTTCAGTGTAATCGTTAGACAGTCATCCTGCGCCGCATTTAGGCCATTTCTAGTCTAGTTGTAATCAGTTATTTTTAGTTTCATAATTACGTAATTTTATTCCATTTGTAAAAATTTTCATGTCTTCGTTTTTCGTGCTGATTTTGTAACCTAACCTAACCTAACCTAACCTAACCCTAACCACCTATATCTTGTGAACCGGAACAGGGACACGAGACAAGAAAAGAAGAAGTAGAGCACATTTTTAAGAAAGTTAGAGGAACACGGAAAGCTTCTAGAAGAAAACAAAAGGAAATGGAAAACTAACGGAAGAGTTAAAAGACAAGAAATTAGGGAAGAAAAAGATCGTACGCGCGGCATTAAACCATTATTATCACTTCCAGAGAATACGGCAGTACACTCTGTGGTGATCACCTCCAACGATGAAAAGGAAACGGAGACCAGGTGATGGATAAAATAAGAAAGGTGGTTAATGCCAAAGAAGAGGGATTAAAGATAGACAAAATTAGGAAAGCAAGAGATAGAAAAGTAATATTGGGTTGCAATGCTCAAGACGAAATTAAGAAAATAAAAGAAAAATACAAAAGGCAGGAACAAGCTTAAAAGTCGAGGAAATCAAAATAAAGATCCATTAATCATATTACGTGACGTGATGCAATACAACAGTGATGAGGAAATTATAAGAGCGTTAAAGGTGCAAAACAGGCATCTCTTGAAAGATATAGGAAAAGACAATGACAGGATGGAAGTCAAATACAGGAAGAGGACTAGGAATCCGCTCACATCGCACGTAGTCTTGAGGGTTTCTCCGCCGATATGGACCAGTCTTACTCAAGTGGGTATTGTACATGTAGATCTCCAGAGAGTAAGAGTGGAGGATCAATCACCGCTCATACAGTGCTCACGATGCCTGGGGTATGGACACAGCAAGCGGGTATGCACGGAGACGACAGATGTGTGCAGTCACTGCGGAGGTCCACACCTCAGAGCAGAGTGCACTGAAATGCTCTCTGGAGAGATACCATCGTGTTGTAACTGCTCGAAGGCAGGACTGGACAGGAGAAACCACAATGCATTCAGTTCGGACTGCCCTGTCAGAAGGAAATGGGAGACACTAGCGAGGTCCACCATAGCCTACTGCTAAGGGCGTCCCTACTGTACACAGCGATCGTGGCCACCAATATCGCGTCATCCAAGTCAACATGCAGAGGAGCCGAAACTGCGACAGCAGAGCTCATGACCGAGGCGGTCACTCGCAAGTTGACCTTGGCAATGGTGCAAGAGCCTTATGTCGGGAGGATAGGGGAGATGAAACAATATCGAGGAGTACGGACAATACAATGCGCGAGGAGCCCTAACTCCGAGCGGGTTATCAAAGCCGCCATTGTAGTGTTCGATGGAGCTATCCAGATCACCCAGTAAAGTCCTGACTTGACAACTGAGAATATCGCAGCTGCTGTTGAGGATTGGGGTCTGGGAGGTCGGGTAGTCTCCGTATACCTTGAGGGTGATAAGCCTATCGCCCCTATCTTAACGACATCACGGCCGCGGTAGTAGGTATGGGCACCAGAGACGTGATATTGGGTGGGGATGTGAACGCATGGAACTCTTGGTGGGGAAGTCGAAAGACGGACAAGAGAGGAACAGAGGTGGCTTTAATGCTCGACGAGCTTGAGCTCCACCTACTCAACAGGGGAACCGAGCCCACTTTCGACACCATCAGGGGCGGCAGAAGATTTACCAGCTATGTGGACGTGACAGCTTGCTCGGCGACCCTTCTAGGGAGGATCGATGGCTGGCGCCTGGAAGATGGAGTGACAAACTCCGACCACAGGGCCATCCTATTTGAAATTAATATACACAACAATAGAACCATAGAATTAAAGAACACGACAAGAAAATACAATACCAGAAAGAATTTGGAGCGAGTTCCGTAAGGAACTCGCCCAATTTTGGCAAAACAACGAAATAAATATAACCAAAATAGAAGAAATTAAAAATACAGAAGATTTGGAACAAATAATAACAAAACTAACAAGCACCATACAGGAAACGTGTGAAAAAACACTTAAAAAAGTCAGCAGTAAGAAATTTATAGGATTGCCCTGGTGGACGGTGGAACTCACTAACCTCAAAAAAGAGGTCCTGCGGAAAAGCGCAGAATCTCTTGCGCTGCACCGATCCGCCGAGAGTGGGTTGTCGAGCAGTACCTTGAGGCCAAGGAAAACTATTTCCTTGAAGTAAAGAAAGCGCAAACCGCCAGCTGGAAGGCCTTCTGCGGCCAGCAAGATAGGGAGTCGATGTGGGACGGTATATACCGGGTGATTAGACGTACAGCGGTGAGACAAGAGGACGTTCCTCTGGTACGAAATGGAGTAGTACTGGGAGGGCAGGAGTCGGCCAAATTGCTGGCGGATACGTTCTATCCAGAGGATAATCCCGCCAACGACGACGTGGAACACAAGCAAGTAAGAGAAATTGCAGATACAATAAATGAGGGGCTGCGTGATGACTCATGCAACCCACCATTCACCAAGAGCGAACTGCTGTGGGCCGCGTCGTCGTTCAATCCAAAAAAGGCGCCTGGAATGGACGGCCTTACCTCCGACATCTGCTGTACGGCAATCACACTGGACCCTGACCTGTTCCTCGCACTTATGAACAAGTGCCTAAGTCTTTCTTACTTCCCTGCAAGGTGGAAGGAAGCTGTGGTAGTAGTCATACGGAAGCCGGGAAAGGACACATACGCGGACCCTAAGTCCTACAGACCCATAGGTCTCTTGCCGGTACTGGGTAAGATCTGCGAAAAGATGGTTGTCCAGAGAATCAGGTGGCACATAGTGCCCCAGATCAGTGACAGCCAGTACGGCTTCATGCCGCAACGTAGTACCGAAGACTCCCTCTGTGCCATGATGGGACACCTAAATGATCGGCTTCGTGAGAAAAGCTCATTGTTTTGGTGTCGCTGGACATAGAGGAGCATTCGATAATGCGTGGTGGCCCGCGATCAGACTCAGACTGGCGGAGACCGGATGCCCGGTGGACCTGAGGCGCCTAATTGACAGCTATCTTAGCGATCGATCAGTGCGCGTCGGGTTCGCCGGTGCGGAATGGGTCAAGCGTACGACAAAGGGGTGCGTGCAAGGATCCATTGGGGTCTACGCTGTGGAACCTGCTGCTTAATCCTCTCCTGGAAGAATTGGGGCGGAGGGTATACTGTCAGGCCTTTGCTGATGACGTGGTTTTGATTATCTCGGGGACAATGCACTAGAAGTGCAACGGAGAGCCGAACCGGTACTCGATTATGTTCGGGGTGGGGGTCAAAAATAAGCTAAACTTCGCAGCACACAAAACTAAGGCTATGGTAGTGACGAGGAAGCTGAAGTTTGACTCACCACTCCTGACCATGGGCGGTGTGAGGATCGATTTCAAGAACATCAAGATACTCGGCCTCACAGTGGACGACGGACTCACGTTCAACGCGCACATTGCAAAATGTAAAAATGGAAGGCGCAGAGTCTGTACGTCCAACTGTCGAGGGCCGCTAAGGTCCAATGGGGATTGAACCCGAGGTGGTTAGAACCATTTATACGGCGGTGGTGGAGCCGACGATCATGTACGCTGCGGGCGCATGGGCGTCGGCGACACTAAAAGGTCTGCCAGAAAGCAGCTGGACTCCGTGCAGAGAGGGTTTGTCCAGAAGATTGTGAAATCGTATAGGACCGTCTCCCTGCATTCAGCTCCTGCTGCCAGCTTTCTCGGATTTCGTTTCCCTATTATAAGGATCAGAAGCAGCCTCTACCAAGTAAAGAGAGGCATATCGCGGCGAGTGGTAGGGGACAGGGATATGGAGACTAGGACTCCTACGCCGAGATGCCACATCCTGCCGAAGGCTGGAGCTGGACTTCACCTGCATGGGGACGGTGTGGATTTGCCTACGCAAGACGAGGCTACCGTCCGAATTTACACCGACGGTAGTAAAATCGAGGGAAAGTCGGAGCGGCACTATCCATTTGGATAGGCGCGGCCGAGAAGAGTACCCGAAAACTCGTTGCGATTACTGCACCGTCTACCAGGCGGAATTGCTGGCAATCAGTGAAGCCACCGAGTGGGCACTACGGCACTCTGCACGGAACTTCAGGGTCTATTGCGACTCCAGGTCCGCCCTCCAAACGGTTATTAACCCGGATTCTGCATCCTCGCGGTGAAAGCACGACAAAACATCTGTACATTGCGGGGACGTGGGAAGAACATCTCCCTAACATGGGTGAAAGCCCACGCAGGTTTGGAGGAACGAGAGGGCGGACGAACTTGCAAAGGAGGCTGCAATTAAGACCAAGAGGACCCCGACTACGATCGATGCCCTGTCTCGTTCGTCAAGCGACAAATCCGTTTGGAGTCGGTTGATGAATGGAACAGGAGGTATCGAGGGTGACAGCCCAGTCACCAAAGCCTTCTTCCCGGACGCGTCAGAAGCCTTCAGCGTAATTAAAACCTGGAGATGGACGCTCTGTCTGTGCAGGTGTTCACGGGCCACGGCGGTTTCTCCGAATACTTGAACCGCTTCAGGTGTAAAGAGAGCCCGTCGTGTGTCTGTGACGACACCATCAAGGAGGATATCTTGCACCTTATAACGGAGTGTCCTGTCAACGCAGGGGAGAGGCTCAATGTTGAGAGCTACACAGGTTTAAAAGTAACAATAAATAACTTGCCAGTCCTTATCAGTAGCAGAGATTTTAGCCAGAAATTCCTGCATTTCTGCAAGCGTGTGGCGATGAAAGCTATACGACAAAATAAAACAAAATGAATGTATGAGGATGTTAGTATGTGTGTGAATATTTAGTTATATATACTACATAGTAACTAAATTTAGAACTATATATATATTAAGTTTGACTAAGAAGAAATATATATAAGAATAGAATACGATGTATACAGAGATAAGACTCGACTAAAAAATAGTGTAAGTGGATAATGTTAGAAAAGAACAAAAAGTCCTGAGTTATCATGTCAGGGGTAATACATGCAAGGGCCCCAGAAATGAGGGTCTAATAAAAAAAAAAAAAAAAAAAAAAAAAAAAAAAAAAAAAAAAAAAAACCTAACCTAACCTAACCTAACCTAACCTAACCTAACCTAACCTAACCTAACCTAACTCTAACTCTAACTCTAACTCTAACCTAACTCTAACTCTAACTCTAACTCTAACCTAACTCTAACTCTAACTCTAACTCTAACCTAACCTAACCTAACCTAACCTAACCTAACCTAACCTAACCCTAACCACCTATATCTTTGTGTATTAGAGTCTTAAGCATCTAAATTGGTTTTTGTTGTAGCATTTGTTCAGTGTAATCGTTAGACATTCATCCTGCGCCGCATTTAGCCATTTCTAGTCTAGTTGTAATCAGTTATTTTTAGTTTCATAATTACGTAATTTTATTCCATTTGTAAAAATTTTCATGTCTTCGTTTTTCGTGCTGATTTTGTAACCTAACTCTAACTCTAACTCTAACCTAACCCTAACCACCTATATCTTGTGTATTAGAGTCTTAAGCATTCCAAATTGGTTTTTGTTGTAGCATTTGTTCAGTGTAATCGTTAGACAGTCATCCTGCGCCGCATTTAGGCCATTTCTAGTCTAGTTGTAATCAGTTATTTTTAGTTTCATAATTACGTAATTTTATTCCATTTGTAAAAATTTTCATGTCTTCGTTTTTCGTGCTGATTTTGTAACATAACCTAACCACCTATATCTTTGTGTATTAGAGTCTTACATTCCAAATTGGTTTTTGTTGTAGCATTTGTTTAGTGTAATCGTTAGACATTCATCCTGCGCCGCATTTAGGCCATTTCTAGTCTAGTTGTAATCAGTTATTTTTAGTTTCATAATTACGTAATTTTATTCCATTTGTAAAAAATTTCATGTCTTCGTTTTTCGTGCTGATTTAGTAACCTAACCTAACTCTAACTCTAACCTAACCTACCCTAACCCTAACCACCTATATCTTGTGTATTAGAGTCTTAAGCATTCCAAATTGGTTTTTGTTGTAGCATTTGTTCAGTGTAATCGTTAGGACAGTCATCCTGCGCCGCATTTAGCCATTTCTAGTCTAGCTGTAATCAGTTATTTTTAGTTTCATAATTACGCAATTTTATTCCATTTGTAAAAATTTTCATGTCTTCGTTTTTCGTGCTGATTTTGTAACCTAACCTAACCTAACCACCTATATCTTGTGTATTAGAGTCTTACATTCCAAATTGGTTTTTGTTGTAGCATTTGTTCAGTGTAATCGTTAGACAGTCATCCCAGCCGCATTTAGGCCATTTCTAGTCTAGCTGTAATCAGTTATTTTTAGTTTCATAATTACGCAATTTTATTCCATTTGTAAAAATTTTCATGTCTTCGTTTTTCGTGCTGATTTAGTAACCTAACCTAACCTAACCTAACCTAACTCTAACTCTAACCTAACCTACCCTAACCCTAACCACCTATATCTTGTGTATTAGAGTCTTAAGCATTCCAAATTGGTTTTTGTTGTAGCATTTGTTTAGTGTAATCGTTAGGACAGTCATCCTGCGCCGCATTTAGCCATTTCTAGTCTAGCTGTAATCAGTTATTTTTAGTTTCATAATTACGCAATTTTATTCCATTTGTAAAAATTTTCATGTCTTCGTTTTTCGTGCTGATTTAGTAACCTAACCTAACCTACCCTAACCCTAACCACCTATATCTTGTGTATTAGAGTCTTACATTCCAAATTGGTTTTTGTTGTAGCATTTGTTCAGTGTAATCGTTAGACAGTCATCCTGCGCCGCATTTAGCCATTTCTAGTCTAGCTGTAATCAGTTATTTTTAGTTTCATAATTACGCAATTTTATTCCATTTGTAAAAATTTTCATGTCTTCGTTTTTCGTGCTGATTTTGTAACCTAACTCTAACCCTAACCACCTATATCTTGTGTATTAGAGTCTTAAGCATTCCAAATTGGTTTTTTGTTGTAGCATTTGTTCAGTGTACTCGTTAGACAGTCATCCTGCGCCGCATTTAGGCCATTTCTAGTCTAGTTGTAATCAGTTATTTTTAGTTTCATAATTACGTAATTTTATTCCATTTGTAAAAATTTTCATGTCTTCGTTTTTCGTGCTGATTTTGTAACCTAACCTAACCTAACCTAACCTACCCTAACCCTAACCACCTATATCTTTGTGTATTAGAGTCTTAAGCATTCAAATTGGTTTTTGTTGTAGCATTTGTTCAGTGTAATCGTTAGACAGTCATCCTGCGCCGCATTTAGGCCATTTCTAGTCTAGTTGTAATCAGTTATTTTTAGTTTCCATAATTACGTAATTTTATTCCATTTGTAAAAATTTTCATGTTCGTTTTTCGTGCTGATTTTGTGTAACCTAACCTAACCTATCCTAACCTAACCCTAACCACCTATATATCTTTGTGTATTAGGAGTCTTAAGCATTCAAATTGGTTTTTTGTTGTAGCATTTGTTCAGTGTAATCGTTAGACATTCATCCTGCGCCGCATTTAGGCCATTTCAGTCTAGTTGTAATCAGTTATTTTAGTTTCATAATTACGTAATTTTATTCCATTTGTAAAAATTTTCATGTCTTCGTTTTTCGTGCTGATTTTGTAACCTAACTCTAACTCTAACCTAACCTAACCTTAACCTAACCTAACCTAACCCTAACCACCTATATCTTTGTGTATTAGGAGTCTTAAGCATTCAAATTGGTTTTTGTTGTAGCATTTGTTCAGTGTAATCGTTAGACAGTCATCCTGCGCCGCATTTAGGCCATTTCTAGTCTAGTTGTAATCAGTTATTTTAGTTTCATAATTACGTAATTTTATTACATTTGTAAAAATTTTCATGTCTTCGTTTTTCGTGCTGATTTAGTAACCTAACCTAACCTAACCTACCCTAACCCTAACCACCTATATCTTTGTGTATTAGAGTCTTAAGCATTCCAAATTGGTTTTTTGTTGTAGCATTTGTTCAGTGTAATCGTTAGACATTCATCCTGCGCCGCATTTAGGCCATTTCTAATCTAGTTGTAATCAGTTATTTTTAGTTTCATAATTACGTAATTTTATTCCATTTGTAAAAATTTTCATGTCTTCGTTTTTCGTGCTGATTTTGTAACTCCAACCTAACCTAACCTACCCTAACCCTAACCACCTATATCTTTGTGTATTAGGAGTCTTAAGCATTCAAATTGGTTTTTGTTGTAGCATTTGTTCAGTGTAATCGTTAGACAGTCATCCTGCGCCGCATTTAGGCCATTTCTAATCTAGTTGTAATCAGTTATTTTAGTTTCATAATTACGTAATTTTATTCCATTTGTAAAAATTTTCATGTCTTCATTTTTCGTGCTGATTTTGTAACTCCAACCTAACCTAACTCTAACCCTAACCACCTATATCTTTGTGTATTAGAGTCTTAAGCATTCCAAATTGGTTTTTGTTGTAGCATTTGTTCAGTGTAATCGTTAGACATTCATCCTGCGCCGCATTTAGGCCATTTCAGTCTAGTTGTAATCAGTTATTTTAGTTTCATAATTACGTAATTTTATTCCATTTGTAAAAATTTTCATGTCTTCGTTTTTCGTGCTGATTTTGTAACCTAACCTAACTCTAACCTAACCTAACCTAACTCTAACCCTAACCACCTATATCTTTGTGTATTAGAGTCTTAAGCATTCCAAATTGGTTTTTGTTGTAGCATTTGTTCAGTGTAATCGTTAGACAGTCATCCTGCGCTGCATTTAGGCCATTTCTAGTCTAGTTGTAATCAGTTATTTTAGTTTCATAATTACGTAATTTTATTCCATTTGTAAAAATTTTCATGTCTTCGTTTTTCGTGCTGATTTAGTAACCTAACCTAACCTAACTCTAACCTAACCCTAACCACCTATATCTTTGTGTGTATTAGAGTCTTACATTCCAAATTGGTTTTTGTTGTAGCATTTGTTCAGTGTAATCGTTAGACAGTCATCCTGCGCCGCATTTAGCCATTTCTAGTCTAGTTGTAATCAGTTATTTTAGTTTCATAATTACGTAATTTTATTCCATTTGTAAAAATTTTCATGTCTTCGTTTTTCGTGCTGATTTTGTAACCTTAACCTAACCTAACTCTAACCTAACCTAACCTAACTCTAACCCTAACCACCTATATCTTTGTGTATTAGAGTCTTAAGCATTCCAAATTGGTTTTTGTTGTAGCATTTGTTCAGTGTAATCGTTAGACAGTCATCCCAGCCGCATTTAGGCCATATTTCTAGTCTAGTTGTAATCAGTTATTTTAGTTTCCATAATTACGTAATTTTATTCCATTTGTAAAAATTTTCATGTCTTCGTTTTTCGTGCTGATTTTGTAACCTAACTCTAACCTAACCTATCCTAACCTAACCCTAACCACCTATATCTTTGTGTGTATTAGAGTCTTAAGCATTCCAAATTGGTTTTTTGTTGTAGCATTTGTTCAGTGTAATCGTTAGACAGTCATCCTGCGCCGCATTTAGGCCATTTCTAATCTAGTTGTAATCAGTTATTTTAGTTTCATAATTACGTAATTTTATTCCATTTGTAAAAATTTTCATGTCTTCGTTTTTCGTGCTGATTTTGTAACCTAACCTAACCTAACCTAACCCTAACCACCTATATCTTTGTGTATTAGAGTCTTAAGCCTTCCAAATTGGTTTTTGTTGTAGCATTTGTTCAGTGTAATCGTTAGACAGTCATCCTGCGCCGCATTTAGGCCATTTCTAGTCTAGTTGTAATCAGTTATTTTAGTTTCATAATTACGTAATTTTATTCCATTTGTAAAAATTTTCATGTCTTCATTTTTCGTGCTGATTTTGTAACCTAACCTAACCTTAACCTAACCTAACTCTAACCTAACCCTAACCACCTATATCTTTGTGTATTAGAGTCTTAAGCATTCCAAATTGGTTTTTGTTGTAGCATTTGTTCAGTGTAATCGTTAGACAGTCATCCTGCGCCGCATTTAGCCATTTCTAGTCTAGTTGTAATCAGTTATTTTAGTTTCCATAATTACGTAATTTTATTCCATTTGTAAAAATTTTCATGTCTTCGTTTTTCGTGCTGATTTTGTAACCTAACCTAACCTAACCTAACCTAACCTAACCTAACCTAACCCTAACCACCTATATCTTTGTGTATTAGAGTCTTAAGCATTCCAAATTGGTTTTTTGTTGTAGCATTTGTTCAGTGTAATCGTTAGACAGTCATCCTGCGCCGCATTTAGCCATTTCTAGTCTTAGTTGTAATCAGTTATTTTTAGTTTCATAATTACGTAATTTTATTCCATATGTAAAAATTTTCATGTCTTCGTTTTTCGTGCTGATTTTGTAACCTAACCTAACCTTAACTAACCTAACCTAACCACCTATATCTTTGTGTATTAGAGTCTTAAGCATTCAAATTGGTTTTTGTTGTAGCATTTGTTCAGTGTAATCGTTAGACAGTCATCCTGCGCCGCATTTAGGCCATTTCTAGTCTAGTTGTAATCAGTTATTTTTAGTTTCATAATTACGTAATTTTATTCCATTTGTAAAAATTTTCATGTCTTCGTTTTTCGTGCTGATTTAGTAACCTAACCTAACCTAACCTACCCTAACCCTAACCACCTATATCTTTGTGTATTAGAGTCTTAAGCATTCCAAATTGGTTTTTTGTTGTAGCATTTGTTCAGTGTAATCGTTAGACAGTCATCCTGCGCCGCATTTAGGCCATTTCTAGTCTAGTTGTAATCAGTTATTTTAGTTTCCATAATTACGTAATTTTATTCCATTTGTAAAAATTTTCATGTCTTCGTTTTTCGTGCTGGATTTTGTAACCTAACCTAACCTAACCTAACCTTACCTAAACCTAACCACCTATATCTTTGTGTATTAGAGTCTTAAGCATTCCAAATTGGTTTTTTGTTGTAGCATTTGTTCAGTGTAATCGTTAGACAGTCATCCTGCGCCGCATTTAGGCCATTTCTAGTCTAGTTGTAATCAGTTATTTTTAGTTTCATAATTACGTAATTTTATTCCATTTGTAAAAATTTTTATGTCTTCGTTTTTCGTGCTGATTTTGTAACCTTACCTAACCTAACCAATCCTAACCTAACCCTAACCACCTATATCTTTGTGTATTTGAGTCTCAAGCATTCCAAATTGGTTTTTTGTTGTAGCATTTGTTCAGTGTAATCGTTAGACAGTCATCCCAGCCGCATTTAGGCCATTTCTAGTCTAGTTGTAATCAGTTATTTTAGTTTCCATAATTACGTAATTTTATTCCATTTGTAAAAATTTTCATGTCTTCATTTTTCGTGCTGATTTTGTAACCTAACCTAACCTTAACCTAACCTAACCCTAACCACCTATATCTTTTGTGTGTATTAGAGTCTTAAGCATTCCAAATTGGTTTTTGTTGTAGCATTTGTTCAGTGTGTAATCGTTAGACATTCATCCTGCGCCGCATTTAGGCCATTTCTAGTCTAGTTGTAATCAGTTATTTTAGTTTCATAATTACGCAATTTTATTCCATTTGTAAAAATTTTCATGTCTTCGTTTTTCGTGCTGATTTTGTAACCTAACCTAACCTAACCTAACCCTAACCACCTATATCTTGTGTATTAGAGTCTTAAGCATTCCAAATTGTTTTTGTTGTAGCATTTGTTCAGTGTAATCGTTAGACAGTCATCCTGCGCTGCATTTAGGCCATTTCAGTCTAGTTGTAATCAGTTATTTTAGTTTCATAATTACGTAATTTTATTACATTTGTAAAAATTTTCATGTCTTCGTTTTTCGTGCTGATTTTGTAACCTAACCTAACCTTAACCTAACCTAACCTATCCTAACCTAACCTTAACCTAACCTAACCTAACCTTAACCTAACCTAACCTAACCTATCCTAACCTAACCTTAACCTAACCTAATCCTAACCTAACCTAACCTAACCTAACCTTAACCTAACCTAACTCTAACCTAACCTAACTCTAACCTAACCTAACTCTAACCTAACCTAATCCTAACCTAACCTTAACCTAACCTAACTCTAACCTAACCTAACCTAACCCTAACCACCTATATCTTTTGTGTGTATTAGAGTCTTAAGCATTCCAAATTGGTTTTTGTTGTAGCATTTGTTCAGTGTGTAATCGTTAGACAGTCATCCTGCCGCATTTAGGCCATTTCAGTCTAGTTGTAATCAGTTATTTTAGTTTCATAATTACGTACTTTATTCCATTTGTAAAAATTTTCATGTCTTCGTTTTTCGTGCTGATTTTGTAACCCAACCTAACCTAACCACCTATATCTTGTGTATTAGAGTCTTAAGCATTCCAAATTGGTTTTTGTTGTAGCATTTGTTCAGTGTGTAATCGTTAGACAGTCATCCTGCGCCGCATTTAGGCCATTTCAGTCTAGTTGTAATCAGTTATTTTAGTTTCCATAATTACGTAATTTTATTCCATTTGTAAAAATTTTCATGTCTTCGTTTTTCGTGCTGATTTTGTAACCCAACCTAACCTAACCTATCCTAACCTAACCTAATCCTAACCTAACCTTAACCTAACCTAACTCTAACCTAACCTAACCTATCCTAACCTAACCTACCCTAACCCTAACCACCTATATCTTGTGTATTAGAGTCTTAAGCATTCCAAATTGGTTTTTGTTGTAGCATTTGTTCAGTGTAATCGTTAGACATTCATCCTGCGCCGCATTTAGCCATTTCTAGTCTAGTTGTAATCAGTTATTTTAGTTTCATAATTACGCAATTTTATTCCATTTGTAAAAATTTTCATGTCTTCGTTTTTCGTGCTGATTTTGTAACCCAACCTAACCTAACCTAACCTAACCTAACCTAACCTAACCTTAACCTAACCCTAACCACCTATATCTTTGTGTATTAGAGTCTTAAGCATTCCAAATTGGTTTTTGTTGTAGCATTTGTTCAGTGTAATCGTTAGACAGTCATCCTGCGCCGCATTTAGGCCATTTCAGTCTAGTTGTAATCAGTTATTTTAGTTTCATAATTACGTAATTTTATTCCATTTGTAAAAATTTTCATGTCTTCGTTTTTCGTGCTGATTTTGTAACCTAACCTAACCTACCCTAACCCTAACCACCTATATCTTTGTGTATTAGAGTCTTAAGCATTCCAAATTGGTTTTTTGTTGTAGCATTTGTTCAGTGTAACCGTTAGACAGTCATCCTGCGCCGCATTTAGGCCATTTCTAGTCTAGTTGTAATCAGTTATTTTAGTTTCATAATTACGCAATTTTATTCCATTTGTAAAAATTTTCATGTCTTCTGTTTTTCGTGCTGATTTTGTAACCTAACTCTAACCTAACTCTAACCTAACTCTAACCCTAACCACCTATATCTTTGTGTATTAGGAGTCTTAAGCATTCCAAATTGTTTTTGTTGTAGCATTTGTTCAGTGTAACTGTTAGACAGTCATCCTGCGCTGCATTTAGGCCATTTCTAGTCTAGTTGTAATCAGTTATTTTAGTTTCATAATTACGTAATTTTATTCCATTTGTAAAAATTTTCATGTCTTCTGTTTTTCGTGCTGATTTTGTAACCCAACCTAACCTAACCTAACCTTAACCTAACCTAACCTAACCACCTATATCTTTGTGTATTAGAGTCTTAAGCATTCCAAATTGGTTTTTGTTGTAGCATTTGTTCAGTGTAATCGTTAGACAGTCATCCTGCGCCGCATTTAGGCCATTTCTAGTCTAGTTGTAATCAGTTATTTTTAGTTTCATAATTACGTAATTTTATTCCATTTGTAAAAATTTTCATGTCTTCGTTTTTCGTGCTGATTTTGTAACCTAACCTAACCTATCATAACCTATCCTAATCTAACCCTAACCACCTATATCTTTGTGTATTAGAGTCTCAAGCAATCCAAATTTGTTTTTTGTTGTAGCATTTGTTCAGTGTAACCGTTAGAGAGTCATCCTGCGCCGCATTTAGGCCATTTCTAGTCTAGTTGTAATCAGTTATTTTAGTTTCATAATTACGCAATTTTATTCCATTTGTAAAAATTTTCATGTCTTCTGTTTTTCGTGCTGATTTAGTAACCTAACCTAACCTAACCTTAACCTAACCCTAACCACCTATATCTTTGTGTATTAGAGTCTTAAGCATTCCAAATTGGTTTTTGATGTAGCATTTGTTCAGTGTAATCGTTAGACAGTCATCCTGCGCCGCATTTAGGCCATTTCTAGTCTAGTTGTAATCAGTTATTTTAGTTTCATAATTACGTAATTTTATTCCATTTGTAAAAATTTTCATGTCTTCGTTTTTCGTGCTGGATTTTGTAACCTAACCTAACCTAACCTAACCTAACCTAACCTAACTCTAACTCTAACCTAACCTAACTCTAACCTAACCTAACCCTAACCACCTATATCTTTGTGTATTAGAGTCTTAAGCATTCCAAATTGGTTTTTGTTGTAGCATTTGTTCAGTGTAATCGTTAGACAGTCATCCTGCGCCGCATTTAGGCCATTTCTAGTCTAGTTGTAATCAGTTATATTTAGTTTCATAATTACGTAATTTTATTCCATTTGCAAAAATTTTCATGTCTTCGTTTTTCGTGCTGATTTTGTAACCTAACCTAACCTAACCTAACCTAACCTAACCCTAACCACCTATATCTTTGTGTATTAGAGTCTTAAGCATTCCAAATTGGTTTTTGTTGTAGCATTTGTTCAGTGTAATCGTTAGACAGTCATCCTGCCGCATTTAGGCCATTTCTAGTCTAGTTGTAATCAGTTATTTTTAGTTTCATAATTACGTAATTTTATTCCATTTGTAAAAATTTTCATGTCTTCTGTTTTTCGTGCTGATTTTGTAACCTAACCTAACCTATCCTAACCTAACCCTAACCACCTATATCTTTGTGTATTAGAGTCTTAAGCATTCCAAATTGGTTTTTGATGTAGCATTTGTTCAGTGTAATCGTTAGACAGTCATCCTGCGCCGCATTTAGCCATTTCTAGTCTTAGTTGTAATCAGTTATTTTAGTTTCATAATTACGTAATTTTATTCCATTTGTAAAAATTTTCATGTCTTCGTTTTTCGTGCTGATTTAGTAACCTAACCTAACCTAACCTTTTTTTTTTTTTACATGGGGAAATGCCTACGCATACCACTCTGGTGGGCAGCAGGTTGCG
Organism: Teinopalpus imperialis; assembly: GCA_029286865.1. Classification (NCBI taxonomy): domain Eukaryota; kingdom Metazoa; phylum Arthropoda; class Insecta; order Lepidoptera; family Papilionidae; genus Teinopalpus; species Teinopalpus imperialis. Next base: position 48,223 of record JAGSMU010000013.1, read on the forward strand.
TCGGACTCGCACCGACTAAAACCCCATGGTGTTCCACCTTCGTCGCGTATGGCGGGCCACGGGAACGCTTTCGCACACCTCCGCGACCCTGCCTGCGCTGGCCGGCAAGCCGGCTCCCTCCTTCGGGGAGGACATCCTCTCCACCTCTGGCAAGGCGCGCCGGAACACGGACGCGCCTTCCATCTCGGCCTCTCTGTAGGTGGGAAACGGACTCCCCGAGTCCGCCCCCAGAGGCCATGGGGGCCAGGAAAGCCCAGCCCCTGCGGTGGATCTGGTCTGCGGCTCCACTGCCGACTGATGTTCGGCCGCGGAGGACAGGGAGAGCGGCAACGAAACACCGACACTCCTCTTCCCCGCGGCCCCACCACAGCCGCATCATGCGGTGCGACTCCCGCTTGAGTCGCGGGAGGATAGGAGAGCGGCAACGAAACACCGACACTCCTCTCCTCCGCGACTCCGCCTCGGCTACTGAGGGTGGAAGGCGGCCTCGCTCCGCCACTTCCACCCCCAGCAGTCCACCGACACGCTTCCGAGGTGAGCTCATTATGAGCCCTCCCGAGCGGTGCCACCTCGGGCCGGCTATAGAACGCCTTAGGCCGGCCATTTGGGTTCCTCTTAGCTTCACCGTGGGTGACCAAGCCACGGTTACTAAGCCCCCCCGCTACGACAAAGCGAGAACCCTTCGGGGGGGGTTTGTAACCTATCCTAACCTAACCTAACCTAACCTAACCCTAACCACCTATATGTTTGTGTATTAGAGTCTTAAGCATTCCAAATTGGTTTTTTGTTGTAGCATTTGTTCAGTGTAATCGTTAGACAGTCATCCTGCGCCGCATTTAGGCCATTTCTAGTCTAGTTGTAATCAGTTATTTTTAGTTTCATAATTACGTAATTTTATTCCATTTGTAAAAATTTTCATGTCTTCGTTTTTTGTGCTGGATTTTGTAACCTAACCTAACCTAACCTAACCCTAACCACCTATATATCTTTGTGTATTAGAGTCTTAAGCATTCCAAATTGGTTTTTGTTGTAGCATTTGTTCAGTGTAACTGTTAGACAGTCATCCTGCCGCATTTAGGCCATTTCAGTCTAGTTGTAATCAGTTATTTTAGTTTCATAATTACGTAATTTTATTCCATTTGTAAAAATTTTCATGTCTTCGTTTTTCGTGCTGATTTTGTAACCCAACCTAACCTAACTCTAACTCTAACCTAACCTAACCACCTATATCTTTGTGTATTAGAGTCTTAAGCATTCCAAATTGGTTTTTGTTGTAGCATTTGTTCAGTGTAATCGTTAGACAGTCATCCTGCGCCGCATTTAGGCCATTTCTAGTCTAGTTGTAATCAGTTATTTTTAGTTTCATAATTACGTAATTTTATTCCATTTGTAAAAATTTTCATGTCTTCATTTTTCGTGCTGATTTTGTAACCTAACCTAACCTATCCTAACCTAACCCTAACCACCTATATCTTTGTGTATTAGAGTCTTAAGCATTCCAAATTGGTTTTTGATGTAGCATTTGTTCAGTGTAATCGTTAGACAGTCATCCTGCGCCGCATTTAGGCCATTTCTAGTCTAGTTGTAATCAGTTATTTTTAGTTTCATAATTACGTAATTTTATTACATTTGTAAAAATTTTCATGTCTTCGTTTTTCGTGCTGATTTAGTAACCTAACCTAACCTAACTCTAACTCTAACCCTAACCACCTATATCTTTTGTGTGTATTAGAGTCTTAAGCATTCCAAATTGGTTTTTGTTGTAGCATTTGTTCAGTGTAATCGTTAGACAGTCATCCTGCGCCGCATTTAGGCCATTTCAGTCTAGTTGTAATCAGTTATTTTTAGTTTCATAATTACGTAATTTTATTACATTTGTAAAAATTTTCATGTCTTCTGTTTTTCGTGCTGATTTAGTAACCTAACCTAACTCTAACCTAACCTAACTCTAACCTAACCTAACCTAACCACCTATCTTTGTGTATTAGAGTCTTAAGCATTCCAAATTGGTTTTTGTTGTAGCATTTGTTCAGTGTAATCGTTAGACAGTCATCCTGCGCCGCATTTAGGCCATTTCTAGTCTAGTTGTAATCAGTTATTTTTAGTTTCATAATTACGTAATTTTATTCCATTTGTAAAAATTTTCATGTCTTCGTTTTTCAAAGGATTTTGTAACCTAACCTAACCTAACTCTAACCTAACCTAACCTAACCCTAACCACCTATATCTTTGTGTATTAGAGTCTTAAGCATTCCAAATTGGTTTTTGTTGTAGCATTTGTTCAGTGTAATCGTTAGGACAGTCATCCTGCGCCGCATTTAGGCCATTTCTAGTCTAGTTGTAATCAGTTATTTTTAGTTTCATAATTACGTAATTTTATTCCATTTGTAAAAATTTTCATGTCTCTGTTTTTCGTGCTGATTTTGTAACCCAACCTAACCTAACCTAACTCTAACCTAACCTAACCCTAACCACCTATATCTTTGTGTATTAGAGTCTTAAGCATTCCAAATTGGTTTTTGTTGTAGCATTTGTTCAGTGTAATCGTTAGACAGTCATCCCAGCCGCATTTAGGCCATTTCTAGTCTAGTTGTAATCAGTTATTTTTAGTTTCATAATTACGTAATTTTATTCCATTTGTAAAAATTTTCTATGTCTTCGTTTTTCGTGCTGGATTTTGTAACCTAACTCTAACTCTAACCTAACCTAACCCTAACCACCTATATCTTTGTGTATTAGAGTCTTAAGCATTCCAAATTGGTTTTTGTTGTAGCATTTGTTCAGTGTAATCGTTAGACAGTCATCCTGCGCCGCATTTAGGCCATTTCTAGTCTAGTTGTAATCAGTTATTTTTAGTTTCATAATTACGCAATTTTATTCCATTTGTAAAAATTTTCATGTCTTCGTTTTTCGTGCTGGATTTTGTAACCTTTTTTTTTTTTTTTACATGGGGAAATGCCTACGCATACCCACTGCGGGGCAAGGATGGGTTATGTCGGACTCGCACCGACTAAAACCCCATGGTGTTCCACCTTCGTCGCGTATGGCGGGCCACGGGAACGCTTTCGCACACCTCCGCGACCCCGTTTCGGTGCTGGCCGGCAAGCTGGCCCTCCTTCGGGGAGGACATCCCCTCTCCACCTTCTGCAAGGCGCGCCGGAACACGGACGCGCCTTCCATCTCGGCCTCCTCTGTAGGTGGGAAACGGACTCCCCGAGTCCGCCCCCAGAGGCCATGGGGCCAGGAAAGCACTGCCAACCCAGCCCCTGCGGCGGATCTGGTCTGCGGCTCCACCGCCGACCGATGTTCGGCCGCGGAGGACAGGGAGAGCGGCAACGAAACACCGACACTCCTCTTCCCCGCGGCCCCACCACAGCCGCATCATGCGGTGCGACTTCGCTTGAGTCGCGGAGGATAGGAGAGCGGCAACGAAACACCGACACTCCTCTCCCTCCGCGACTCCGCCTCGGCTACTGAGGGCGGGAAGGCGGCCTCGCCCGCCACTTCCACCCCAGCAGTCCACCGACACGCTTCCGAGGTGAGCTCATTACGAGCCCTCCTGGAGCGGCCACCTCGGGCCGGCCTCAGAGCGCCTTAGGCCGGCCATTTGGGTTCCTCTTAGCTTCACCGTGGGTGACCAAGCCACGGTTACTAAGCCCCCCCGCTACGACAAAGCGAGAACCCTTCGGGGGGGGCTGATTTTGTAACCTAACCTAACCTAACCTACCCTAACCCTAACCACCTATATCTTTGTGTATTAGAGTCTTAAGCATTCCAAATTGGTTTTTTGTTGTAGCATTTGTTCAGTGTAATCGTTAGACATTCATCCTGCGCCGCATTTAGGCCATTTCTAGTCTAGTTGTAATCAGTTATTTTTAGTTTCATAATTACGTAATTTTATTCCATTTGTAAAAATTTTCATGTCTTCGTTTTTCGTGCTGGATTTGGTAACCTAACCTAACCTAACCTAACCTTTCTTAACCTAACCTAACCACCTATATCTTTGTGTATTAGAGTCTTAAGCATTCCAAATTGGTTTTTTGTTGTAGCATTTGTTCAGTGTAATCGTTAGACAGTCATCCTGCGCCGCATTTAGGCCATTTCTAGTCTAGTTGTAATCAGTTATTTTTAGTTTCATAATTACGTAATTTTATTACATTTGTAAAAATTTTCATGTCTTCGTTTTTCGTGCTGATTTAGTAACCTAACCTTTTTTTTTACATGGGGAAATGCCTACGCATACCCACCCCTGCGGGGGCAAGGGTGGGTTATGTCGGACTTGCACCGACTAAAACCCCATGGTGTTCCACCTTCGTCGCGTATGGCGGGGTTACGGGAACGCTTTCGCACACCTCCGCGACCCCGCCTGCGCTGGCCGGCAAGCCGGCCCCTCCTTCGGGGAGGACATCCTCTCCACCCTTCTGCAAGGCGCGCCGGAACACGGACGCGCCTTCCATCTCGGCCTCTGTAGTTGGGAAACGGACTCCCCGAGTCCGCCCCCCAGAGGCCATGGGAGCCAGGAAAGTCCCAGCCCCCTGCGGCGGATCTGGTGTTAGGCTCCGCCGCCAACCAATGTTCGGCCGCGGAGAACAGGGAGAGCGGCAGGATCAACCAACACTCCACTGAACCCGCGGCCCCACCACGGCCGCATCAGCGGTGCGACCCCCGCTTGAGTCGCGGAGGATAGGAGATACACTACCCTCCCTCCGCGACTCCGTCTCGGATGCGGAGGGTGGGGCGACGATGCGCGGTACCGGTGCTAACAGTCCTCGCACCGCCACCCCCATTCCCCGACTCCGCCTCGGCTGCGGATGGTGCGTAAGACGGCCTCACTCCGTCCATCCGCACCCCGCAGCCCACCGACACGCATCCAGGGTGGGCCCAGCTCCAGCCCGCCCGGAGCGGCCTCCGGGCCGGCCTCAGAGCGCCTTAGGCCGGCCATTTGGGTTCCTCTTAGCTTCACCGTGGTTAACTCCACACCACGGTTACTAAGCCCCCGCTACGACAAAGCGAGAACCCTTCGGGGGTTAGTAACCTTTTTTTTTTTTTACATGGGGAAATGCCTACGCATACCCACCCCTGCGGGGCAAGGGTGGGTTATGTCGGACTCGCACCGACTAAAACCCCACGGTGGTCGCCACCAGCATCTCGCGAGGGGGTCGCCCGGGATCTCCGTTAGAGACACCAGCCGCAACCCCTGCGCTTCGCTGGGATTAAGCCCGTCCCGGGGGCGTGCGTGAAGATAGCACCCCAGAACCCTCACGGAACTATCACGACGACACGGTACCACGTCGTGCCGTCGTCCTCCTCGGGGTCGCTCATACTGACGGTCGGAGCCCCACTCCGATCGTCAGCGACCTGTAGGGCCCTGTTTACGGTAGGGGATCACCGATAGAGGGTTGCGATGCGCGCGAGCGCCGCGTCGGCCCTGTCTCCGAGCAGGATCGGTCCTCTCTCTGTCCTGCTCGCAGCCTCCTTTCGACCATTACGGTCTCGCAGAAGGAGGCTACGGCCCTCCACGCCGATTCCCGCGCAGCATCGCCGACACGACTGCTGGCAGGGACAGGTTCCGTCCGATGTGACCGACCAAGACCCGCCGCTCGGCTTCCCACGCCGGGCAAGCGGCGAGCGTGTGCGATGCGGAGTCTTGGTCGTTGCCGCCACAGTGGAAGCAATTCGCCGTCGCCTGCGACCGATTTTACACAGGTAATCACCGAAGCAACCGTGCCCGGTGATCACCTGCGTAAGTCTGTAGGTGAGTCTTCCTCCTCGTCGCTGCATCCAGGCTTCGAAGACCGGCAGGAATGCTCCGACGACGCGTTTGCGCGCATACCGCTCCTCGCGGAGCCTTGCGCGCCACGTCGCGAATGCGATACGTCGTTCCTGCCGTTTTACCGCCTCGAGCGCCTCCTCTGGCTCGCCACCACCGCTCTGGCGTAGGACGCGAAACCGGTGATACACCCTCGCGTCCATGTCCGCCAGTATATCCAGAGGTGGAAAGCGAGCCAGGATTGTCGCTGCCTCAAACGATACCGTGCGGTATCCTCGTACGACCCGTATGGCCATCTCCTCTGGACGCTGTAGATTTTCTTCCTACAGCGTCGGATGGCCAGCCTCTTCGCCCAGATGGGCGCCCCGTACAAGGCTACGGATCGTACGACCCCAGCGTAGAGGCGGCGGATTCTCACTGGTCCCCGAGATTGGGTAGCAGTCTGTGCATAGCACCCGCTACCCTCTCGATCCGGGGACCAGGCGCTCGAAGTGCTCTTCGAAGCCCCAGCGACTGTCCAGAGTGAGGCCCAGGTACTTCATGTACCGCCCCACTCTGACTTCAGACTCACCTACTCGGACGCACGAGTCGGGTGGTTCCCTGATCCTCGGCAGTTTGAACCATAGCGCCTCGGTCTTGTGAGGCGCTACCTCCAGTCCCAACTCGTGGACTTTGGCGACGACGATTTCCGCCCCAAGCTCGGCGAGCTCCTTGGTCCTTCGAAGGAGTCCTCGCTGGCGACCACCAACGTGTCGTCCGCGTAACAGACGACATTAACGCCAGCGGGGAGCTCGACTCGCAGAACAGAGTCGTAGGCGAGATTCCACAGTAACGGGCCTAACACCGACCCCTGTGGAACCCCACACTGGATCTCCTCCGGATCCTCGTACCGTCTCGGTCCATGTACAAGATGTACCTGTCGCGCAAGTAGTCCGCGATCGCAGGTAGGGGAACACCATGGTGTACGAGTCCCCCTAATCGCATCCCAGGGCAGGAGTTAAAGGCGTTGACGATGTCGAGACTTATCGCCAACGCCACACCGCCCCGGGACACAGCCTGCTCCGACAGGGAGCGGACGCGCAGAACCGCGTCGATGGTGGAACGCCCCGTCGGAAACCGAACTGGTTTTCGGCGAGATCGGGACCGACACGCGACAGATGCCCGTTGAGACGGCCGGCAAGAATTCTCTCGAATAACTTGCCAGCCTCGTCCAACAGGCATATGGGACGGTACGCAGAGGGAGAATCTGCGACTCTGTCTGCCTTCTTCAAGAGGACCATTCGGGCCTCCTTCCAGGCCCTTGGGAACGAGGAGTAACGGAGGCAGCTGGTGAACAGCTGCCTCAGCCTGTTCCCGAGGGTAGCCAGACTCAACACCCAGACCCGGCCGGGAATTCCGTCAGGTCCCGGCGCGTAGGCCCCGCCTCAAAGCGGCCCACGGCTCGGTCCAGCTCCTGTGCGGTCACCCCCATCTCGTCTCTCCACTCGCACGAAAAATGGGGTAGACTGAGGGATCGACCGCCCTCCGGAAAGAGCAAGCGAATCACTCTTCCCAAGAGGGCCGGATCGAGAGTTTCCGTCACCGGGGCGTCCAAGGACGGAGCTTCCTAGCACCATCCTGTACGGACGCCCCACGGATCCTCGTTGAGTCCCTCCAGGAGCTCTCCAGGACCGAGACCTGGCGTTGCAGATAGCTGCCTGCAACGCCTTCGTGGCCGCTCGATACGCCTCGTAGAGTCTGGCTATCTCCTCACTCGGAGCTCGCCTTCGCGCCTCCTTCGGGCTCTGGTGTACTGGCGGCGGCTCCGCAAGCAGATCGCTCGCAGCTCCGCGATCTCTGCCGACCACCAGTACACCGCCCGCGCTTGGGGCGACCGGTCAGCATCGACGCGTCACAAATACGCGTCATCGTGTCCCGGAACCAGTTCGCTTCCACTTCCGGATCGGACGGAACCTCTTCGGCGCTTTCTGGCCATATTGCAACGTTGGCGGCGGCCCGAGCAAGTCTCGGTCTAGCCGCTTGAGACACCAACGTCGCGTGTGACTGCCTTCTCGGCGGCTGGTAACAGCGTCGGGGCGACGGATTGCAAGATCGAATAAAATATGGCGGTGGTCGGATAACGTGACCACCTCCTCTGCAACCCGCCAGCCCGACAACATGTGCATCGCAGCGGAGTCGCCCATGTAAGATCCACGACCGACTCCCCTGCCACCGCACGCAGGTGCTATTTTGACCCCGACGCTGGCCCGAGGTCCAATCCAGCCGCCCATTCCATCACCGTCTCTCCCTTCGGACCGTCGCTGGGATTCCCCCACGCCCTGGAGTGGGCGTTGAAGTCTCCCAGGACAATCGACGGACGAGGGAGGCACCTGCGAACGCAGAGTGCCACCTCGTCCAGGTACACCTCGTAGTCGGCGAGTGACCTCGCGGGAGAGACGTAGCAGCCAACTATGGCCAGGGTGCCCCATTGCACTGCAACGAAGCCCTGACCCCTTCCCAATAGGGAGCAGGGTGGGACACCCTCTGCACCCCCCCAGTAGATCGCTACGGAACCCAGCTCATCGCCGAACCAGTGAGGGTGGTCCGGCACGGCATATTCCGCCATTGCAAGAGCAACCCCCACTCCGCAACGGTCTGCATAAACAAATGCTGAGCATTACGGCAGTGGTTTAGGTTGCTCTGAAGGACCTTGAGGGGTGCGAAGAGGCCTACGCGATCTTCCATCTCTTGAGCTTAAAATGGAAGCTGGTGGGCTGGTGCCGTTGGGGTCTGCCGGCAGTTACGCTTGCGGGGGCAGAAGATGGTTTCTCCCACTTGACGTGGTGGGGGCACCTCTACCGCACGTCGATGGTTAGAGGGCAGCCCCAGGTCCGAGCACAGTGGACATTTGAGTGCAAGAGCTTTGCACCTCAACCCTGTGCCCGGTTTCCCCACGCGTACCAGCGCCCGGTTCACCTGGTTAGGGCACCTGCTGCCCACGTGCCCTTCTCCAGGCACCGGAAGCAGTGCATGGGCCTGGGATCTAAGAGCTCCACCCCAGCAGATCCCCAGCCCACGCGTACGCGCCCAGCGGTCACCAATTTTCGCAGCGCCGCCGCGCGGGCACCGTACCCAGCACGTGCCCATACGCATGGGTGTTCGGTGGACCTCTCCGACCTTCACGTCGTCCACCGAACACCCTCCAGCCTCAGCCACCGCCGCCGCGACATCGCTCGGGCTGACGGCATCGTCGAGGTCCTTCACGCGAATGTCGCCCGACTTGACCGGGCGGCCAATTCGGACGTCCATTTCGGAAAGGACCTCCCGCATTTTAGTCGCGAGACCATCCGCCCTCGAGCTGCAATCAGGACCGCTGATCTCCAAAGGAGACCACCGGTCACAGCCCGCTGGCGGACGGTCTCGATGCCGATGTCCGCCAGCCTTATCTTCGACTTGGCTACCTCCATCACTTTGCGTAAGTAGTGGAGGAGCCAGTCGGCAGCATCACCGTCACGGCAGCTGTGGACGGTGTGCGTATGAAGCTTCGCCTTTTTTTGGTTATGGCCTTGGTGGCCGCAGGCCGTTGGCTGCTGGGCCTTAGGCTTTGGCCTTTGGCCACCTGTGCCCACGATGTGCTTAAGGAACCTCCATTAGTGGCCTCGGTGTCACCACTGGAGGCAGCTCAGCCACCGGAGGGTGAGAGGGCTTTTCTGCTTGTTTGTCTTCCGCGAGTGCGACGGTGCCTCCTGCACCGGCTGCGGATTTAGTGGCAGCGATTGCACTACACTCGCGGAAGGTTTCGGCCGCACTCCTAAGGGGAGGCCGGGTTGCCCTCTCCGGAAAGATCTTTGCCTCGAAGGCAGCCAACCTCGCCTCTATGAGAGCCCCAGCCGTTCCATGAGTCCGTCGTCTACGTTCCCGGACTTCGAGGGCCAGGAGATCGCCGAGGATGAGGTATGGCTGCCTGAGGTTCCCCACTCTTTCGGAGGGCACCTAGCTCTTCTGACAGCCTCGCCACCTTGCTCGAGAGCTCAGCCAATTGCGAGCGAAGCTCGGTGTTCTCCCGCTCGAGCCTCTCGACGTTGGGGGGCTGGGCCACCCTCCGCGCCAGTTCCGCAGTGGCTGCCTCGACCATCCTAGCCGCTATCCGCAGGCTGTGCACAAATGTACCCTTAAGGTTGCCAGATTTATCGGCAACCTTGTCGACTGCCAGTAGATTGACCGGATGCAGGCATCCAAGTCCATGGTCGATTTGCCTTCCATCTCCCGCTCCAAATCTGCGGGTTTTGAAGGCTACCCTTCGCTCTCGTTTTGGACTGGGCCACCGTAGGGTCCCAAATCCCTCCTCGTCCTCCATCTGGGCCTCCGTGTCCGTAGCTACAGCAACGACCGCCTGAAATTTATCGGCCGCCACTGTAGCAGGCTTGGCCCTCCTCTTTCTCCCAGTCCTTCCGGACACCTCCGAAGCTGCGGATGTGAACGACGCATCTGACCTGTTGCCGTCGCTCTCACAACCTAAACTTGCAGGCGGAAGCACAAACGCCCCGCCTGTCTCGTGCTTCGACCGCTGGTTCCCTCGACACGGCTACTTCTCCGCTATTTTGGCCCCAGATGTTAATGGAACGGCCACTGCAATTACAGACTCAGCGTCCTTCGCCAAGTCTCCTTCTCTAGGTTTTTGACTTTTCCATGACAATTCCCACGAGTTAGGACGAAATAAAATGTCGGTCTCTAAAAGTAATTTTCCTATTCCAGAGACAATGGCATACGTAAATCGCCCGGCACCACAGGTTTTAAGACTTCGCTGTCTGGTTTTATAGAGTGATCCTTCTCGCGGGCCGGCCAATTAAGGCAAGCCCCGCTCCGCACTTCGACGTACCCCATAATCGTCAACGCTGGGGTCCTTGAAGAGAGTACAGCGGGTTACGGCGCGCTGGGAAAGCCGACGTAACTCCCCAGTTTTGGACGGTTGAATGCCCGGCGGCAGTGTGAGTGCACACCAGGCCCGTCCCTCCACTATGAGCATTAGGCACTGGAAACGATATATCGTCACCAGTTCCCAATACCCACCATCATTTGTTGCCTTTCCCCGGATACTTTGATCAAGGAGAAATGCAACCTCCACCACGCATTGGGCACTGGAAACGATATATCGTCACCAGTTCCCAATGCGCACCTCATTTTGTTGCCTTTCCCCGGATACTTTGATCAAGGAGAAATGCAACCTCCACCACGCATTGGGCACTGGAGAGCGACGTATCGCCACCAGTTCCCAATACCCACCATCATTTGTTGCCTTTCCCCGGATACTTTGATCAAGGAGAAATGCAACCTCCCACAACGCTCGACGGTTGAGTGCCCGGCGGCAGTAAAACGCACACCGAGCCCGTCCTCCACTATGAGCATTAGGCACTGGAAACGATATATCGTCACCAGTTCCCAATACCCACCATCATTTGTTGCCTTTCCCCGGATACTTTGATCAAGGAGAAATGCAACCTCCACCACGCATTGGGCACTGGAAACGATATATCGTCACCAGTTCCCAATGCGCACCTCATTTTGTTGCCTTTCCCCGGATACTTTGATCAAGAAATGCAACCCCCTGCCACCTGCTGTGTTCTCCGCTTAACAGAGGGACACGCAGGAGCAGCTATCCCCCTGTCAGAACATCTCCGCCACTGGCAACAACGTGTCATCACTCAGTGCCTGGTGTCTGTCCTGGCGCGTTGCCTTCCCCGGATACAACAGTATCAAAGGAAATTCAACGACCAGGCACTCGAGGAGGTTTTCTGACGCAGAATTCAAGCCAGTAACCCAACCTAACCTTTTTTTTTTTTTACATGGGGAAATGCCTACGCATACCCACCCTGCAGGGCGAGGGTGGAGTTATGTCGGACTCGCACCGACTAAAACCCCATGGTGTTCCACCTTCGTCGCGTATGGCGGGGTTACGGGAACGCTTTCGCACACCTCCGCGACCCGCCTGCGCTGGCCGGCAAGCCGGCCCTCCTTCGGGGAGGACATCCCCTCTCCACCCCTCTCCTGCAAGGCGCGCCGGAACACGGACGCGCCTTCCATCTCGGCCTCCTCTGTAGGTGGGAAACGGACTCCCCGAGTCCGCCCCCAGAGGCCATGGGGGCCAGGAGCCCTAAGCCAACCCAGCCCCTGCGGCGGATCTGGTCTGCGGCTCCACCGCCGACCGATGTTCGGCCGCGGAGGACAGGAGAGCGGCAACGCAACACCGACACTCCTCTTCCCCGCGGCCCCACCACAGCCGCATCATGCGGTGCGACCCCCGCTTGAGTCGCGGAGGATAGGGAGAGCGGCAACGCAACACCGACACTCCTCTTCCCCGCGGCCCCACCACAGCCGCATCATGCGGTGCGACCCCGCTTGAGTCGCGGAGGATAGGAGAGCGGCAACGCAACACCGACACTCCTCTTCCCCGCGGCCCCACCACAGCCGCATCATGCGGTGCGACCCCGCTTGAGTCGCGGAGGATAGGGGAGAGCGGCAACGCAACACCGACACTCCTCTTCCCCGCGGCCCCACCACAGCCGCATCATGCGGTGCGACCCCGCTTGAGTCGCGGAGGATAGGAGAGCGGCAACGCAACACCGACACTCCTCTTCCCCGCGGCCCCACCACAGCCGCATCATGCGGTGCGACCCCGCTTGAGTCGCGGAGGATAGGAGAGCGGCAACGCAACACCGACACTCCTCTTCCCCGCGGCCCCACCACAGCCGCATCATGCGGTGCGACCCCGCTTGAGTCGCGGAGGATAGGAGAGCGGCAACGCAACACCGACACTCCTCTTCCCCGCGGCCCCACCACAGCCGCATCATGCGGTGCGACCCGCTTGAGTCGCGGAGGATAGGAGAGCGGCAACGCAACACCGACACTCCTCTTCCCCGCGGCCCCACCACAGCCGCATCATGCGGTGCGACCCCGCTTGAGTCGCGGAGGATAGGAGAGCGGCAACGCAACACCGACACTCCTCTTCCCCGCGGCCCCACCACAGCCGCATCATGCGGTGCGACCCCGCTTGAGTCGCGGAGGATAGGAGAGCGGCAACGCAACACCGACACTCCTCTTCCCCGCGGCCCCACCACAGCCGCATCATGCGGTGCGACCCCGCTTGAGTCGCGGAGGATAGGAGAGCGGCAACGCAACACCGACACTCCTCTTCCCCGCGGCCCCACCACAGCCGCATCATGCGGTGCGACCCCGCTTGAGTCGCGGAGGATAGGAGAGCGGCAACGCAACACCGACACTCCTCTTCCCCGCGGCCCCACCACAGCCGCATCATGCGGTGCGACCCCGCTTGAGTCGCGGAGCGGCCTCCTCGGGCCGGCCATAGAGCGCCTTAGGCCGGCCATTTGGGTTCCTCTTAGCTTCACCGTGGGTGACCAAGCCACGGTTACTAAGCCCCCGCTACGACAAAGCGAGAACCCTTCGGGGGAACCTAACCAAACTCTAACCTAACCTAACCTAACCTAACCCTAACCACCTATATCTTGTGTATTAGAGTCTTAAGCATTCCAAATTGGTTTTTTGTTGTAGCATTTGTTCAGTGTAATCGTTAGACAGTCATCCTGCGCCGCATTTAGGCCATTTCTAGTCTAGTTGTAATCAGTTATTTTTAGTTTCATAATTACGCAATTTTATTCCATTTGTAAAAATTTTCATGTCTTCGTTTTTCGTGCTGATTTTGTAACCTAACCTAACCTAACCTAACCTAACCCTAACCACCTATATCTTTGTGTATTAGAGTCTTAAGCATTCCAAATTGGTTTTTTGATGTAGCATTTGTTCAGTGTAATCGTTAGACAGTCATCCTGCGCCGCATTTAGGCCATTTCTAGTCTAGTTGTAATCAGTTATTTTTAGTTTCATAATTACGTAATTTTATTCCATTTGTAAAAATTTTCATGTCTTCATTTTTCGTGCTGATTTTGTAACCTTACCTAACCTAACCTAACCTTTTTTTTTTTTTTTTTTTTTTTAGCGTGGGGAAATGCCTACGCATACCCGCCCTCGCGGGGGCAAGGGCGGGTTATGTCGGACTCGCACCGACTAAAACCCCACGGTGGTCGCCACCAACGCTCGCGAGGGGTCGCGGGATCTCCGTTAGGAACGCAACCGCAACCCCCCTGCGCTTCGCTGGGATAGCCCGTCCCGGGGGCGTGCGTGAAGATCGCACCCCCAGAACCCTCACGGAACTATCACGACGACACGGTACCACGTCGTGCCGTCGTCCTCCTCGGGGTCGCTCATACTGGACGGTCAGGCCCCACTCCGATCGTCAGCGACCCGTAAATTCGTTACGGTAGGGGATCACCGATAGGAGGGCCGTGACGAGGCGCGCGAGCGCCGCGTCAACCCGTCTCCGAGCAGGATCGGTCCTCTCTGTCCCGCTCGGCAGCCTCCTTTCGGACCATTACGGTCTCGCAGAAGGAGGCTACGGCCCTCCACGCCGATTCCCCGCGCAGCATCGCCGACACGACTGCTGGCAGGGACAGGTTCCGTCCGATGTGACCGACCAAGACCCGCCGCTCGGCTTCCCACGCCGGGCAAGCGGCGAGCGTGTGCGATGCGGAGTCTTGATCGTTGCCGCCACAGTGGAAGCAATTCGCCGTCGCCTCGCGACCGATCTTACAGGTAATCACCGAAGCAACCGTGCCCGGTGATCACCTGCGTAAGTCTGTAGGTGAGTCTTCCTCCTCGTCGCTGCATCCAGGCTTCGAAGACCGGCAGGAATGCTCCGACGACGCGTTTGCGCGCATTCTGCTCCTCGCGGAGCCTTGCGCGCCACGTCGCGAATGCGATACGTCGTTCCTGCCGTTTTACCGCCTCGAGCGCCTCTTCTGGCTCGCCACCACCGCTCTGGCGTAGGACGCGAATCCGGTGATACACCCTCGCGTCCATGTCCGCCAGAATATCCAGAGGTGGAAAGCGAGCCAGGATTGTCGCCGCCTCGAACGATACCGTCCGGTATCCTCGTACGACCGTATGGCCATCCTACGCTGGACGCTGTAGATCTTAGTCCTACAGCGTCGGATGGCCAACCTCTTCGCCATACGGGCGCCCCATAGGGCTACGGATCGTACGACCCCGGCATAGAGGCGGCGAACTTCCTCCTCGGTCCCCGAGATTGGGCAGCAGTCTGTGCATAGCACCCGCTACCCTCTCGATCCGGGGACCAGGCGCTCGAAGTGCTCTTCGAAGCCCCAGCGACTGTCAGAGTGAGGCCTAGGTACTTCATGTACCGCCCACTCTGACTTCAGACTCACCTACTCGGACGCACGAGTCGGGTGGTTCCCTGCTCCGCGGCAGTTTGTGGAACCATAGCGCCTCGGTCTTGTGAGGCGCTACCTCCAGTCCCAACTCGTGGACTTTGGCGACGACGATTTCCGCCCCAAGCTCGGCGAGCTCCTTGGTCCTCTCGAAGGAGTCCCCGCTGGCGATCACCAACGTGTCGTCAGCGTAACAGACGACATATACGCCAGCGGGCTCGACTCGCAGAACAGAGTCGTAGGCGAGATTCCACAGTAACGGGCCCAAAACCGACCCTGTGGAACCCACACTGGATCTCCTCCGGATCCTCGTACCGTCTCGGTCCATGTACAAGATGTACCTGTCGCGCAAGTAGTCCGCGATCACGCCTTGCAGGTAGGGGAACACCATGGTGTAAAGTCCCCCTTATCGCGTCCCAGGGCAGGGAATTAAAGGCGTTGACGATATCAATGTTTATCGCCAACGCCACGCCGCCCCGGGACACAGCCTGCTCCGACAGGGAGCGGACGCGCAGAACCGCGTCGATGGTGGAACGCTCCCGTCGGAAACCGAACTGGTTTTCGGCGAGATCGGGACCGACACGCGACAGATGCCCGAACCTAACCTAACCTACCCTAACCCTAACCACCTATATCTTTGTGTATTAGAGTCTTAAGCATTCCAAATTAGTTTTTTGTTGTAGCATTTGTTCAGTGTAATCGTTAGACAGTCATCCTGCCTCGCATTTAGGCCATTTCTAGTCTAGTTGTAATCAGTTATTTTTAGTTTCATAATTACGTAATTTTATTCCATTTGTAAAAATTTTCATGTCTTCGTTTTTCGTGCTGATTTTGTAACCTAACCTAACCTTACCTAACCTAACCACCTATATCTTTGTGTATTAGAGTCTTAAGCATTCCAAATTGGTTTTTTGTTGTAGCATTTGTTCAGTGTAATCGTTAGACAGTCATCCTGCGCCGCATTTAGGCCATTTCTAGTCTAGTTGTAATCAGTTATTTTTAGTTTCATAATTACGTAATTTTATTCCATTTGTAAAAATTTTCATGTCTTCGTTTTTCGTGCTGATTTTGTAACCTAACCTAACCTATCCTAACCTAACCTAACCTAACCCTAACCACCTATATCTTTGTGTATTAGAGTCTTAAGCATTCCAAATTGGTTTTTTGATGTAGCATTTGTTCAGTGTAATCTTTAGACAGTCATCCTGCGCCGCATTTAGGCCATTTCTAGTCTAGTTGTAATTAGTTATTTTTAGTTTCATAATTACGTAATTTTATTCCATTTGTAAAAATTTTCATGTCTTCGTTTTTCGTGCTGATTTTGTAACCTAACCTAACCTTTTTTTTTTTTTTTTTACATGGGGAAATGCCTACGCATACGCACCCCTGCGAAGTGGGGAGTGGAGTTATGTCGGACTCGCACCGACTAAAACCCCATGGTGTTCCACCTTCTTCGCGTATGACGGGGCCACGGGAACGCTTTCGCACACCTCCGCGACCCCGCCTGCGCTGGCCGGCAAGCCGGCCCCTCCTTCGGGGGGAGGACATCCCCCTCTCCACCCCTCTCTGGCAAGGCGCGCCGGAACACGGACGCGCCTTCCAACTCAGCCTCCTCTGTGGGTGGGAAGCAGACTCCCCCGAGTCCACCCCTAGAGGCCATGGGGGCCAGGAAAGCCCAGCCCCCTGCGGTGGATCTGGTCTGCGGCTCCACCGCCGACCGATGTTCGGCCGCGGGGGACAGGGAGAGCGGCAACGAAACACCGACACTCCTCTTCCCCCGCGGCCCCACCACAGCCGCATCATGCGGTGCGACCCCCGCTTGAGTCGCGGAGGATAGGGAGAGCGGCAACGCAACACCGACACTCCTCTCCCTCCGCGACTCCGCCTCGGCTACTGAGGGTGGGGAAGGCGGCCTCGCTCCGCCACTTCCACCCCCAGCAGTCCACCGACACGCTTCCGAGGTGAGCTCATTATGAGCCCTCCCGGAGCGGCCACCTCGGGCCGGCCATAGAGCGCCTTAGGCCGGCCATTTGGGTTCCTCTTAGCTTCACCGTGGGTGACCAAGCCACGGTTACTAAGCCCCCCCGCTACGACAAAGCGAGAACCCTTCGGGGGTTGTAACCTAACCTAACCTAACCTAACCTAACCTAACCTAACCTAACCCTAACCACCTATATCTTTGTGTATTAGAGTCTTAAGCATTCCAAATTGGTTTTTTGTTGTAGCATTTGTTCAGTGTAATCGTTAGACAGTCATCCTGCGCCGCATTTAGGCCATTTCTAGTCTAGTTGTAATCAGTTATTTTTAGTTTCCATAATTACGTAATTTTATTCCATTTGTAAAATTTTCATATCTTCGTTTTTCGTGCTGATTTTGTAGCCTAACCTAACCTAACCTTACCTAACCTAACCACCTATATCTTTGTGCATTAGAGCCTTAAGCATTCCAAATTGGTTTTGTTGTAGCATTTGTTCAGTGTAATCGTTAGACAGTCATCCTGCGCCGCATTTAGGCCATTTCTAGTCTAGTTGTAATCAGTTATTTTGGTTTCATAATTACGTAATTTTATTCCATTTGTAAAATTTTCATGTCTTCGTTTTTCGTGCTGATTTTGTAACCTAACCTAACCTAACCTAACCTAACCTAACCTAACCTAACCCTAACCACCTATATCTTTGTGTATTAGAGTCTTAAGCATTCAAATTGGTTTTTGTTGTAGCATTTGTTCAGTGTAATCGTTAGACAGTCATCCTGCGCCGCATTTAGGCCATTTCTAGTCTAGTTGTAATCAGTTATTTTTGGTTTCATAATTACGTAATTTTATTCCATTTGTAAAAATTTTCATGTCTTCGTTTTTCGTGCTGATTTTGTAACCTAACCTAACCTAACCTAACCCTAACCACCTATATCTTTGTGTATTAGAGTCCTAAGCATTCCAAATTGGTTTTTTGTTGTAGCATTTGTTCAGTGTAATCGTTAGACAGACATCCTGCGCCGTATTTAGGCCATTTCTAGTCTAGTTGTAATCAGTTATTTTTAGTTTCATAATTACGTAATTTTATTCCATTTGTAAAAATTTTCATGTCTTCATTTTTCGTGCTGATTTAGTAACCTAACCTAACCTAACCCTAACCACCTATATCTTTGTGTATTAGAGTCTTAAGCATTCCAAATTGGTTTTGATGTAGCATTTTGTTCCAGTGTAATCGTTAGACAGTCATCCTGCGCCGCATTTAGGCCATTTCTAGTCTAGTTGTAATCAGTTATTTTTAGTTTCATAATTACGTAATTTTATTCCATTTGTAAAAATTTTCATGTCTTCGTTTTTCGTGCTGATTTTGTAACCTAACCTAACCTTTTTTTTTTTTTACATGGGGAAATGCCTACGCATACCCACCTGCGGGGCAAGGGTGGGTTATGTCGGACTTGCACCGACTAAAACCCCATGGTGTTCCACCTTCGTCGCGTATGGCGGGGTTACGGGAACGCTTTCGCACACCTCCGCGACCCCGCCTGCGCTGGCCGGCAAGGCGGCCCCTCCTTCGGGGGGAGGACATCCCCCTCTCCACCCCTCTCTGGCAAGGCGCGCCGGAACACGGACGCGCCTTCCAACTCAGCCTCCTCTGTGGGTGGGAAGCAGACTCCCCCGAGTCCACCCCCAGAGGCCATGGGGGCCAGGAAAGCCCAGCCCCCTGCGGTGGATCTGGTCTGCGGCTCCACCGCCGACCGATGTTCGGCCGCGGGGGACAGGGAGAGCGGCAACGAAACACCGACACTCCTCTTCCCCCGCGGCCCCACCACAGCCGCATCATGCGGTGCGACCCCCGCTTGAGTCGCGGAGGATAGGGTGAGCGGCAACGCAACACCGACACTCCTCTCCCTCCGCGACTCCGCCTCGGCTACTGAGGGTGGGGAAGGCGGCCTCGCTCCGCCACTTCCACCCCCAGCAGTCCACCGACACGCTTCCGAGGTGAGCTCATTATGAGCCCTCCCGGAGCGGCCACCTCGGGCCGGCCATAGAGCGCCTTAGGCCGGCCATTTGGGTTCCTCTTAGCTTCACCGTGGGTGACCAAGCCACGGTTACTAAGCCCCCCCGCTACGACAAAGCGAGAACCCTTCGGGGGGGGTTGTAACCTAACCTAACCTAACCTACCCTAACCCTAACCACCTATATCTTTGTGTATTAGAGTCTTAAGCATTCCAAATTGGTTTTTTGTTGTAGCATTTGTTCAGTGTAATCGTTAGATAGTCATCCTGCGCCGCATTTAGGCCATTTCTAGTCTAGTTGTAATCAGTTATTTTTAGTTTCATAATTACGTAATTTTATTCCATTTGTAAAAATTTTCATGTCTTCGTTTTTCGTGCTGATTTTGTAACCTAACCTAACCTAACCTAACCTAACCTAACCACCTATATCTTTGTATTAGAGTCTTAAGCATTCCAAATTGGTTTTTTGTTGTAGCATTTGTTCAGTGTACTCGTTAGACAGTCATCCTGCGCCGCATTTAGGCCATTTCTAGTCTAGTTGTAATCAGTTATTTTTAGTTTCATAATTACGTAATTTTATTCCATTTGTAAAAATTTTCATGTCTTCGTTTTTCGTGCTGATTTTGTAACCTAACCTAACCTAACCTAACCTAACCTAACCACCTATATCTTTGTGTATTAGAGTCTTAAGCATACCAAATTGGTTTTGTTGTAGCATTTGTTCAGTGTACTCGTTAGACAGTCATCCTGCGCCGCATTTAGCCATTTCTAGTCTAGTTGTAATCAGTTATTTTTAGTTTCATAATTACGTAATTTTATTCCATTTGTAAAAATTTTCATGTCTTCGTTTTTCGTGCTGATTTTGTAACCTAACCTAACCTAACCTAACCTAACCCTAACCACCTATATCTTTGTGTATTAGAGTCCTAAGCATTCCAAATTGGTTTTTTGTTGTAGCATTTGTTCAGTGTAATCGTTAGACAGACATCCTGCGCCGTATTTAGGCCATTTCTAGTCTAGTTGTAATCAGTTATTTTTAGTTTCATAATTACGTAATTTTATTCTATTTGTAAAAATTTTCATGTCTTCGTTTTTCGTGCTGATTTTGTAACCTAACCTTACCTTTTTTTTTTTTTTATTGTTATCGGGGGGGAAATCTTGAAAAGATACCCTGCCTCCTGGGGGAGAGACAGGGTTATGTGGTATTTCTAACCACTAAAACCCCCCCGGTGGCCATCCTCAGTGCATTTAGAGGGGCTCCGGGATCTCCATAGGAACGCACCGGTGCCCCTCTGCACGGTGCCTGAGCACGTCCCTGGGGTGGAAAAACCTCCCCTAGCACCCTCGCGGTGCTACGGCAACTCGAGACCACTCCGAGTTGCCTTCCTTCCCGGGTCCGCTTCTCGGGTGGTCAGAGCCCCCACCCCGATCACCCGCGAACCCGAAGTCCCCTTTTAGTCGCCTTGTACGACAGGCAGGGGTACCTTAGCGCTATTCTTATGCCCGGGACTAAAGGGCTGACGGGCCGGAGCGTACGTTGCCACCGCCCCGGCGTCGCCGTCTCCGAGCGGGATCGGCCCTCTCCCGATCACGCTCGGCGGTGTCCTTCTGTACCATGACGGCTTCACAGAAGGATGCGCCTTTATCCGCCAGCGCAGCCGCTACTGCGACTGGCGGAGAGAGATCTTGCCCGATCCTCTGGACCAGGATCCGTCGCTCGGACTCCCACGCAGGGCACTCGGCGAGCGTGTGCTGTGCGGAATCCCGGTCCCCGCCACAGTGGTGGCATTGCGTTGTCGATTCGCGTCCAATCCTGTTCAGGTACTCACCGAAACACCCGTGCCCGGTGAGTACCTGCGTCAGTCGGTAGATGACGTGCGCCTCTTCCCCCGCTCGCAGCCAGGCTTCGAAGCTCGGCAAGAGCGCGCTGACCGTGCGCTGGCGAGAGAAACGAGGCTCTTGGAGCCTCTCTCGCCACACCCGCAGCGCCCGTCTGCGCTCCTGCCTTCGCACCTCGCCCGCATCCAGGGCTCGGCTTCCTCCTGGGAAGACGAAGGCGGGCATACACCCGCGCATCCATCTCCGCCAAGATGTCCAAAGGTGGAAACCGAGCTGGGACAGTGGCCGCCTCGAAGATATCGTACGATATCCTCGTGCGATCCTGATGGCCATCTTTCGCTGCAGGCTATTGAGCTTAGCTCTGCAGCGACGGACGCCCGTGAGTCGATGTGACCATACGGGCGCCCCATAGAGGGCCATCGATCGCACGACGCCCGCGTAGAGGCGGCGGACTCCTTCCTGGGGCCCCCGAGATTGGGTAGCAGCTGGTGCATGGCACCCACTACCTTCTCGATCTTGGGGACCAGGCGGTCGAAGTGCTCCTCGAAGCCCCAGCGACCGTCCAGGATGAGACCGAAATATTTCATCACCGGTCCCACCCGGACTTGCACGTCACCAACGCGAACCGATAAGCTGGGTGGTTCCCTCCCTCTGGGGAGTTTGTGGAACCAAAGCGCCTCGGTCTTATGAGGCGCTATCCGGAGACCCAGCTCGTGGATTTTATCCACGACGCATGCCACCCCAAGCTCAGCAAGCCGGATGGTGCTTTCGAAGCTGTCCCCGTCGGCCAGTACCAGAGTGTCATCTGCATAGCAGACGACACTAACACCAACGGGGAGATCAACCCGCAGGACCGCGTCGTATGCGAGGTTCCACAATTGCGGACCCAACACGGATCCTTGTGGAACCCCGCAGTTCACCTCCCTCAGGTGGACAGACGCGTCCATCTGAGTCCTCCCTAATGGTTACCCAGGGCAGCGAATTAAAGGCATTGACTATGTCAAGATTGACCGCCAATGCCACACCGCCCCGGGCAACTGCCTGCTGCGACTGCAGTCGATCGCGCCTGCCGAAAGCCGAATTGGCTGTCCGACAGGTCGGGGCCCACTTGACGCAGGTGCGTGTTGAGGCGGGCGGCAATTATCCTTTCGAACAATTAGCCCGCCTCATCCAGCAAACAAATGGGTTGGTACGCGGAGGGAGATTCAGCGGTCCTGCCATCTTTCCTCAAGAGCACCATCCTTGCCTCTTTCCAGGCTGAGGGGAAGACACCGACACTTAGGCAGCTGTTGAACAGCTGTCTCAGTCTTCCCCCCAGCCCGGCGGCGAGAGCGATCACCCAGGCCCGACCAGGAATTCCGTCGGGGCCTGGGGACGTATTCCTTTCTCCGAGGCGCCTCACGGCTCGGTCCAACTCCTCGTTGGTCACCCCCAACTCATCAGACCCCCGCGACCTCGTCTGATCGCAATGTTGAGGGTGCGGGGCTGCCCTGGACCCTAGGGAAGAGAGTGTCCACAACTCTTCCAACGAAAGTAGGGTCCAGGGTTTCCGTCAACGGAGGGACCCATGGTCGGAGCTTGCCTAGTACGATTTTGTACGGCCGCCCCATGGGTCCCTGTTCAGCCCTCGAGGAGTTCGCTCCAGGACCGAGACCTAGCATCCTCGATTGCGAGTTGGAGCGCTTTTGTGGCGCCTCTATACAGCTCGTACGCTCTCGCCTTTTCATCGGCAGTGGCTTGCCTTCTTCTGCGGGCTCTGGTGTACTGGCGTCGGGCCCGCAAACAGTCCCTGCGCAACTGTGCTATGGCTTCCGACCACCAGTACACCGCCCCGGGCTTGGGGACCCGGTCCGAGGCATCGACACGTCGCAGATTGACGTCATCGTAGCCCGGAACCAGGTCGCTTCACTTTCGGGATCGGGCAAGACCCCTTGGGCTGGGTCCCCTGTCCAGGCCGCAACGATGGCTGCGGCTTCGAGCATATCTATGTCGAGCCGCTTGAGGGACCATCGCCGCGGAGGGCCGCTACTGCGTTGGCGGCGGGTAACACCGTCGGGAGAGCTGAGCGCCACATCAAGAACGATGTGGCGGTGGTCAGACAGAGTGACCACGTCTTCCGCCACTCTCCATCCCGACACCATGCGAGTGGCAGAGAGAGTCGCCCACGACAGGTCGACAATCGACTCCCCCTGCCACCGCACGCAGGTGCTAATGGACCCCCGATTCAAAAGTCGGAGGTTGAGTCCCGCCGCCCATTCTTGCACGGTTTCTCCCTTTGCGTTGTCCGGGTGCAACCCACGATCTAGAGTGAGCGTTGAAATCACCCAGGACAAGCACAGGACGGGGAAGGCATGCACGGATGCAATCGCCCACTCCGTCCAGGTACGCCTCGTAAGCGGCGAGGGTACTGTTGGAAGAAACGTAGCAGCCCAATACTACAAGGGGACCCCACTCGACGGCGACGAATCCCTGCCCCTTGGAAATCAGGGTGCAGGGAGGATCCTCCCTTCCGCCACCCCAGTAAATAGCAACGGAACCCTTAGTGTCACCGAACCAACGAGGATGGTCCGGGACTCGGTAGGGTTCCGCCGCTACTGCCAGAGCAACTGACCACTCCGCGAGGGTTTGCAGCAGCAGGTTTTGCGCCCCGCGGCAGTGGTTCAGGTTGCTTTGGAGGATCTTCACACTTCTATTGAAGGTGAAGCCTCCATAGCCTCTGGCGCACTCGGGGTGGCTTCAGGTAGGGGGGCCTGCATACATCCCCTCCCCTTGGTCCTTCTTTTTGGTGCGCAGGCCTTGGTCCCCAGCCGATGGTTGGCTGGGCGGCCAAGGTCCGCGCACAGCGGGCACTTCAAGGCGGCCGCAGTGCACAGGCTCGCCTTGTGTCCCGGCTCCGAGCAGGCATAGCACCTAGCGCTACGGTCCCTTTCGCTGGGGCACCTGCTGCGAACATGCCCCCACTCAAGGCACCGGTAGCCAACGCAATTGCGGACTCAACGATTGAGTCCCTCTCCTCAGTTGTATTTTTTGTAGTTTTACTCATAATTATTCCCACGATTAAGGTCGAAAAAAACGGTCGATCCCCGGGTGACGCCTATTCCGGAGACAAGGCTACATACTGTGGGGGTCGCCTGGTACCCACAGGTTTTTAAGACTTCGCTGTCTGGTTTTAAAGAGTTTTCCTTCTCGCGGGCCGGCCAATTAAGGCAAGCCCTCCGCTCCGCTGCACCTCGACGTACCCCATGATCGTCAGCGATGGGGTCTTTGAAGAGAGTACAGCGGGTTACGGCGCGCTGGTGGAGCCGACGTAACTCCCCAGTTCTGGACGGTTGAATGCCCGGCGGCAGTGTGAGTGCACACCGAGCCCGTCCCTCCCCTATGAGCATTAGGCACTGGAAACGATATATCGTCACCAGTTCCCAATACCCACCATCATTTGTTGCCTTTCCCCCGGATACAGAAATCAAGGGGAAATGCAACCTCCACCCTCGCATTGGGCACTGAGAACGACGTATCGTCAACAGTTACCAATGCGCACCATCGTTCGGTTGCCTTTCCTCCGAATTTGGAAATCAAGAGGAAATGCAACCCCCCTGCCACTCCGCTGTGCCCTCCGCTTATCAGAGGGACACGCAGAGCAGCTATCCTCCCCTGTCAGAATAATCGCCACTGGCAACAGCTATCGATTTGGGTTTCACTCTTGATGTTTGTGCGTCCTTTTTTGAATTTAATTTTATATTGCGTTTAGGAAACCCAATATAAAATTAAATTACTATCTAATGCAGAGTGTGTAAGGGACTTTTGGACTTAAATACACCGAAAACACCTAACAGCTCTGATAAGGTCGACGTGTTCGACCATAGCTTCACTGCGCTCACTAAACGAGCCATTTCTAAGTTTATTGGCTAATATAGTGATTTCGTCAGGATTTACTGCCTCAGCGAAATCACAAATTTTATTATTCGAGGTCAGATTCGTAAGACGCGGTATCTGACCCGAGCGTGTGGGGCGATGCAGGCGCACGGGGCGCGGAACCTACCCGCGCCGCGAACGAGGCGGTGTGCACGCGGATGGCGCGGTCGACTCGCGGAAAGCGGCGGGCGCGCGGGGCGCAGAACCTACCTTCGCGACGTTCGGCGTCACGGGTGTGAGGGGAGCGGGGCTAACGGTTTTATCCTTCGCAACGACTATCGGCGCGGGAATATTTTTGGGCGCGGAATTTGAATCCGTGACCGTTTTTTTTGTAATAGCGCGAACCATGGAAAGTGGTTTACGCCAGGCACTCCTTAGGGAGGCCCCGGATGACCGCTCTGAGACGGCGGTCCTCTTCGAGGGCATAGGTGTGGTAGGGGATTTTCTCCCCGTTTAGGGCCTTTGTTAGGGCCCTGTGGTCGTTGACTGAGGCGACTGTGACCTGGTTGCCGGTCACTAAATTCCTGGCCTTTATGTATCCTATGTTTTTATGCCTAAGCATATCGGATACCCGGACCCACGCTGCCTTATCCTGGATGACTACAGGAGGAAGAGCTTTCGGGCTCTTAATTTGTTGGCTACTAGAAGCCGACTACAGCTTTGTGTGGCAAAGAGGGGGTATCCAGCAGCCGTTTTTTTGGCTGGTCGGTCTTCTTTTCTCGGCGGAAAAAGGAATGCGGCACCTCTTTCTACCTTCGACGAGGGTGAACTCACCCTCATCATCGGTCGACGAGGCACCTTCCTCCATGCTTTTCAGCTCCGTGTCAGAACAGTCCGACACGAAGGGGGTGCAATCCTTAGAGCATGTAGCTCGTGAAATAGCGCGGGACGACTCAACATTCGCGGCCTTTGTGACTGCGACAGTCTCCGCTTGGGACCGAACCGCTGTTGCCGCCAAACCTGCGCTCACCACCGCCGTGGGGAGCGGCTCAACGTCCATGGGGGCGGGTTTAATCATTGCCCTGCCGAAAAATCCAACGTCGGTGTAATTCTTATCCAAGAATTCCAGAACTCTTTGGAACGCCTCGTCTTTTCGCGGGCAATCCATTTTTTCAAAATTCAGCTTCTACTGGAACGGCTCAAATCTCCCCACCCAGGGGCAGGGAGGAGCAAATAATTTAGCAGATACTACCAAGCGAGGGCGAGTATTTATATACCTGCTATAGAACTAACATGAGAGGGTTCCTCCGAGGTTTTCTTTATCTGCCATCTTAACAAAATGTTTGACTGCCTTTAAGATTTTCTCTTTGTTGACAGAGAAAACAAACACTTTTTACGTAATTTTAAAATTCTGTTGACCGTTTCTATATCATTTATATTTTAAAAAGTTACCAGTGGCAAAAAAAAACTAGTTTCAGTCAAATTCCGGTGCAATTATCCACCATACGTAGACGTTTTAAAAATCGTCTTTTGGTAAATATTGCTACATATATTTTCGGAGTTCTCTGCATTTCCATACAAATTGTTTCTCAGGGATATCCCTGTGATTAGTAGATTAGTTTTTCAAAAAACAACTTAATTAAAAAACGGAAAACTTCGGTTATCTTATGGTAGTAGTAAGTAAAAAAAATCTAACAGATTTTACATGTATTTTTCATCCGATTTTGGTCCGGTTTCCTTCACGTAATCTGTCATATTGTGAAATAGCTGTATACGACTTATGGTCTGGTTAAAGCTTATATAGCCAAATCGAAAAGTTTTTGAGTTCGAAAATAAAATGCACGTCAGTTTGTTACATGTTTACTGCTTAATGACTAGGAGACATTAGCTGAGTCACAGAGTGGCGCCGGGGTGGGCGCTACGTGCACACCAGCACGAACAGAACTACGAGGAGTCCAGCCGCTAGACAGACGACGAGGCCCATCTTTTTCTGTAAAACAAATTTTAATCAAACTTTATTAAAGTGTATTAGTTTATAATATCTATAAGTATTCAATAAAATTACAATTGAAGCGTACGGTCTGCACAACTCAAGGTCGTGGGTTCGAATCCATCATTAGACTATTCAACTTCACTGCATGAACCATCTCCTGGTCAACCGGACATTAGTAATGTTAATAGCATTGCTTACTTCAATTCTTTCATTCAACATTAAAAAGAATTAACGGATTTTATAAAAAGGTAAATAGTGGGAGCTACGCCGCAGCTGTAACCGAGGCGGGGACTCCTGTCCTGCATGACAAGGTGGCCCGGCGACTTCTGCCGGCAACAGCATCATAATAATAAGCAAGCCTCCCAGACTAACAAGTACCAGGTGCGGTGACATGAGCACAGGTCACGTCCGCGAAGGCAAACCTTGTTAGCTCTTCCGCGACTGACGGTGCCCTTCAGCAGCTCGTGGCCGCCGCTCTCCACGTGCTCGCTGGCCTGCAGCGCGAAGTACTCCACGCTGTCCACCTGCTCCTGCTGTGGATGTTCAGGGAGTTAGAGTTGACGCACCCGACTGATGCTATTCTGCCTTACTCCTGAATTTTATTTTAACATTGTTGACATATAACCAGTAAATATATGCTGGCATGTTCAAAGGCGAGCTACTGTTTGTGTGCTGGCTAGATAATATTGTCCTCAATATCTCCTCACTATTCCCTCATATTATTCACGTTAGTGACCACATTGTGAAAGTAAATAGAAATTGAAACGAGAGCAGCGATAATACTTAAGAGCTAATAGACGAACTATAGATATTGTGTTGCAGAGGCGGAGATCCCGGGCCCACCTGGAGCGCCGTGCCTACACGAGGCGCAGCTCGGGGCCGCCACCCACCTGCTGCGCCACGAGGTGCGAGAGCTGCAGGAATAGGTCGTGCAGCTCCTGCAGAGCGCCCTCAACGCGCGCCAGCTCCTCGCGCCGCGCCTCCGCCTCGCGCAGCATGCGCTTTGCTTCGGCCGTGTCCGCGCGGAGCTGTAATCAACAGTAAGTACGTTACGAATGCATGACACCTTCCTGTGTCCGACTGCGCTACGAAGAGCCCTCAGCCTCATCAGCATCGAGTAGGTCTCAAATAGTATGAATTTTAAGTAGCTTAACTTACAACAGGCAACTTGATTACACCGAGGACTCTAACACAGATATTAAAAAGCCGAGGTACCCTGAAAGTCGATTTGGAGGTATATGCCATAATTGCGGCATAATGGGACATAAGGTTTTAGATTGTCGCAGAAGACAAGAAGTTTCCGCTAAAGTTACTGACAAGATACGAGGGACTTCTGAAAAGACGCAGCCAATAATATGTTACGCCTGCGGACAACCTGGACTTATGGCATCTTCGTGTACAACCGGAGTGGCGGTGACGACCGCGAAGGAGGTGCATCTTTGCGATCGAAAGCCAATTACAAGCGAAGTGGCTACATCATCGGGTGAGTTAGTTCCTTTTATTTTTGATAGTGGCTCCATGTGCTCTCTCATAACAAAAACGCTCTCGATAAAGTTTCTGGGTACAAGTCATAATGATATCGTTTTATTAAAAGGTATGGAGACAACGAATGTTAAGTGCGTGGAACAGATCTTTACTTAAGTAAGCATTCAGGGTAAATGCGTATCGTTATTATTACATGTCATTCCTGATGGTATCATCTCTGACCCCGTGATAATAGGTAAACCTTCTGCTTCAGGGAATCAAAATAAAGTTAAACAAGGCCTTTATTGAATTTTCAGTACCAAATGAACCTGTATCTGATGGTGAGTTCATGTATTGATACAGATTTATATCAGGATAGATATCAGGCGGTGATAGGGAAATGTTAGTTAAAATTTTGCAAAAGTATAGCTCCTTTTTCATTGATATTACACCTAAACGTAGAGTGAAAACTGGAATGTGGCGCATATTTCTCATAGATCCCATTAAAATAGTACATAGAAGACCGTATAGGTTGTCTCCTTCTGAGAAAGATATTGTAAGAGAAAAAGTTAACTCACTTCTCGCAGCAGGGGTAATAAGGGAGAGTAATTCTCCTTTTGCCGGTCGCATACTCCTAGTTAATAAGAAGAATAATACAGATCGAATGTGACTATAAAGAGTTGAACTCAAACACAAAACCTCAACCTAACCTAATAGGCAACGGATAGTCCGTTGCCTATTATCGATTAACAACTAGACCGATTAAATGGCGCACATACTTTTTCTTTATTAGATATGGC
Organism: Teinopalpus imperialis; assembly: GCA_029286865.1. Lineage (NCBI taxonomy): Eukaryota > Metazoa > Arthropoda > Insecta > Lepidoptera > Papilionidae > Teinopalpus > Teinopalpus imperialis. The sequence continues at coordinate 77,205 of JAGSMU010000013.1, forward strand.
GTCGGGATACCATCAAATCCCAATAGACGCTGATGGGGACAGCATCTCGCGTACTGCTTTCGTCACACCGGTTGGCCAGTACGAATACCTGACCATGCCATTTGGTCTTAAAAATTCAGCGTTGTATCAATAAAGCACTTGATCCCCTAAAAGATAAGGTAGCTTTAGCATATATGGATGATGTACTTTGTTTTGCTAAAGATGTCCCTGAAGGCGCGTCTCGATTTGACTCTTACAGCACTCTCGGAAGCAGGTTTTTCCTTTAATATCAGAAAGTTCAAGTTCATAAAAAATATTTATATGGTCAACACTTCACAGTTTTTACGGACTGTAAATCTTTAAAGACCTCTAAATCGAAAACAGACCTGATTCCAAGAGTGCACCGCTGGTGAGCTTTCCTTCAAGCGTACGATTTCGATATTATACATAAGCAAGGTAGTAGCATGGAACATGCTGATTTCCTTTCGCGAAATCCTCTTCCAGACTCTAGACCAAGTACATCACACATTGACGAATGCCCCAATGACAAATCCAACAAAACCGTGCATTTTGTAGAACTACGTCAAGGATGGTTAGCTGTAGAACAAAACGAGATGCCGTCATACAAGACCTTATTACAAAGTACAAAAGTAATGAACTCCCCGATCCTGTCAGCCTTACCTAGGAAGTTAGAAATGAAATTCTAAAAAAGATAGATCGCAATAAAATCATCCGCTGGCTACCGATACTTCCTCAATCACTTGTATGGACTTTAATCAACCATATCCATACCGAGATTCAACATTTAGGCGCGGAAAAGACCCTTGACAAATTACGCATGTTCGTTAATTGCTGTATTGTATGCAAGGCATCAAAACGTATCTCAGGAGACCAACAGATTCGCCTACAGCCTATACCCAAGGTAGCTTCCCCCTGGCATACCATTCACATAGACATCACAGGTAAACTCAGCGGTAAGAGTGATAAAAAAGAATGTGTCGGTGATAGTCGATTCATTTACGAAGTATGTCCTGCTAGAGAACATTTCTTCACTTGATGCTATTTGCGCCGTTAAAGCCTTAAATAAAGGCCGTTTCCCTTTTTGGAGCTCCTAAACGTATAATATCAGATCAAAGACGTTGTTCCATAAGTTCAGGCTTTAACGACTTCTGCAAATCTTTTGGGATAGAGCTCCATCTTATAGCAACTGGTGCCAGTGGAGTAATGCGGACATTGAAATGTGTTCTTACGATTATTGAAAACGATCCTCAAAAAACATGGAGCGATGAAATCCCTGAAGTTCAGTTGGCTTTGAACACGACTTGTCTGAGTGGGAGAGTCACAGGTTTCTCTCCCACTGAACTAATGTTCGGCATACAGGGGCAATCATTAGGTATAGGAGCAATATCCCAACGAGATACATTGGAAGATAGATTAGATTTAGAGTCCATTCGAAACCAAGCATCTAACAACATTAAAACTGCGTCTCAAAAGGAAGTAGAACGATTTAACCAGGGAAAGGCTCAAATTAAATAAACGCACAAGCTGACTACGTCTTTGTCAAATGCAGCGAGCGAAACCAAACAAAACTTGAAAGGAAATTTAAAGGGCCTTTTATTGTTAATAGAGTCTTAGAGAACGATAGATACGAGTTCAAACATATTAATAGTTCAAATCGAATTGTCAAATATCCTCACGAAAGTTTGCGTGCAGTACCCAGAGTTATTGAAGAGTTAGTTGACGTGGCCACTATTTTAAATAATGATGAAGCCGTGAAGATCTCAATGTGTAAAAAAAACAAAAGTTACTACTGTCCGATAAAGATCAGTTACCAAAAAGAATCGTCCCTCTAAAAATTTTACTAGCCAATTTTTCAAATCAATTTTTACAATTGAAGGTAGATCAAGTAAATATATATTTGGAACCGTTGTCTGATATACGACTGGGCCATATTATTATTGAGTCAATGAACGAGTATCCCAGTGTGCTAATTGAGATCGAAGCCTTGACATGCAGTCTGAAACTTAGCGGGCGTCGACCTCAGGTAAACAAGCACACTACGTTCTCGGAAGAATATTTATATCTTAGCATAAATCAAAATCGGGTGATACTGAACATATTTTTTTGAATGAATGAAATTTCATATATATTTATTCAGGTCCGGAAATGGACAGAAACTAAATCAAAGAATTCTCATAAATAGATACATACATACGGCTGAAGCTATTGAAAGCGTGTATTGTAAGCAAACTCGGACTTGATTTTACATTTCATTAAAGACGGTGTCTCACGACCAGGAGCTACTCTCATCTGACGATGAAAGTGATACTCTGTCAGTAGCGAGTTCACATACAATGACTGCTAGCTCGGCAACTCTTACAGCTTCGGAGCTTGACTAGCCTTAGAGAATTTCTGACGGCGGTAGTTGCACCACGTGTTCCGTAGAACGTCATACAGTTGCTTTGTTTAAACATAAGAATCAAAAGAACGGTTAAATGATAACGTGCTGATATGTGATAAACGTGATTCGTGCTACGATTATTATACGTTACATTGTAATAACTTTATCAATAAGAGTGTCGTATTGACGACGGTGGCCTATAATTGTTCCTCGCCGTTAACCCACTTCCACGCACTCTTTGTACGCTTTTAAATGGATACGACGCAAAACAATATGAAACGGAAGAGGCTACAAATACATTTATATTTAAATTAATAAAAACAAAGAAAACTATACAAAAACAAAAACAAAGTTATTTAACAAATAACGCGTTTAACATAGGAGTGCGTTCATTGTGGTTGTCGGGCACGCGTTACTCTAGCGTTACTTTCTTGTAAAGCGTAGAGTTATTTCGACAGTTTTCTTCATATTTTTAGATATTAATAATGTTGACACATGGACCCCGGCTTCACGCCAAGCTGGAGGAGTAGCTGTTGCAACCAAACATGAATGAGGCGTACGTATTCGGTACCGCCAGGATCCCAGCTCCGCAGGTGCGGACCGTCTTACTGGCGCAGAGGCACGGCACGTGCACCACCAGGGTAAGTGGTCTTGTGTGTGCCGTGGACACGTTACAACGATATACGAACGATATATTATACAAACTACGTTATAATGAAGTGCAACTTACGTTATCAACAAAGAGAGACAGGTTGTTGGAGTCAAGCAGCTGCTCGCACTCCTCGTCCGAGATGGTGAGGTTGGCTGCAACAGATGGACAAACAAACTGCTTTAAATAAATGTATGCGAGCTAATGTCTGCCAACATGATGGTTTATTTTTCTGATATCGAGTGAAGACCGCGGCGCACACACGTTGTCTCCGCGAGAACTGGGAGGGAGCGCCTTGTGCCTGGGCGTCCCTGCTCCCTATGCTCATCGCAGCAGCGCTGGGCTTCCACTTCACGATAGTGTTCCGTGAGGTCCCGATATCTCTCGTTCGAGCCGACCCGTTCATTTCAAAATTGTTATCTTAAACATCATTATCTCAGCTCATTACTAACCCAGTGTCAATCAAGACACGGGGCTCCCAGAGTGTCAGCCTGAGCCACTGAGGACCCATCTAATGTCCATTAGATTCGGTCGTAGAGGAGGTCGGCCTGCACTGCGATGGCCAGCTCTAGGTTGTCACTGGGAAGCCTTTCTTTCCCATCGGTTGTCGGTTCTACAAGCTGCGTTGCCAGCCTATTGCCAGTTCAATTTATTGATTCCGTGAGCTGGCGGCTGCCTTGTTCTACTGCGGGTATGAACGTTTAGTAATCGATATCTTAATACTATATTTACATTTCCAACGCCTAAATCATGTTCTTTAAGCGCCTCTTCACTACTGTAGGTTTGCCGTTGGCTTTTCGGTCTTTTTTGTCTATAGCCAGATGAAACCGTCGTTCTATGGAGGTGATTCCGTTTCACGCCCTGATATTCCTAAACCACGATTTTGCCCTCACGTCCAACGCGCCCCTTTTACCTATTTACCCTTTTACCTTAATATGCTAGAGTAAAATAAAATTTGTCAGAGTAAATAGACTTCCTAGATAAATAGTGGCCTCGCCTGGTACGCGAACCCTGGAGCCACACCTGAACGGTTAATCAAAATACAAGCGAATGATTTCTACATGATATTCAATAAGAAAATCACAGATAACATTTATTTATACGTGGGGCTCACTTTAGGACTCTGCCACTGCCCCTGCCACTTACAATAAAAAAAAAATAAAACAGCAATTTCAGAATTCGAAAACCAAATTCTCTGGGAACATGTTACCTTTTAATTTGAGAGACTGTCATCTGTCCTTTAGATAATTGTGTGTCGCTATTACAATGAATTTAACTTTTTAAATAATAATGTTGCTCAATCTTTTTTACGATTTTTGCTGTGGTTTAAGCTTACAAGAGAGTTGCCAGAGACTCCAATTGGCATTCGGTGATGAAGCCTTATGTCGCAGTCTGTGTATTCGTGTGGACGTCCGGGCAGGTCTGCGGGCACAGGATCCTCCGTCGATACCGCACGACTACTGGTTGAAGCTGACAAGAAAACTACTAGACAGCAAATTCCGACTGCTCGCTCGTGCAGCATTGGGGAGTGAGCCATGTGCCAAAACATTTTGCATGAGTGTTATGAACGATCGGAAGCTTTGCGATGTACGGTACACACGAAGGATACCGCGTGATTAACGGAAGACTAGCAACGAATCCGTGTCGAGTGTCGGCAGAATGGGGCTTTTCTTTTGAACACTTGCCGATTGAAGTTTTCGGCAAATCAGAACATCACAGTATCATTGTCGTGTGAAAACCAAAGGATTGACTGCAGATTAGTACGTAAACAATTGCTTGCCTAGAGAGGCCGAGAGAGTTCGCGAGAAGCTATGTCGTCCTCCGCCACAATAACGCGGCCGTAAGAAATACTGTTAAACATGTCGTCATCTTTTTATTGTGTGACGGAAATGAAAGATAAGCTTGGAGGTTCACGATGTACAAGTGTGTAAAGGGCCCGACGCTGTGGGAGCAGTCCCGTCCCGACACTGGATGCTGGACCGCTTCACACAATACTTGCAACGAATGAGAACAGTGAGGACATACACTCCGAAATACAATTAATTAATCGGAAATATAATATTTGGTGTTTCAGAGAGTTGCAGTGTGACCTAAGTAACGTTTCAATGCACTCTTATAAAAATAAAATAAAAAGGTGCAGTTTATACGCGGATTATGGATTACTTGCAAATATCGCGACGAACCAGATGTTAGCAGAAAGGTACTCTCAGCAACAGAGCGGCTTAGCTTAGCTTTATGGTGTTGTTTAGTGGACAATCATTATGTTTGTATTGACGGCATCACCGGCGGTGAGCGCGGCCCTCCCGCCCGCCTGCAGTACTTTGTAGGGTACGGCTTCGCTACCAAGTGGAGGCGCGCGCAGGCTCCGCTCCTCTGAAGATGACTCGTGGCGGCGCGGACCGCGGACTCACTGAGTTTGATCTGCTCGTGCAAGAGGCGCGCGCGGTCGTCGTGCAGCAGGTGCAGCAGCCGCGCGTGGTCGGCGAGTGCGTCCGCGTAGCGGCGGCGGCCGGCGGCGTAGTGCATGCGCGCCATGCGGGCGCCCGCGCCTCCGCCGGGCCGCAGCGGCTGCGCCCGCGCCGCCAGCTGCCGCAGCGCGCCGCATAGCTTGAGGCCGGCCGCGTGCGAGCGCGTCACCGCCGCCTCCAGCTGCTCCTGCACCTCTGCAACACCACCGCCACTTCTATCACATCGTCTGCGTTGACGTCAACAACATCATATCAAATTAGAAAATAAACTTAAATTGATTACAAAATATTTACTAAATGTTATCAAAGATTTTCTTCACTACGACCTACATTGCACGCACAGACAAGTCTGCAGTAATTAAATCTCATAACAAGCCAACACCGGGGCATCTCTCGATGACAAATAAATGACGGTTTACGAGTTTATAATGTTTGTATTTAACGACCGCGGGCGGCGGTCGCGGGCGGCGGTCGTGGTCAATGCAGACGACACGAGTTCTGATAACTTTCCTAATCAAAAAATCGGCCAACAAACCTTCCTGTCCTACCCTCAGATGCTATTGTTTCTTTTTTAAGAAACCGGAGACAAATGAGCTCATAGTTCGTGTAAACATTGTAGACGCAACGTGACTCACGTACTTTTAAATCTAGATTTATACACTTATACAGTGTAGAGAGGAGTTCTGTCCCGGCGTTACTTGGTCCTGGAGTGTTTCATCTGACCTCGTTCGGGGTAACCGAAGCCGTCGACCATGTCGAGTCCGTGCAGACACTGAGTGCCCGCGGATGCACTCCACGTGTAATGAGAGACGGTCGGTGGTGCCATCGCCGGTCTGCCGCGCGGGAGCGACGACTGCATTGCCCACAATTTCAATGCACTTTGATTCATCGTCGCTTATAGTGACAGGTTGTTAGCCTGTCGCGTCCCGTCCAACTGGTCAGCTGCCACACTACCTCCTTCTGTCCTTCTCCTTCGTCCCACAACTTCTGTGAAAGTAAGAAGCAGGTAGCTTGCGGCGGAGTACGTACGCTTGTTGGTGTGGTACGTGGGATCGGAGTGCAGGCGGCGGATGAGCTGCGTGTTGCTGTTCATCTCGTGGATCCACCTGCATATCGCCTCCACCTGGAACATGCCAGCGACCCCTTGAGTACTGCGTTGCGTGCAGGCGGCACAGGCTTTTATAATGTCAGGGATGTCGAGCGGACCACACAGTCTCATGAGGCATCATGGTGTACACGCGCTTGAGGACTAGGTTACCACATTACCTGCGGTCGGGTCGCTCCATGGTTATTGCTCGCCGCACTGCAGCGTTGTCCTGCCGTTCCACGATGGCATTCTGTAGAGACGCAATTCCTCCCCGTTCGACGCGACCTGCTAAAGCAGCTGTGGCCTCCACTAACTCCACTTTGGTATCAGTTAATTGTTTTAATATAATGAGTATCCCGTGCCGCGAGCTGGGTGACAAGTACAAGGAAGACTTCAGGGCCGGAGCCCGCCGGCGCGCACGAGCTGCACCGACACTTAGCTGGAGGAAGCATCAACAATACATTTACAAGAAACCGTAATATTATTCCAACAAAATACTGGACTTTGATGATTTTTATCATATTCATTGTTGGAAAACCAAATTTAAAAAAACGTGGGGTGACCCACAGTTAAGTGAATCAAAGTCAAGGTTGCTAAGGGTTACGTGACCGTTACCGATTGTCTCTTGATGACGTGGATCTCAGGAGTGGGCGGCGTGCTCGCGCGTGACGTCACCACCGGACGTGTGCAGTCAGATGTAATAAACTCTTTTTGAAGGATATTAGCTTCTTTAATAAAAGTCAGTTATACTTTATTGAACCGAAAGGTTTTATTTAGAATAAGGTCCATGAAGCAGCCGCCGGGCCCGCCAGCGAGCACCGTGACGACGGTGCGGGCCCGGCAGCCGCTTCGAACAGTTTAATGAATGACCTCCCTGCGGCGCAGGATGTTGGCCGCCTAATTAATACTAGTTAAACTAACCTGTTCGGCTACATTAATAAAACTTGTGTTTGATATCAACAATTGAATACGAGGCTGAACCGTCGACGTCACCTCCGCCATGGAGCACAGTACGTCGCCTGCAGTGCATGGCATCCGGCGCTGTATGTCGATCTCCAGGCGCGTTGTCCCGCAACTTTAGGAGCCACAACGAAGTAGCGACATAAGAAGACATTCGTTTTAGCTGACCTCCAGCAGCAGTTCCTCGACGTCCTTGGCGAGCGGCTGGGCCGGCTGGAGCAGCACCGTGTCCCGGTACACGCCCGCCTCGTCTGTGAGCTGTCAGGTACAATAACAATGACGCTATGTGTTAAGTGATCTCGATGCCGTTGCATGTTTAAATAATTAATTCACAAAGTTGTAAAGCCGTTCTATGAGCCTTATCTGTTGCAACAAATGATGAACTATTTACTTCGACATGTCACTGTGACTCTGCCCAGACTCGGCTCGAGCTACGACGCTCACGACGCGATGAGTGACTAAAACCATTATTATTCGCCTGACGCTAACTAGACGCCTGTGGTGCAGTTGTCCTGGGAATTATAAGTCACTTGTCAGCTTATGACCAGCGGACCAGCTGGCCCGCGTGCAGCGCCCACGGTACCAGTGCGCGCCGCACGGCGATCGGCACGCACGCTCGCGGTGCCTTTAGGTTTAGGTTATTATAATTAAATAGCGGCCTTGTTGTCATCAATTAAATGCTGAATTGTTTAATGTAATGTGTGACGCGGGAGGCAACCTGCTCGGCCGCACTGTGCGCGACTGCAACAAACACATTACGTTATCACGATTGTTAGAAGTTCAGATAAACAGAGATCTTGAAGAATTCTATTCATGTCCATATAAAAATGATACGAAAAAAAATGAAGATTTTTTTCTTTTCACGTCAAAATGAGTCCAAGGAAGCGCGTGGTGCATGACCGCGCACGTGCGGGTCGCGCAGCAGGCGGCGCGGCACTGACCTGGCGCAGCTCGTCCAGTCGGTCTTTGCTTCTCATGGCTCGTTCGCTGCCACGCACGTTCCCGAATGCTCCGGCTGCCACCAGTGCTACCGCGGCCGGAGCGTCGCCTGCCCTATCCCGTGCGCGGTGCGCTCGCGGCCGTATCTAATCGCGTACTGATAACGCGGGTGATATCACGCGCACTCGCCGCCGCGCTCGGGAGCGACGCGATAATATGATGAGACAACAACGTCAGCCCAGGGTCGGCGGCCGCGCGAGCTGACGCAGCGGCGCGGGCGATGCACTGCGCGCTGCGCCCGGCGCACGCACCTGTTCGTCGCCAAAGCAACCGCCGAGCGCCTCCGCCGCGAAAGCGCATGACACGTTGAATGAACTTCAAAGTACACAAGTACAGACTCCGTGAATCAGTGAAATAAAAAAATATACAAGACTTAGTGATGTTTGATTGCTATTCGCGCCATTCCATATATTTTATTCCGTGGTAACTGAGAATGAAATGTGAGTTGTCTCACAAGTGGAAGCGTACGGCCGTGCTTCATACTTGTTACTTGTATATACAATAAACATAATTTACAAGTTTTTGTTGCGTTTAGATATTATAACCCAATACAATTTAAGGCTTTAGTCAACATATTTATATCAGAGACATCTAGCGCGCGCCGGCCGCAGCACAGGGCACTATTCCGTGCTAGACAGATGGCAGCGTTTTCCTAATCGTGGTCACTAATTTTAAGTATCTGTATACATACCGGAGATGCTTTGTCCATAAAATCACAAAAAAATTTTACGTACATTCGACAAACGTACGTAAAATTTCAAAACTTATATAAAACATAATTATGTATAACGATGAGATTTGCGGTACAACCTCCCACCACCACCACCACCACCACCACCACCACCGCAACAATAAACGTTTGTGTTGTCTGCTCACAATGCTTGTCTATGTAAACACACGTGTATTTTCGTATATTTTTATGAGACCATAAAGTATTAAAAAAAATGCTTTATTGTATTTATCCACTAAACTTTTTCCGCGATATATTATTAAAATGTACAAATGGTATGTCAGCCATTTTGGAAAGATAGTTACTTCATAGTGACGGCACGTGTGCGTGTACACCGCAGGCTAGTGCCGCTGCTGTCACCATGACGTCGTCCACTTTGTTTGGAAAGAAATATATAACATCGAAGCCGCGACCGAGGCAGACTTGTTTGATAGATTTGACTTTGGGATTGATTACCTCCGCTCGCTGGGCGCGTCATGTAACTAATGTTGCTGGTGTACCTGCGTCGTACGATCAGATCAGATCAGTGCAATATTCTTGTATCCGTACTATACTCTTGCAAAGAGCATCCTCGTGTTGCAATTGAAAATATACAGTTCTCTGTTTCTTGTCATGCCTAACTTGTCTAACGAACGTGCCGTACGTACTTTCATTTTTACTGGCATTAAAATGAAAGTACGAATATTTGTTGCCGTGTGTTCAACATAAATTTGAATTTAGATATCGGATATTATTGAATTTAATTACGAGACTGTTTTGATTTTACGAGAAATTTGTTTATAATGAAATATTCAAGCGCCTGTCAGAATTGATAACCAGTTACTCTTTTGTACGTCCATCAGGCACAACTGTTCTTTACTGTTTAACTGTACTTTACAGTTTTAACCTGTGCATTATTTAATTATAATAATTAATATTATTTTAAAATAACTAATTTAATATCATTTTATAATCCATTATTCAATGATTGGTTGATAATTACTGGCAATTTAACAAAACATGAATCATGAATTTATTTTTATAATTAACAATTATTTTATAAAACTTATATATCTACAGGTCCGGTACAGGTCGACAGACTTGTTGTTGTTGAGTAGACGGTTTGTTAGAGCAAAAATAAACGAGGAGCGCCTCACGCACGCACTCCACGCCCGGTGCTGCTGCCGGCGTCCTGGCCATCCGCCGCGCACCCCACGGCCCAAAGTGGCGCCACCGAGAGGCCAAAAAGAAAGTTTTGCTGTCTTCAGCATTTCATTTAGAACCAATATTAAAGCAATACTTTTTTATATACTTATTTATTATATACCATTTTCTCACATAAATTAACAACATATTTCCATGGGAAGCTCGCAGGCCTAAGCCCTAAATGTGGGATGGGTGATTTTATTTTACTGAACATGTGATCGACTTTCTGTATAATTATGTGTATGTGTTATAAGTTCTGCTGGGGGGCGGCGCGGCTGGCAACGCGGCTGGCGGCGCGGCTGGCAACGCGGCTGGCGGCGCGGCTGGCGGCGCCTTGTGACGCGTCACCTAGGATGGGATCACTTACCATCCACCATAAGAAATAAGCATAATTTGACGGAGAATTGATCTTATTTTGTAAATATCGAAGAAACGTTATCAGTTTAGAAGACTTTCACTAATGCAAACGGTCGCAGACTATCTACTAGAACTAATTGCGACATTGGGACCTCTAGAAAATACTACCATACCATACAGGGTAGGTCCTAGTGGCAACCCTGACAAAGAATAAAATCTTACTACCCCTGACCGTCGTCCGGTCATAATTAAATTAGAGCACAGTCACACAAAGGTCACTATGACCAAAACTGTGACTGACTGGCGTTAATACCAGAATCATCTGGAGTCTACGTCTCTCCCAGTCCAAGGTTCAGATCAGAACAGCGGTCAAAGACTCCTCCAAGCGGGTTCAGGCGGCGAGCGGTCGCCGCTTTGAGCTGCCTGGGGATCAGACAACTGTTGCGAGAGAAAAACGTTGCCGTAAGGACCTGCGGCAGGCACAGGACCGAAGCTAATAGGTCTGCTTTGCGCCACCCCCAAGAGAGAGAGGTCAAGGAGCGCATGGCCGAGCTCCTTGGTAAGAGATGAGATGATCTGCTGGAAGACATCACGCCGTCACACACTGCCTCCTGGAAGTTGACACGTGCACTACAGGCAGATACCGTAAAGGCCACCCCTTTAAGAAATGCCTTTATGAAATCTCCCTGATGGGGGGCGCGCGTTCGAAGACTTGGAGATGGCCGATTGCATGGCTGACAGTTTACAGCTCCAATGCACTCCCAGTTCGCAACCAATCAACCTAGCTCACCTGAAAAAGGTGAGCGCGTAGGTCCTCGCTAGCAGTGGCAAGTGCTGCGCCCCATGCGGTTACATATGATGGAGATGAAGAGTGAAGACGGTACATGTGAAGAAGAAGTAAAAATCGGAAATCCCGTAAAGAGCCAGGCGCTAATGGGATATCTAATAAGGTAATTAAATCCCTCCCCAATTACTTGATCTGCCTCCTTATGACCATTTTCAATGTCCTCCTCCAGCTGCTCCTTCGCGGACATCTGAAAGGAAGCTAAGGTCATAGGGATTCACAAACTAGGTAAACCTAATACCTACTACCTACCATCTAGCTACAGACCTATCAGTCTCCTCAGTTCGCTGGGGAAGGTCTATGAAAGGCTGATCCTAGCCAGGTTACGTAAATATTTAGGGGAGAGGCATCTTCTGCCCGATGAGCAGTTTGGGTTCAGAGCTAATCATTCAACTCCCTCTCAAGTTCTTCGGATGGTGAATACATTTCTAAACACAAAGACAGAAAGAAGCTGCCGCAAGGCGTTGGCGAGCAGAGAAGTGACACCGGCGCAGCACCGGCGGACGAATTAAGCAGGTCAACTCGTTACTAGAGGGCGCCACTTGGAGTTCGACAAATTGTGTTTGTGTCAAGTGCAGACTGGAAGTACATCATCAATTAATTTGTGAAACAATCCTCATCGAAGCAAATTGTAGTTTATGAAATATTGTTATAAATTAGACCTTTAATTAAGCGAGAGTTATATCTTTATAATTTGCGAACAAATTTAAAACGTGTCAAATATTGTATTAATTTCGGACTATTTATTTATTCTTGCAATTTGTTTGTAACTTTGTTACTTTACCGACTACTTACTACTTCTAGTTTAAAGCATATATAATTTTTGAAATAACCCTGTAACTCTTAAATACTTTTCACTGTGTTGTTTATAAGGTTTTACCTCAATAATTTGTTGTAAGTTATTATTTTAAACATATTTTGTAAAAGCAGTTTACAATGGAAAGGTCATTTACTATTTAAAAAAATTAAGGGGTTATCAAGTTAACTAACTTTAAAAAGTGCAGTAAAGATGACAGTAGAGTATATTGAAACAAGGCAAGAGTTATTGGAAAAGGAATGGGGGTTGTTTAAACATACTAACGCTAAACTATATGAAAATGATGATGTTAGAGCTCAAAATCAAAATTAAATGAAATTCATGACGCAACTGAAGAAACGTATATAGTTTATAAAAGTTTAATGAAAACTACGATTAAAAAAATTCTTCACGCAAAAGGTTCTGTACAAAAAAAGTGATAACAGTTCTTTGGGTAAATGGGTAAAACAACAAATTCATTTGTAAAATTGCCCAAAACCGATATTCTAATATTTATGGCAAATATGGCGAGTGGACTACATTCCATGATCTTTGCACATCACTAGTTCATAAAAATGATTCAGTAGATAATGTGCAAAAGCTTCATTACTTAAAAAGTCACCTCTCTGACGAAGCTGAAGAACTAACACGCCACACACCAATAACAGACGCCAATTACATTCAATGCTGGAATCGATTAGAAAAACGATACAGTAGTTAAAATATTTAACAAACTGCGTTATAAAAAGATCGTTCGGCGAAAAACGTATACACACGGAATCAGCTACATCGTTGATACCACGTGTCATTGTTTAATCGCACTTTCAAATTTAAATATTTATGTGACCTCATGGGAATTAGATAACGAGACGAGAAAGCAATGGGAATTAAGTATAACAAACGATTCCAACAAAGATTTGCCTACGTTTTAACAGTTAAAAATGTTTATGGAAAATCGTTTTCGCACTTTCGAGTGCATAGAGCCCAAAGGGGCGCGGGTTACCAGGGTTCTCAAACTAACTATCATCCAAAGGTGATGATAGCAACGACTCCAACGTCAAATTTACGATGTGAGTTCTGCTCAGAAGCTCACATACTTTGTTTTTGCAAAAAATCGGCGGAAATTTGTGTTACAATCTAAAAGCTGTTTTAATTGTTTAGGTAGTAATCATACTTGCAAAAAATCAACCACCTGTTGAGTTTGTCAGAAGGCACACCATTCTCTATTACATCGTAACTTTGAGTAAGAAAATCAAGGTCAAATTGCTTCGGAAAATTCTCCTGGGCCAAGTGCTAATGGTTCAAGTAATTCTGACCCCATAGTTTCCTGTTTGTCCTCAGGCAAAAGTTCTCGCCCTAGACAGGTTTTGTTAGCAATAGCGGTAACAAAAGCCGAGTCAAACGGCTGCGAGCGCTGCTGGCTCAGGTCAGCAGTTCAATTACTCCCCCTTAGTAAGATTCCTATTCACGCACTTATTTCGGGTCTCGGAGCTAACAATTGAACCATGGCTAAGAACATGGTTCATTTAAGTATAAAATCGCGGATTAATCCCAACTTTTTGCTTAAAACGAACGCTTATGTATTAGGAAAGATCACTTCATATTTACCAGAGCGTAGTACTAGCACAACTTTAGATTGGCTTGAAATTAACAATTTGTGTCTCGCAGATGACGCGTTAAAAGAGTTCTGGGAAATTGAAGAAGTCAAAAGTTCAACGAAAATACATACACCGGAAGAAAGTACATGTGAAGAAGTTTATAAAGCCACAACTAAGAGAGATACAGACGGAAGATATATTGTTAATCTGTCCTATAGAGATTTAGCAGCTTCTATGGTATCAGGCAATTCTCGCAGAATACTGCAGTAGCAGAAAATAGATTTAAAGGTTTAGAGAAAAGTTTAGGAAACGATATTAATTTAAAACAAAAATACGTAGATGTCATGGAGGAGTACTTGTATTTAGGCGACATGAGAAAGGTAGCGAAAGATAATGTTAACAGAGAGCAAGCCGTATACTTGCCACATCACGCCGTAGTACGGGTTGATAAATCTACGAGCAAGGTCCGAGTGGTCTTCAATGCCTCACAAAGAAACAGTGACGGAGTATCATTAAATGAAGTGCTCGTGGTAGTGCAGACTTAAGACGTACAGTACTACGGTGGCGACTTCATTCGATAGCATTAACAGAAGATATTATTAAAATCGCTGAAGAAGACGCAAAGTTTCAACGAGTGCTATGGCGGGATAGTCCTTTAAAGGAGCTCGGTGTTTGTTAGTTGGTTACTGTAACCTTTGATACTGCATCAGCACCATATCTAGTAGTGAGGTCTTTACATCAAATTGCCGACGATGAAGGAGATAAATATCCGATAGCCAGAGATAAAGGCCTCGATAGCTTCTTTATGGATGATTTATTGACGGGATGTCAGAGCATTGATCAAGGAATAGAAATATTTAAGCAAATGACAGCATTAAAGTTGCAAAAATGGAATAGTAACAATCAAGAAGTAGTTTAATAGATTAGAACATTACAAGAAACAGAGTATTCCACAGGACAAACAAATAAAAATATAATAAAGGGCAATACAACTACGAGCAACGTTATACAAAACACAACAAAATTAATTAGGTGCAACACAATTATTAAACCTGAACATAACCATGAAAATGAGGTCGATATCAACTAGAATATCATTAAAATCCTCTTACATGGTACCGCAACGAAGACTACTTTGGGTATTCGGTCAACCTCCTTCCTTCGAATACAGCAAACTGTCAATTATGTCGGGTATAGCTCGACTCGATTCTTTAGGTTGGGTAGCACCTAGGGTGGTTTTGGCTAAGGTGATTATACAAAAATTATGGCTTGCAGGTGTTAGTTGGGATGAGGAGCTAAATGAGGAATTAAGGGAAGAATGGAGTATTTACAGAGAGGAATTATCACTACTTACTAGTGTGCGGATACCACGTTGGCTTGGCACCAAGCCTAACTATGACGCGGAACTTCATGGTTTTAGTGATGCGTCTATGATGGCATACTCATCCGTGCTATATTTACGGATCGTCGATACAGAAGGGAAACTTCACGTATCTGTACAAGTTGCAAAAACAAGGGTAGCACCAGTGAAGCAAGTCAGTATTCCACGGTTGGAATTATGTTGAGCAGTTTTACTTACACTACTTTTGATTGAGACAGCTGTAGTGTTAAATATAGAACTCTCAGTGGTTTCATGTGTCAACCAAGGATAACCCAGCAGATTGCGCCTCTAGAGCTTTGTTACCAAGCTAGTGAATACAAAATTATTTGTGGTTTCCTGGACCATCTTTTCTCAAACAGAAAAGCTTAATTTATAATAAGACCAATCATAATACAGATTCAGAACACTCCATAAAGGCTCATGTAGCAATTGTCACAGACTGTTGTCTTTTGAAAAATATTAAATTCTTTCAAAATTAATAAGAGGTATTGAATACTGTCGAAGATTTTTATAGGAGAACAAGAGATTTCAAAGTAAATATTTACAAAAAATTGAATTGGACGCCGCACGAGAAATTTGTATAAGATTAGTACAGATGAAAGTATTTACAAGAGCATACGTTGAATTACAGGATAATGGCTTTATACAATAAAAAAAGTTCATTAAAATCACTTTGTCATTACTTGGATAGTAAGGGTTTGATGAGAGTAAGCGGCAGATTGCACAAAGTATTTTTATATGTATGGCAACTCATGCATTACATTTAGAGGTGGTAAGTGATATGGGTGCTCAAGCATTTTTGTCTGCTTTTAGACGATTTGCTTCCAGGCGAGGTCATTGTGCCAAGTAGTACAGCGACATTGGCACTCCTTCGTAGGAGCCTTCATGGTGTTGCAAGCCTTAGCTTCTATCAACCGACAATATCAGAACATTTGGAAGCCAATAACACTGAATGGCATTTCATTCCCCTTCATAGTCCTAATATTGGCGGGCTGTGGGAAGCAGGCGTAAAGTCCACCAAGTTCCATTTGAAAAGGGTTATTGGTGATACTACCCTCACATATGAGGAATTAACCACGCTTCCGAACCAAATTGAAGCTTGTTTAAACTCACGCCCAATAAGTGTTATTAATGTTAATGACCCTGGCGAACCCTTGCCCTTGACACCGGACCACTTTCTGATCGGAGAACCATTACTTAATGTACATAATCAATTTGAAGGTTCTAACGTAAATCATTTAACACGTTGGCAATTTATTCAAAAAATATTACAGTCGTTTTGGAAACATTGGTCATGCGAATACTTGTCTACTTTAATGAATCGGTACAAGTGGTCGAATCAGGTTCCTGAGCCAAACATAGGAGATATTGTGTTAATTAAAGAGGATAATTTGCCACCAAGTCGTCGCTGCTAAGTCGCGTGCTAGAAAAGCATCCTGGTGCTGATGGTATCACCCGTATGGTCACTGAG
The DNA here is from genome assembly GCA_029286865.1 of Teinopalpus imperialis. Lineage (NCBI taxonomy): Eukaryota > Metazoa > Arthropoda > Insecta > Lepidoptera > Papilionidae > Teinopalpus > Teinopalpus imperialis. The sequence continues at coordinate 94,110 of JAGSMU010000013.1, forward strand.
CGTACACAATCGTCAACTTTCAAAAGGCCAACAACATCTAAATTATGCATTTTACCGATAGTCGTATAAAAATATGTGATGTGAAGTAATCAGTAACTATAGAATAATACATAATGCTCATTTACATCTAACCTTGTATCAGCTCTTTTAATTTCTTCCTTTGTATTTTTAATGAATTTGTTGTAAAGACTAGATTTGATTTTTTCATAAATTATATGTGCTTCACGATCTGCTATACTTGTGGTTGGAGTATATTTCCTATTTATAAGAGATTTATTGTTAAATTAATAAAGAGTAAATTTGTGTAGGGGATAAATTTAAATACATTTAAAAGGACATTCTGTCAATAATGTCCTTGGTGGGCGGTATGTTCACGATCAACAAGATGTCGTTAGTATATCATGTGCAAAGTTTATTATTATTGTTACTAGATGGCGTAATGATCCAGATAGATCGCGAGATGGTTTGACCATGGGGCGTATAAGGCATATAACGAAAATAATATTTGTATTTTTTGTCATTCGATACCCAGTAAAGTTGATTGGCAGATCTAACCAGTAGATCAGTACACAGTGGTTTCATTTAGAATCTCCCTAGTGTGCACACACACCAGGTCAAAATTAATACTAATACGCTACTAACACTTATCATTTTTAGCACACTTGCAGACCACAAAAAATTTAAGAGCAAGGGCGGACCTTATCACAGGTTTTTAGCATCCTACACAAACGCAACAAAAATGCCCTTAAGGTATAAGTTGCAAATCTATAAAACTAGCAGACGACCTGTAATGCCGCATGTGATCATAGCATTCGCACACATCCCGGAGGCTCGATTAAAGCGCCTTCAGACGTTGCAAATCAAAATTCTCCATAGGGCAAGAGGCGCTCCATGGTTTGTAAGAAACTCGGAATTACACCGAAACCTTAAGATACATTCCATATGGAAGTACTTTAAAAAAAATATCTCTACAGCAGGTGACTACACCACACCTCTCGTAAAAAAACACGTTCTAAATACACAATCATAACGCCTGATGATATTCTGACGGCAAACATTAACTTTGACACAGTCCCGTCCGCGCCGAGCGGCAGGGGCTTAACCGCGGACCGACCAACGTCACCGACGCGCACACACCAACATTACACAACCCATGCACGTAAATTCAGACACGCCAACACCGCACTCGCCGGCGTTCGCGACGTCATCTTCCTCGCACAGCGGCTAACACGCGATAACTCGTGTTCTAGGCCGCTTCTAAATATCGACCTGTTCTTCCTTTAGATAGCGATCCGAGTCGAGGTTTCGTAACTCCTTACGAGGGGCCCTCGGATCGTATTACGCCCCCCGCTGTTGCCGTCGCAGCGGTGGTGCAGCAGCAGTCTCCGCGCCAGCTTCGGAGCATCGTCATTGTCTCCCTACTCAGCGAGCCTCCCGCTCGCGAGCCTAATTAGATAAAGCTGTAAAGGTCTCTGGACCAACAGTAATACTCAACACAAAAAAAAAGTGGAGTCGAGACGCCGTCTCTGTCTGACCACATCGGCTGATAATTCCCGGTCTGACACACAGATGGCTCTATAAATACAAATTTAATATTTATTTTACTAAATACTGTCGTTCAGAAAGTAGCTGTAAAATCTTTATGACTTTAATCTTTATGTCTGACGTTCTGTCCAAAAGGTGCAGAGATTTAGTGAAACTTTTTTAATACAAAACAATGGAAAACCAATAATTTCATGTGTTGATAAACCATTGCTTTTTGATGGGAAAAACACCGTTGAAGCGAAAGCGGAGCTTGATACGTGCTATACGGACTCTGCTCCAGGTATACCGACCGGTGTTGACTGGTTTGCTGAATTTAAACGTGGTGGTACAAAGAGCGACGATGCGCCACGATCCTGGTTGCTCAAAAGAGGTACAACCACCAGAACATAAAAAATGTCCACTAAACCGTTTTGATAAACCGCCAACACCCTAAATATATCAAAGGAACATGGAGAGTTTATTTTGGATAAACATTTGTATATGAGACTGCTGTACTCGAGAAGGTGCTAACAGTAGACCAAAAACAACGAGTCGATGATTCCGAGTGTCGTCTTAGTCGTTGCAGCGTGGCACCGTGGCACAAGTGTTTGCATACTACGACAAAATCGCACGAATTACACTTTGAGTGGCTTCCGCACCCGATTCATCACTTTTACCTGTTCGCGGACCAAAAGAGATGCTCGCCGTAAAGAGATTTGTCTCGAACGAGGAGGTGATCAAACGCCTATTTTGGGGCCAAAGGTAAACTGTTCTTCAAGAAAGTTGCCGAGATGTTATTGCATCGCTCTCGATGGGACTATGTTGATGAATAAAATTGAATTTAACCGAAAATGTGTTTCCTTCATTAGACCGGAAGCTTGTCAGCCGATGTGCCACGTGCTCCGAGGCGCTGTCTCACATGTGTGCCACAAGACGCTGTTTCCGTCACACATATGTGGGTCAATCGCCGTCTCAAATTATACAGAAGCTTGCACGTAGTCTACGAAGTCAAAGTTTTCGGACTTGCCAACAGTTATAAATATTTCCGTTGGTATACAGTCGCTATGTTACCTTGGTATAGTCTCGTCTCAGTAAAAGTCCGCGGGGCGTGCGGGGGAAATGAAAGACATCGTCACCTATCATGTTTTATTGTAACACAGATAGTTTCCTACACATCCACCTTACGTGCGCGTCTCGCGCTAAGTGATATGAGCTCTGTACAGAACATAAATAACTTCACGTAATATAAACTTAGTCTCTAAGGCCGAAGCCGATATACACCTATGTACACTTTGCAGTCCGGGCGGTTATTTACAGGGAGAGGATATGTGCGGGGGTATCAGTCGCGTGGGAGGGGGCGCGCCAACAGCGCCAGCGGCTGCAGTGCCGCCGCCTGCAGCGCGTGCGCGTGTGCGTGCGCCGTGTGCTGCGCATGCGCGTGCGCCACGTGCTGCCCGTGCGCGTGCGTGTGTGCGTGCGCGTGCGCGTGAGTGCCGAGCGGGCCGTGCGACGGCAGCGCGTGCAGTGCGGGCAGCAGCGCGCCGCCCGGCGCCATGGAGCCCGGCTCGCCCGCTGGAGGGTTGATACGTTTTTCCTGAAAAAAAGAAAAATAAGTTTCTTTCTCCAACTCTAACGTTATCGGAGGCTAGCGGTGTATCGCGAATCGTTGGTGTTCGGCTCCTGGTGCGCTGTATGAGGGTCCTGTGTCCTTGACGCATGCGTATTCCGCCTTCTTTCCTCACCATTCGTAACACGGCAGCTCCGAAGATGTAATCCTCACCGGTGGTATGTGAAGGCATGATTTTTATGACCCCCTTTAGTGGAATCATACGAAAGGTTCGACTAAAATAGGTAAGGAGTTGAGGTAAAACTTGGTGAAGTACCAACGCAATTGAAGCTACGAAGTAGTCCGGTCGAGAACATGACGTCACTACGCACCTTCTGCCGCCTGTTGCAGAACCACACGCGCACCACCTCCTTCTCCATGCAGAGCGCGTCGGCGAGCGCGGCAATCTCCTCGCTGGTGGGCTTGGGGTTGTGCAGGAAGGCCTTCTCGAGTGCGACGCGCACGCCGGACTCGATGGAGGTGCGCTTCTTGCGGCGGCGGCCCACCGCCTCGGCGAGCGCGGCGCCCGCACCCGGCGCCGCGCCTCCCCCCGCTAACGACGAATCCGCGTCTTCCAGCCACTTCTGCAGCAGCGGTTTCAGCTTGCACATGTTCTTGAAGCTCAGGTTGAGCGCCTCGAAGCGCGATATCGTCGTCTGCGAGAAGTCGTTGCCGTACAGTTTGCCCATCGCCAGGCCGACGTCGCCCTGCGTGAATCCTGCGACATCACATAAACATTTATACATTTTAAATTTGTTGCTATACTAAACGTAAACGCGATGACAGGTGTTTCCACAGTTCCAAGACGGTTCATGCTTAACATGGACACAAGACGTATGTGCGATGTCATTCCTGGGCTTCGAGATGCAACGAGCGCCTCGCCACGAGTCACCGGGTCCAGAGATGACCGGTCGGCACCCAGCTGCTCGATGGCGTCACTGGACGCTGACATGACTGGACCACTGGAAGATATCTGTATTACGAGATTCCTTCCGTTCCTTGATTTATAATTATAAAATGACATGAGTTTGTTTAGGTATGTCACGAGTATAGACAACGAGTAAGCCCACTTCAACTTCAATGTTGTTGTACCTGCGAAGCCGGCGTTTTGTTGTGTGGCGTCAGTCGTCCACGGAGAAGAAGAGAGAATTTTTTAACTCATTTACTGCAACATGAGGGAGGGACTGAGGGAGTTCGGCGTTCAGCGGTGGAGGTGGCCAGGCTGTGACGTTGGTGATGGAGGTACCACAAGAACTTCTAGAGTTCCTGTTGGAACATAGTAGACCTCATCTCATGGTTGAGAGATCGCGGAGTGGAAGTCTCCAAGAGATGTGTAAGCCCCATCGTAAAGAATGGCGAGGCAATAACTTAGTTCCGTTCGTAGACAGCGGGAGAGTCAGGAGGGTACCTAGTTTAATGCGGCGCTGCTTGAAGGTCTTGGCGAAGTGCTCGAGCTCTTCGAGGTCAGCCGTGTCATCGGCGGCGGGCTCTAGCGCGCGAGGCTTGTGCGCGTGCGCGTGCAGCGGCGTGCGCGGCGCGGCTGGCGAGCGCGCGCGCCCAGTGCCCGGCGTCAGCGGCGTCAGGGGGGTCAGCGGGGTCAGGGGAGTCAGGAACGCCCCCGCCCCCGGCGGCGTGCGCCGCGGGGACGGCGACCGGGTCTCTGTGCCACGGAACGCTATTTACATTTATTTTGTTGATAAGATAAAGGAGCGCGAGAACCGCATAGAACACGTCAACCCTTTGTTGGCGGGGTCCAGCGCGCACACCAGCGGTAGGGCTTCTGGTACCTTCAATGATCACTCTGCCCGGGTATAAGAAACTTAACTGAATAGTCGGTTACCCTCTGACGTCCTGCGGCTTCCGAACAGTCAGGAAGAGGAAATCAAAACAAGTCTCATGTTGTATTAGACTTATAAAACAACTAATAGGCATCTGGTGACGCGGCATGGGCTATGGGCAGTGAAATAATTCACAGGAATCCAATTATTTACAATTATATCTTAGTCTTTTCCTTAAAATGTTGTGTCTAGACCTTCAGTGGTCCTCTCGTGGCGACTAATGAAACCGATTCTACGGAAGTTTGTGTTGCGGACGCTATAAGTGTTAGTACTAGATCTCCGATATTTGTCCGGGTGCGTCATAGGAAACATGTCAGTGTCGGTGGCATCGCGCAAGGGCCTGGCCGCCGCCGTGCGCGCTGGTCCTGGCTGCATTTGGAAACTTGTAGGATAATAATTGTATACGTGAAGAGAGCGGTGCGGACCAACCTGCAGCCGACAGAGGACCTAGGCCGGCGCGCGCCTGCAGCTGCTGCAGCTGCTGCGCCGCCGCCTGCGCCACCGCCTGCTGCACCTGCAAAACGACGCATGCTCGCACTCTTGAACACGTACACTTGCCTGTCCCGCTCAACCACTACCCACACTTTAGACGTGGAAGAGAATGGCACGCAGCCTGCGCCCCGCACCACGCTCACTCCCGACAACGGATGTGAAGAATTAAGAAGGCAAGTACGGTCGATAAGTTATACGGTCTATATGTTTAGCAAGTTTTCAGCTTTACTTCGCTTACTCTTCACTTTATTACAAGTTGTGAGTTGACAGTTACCGCTTGGTAAAATTTACTTCGTTACAAGTTGTGAGTTGACAGTTACCGCTTAGTAAAGTATACTTTGTTACAAGTTGTGAGTTGACAGTTACCGCTTAGTAAAGTATACTTTGTTACAAGTTGTGAGTTGACAGTTACCGCTTAGTAAAGTATACTTTGTTACACGTTGTGTGTTGACAGTTACCGCTTGGTAAAGTTTACTTTGTTACAAGTTGTGAGTTGACAGTTACCGCTTAGTAAAGTATACTTTGTTACACGTTGTGTGTTGACAGTTACCGCTTGGTAAAGTTTACTTTGTTACAAGTTGTGGGTTGACAGTTACCGCTTAGTAAAGTATACTTTGTTACAAGTTGTGGGTTGACAGTTACCGCTTAGTAAAGTATACTTTGTTACACGTTGTGTGTTGACAGTTACCGCTTGGTAAAGTTTACTTTGTTACAAGTTGTGAGTTGACAGTTACCGCTTAGTAAGGTATACTTTGTTACACGTTGTGTGTTGACAGTTACCGCTTGGTAAAATTTACTTTGTTACAAGATGTGAGCTGACGACAGTTACCGCTTGGTAAAGTTTACTTTGTTACAAGTTGTGAGCTGAAAGTTACCGCTTAGTAAGGTATACTTTGTTACAAGTTGCGAGTTGACAGTTACCGCTTAGTAAAGTTTACTTTTTCAAATTTTAGTATGATTTGGTTAGTCAGCTCCTCACGCCCAACTTCGTGGCGTGAAGGGTTTTCCATTGGCATCCGAACTGTCCCACTCATCTGGTCGAACACGAAAATATTGTATTTGACACATAACGTGTGTTTTAGTGCTACTTAAATGTCCTGTCTTTTCCAGGGTTGTCCTATAGGACACAAAGAGTCCAGACTAGCGGTGGGACACACACCAGCAGGTTAGCTTCCATGCAATTAGGTTTAGTGGCAGCGCTCGTCGCCCGCGATCATTGCCAGTGGTGGTCGCGGTGCTCCGGCGAGGGTTGCACACGCTGGGTTGCAGCGGGTGTTGGCGTTTGTTGTGTCGTATAGTTAGGTACGTAGTGTTACGTGTGCACTCGTTACCTGTGTGTGCAGCAGCAAGGAGTGCGCACCGTGCTGCGTGAGCAGTAGGTGCTGCAGCTGCGCCAGCGCGTTGCCGGCGCCGGCCGCGTTCTGGACACAAACAAACAAACATATACGTGAGGCACCCGCGCACATGGTTCTCAATGCGGAGGCGCATGCGAGGAGTAAGACATCTTTAGAAGCGTAACGTGCTACGTGAAGATGGCAGGAGTAATTACCAGGACGGCGGCGGTGGCAGCCGTGGCGGCGGAGTGCGCGCTGTGGACGGCGCTGGCGGCGGAGTGCGGCGCGTGCGAGGGCGTCGCGTGTGTCGCGGACGGAAGACGCTCGTCGCCGCTCGCCTCGCCCTCGCCGCTCGCCGACCCATCTGCAACGTCACATGCCTCTCTTAGTTCTCGTCTGAGCTTAGCTTCTAGCTTCTATATCAATAGTACGTTGGTTGGATTTCATATGACAACTGCATGAAATGCTATAGTGCGGCAGTCACTACCCTGGTCAAGTCGGCCCGTTAAGAACTGTATGCAAAAAGTTAATCCAGGTTAGCTGAACCGCATCGCTCGTGAGTCAAGTGATGCCAACGACGCTTCGTAGGGAATCTACGTTTCGTGGTATTCAAACAATGAGGCGGAAATAAATTAAATTTACTAGATATTAAAAGTGAAAGCAATAATTTTCATGTTAATATAAAGTCTGCAGATGCAATAACGACAGTGATGCCCAGCCGCACGCCAGCACGCCAGCATGCCAGCATGCCAGCACGCCAGCACGCCAGCACGCCAGCATGCCAGCACGCCGCGCTGGAAGGTATCGGGCCCCCCGTGCACATATGCACCCGGCAAGCGAACACCAAGTGAGCTATGCAGCTGAGGAACTGGTGCACACGAGGCGCAATTCATCACATCCCAGGACCTGGAGGCGTGGTGCTCCCGATCTTGGTAACTTTACTTATACACCTCTATGATTGGGAGAACACTTTTTTATTGTATTTCAATCTATCAATCAAAAGAAGCATTATTCAAGTCTGTATATTTTAAACATAGTATGTGTTAACAGTTGCCCAAGTTGTCAACGCAAGCCAAGCTGCAAGCCAAGCTGCAAGCCAAGCTGCAATACAAATATTCTGACAGGATTTATTGTTTTACTGTTGTTAAGATCAGTTGATTAAACAGAGTTTTAAATCGATTGAATGTTAATGGATTATTAATTGTGGAATTTAATTAAATATGCGTTGGCTATTACCCAAGACCGATTTCTGCACCTTTTTAAACGAAAAATAGGCGTCAGAAGGTGTGCTTCTTTTGTTGATAGCGTGTACATCAGCTTCTGTAGAATATTCGTATATTACTTTCAGTAGACGCGGGATCACTTCTGAGATGACACGCAGAATCCGATCGTTAAAGCAGGACTTTACTCTGCTCTCTAGCAGAACTTAACGACCGAAACAAACCTTGGAACACTCACGGCGGTGGCGCTGGCGTGGAACCGGAAGGAGGACCTGCGCACTTGGTCGTGCTTCAGAACAACCGAAGAACGCAATAAGCACGTCATCAGTTGTCCTTACAATAAATAGCACATCGAGTGGCCGCCCCTGGGGACTGAGGTGGACCCTCGCACTCGCCGTACGAAACGAGTTGTTATTTCAATTTTGCATTCTGTGACGTGGACCTCTCCTAGTCATGTCGATTCGTTGATGCTGCGACCAGAAAGAAGCTGCAGTGTTTGTGCAAACTAGTGTTTTCGCGTGGACAATTATATCTGTTGCAATTCCAGAAAACCAAATAATCCCTCGTGATATAGTTTACAGAGAAACTCTGGACAAAGAAACTAATACATATGCACACATGACAGTAAATTAAAAGATATGACAAGGATTTTGGTGTCGCTGTCTGTGAAGGCTAAGGAACTGTTTGTAGCGGGCTCGTTTGACTGACGACGAGGTCGCAGAATCGCAACTACTTTTTATTTCGTCTATATTTTCACAATGTTGACTTCCTAAAACGGTAAAGCTAATATGATGAATTACTTTTAAATGCGGAGTTCTCTGCGAGCGGCGGGGCGGGCGGCGCCGCGACCGGATATTAGATGTAAATTCGAGCCGCCCGCCCTCCTGCGGGAACATTGTTTCCCTCTCAGGCCGACCGATCGCTTTTTAAAGTGGTGACAGGATCAAATAGAGAGCGTCTGGTCCGGCGTGCGAGTTTATCACGCAATTTTACCTCCAAATGTATCAGTTAATTATTACTTGTGTACTAATTAATGTAAAATCCGACTCCAATTATAATTAAACTTAATTACATGTGTTTCGAGGAAACACCGCACTCGGTGCGCATGCAATTAAATCACTTCTCGTTGCCGCTCTACGATAAATTATGATTTGAATTTGTAAATTGTATCAGCGGGCGCTCGGGTCCGGCCGGTGTCGAGCACGGCGGGCTCGCAGCCGAGCTCCGGGCGAGTTCCACCTGTACCGTCATTTATTTAACTTTTTGAAGTTTGCATCCTTCCCAATTTAGTATTTTCTTATACAATATACAAAAAAATCACGCTTTCTTTTGAATTTTGAATCATAATGTCGGATGAATAAATCGAAATCATAGATAATTGCTAGGATGTAATCCTAGATCGTTTGAAAAGACATACGAGATTATTCAACAGAATTAACCGGCAAATTAGTTGATGTAGATGACCTACAAATATTTAACTATATCAAGGTTAAATACGTTGGCGTGCAAGTAAAACAAGCAACGACCGATGGGCCGCCCGCTGCGCTTGCTCCACCGCGCCCGCCGCGCTTGCTCCACCACGCCCGCCGCGCTCACTCCGCCGCAGCCGTCGCGTCACCGCGCGCGGTGTTTAATAACTCTAACATATTTGTTGCTGCGAATGAGGCGTTTGTGTTGAGCACGCGCATTCTGTTCGCTGAGGGAACTAGCTTGTATTAACGTGTTAGATGTTATCAATAATTCTACCTTCGTTAAAGGGTCACCAGATTGTACACGGAGTCACGATTTCTGTTGGCAATTTGTTAATTTGAGGCGAGTGGCAGGGCGCCAGTGCTTTGACCATAAAAATTATGTATGGGATCTTCAAATGGAAAAATAATGTCCTTATACCAATTTTCACGAACGCCTGTGCTGCATCTTGAATCTTTCCCGAGGGTGGAGGAGACGCGGGGAGCTGGTGTGCCGCTGTGTGCCAGTTTGTCACACTTAACGCTATAAGCTACAGCACACTTCCGCCCACGAGGGCATCGCTGTCTCAGCGCGCAAACATACGAGTGTGCATAAAAGTCGTGTTCGGTTATCTTGCTTATTAACCAAGGGTGAGCGTCACGTTCAACTTATGGTGCTATATATCGTCTCTCCGACCTATAGCAACAGACATCGAGGGGCCAAGCGGACGCAGCCAAGCAGCAGGCCGGGCACGCGCTGCAAGCGTTATTTAAAAGATTTAAATAGTTGTGGAGTGTCGGGGGCGCCGGGGGTCCCAGTATCGCCGTAAGAAAAAACCCTTTGTCGCAAGAAATCACTTTCTTTAAAGAGCGTAATCGTAAAGGGGTGAGTTTTTTTGCTGCGCGTGAAGGGTTGCAACGCGTGGCGCAGACGGTAATCCACGAGGCGCGTGCCTCCGTGGAGACGCACTTGCCAGGACGCACCTTTACAGACGCACCTCCCTTGAAAACGAAGGTAACGTGACAATAGCTGCATCCGCACGCGGCGTCTGATGGCTGGCAGAGATTACGTTGCTCGGTGAACAAGCCCGCGCTCGGCTGCCCTGCGCGATGTGTTATGTTCACGGAGCGGGCTTTAGTTATTTATACTTTTAGACTCTTTATTTCCGCTAACAAAGAAATTGTGTTCGTCATCGTAGATGTGAATTAGATATTGAATTACTTTATCGGTAACTGCGACCATTTATTCTATTACATATAACATATAAAGGAATGCACAGTTGTAGCCAAGACATATTGTAAACTACACACGAGGCAACTCCTGTAGGGAGCTCTATTCCATCTACCGAATATTAAATACATATTTGTTGTCTTTTTTAACAATTTTAATTTCTTCTTTAAAATCAAAATGGGGAGAGCGGGCTGCCGGATCCGGAGACAGCCGTGAGACCGACAGCCGGGCTATCACCGCCAGCACCGTGTCAAGGTGGATACGACACAGTCAGCACAAATATAATGTGAGTCGTGGACAACAGCGAGTACCCTACTCGAGGCCAGAGGTAGAAGAACCCTTCTAGCAACCGGAGGAGGGTAGGAAGTAGTCGAGCTGATGCTTTTCAGTGTTTGTTTCGCTAATGTGATCAATTGTGTGTGTGCGCTCATTTTACTTTTAGGTTATTGTCACCATACATATTTTTTGTTTGAAAATAAATTTTAATTTAATTTATAATATAATTAATTGTATGTAAATGTAATCCACACAAACTAATGTCGGGAACACCGTCTCGGCGTGCTGGGGTCTAAATCCCATAATCCGACGCCTTTCGGGTCAGTGAAACTAATTCAATTAAGTTTTTCGTGAACTTTATACTTTAACATGATACTCGAAGTAGTTACAGTGGCAGGTACAGGTCAGGCTCGCTGCGTGGCGTACGGCACTCTTCCAACATTTCGTTATCCGGACACTTCGAATCTCGAAGTGTCCGGAGCACAACAACACAAGTTACAATATATTGTGTCATTCGCAAGTAAAGGACAGTTATATTTACAATGTTATTAAGAGACGCATTAGAGCAAAACTTGCGTGGCAGTGAGCACTGCGCATCGAGCCTAGTGGCGGGTTAAAGTGAATGAAGAGAGACACGTACCGTGGCTGGGCGGCGGCGACGGCGACTTGATGAGGTCACCGGACTCCTCTGCAACAGAAAAACATTTGTGGTTAGCACCGTTGGCGGACAGAACGAACATCCAGCAGCCTCACACCTGTAGCTGGTCATTACACAGGCTTGCTTCCGTGCAGCGACGCGCATGCCACGGCAATTTAATTGAGGAAAGGAAATACAATTTCCCATATACATGTAAATACATTTAGTATTAATAGAATTCCCTATGTCATACACAGTTTAACTGACGTCGGGCTGCGCGCGTCCGGCGCCTGCTTGGATTACATCGGAACCTAATCCAAGCCGAGTCGGCCGCTGTCCGGCACTCGCCACACCTCCGTAACCAGATTAACTAATTATTGGGACGATTAATTGGATAATCGATAAAGCTGACCGTGCGGACGCGTGGCAACGTGGGCGAGGTGGGGGGGGGGCGACCTGGAAGGACTACTAAGGGGACAATATTACCTACGACTGGACTACTTCTGGTTGTGAGGAACCGGGAACACCTGGGACACTACAGGCCGAGTGGCGGCGCTAGTCTGCCCGCAGTGTGGCAATCACGGGAACCTCAGGACAAATCTGACGATGCACTGTTTACACGCCAAATGCATTGTCCAACCAACATACTATACATATATATACCAAGTATACACAAATAAGTTTATACAATATACACACCACGAAGGTCCAACAATGTGATATGTTCGTGTAATCTTTAGAACTACTTTTGACACTTTAATACCAAAAAAAAATATCTTTATAATGACAACCTTCTTAGAATCCCTTAAGTTTAGCACTAGATTGAAGATGATGAAAGCAGATGACGGGCTGAAATAACGATATGTTTAATTAAAAAAGATAGCTTTTAAAAGATTTTTCTTTCAATCTGCTGTTATATGAGGCCCTTACATATGATATTGGTGTTTCGTCGAACTGCCAACTTTGATCTCAAATAATCTGGCGTTTGGTTAGGAATTCTAAATGTAAATGTACCTGCAGGCCAAAAGTTTAAGACCTCCTTAATTAAAGTAGGGAAACTTCAATAAAATATTAAATGTTTAATTAACCTGTTTAATCATCTAATAGAACATTGATTGACAAACAATATACTTTAAAAGCGTAAAGAAATATTAACAGTCCATGCAAAAAAGGCTCGTTTACATTTTATGACTTTTTTCACAAGTCTTGGCATACGGGCAATCAATTTGTTAACGGTGTCTTGTGATATATTGTTCCAACTTTCGCATTAAGCATTCCACATATCTTCTCTTGAGGATGGGTCACGATTACGGACGTTCCTATCAAGCTCTTCCCACAAAAAATCAATGGGATTGAGATCCGAGCTCTGAGGAGGCCGAACCATGTTTTTTAACACCCCTTGTGCCTCTTTCTCTTCTAAATATCCTCTACATAATTTTGAGCTATGCTTTGGATCATTATCTTGTTGGAAAATGAATCCATCTCCAATTAATCGTAACCCAGAACAACCCCAGACTATAATTGAGCCACCACCATGCTTGATTGTTGGAACTACAAAATCTGACAGCATCTTTCTTTGGGCACAGCGTCGAACTTAAATTCTACGTTTTGAACCGAATAGTTCAAACTTGGATTCATCGGTCCAAAGCACTTTTTTAAAATCTTCTTCAGTCCAATCTCGATGGGCAAGACCTACTGCATCCGTTTTTTCTTGTTTTGCGGCCTTAGCAGAGGTTTTGGAACGGCAACGCTAACATACAACTTCGCATCTCTCAGTCGCCATTTTACTGTAGTCAATGATAAAGGTTTAACTCGGGTTTTGTTTACTTCAAGGCGGATTTCTGGTGCTGTTAAGCGTCTATTTCGTTTGCTGGTAACAACAATGAAATTATTTTCACTAGACGTGGTAGCTCTCGGCCTTCCCGAGCGTGGACGATCTTGAAAACTGCTTGTCTCCCTATATCGAGTTATTGTGCCATGAACACAAGTCTTCGATAACTTCTGTTGTGAGTCAATCTCACGTTCGGATTTGCCTTCGTTATGTAAAACAACGATGGTAGAACGCACTTCACTGCTAATTTCTCGAGCTTTTACCATTTTATGACGTCTTCACTGTAGAAACCACAAGTTTAGACTAATTGACAGAGTTTGTGAACAAACCCAAGTAAACTCGGTTAATAAAAGTCAGAAACACGTATTTTTTGTGTGTCGTGTTAAATAATCCTAATTATTGACCAATACGTGACAAAAGCAAAGTAATTAGTAATGAAGACATTATAAAAACATTATTACGACTCTACCAGCTGGCTCTAGCGCAGCGTTTGTCGGTGTTTGAAAACAATAGATGTTTATTGTCCAATAACTTGAAAGTAAACAAAATAATGACTTCTTTAAATATTCGATACTAACAATAGAATATGCAGATGTGCATTTCTTTTATTTATCCTATGGGATTTTATTGCAGTTGATGGATAATTATGTTATTTATGTGCGGTCGTGAACTTTTGGCTGGCAGGGTATTTCAAATTTGTGGTTGTGTTTTGTGTTTCTAATTTAGTGATTCATTTGTTATCGCGCCATTTGTTTTTTCTTTGACATCCTTCTGTTAACAAATGGAAAATTTTAACGTAAAATAACAGTTTTTTACTTTTTCCATATAATACGCTAACTTCATATGTAGCGACCACGCGTGGCGGGCTGTCTGCGGCGGGAGAGCCGGACGACCAGGTTGGTTAGTAATCGTAAACATAATGTTTACTAAATCACTGACTTGCGTTTTTAGCCGGAGATCCGTCGTCGGTTTCATTCATTCACCAAAGAACTGTAAACTCGAGCACAATGCGCCTAGTTATTCTGATTGCATTCAATTTCAATGTGAACGGGTGACACGCGTGATGTTCTGGAGCATGGACACCACCAGATATAGTCTGTTGATTGTTTTATATTTTAGTGATTGTTCCTCCGCGAGTCCGCTGCACTCCTCTGTGCGTCAGGTGCTCCGTCGGACTGCTCGTGGCGGGAGTAGTTCTATTCAAAGCTAAAAAACTGAGTAAACCAAAAAATGTTATATAAAAAATAGAATTCGATGTGGATTCGATAAAAAGTTGTACAGATTCGCAACGTGGGAAGCTGCGTACCTGTGAGTAATCGGCCGCCGCTCGTCACGATAAAAAGAATTTACGTCGACGCAGCATTCAGGAGGTAGCGGATCTAGCAGACGTGGGTCGACATTCGAACACAAAAAATATTTTGGATAAAAAGCGAATTGCATGCAATGTGTCGTCGGGGTGGAGGCAGAATGGTTTGTAAAACTTAAAAAAGTGCCAGTTGTTCGTGTTGGTATCGCTTCGTCGAATCCTTCTGCGAATTATTGAAATATTGTATAAGGTTGTTCCCGACGGATAAAACGGACTCGGTGTCAGGTTAGTGGGATTTTTTTAATATAACCGGAGATTGTCAAGTTGAAGATTCAATTATGTATTTGTTATCAATTTTAATGTTTTTTTTACAGATCTGAAGGCTACAAACAAGCATACAGCGCCGCCTTGGATCGCGACTCGGTGAGGAAGCATAAGTGGGCGCGTGGTCACTCCTGAAAATGTGAAAATGAAGACCGACCGTCTCGTCTAGTGATGAGGGTTCCCTGGTTCCCTACACGCACATGACGAACCGCAGTAGTGCCTGCTCTGATATTCTTTGAGGAATGAGTCGAATATTATACACAACTGTAGAGCAAATGCTTTCGTCGCCGTTCCTAGTTTGTTTACTATCTTCTCTCACTTCTTATTGCTAATATTTGAGAATCGTACTAGAATCGTTATTACTTTCAAATATTCTCCCCATTGGCATCGTTCTCTGTATTGGCCTATTTCAATCTGCTAAACAGAGTCGCATAACAGGGTTTAGTAGCGCAAGCATTTAACTCAGTCGGAGTGGTTGACGAGAGAGTTAGTAAATTTGATAGTGCTGCTAGAATTTGTTTTAAAAATAAATAATTGGATGAATCACAGCATTTCCAGTAAATATGGCGATGTAAACGCGCAGCCGGCGCCAGAACGGAGCTGCAGCGTGTGCGAGTCTTACACCTGACGCAAAGGCGAGTCGATAACTAATTAAAAAACTAAACAATACCGGTGTCGAAGACGTGCGGGGGAGGGAAGGCACCGGATATACGCACATCCACTAGGTTTTTTACTTTTTGAATGATATTAAGTAAAGTAAATGGAAATAACTTTATACAAAAATGTTGAATTAAAAAGGATTATTATATATAGGATTACATTTTCATACACTAGTATTTTATTAAAAGGATCAACCAGTACAAGTGGTCACGTTGCACAGTGAACGCTTGGTGGATCAACTCTTTCACATTATCAGATTCGCACGCGAGACTCGAGTTCGTTCTTGCCGTGCGGACTCCGCGGTCTCCTACCCGAACTTTCGAGATGACTACATTGTAAAACTATTATATTAATTCTATTTGAAAGATCATAAAGGAGTTTTTAAAAAAAAATATTCTTAATGTGTGGATGCAAAAATATTTGTTGTTTATTCAATAGAAATGATTTCCGAAAACTATAATTTTTTTAATTAAAACAGATACTATTTATGAAATTCCATCTTAATTTTAGAAAACAATATTAAACATGTGTTTACGTTTTATAACGATATAATTATAAGGATGCTGTACTCACGGTAAGCGCAGTAGGGGCGGGCGGCGCGCACGCACGCGGACAGCACCATCGCGGACACGCGAGGAACAACACACTCGAACATGCACAACCAGTGGCGTGCGGAGCGCGACTGCGCTCGGGCGCAGCCTTCCCGCCCGCCCCGGCTGCGTACTCTCACACCCCCCCCCCCCAACCCGGTCAACCCGCACCCCGCGCACCCCTCACGTGGCGAATTAAAAATTCCAATTTTTTGTTCGAATCCGTTTCTTTTTCCGCCCTTAGTGAATTTTTTTCGCGCGCCTCGCCATTATTTCGATTACCTGAGATGTAATTTTTTTTTGGCTTTCGCCGAGCCCGATGCGCGTTTAAAAGCTGTTTAATTTTTTTATAGTAAAGGGGAACGACGGGTTCGGCTAACCGATGCGCGAATTCCGATATCGGGTTCGAATAAAAAAACGCTCGTAATAAGTTGCAACGGCAGCGTGTGCCGCCAGCCTCGCGGCCAGCGCGGCCCCACTCACACACCTATGTAATCAAAAGTTCATAAACAAAACATTAGTCTGGAAACAATGGTCACAAAGCGTCTACAGCCTATTTCTTTAGCGTACGGCCTGTGAAACTTAAGATCGCAGGTTCGAGTTCATGTGACAATTGTCGGGACCCATCTTCTACCACAAGTATTTAAGCTCAGATGATTTAACGAGAATGATAGCTACCCTGCTGGCCAAAAGTTTAAGACCGCACATAAACAACATAATTATCCATCAATTGTAATAAAATCCCACAGGAGAAATAAAAGAAATGCACAACTGCATATTCTAATGTTAGTATCGAATATTTAAAGAAGTCATTCTTTTGTTTACTTTCAAGTTATTGGACAATAAACATCTATTGTTTTCAAACACCGACAAACGCTGCGCTAGAGCCAGCTGGTAGAGTCGTAATAATGTTTTTATAATGTCTTCATTACTAATTACTTTGCTTTTGTTACGTATTGGTCAATAATTAGGATTATTTAACAAGACACACCAAAACACGTGTTTCTGACTTATTATTACCCAAGTTTACTTGGGTTTGTTCATACAATCTCAATTAGTCTAACCTTGTGGTTTCTTCAGTGAAGACGTCATAAAATAGTAAAAGCTCGAGAAATTAGCAGTGAAGTGCGTTCTGTTTGTTCCATCCTTGTTTTACATAATGAAGGCAAATACGAACGTGAGATTGACTCACAACTGAAGTTATCGAAGACTTGTGTTCATGGCACAATAACTCGATATAGGGAGACAAGCAGTTTTCTGGATCGTCGACGCTCGTGAAGGCCGAGAGCTACCACGTCTAATGAAGATAATTTAATTTTTTTACCAGCAAGCGAAATAGACGCTTAACAGCACCAGAAGTCTGCCTTGAAATATACAAAACCTGAGTTAAACCTTTATCATTAACTGCAGTCAAACGGCGACTGAAGAACGGAGATGCGAAGTTGTATGGTCGCATTGCCGACGAAAACCTCTGCTAAGGACGCAAAACAAGGAAAAACGGATGCAGTGGGCTCTTGCCCATCGAGATTGGACTGAAGAAGATTTTAAAAAAGTGCTTTTGACCGATGAATCAAAGTTTGAACTATTCGGTTCAAAACGTAGAATTTAAGTTCGACGCTGTGCCCAAGGAAAGATGCTGTCAGATTGTGTAGTCCCAACAATCAAGCATGGTAGTGGCTCAATTATAGTCTGGGGTTGCTTCTCTAGCCAAGGAACTGGCGATTTGATTAAAATTGAAGAAATTTTGAAAAAGGAACAGTACAAAAATATTTTAAAACAAAATGCCGTTTCTTCCGGGTTACGATTAATTGGAGATGGATTCATTTTCCAACAAGATAATGATCCAAAGCATAGCTCTATTAAATTATGTAGAGAATATTTAGAAGAGAAAGAGGCACAAGGGTTGTTAAAAAACACGGTTCGGCCTCCTCAGAGCTCGGATCTCAATCCCATTGAACTTTTGTGGGAAGAGCTTGATAGGAACGTCCGTAATCGTAGCCCATCCTCACGAGAAGAAATGTGGAATGCTTTATGCGAAATTTGGAACAATATATCACAAGACACCGTTAACAAATTGATTGCCCGTATGCCGAGACTTGTGAAAAAAGTCATAAAATGTAAAGGAGCCTTTTTTGCATGGACTGTTAATATTTCTTTACGCTTTTAAAGTATATTGTTTGTCAACCAATGTTCTATTAGATGATTAAACAGGTTAATTAAACATTTAATATTGTATTCGAGTTTTACTTTATTTTGCTACTTTTATGAAGGTGGTCTTAAACTTTGTATATTTAGTAATGCAAGAAACTAAATGCTATCGAACCACGGTCGCTTACTTTCAGGTTTGGTTGAAGCAAGATGTGTAGCGATGCTGCTTCATGTTCCGGGCAGCATGTGCCGGCCCGGAGCCGGGTGTACAACTAGCACCGTCCGCGGTCGCGAGCGGGCGCTGTATTTTACAATTTCAATTTGAAGAGACACGATAGCTTTGTGATGCTAATGTGCGCAAACACCGAGCGCCGAGGAGCTGATGCCCCCTACGTCTCCCGCCACCCCCAGCACCCCGGCGCTTTGAACCCGCGCCCGCTCATGCATTGCAATCAGAATGCATTTAGGAAGCGCGGCTGTTTGTTTAGGCGGCAAGGTATTGCTACTCTGAATAAGATATTCGCCCGCCTTTGTGCTCGCGGCTCGCCCGCCAGTCCGTGGCGCCGCGCTCGGACATTCAAATGTATGGACCCAGGGCTTCGTCTTCAAAACTATTTAAATACATTTAACGTTTTCGAACGCGATATTAGTTTTTCGTGTGCTTCGTATTTTTAAATGTAAAGTGAACAGTACGTTGACTACCGAATAACCTTTCAAACTAGTTGAACTTGAACAGCAACATTACCCCGCACCGCCTGCCCACACACGCGCTACAATCCTTATACGAATCCAAGACCTGCAAGCAACGGGATCGCCACGCAGGGAGCAGCTCGTACCTCCGCTGCGTGCACGCCACCGTGCTACGGCGCTACGCGGCTACGGCCTCTCCCGCTCTCTGCTTCTACAGTGTATGTTAGTTACTCGATCGGTTCGCCCGACTCGTTATCAATAAATGAATTGTTAGTACTATATACCATATACTATATAGTACATTTGGTCGCTGGTCAGAGCCTCTGTCTCTACTCTCTCAGAGAACAGCAAACGCACGATCGCAATTTTATGCGGAAAATTACAGTTACAAAAACAATTTGATTCTGTTCAAAGAGCTTATGATATAAAAAGTATTTATAACATTTTCATGTACGTGGAATATTACGGATCCCTGTCCTGCTGCGCGGTGTGAGCAGGGGCATTGATCTCTGCAAGTCCCCGCAGGCACCAGCCGGGTGCTGCCGCAAAGTGATGAGGACCAAGGCTTGTGACGGAGTTCATTTTAAATAAATTGAAGTCGACGCAGTGAATTCGATCGGAGGCCAATTTGAATGAAGGTGAGAAAGGACAAGGCGGCCTCCCCGTGCGGCGGAGTCCGCCTTGTACTTGCAATATGAAACTGCAATAAAATTGGTATTGAATTTAAAAAATTCTTCCACATTAAGACACTGTTAAATGAATGTGTTTGGACCTTGTTGCAGAGAGCCCGCGGGCCGCCCGCCGGCCTGGCCACCGAGCGACAGAAAGGAAGTTGTAACTTAACCAGTGACTGTGACTGCTTTATTCTATTACTTGTTATTTGAGCCTGACTCTTGTTTGGTTTGTTTGTTTCATAGCAATGTTGTGCTATGAAACAATACGCGACCTCTACATGGCGATTGGATCAGGACTCGAACCTGAAATTGTCTGATGAGCGAAACTTTGCCTTCCTCACTCACCGGGCGGGCGGAGGTCGCGGCGCGGGACCCCGGGCGCCATGTTGCATTAGCCGTGTATTTGCATTTTCAATTCGCCGATCGTCGTTTAGGTTCCCGGCGCGTCGGGGAAGGGTTGCGCGTGCCGCGGGCCGAGAACAATGGCCGCCGCGCGCGCACAAAAAACGTATTAACAGTTTACATAGCGGCCGCGCTGCAGCGCCGAATTAACGGCGCGACAACACAATCGTATAAAGTTTCTGTTCCATATAAAAATAAATTGTACATTTATCTCGATTAACGAGGAGCCGTACGATGGACTTTCGTTCTGTTGTTGCAGCGCGCTGCGGTCGGCTGCGGTCGGCTGCGGTCGGCTGCGGCAGGCTGCGGCAGGCGATGTAGACAAGCTGTTCACCGTACACCCGGCTGCGGGGCAGGCTTAGAGCAGGACTAAAGCATCTCGTGAGCGAATCAAGTCGGAGATACAAATCCTGACGAGGAGGACAACAGACAACGGGGCTATCTTTTAACATGAGGTTCATTTTATCCTTTTTAGTGAGATAATATATCTTCCTTGCCAACTGTGGGAGAGGCACGTTGCAGCTTGTTTCTAGCTACGGCATCACTAAGTACGCTCGCTTGGCTGGATTGGCGCGGCGCGTGCACCTTGAATCCTTATTGCAGGTGGAGTAGATGTCCTGGGCCGCAGTCAATACTTACCTTCAAGTAAACTGTGTGCTCAAATGTCACCCTTAATATTATAAAAAACCTAAAATAGTTAATTACTTAATTCAAAGTAGCTTTTAGTTAAATAGTTTAAAAAGAAACAGTTACACGTAAATTTTAAGTTCAACTTAACGCGCTCATTGCCTAAACATGTCGCAAACTCAAGGTTCGCAGTGCGCACCAACCCCGCAGACGAGCTTGCGAAGACGGCGCAGCAGTTCTGCGAGGACTGGAGCCACGCGCTGGGAGTCCTGGGATCTATAAATGTTGGCTGCAGGTGACGGCACGCTGGTGACCTCGGCGAGCTCGCTGGTGAATTTACTTTGCAGCTTTATATCATTCAAGGCTCAAACATTGATGTTGTGTTCATTGAGAAGCTTCAGTGAGTTATTTCATTAACATTCGTGTCGAAGTTGGGAATATTTGTTTCTGTGAGAGGAGAGCTCATTACCGATCGGGGGTGCGGGACCGAGCCGACGTCGGCGGGGGAGGACTGCGGGGGTGTACATGTGTGGGGGAGTTACGCTAATCAATATTAGCCACTGCAGCTGCAGGGCGTGCAGCGCTTCCCGCTCGCGGCGGCGCGGCGGATGGCGTTAATGAACTCTCATATGAAGTCGAATTAACATTAAGCCTTCGTTAGCTTCCGAAAAATATCTAAATACAAAGACGCGATATGCACCCCGACGACGAGGGGATATCCGTGCAGGCACATAGGTAACCCTTTCGACGCTACATATATTTACATATTGAGGTCCGCAAGTAGATCAAAGTTGAGAGTGGGAATGTCAAAAAACGGGGTCGGGCAGGTCGAAGTGTAGGGGAGCCATGTGACACGCGCTATGTAAATGATATGTAGATGCGACGGCGCGCGATTGGGCGCGGGCTGGGGGTGCGGGGCGCACGGGGCGGGGCGCGGGGCGGGCCGGCGGAAGGGTTACCAGATTTGTGTCGCGGAAATTGTCACATGGCGGCTCTAATTTAAAATGCGATGATAAATGGCTCGCACGTGGCGCACCCTTTAATTATAAACGACCCCAGCGGGTCGGCCGGGAGGTCGGCTCGCTATGGCTAGAGATTTCGACCCAGTGCGGCCCGGGGCTTATGAATTTTTGAATGTGGACGAGCCTCGCAAACAGCATTATTAGACAGCAGCGGCGGACAAATAGACGCGCAAGACCGCGCTCGTGCGGCGACCAGCGCGCGAATCTAGGTCCTGGGTTGGCACTGCCACGTACTCTGCAGCAACTGCCACGGAGAAGGCAGCACGCGTCCACGTCGAGCCCAGCCGACAGTCCGTCGACTTCCGCGAAACAATTACTTTAAGTATGTATAATAAGAAGTGAATTTCCGGCGTCCGGGTGCGGCCGCCGCCGCTGCCGTGATTTAAGCCAATGTGATGCTCTTCATATTTATTATTCAATGATGCCGATGCCCGCCATACATAGTACATACCCACATCTCGAAAATCGTAGAATCAAAGAGTTCCTCCCGCAGCGGTCCCGGAGCTGGCGCACGGGACTTGCGAGGGACTTTACTAATAGATTATCTGGAGCAGTCACTTGAAGTGCGAGACTCGCTCACTTGAGTTTGTTTAATGAATTTCAGAGTGCATTGCAAAGCATCTTCTTTTATACGTATGTTCCACGAGATGCGCGTTGGCCACACTTTGACAAAATATGTTTTTTTGTTTTACAAGCCTTCTGTTAATATTTAATGTAAGATTACCATTCGCTCCCGAGTATATGTTCCAGCGCTCGTCTCTTGTCCCGCAGTGAGTGAGTGCGGATCATTTCAAAAAAGAAGTCGTACCTTACTCAAACATATTGATTTTTAAATTCGGGCTCCGGAACATGTTATGTTCTATTAATATCTCCCACTCTTCTTTTAACATTTTCTCACAATGATATCAAAAGGTTTTAAAGCGAGTTCTAATGAAAATAAAGAGACAGAGTGTCAGCGTGTGCGAAGGTCGCGCCGTGCCGCGGAACCACTTGCGGATTGTCTTACACGTGCAGCCGTGCTGCACTAGTGGTGCCCGGAGGACAGGAAGTAGACCTCCTGCCACTTCAGCCACGAACGAAGATGTCGTGGCAAATACAATATAGCGTAGTGCATCCAACAGCCAACAGCCACCAGCACAGCGACGCGACGGCCAGCGCGCCTGGCACCGACATCATTACGGAAATACGACGTGGGGGACGTTGGAACAGGTGGTTCTAATATTATTGTAGCAGTCGAGAGTTGGATTTATTAGTGTGACCTAACTGACCGCTATCCAATGGTTTCTAGATGACACTCAAGTGTGGATCAGTGAGAGCAGAACATGGTAGGAACAGTATTTTTCTTGGCAAAAATTTCCCTGCTCGCTAAAAATGTTGGCTGGCAAGTGCTTGCCACACGATACGACAGTAGCTACGTCAAGAAATGATTTCAATATTTAATGAGGCAACGGGGGAATCTGGGAATTGTTTTAAAAACAAGGGTGTCTCGCCGTCTTACTTGACTCAGTCGTTCTCAGCCTCCCAGTTGCAGCGAGAGGGAGGCCCGGCCACGACTGTTGTCGAATGATATAGGTGAGGTGAGGAACACACGACTACGCAAGCCTCTGCCGCAACCTGCTGGCGGCGCGGGTCGTCGGCTTCATTGCCGCTCCAGTGGCAACGTGCGGCGAGCGCTATGGAAGGTGCTGACGAGTGTTTTCTTGGATTCGAGTTCATTATCATTGTCTGCGCTATGATAAACCTCTGCGCAGCTAAAATCAGTATTAACTATAAGGTTTCTTGTATTTTTAACAAGAATTATCAGAAGTCTTAGATCGAACTGTGAACCAGGATGGGATAACGTCTCATCTCAAATTGTAAAAGAATCTTGCGAGGCCCCAAGTGAACCTCTCGTCTGCCCTTCAACTGCAGCTTCACAACAGGCGTTTCTCCTCAAAGCTTCAAAAGGTTAATTATTATCCCCATTTATAACGCTGGCTAGAAGAATATTCCCACTAATTATAGACCTATCTCTTACTACTTACCTTTCAAAAATAGTTGAAAAATTAACAGATATCAGGTTAAAAGCATATTTAAAAAAAAATATTTTATGTATATATATAGATATATATATATATTATAGTATATATTATAGTATATATTATATATATATATGCTTTGTAAGATTGATTGGAAACGTGTCTCACAGCTCGCTAGGACAAGCTGCAGGTTTACTATAAACATCCGACATGGGAAACAATAAACAAAAAAATTATTTTAAAATAATAATTCATCCTAAAGTGAATAAACCGGTCGTTAGTCGTAAGTTAAATTTATCGAGAGTTGTGTATTATACGTAGGTGCCAAGTGAGCGCGCAGAGGGCAGGTTCGCAGCGCGAGACGAGAGCTGTTCGAGCTGCCCCAGCTGGCGCAAGGCAAGAGACATACGCGACAACAGTTTATTGAAAAGCACCAGATTGCATAAAATTAAGGGTTGGTGATATTCCTCTTTGGTAGTGACAATCGAGCGCATGACACCTGGGTAAGCGAAAACGGACCCTTGGCGTCTGCAGCACGAACCTTAGACCGAGTCGACAAGCCCCCGATTCCGCTGAAAGTCAGCTGCAGCGTGGCTACAGCAGGCTAACATGAGTTCTGTGTGGCGCTGGACGTGGTTCACATCTTCCAAATGTTTACACTTAACATTAATTTGAAGTTCGTTGTGGATGGGTGGGCGCGGGCAACAGGCTGGTCGTCGCGCCGCACGCTCCGGGCGACGAGCTGAAGTCTTTGCGAAACTATTTTTAGTAACATTAAAGTTCGTGGCTTGTCTGCAAGTGTTTACTTGTGAGACGAACTTCTTACGCACCGGGCGATCTTACATAATAATCAACTTATATTTTTATTTTTGACACAGATGACTGGCTTCGTCAACATCTCTCCTACAGCCTGGGAGCCCAGGCGTGCGGTGCCGCCGGTCACTCTGTGGAATATTTAACGCCAGCACAGCTGAGATTCGGACTCGGACCATGAACCCAACGTGTTTATTGCGAGCCACTGCGCCAGACTGTTTCAAAACGAAATCTGAGGCTAAGTCTGTGTCATTTAAAATATTCATTCAAGAAAACATAGATGCAGTTCTAACTGACCGGCCAACGACCAACTGCTTCGTCCTCGATAAGGAATTATATCGCGGCACCGACGGTTGAACAGCACCGTGCCGTCGCCCGCGCCCTCCGCTGCCTCAACTATCCAACAGACACGAACACAATTAGGTGGAGTGTAATGTGTCGCGGGGACCACGGCAGCGGCCAGGTGAGCTGGGGGACCACGGCAGCGGCCAGGTGAGCTGGGGGACCACGGCAGCGGCCAGGTGAAGTGGCGGACCACCCGACTCACTGTTCTTGTTACTTTGGTTGTTTGAGTAAATTTAAATGTTTTGATAACATTTATAAAAAGTTTTCATAATGAAATGTCATCGGTCGCGTGACGTCGCCTCGTTTACATAACGATAACGATAACGAGATAGTTAGAACATAAGCAGCGGTCGTGGGGGGTGCGGGGCGGTGCGGGGGGCGAATCACATCGCTTCGATCGTTAGCGAAAGTTGAGCAGATGTCGCGGCGCGTGCGTCGCCGGAGTGCCAATAGTGTACAATCGAAAATAAAAGTTTGTATAGCGTCGCACACACACAGGCGCGCGTCCGGGCGCGCACGTGTGCAAGGGTTGCGCACATTGTGTCGCACGGTTCACCCTTCCTCTCGCGAGTTGAGATTTTTTACGTCGCGTGATATGATGCTGCGATGCAGCGCGACGGGTGCGGGCGCGGGGCGGGCGAGCGAGGCGGAGCTCGTTTGCATACGCGCTGAAGGCCGCCGCCCGCAGTCCAGCGGCCCGAGCAACGCGGAGGAACGGGTCCGGGGCGCAGCCCTCGCCGGCAGGCGCTGCTGGCTGCATGGGCCGCGCTGCACTGTCAGCCGACTTCCTTATTTATAGCAATTTATCCAAAAACAAAAATGAACATTATTGATTTAAAGGATGTGAATTAATAAATATGTCAGAAATAAGTCCAGAGCGCAGACGGACGTCGTGAGCCGCGTGAACAGCATCACATCCGCTTTTTTAGTATTAACGGTGACAATGAGCACACCATTCATCTGATAGCAAGTGGTCATCTACAGGTGACGGAGAGTCTCGTCACCCGGCACGCTGCCGTCAGTGGCCCCGGGTCTGTTGGGACAAGCTGGGGTCGCGAGCGACGCGGCTCTATAACTGAAATGTCTCTCTTCGACCCTTCTGTACGTAACGACGAGAAGCTCTGGTCGTGCAGCTCACCGCGGTGACTTCTGGCGCTGCTGTGCAAGAGATAAGTAACAACGGGGCTAAACCCGGGATCAGCCGACGAACCCGCGGTTCTTCCGCCACTAGCTACACCCGCTGGACGATGACACCCGCGTTCATCTTCATAAGAAATCATGACTTCTGAGGACTAAAGTGGAGTATATCCACATAGTACCAGTACCAAAGTCTACGCTGAGCACATAGCTCGGTTGTAGCTCCACCATATGTACATGCACAGTATACGTATCTGAATATGTAGCATGGTAGACAGAGTCCCTATGAGTAGTCAGAGAGATCAGCTCGGTGGTCGGCGGCATATACCTATGCACAGCATGGGAACAGCCACATGTCACTGACGAGTTGTGCAGGAGCAGTTGGCGAGAGAAACAATCTGGCACTGAAAGGTTATCCTCCGCGGAGATGAAGCATCTGGGGTACATTGGTGTCGCGACAGTTCAGCGGTAACACAAAGTGCGATGATAAGGAGCAAATAGGAGAGCAGAGAGCAGGCGGCCGTCATAGTGCATGAGGCGTAGTGCGGCCGTCGCAGCTGATTCCCCCGTTTTTTTGCAAAAACCGTTATTTTAGACGTGAATCTCACCCTTCCGAGTTTGAAATTTCAATTTAACATCCCTAACGAACAAAGCGCTGCCGTCACATTTTTTACACTCGACGATTTTTTAAAAAATGTGGGGTAATGCATTTTTTATTGTACAAATCGCGAGCTTTTAGCGGAGACGCGGTCGTTATTCCTTCCCACGGCTGGGAAGTGGGTCACGCATTGTTCGCTCCGTCGTTTTTTCGCTAAAAAAGAGATTTCGGCGGAGACGGGCGCGGACCTGTCGCTCGCACCCCCGGCCCGCTGCCCGCCGCACCGCACCCCTCGCCCCGTCTCGGCACAATGACACACTTTTTTAGGGTAAAAATGTTAAATTACGATGCAGCTTGCGCTCAAGTTTCTCAGGGCTTGTCAGTTTTACTGGATACATGGTGTCGTGGCTTGTCGTACAGGAGGCAAGCGACGTCGCGGCGCAAGGGTTGTGTGCCGCCCGTTGCACCCGGCCCGGGGCAAGGGTAGCGGCGGGGGAAGCAATGAAATGATTAGGTAAACAAAGCGGTGGGGCGAGAGTGGGTGGAGGGGTTGGGGGAGGGCGAGGGTCGAGATTACCTCCGTTTTAACGCGTGAGAGATTTCAAAGGCGGCCACTTCACAAATAATCCGTCATCACGGGGCGGGCACTCGGCCGCGAAGGGCGCAAATTCGATTCCGTCTTAGATTGGAGTGCATATTCGACTGACGAGGTGCGGAGTGGCTCGGGGCTCGCAGGGTCGCACCAATCGCTTCAAACAACTTTATATCTGCTTAACTATCGCGAGACAATATTTATAGAAATAAAGTTCTTCTAAAGGAGGTAATGGTAAACACTTGGTACGCGGTGACGTCACCGGTCGACAGCCGAGCGGTCGCGTTAACACTGTAACAGTGGTAGAGCTGCGCTGCAGAATGAACGGGTCAGCTCGACCAGGGTAGGACCGCGCATTAACAGAATACCAGTTTGTCTGGTGAGCGTAGGGATCAGCAGACCTTTGTTTATTGGTTACGAGGCATTCCATCTCAGTCCACAAGGGTGACAACGCATCTGCATTATGTTTCATTGTCAAGGATGAATGTAGACCGACGGAATCACTTGCCAACAGGTGAACTGTGTGTGGGTTTGTTACTCTCGATGTAATAAATCAAGAAAAGTTATATAATTGATGGTGTTGTTCGCAGCATAAACTGGCGGCCAATGGAAGCAAGTTGGTGGAATTCTTTAAATAAAATTAAATGGTTTATGCATTAAATGCTGCAAGTAGATCAACTGTGACGCCAGGGCGTCCAAGTTCACGAAATTACTTGGACAGTAAATTACGGATAGTAAACATGTATTTCAAGACCAATATCATTTTATTAATGTCAATGACGAGCAGGTTTTGTTTGGATGTTTTTGTTCACCGCGCTTGTGGTAGCTCACCAGTTAAAGTGATAGTTAATGAACCCTACGCTGGTGCCGGCGCCGAGCCCGCTGAGCGGCCGCGGCTCTGGCTCTCTGCGGCCTCAGCTACAGATAACTTGACCCGTGGCAGCCTCACATTAAACTGCTGTGATGTGCATGTCAAGGCATCAAGTTGTGTGTTTGTGGGACCACGCGGCCAGCTTATGTCGCGCGTCAGCCTGTAGCACGCCGACGCTCCAGCTGCAGCGTGCGGTATCAGCAACACTGCAGGGGCCCAGGCTGTTGGGTCCCGGCCATGCCCAGGGTCGGCGGATTAGGATATACTTCATTTATGATCAAGCTGCTTGTTGATAACATGACACCGTGATATTATTTGCAACACATTATGGTGATGGTGTTCTGAGTACGGTCAGTATTTTCATAGTTTTATGAAAAAACAAATGTTATGTATCGTCGCCCCAGCGGGCGGAAGCATGCGAGCACACGGTGTACGCGGGCTAGACCTAGCAGACTGTTTCTGGACAATATTATTAGAATATAAAAATGTAACAAAAGCCGCTCAACGCTGCGACCCAAATGGTTAAGATACCGACGGAATTAAACATGTTGAGATTAACTACGTTTGAAAATAAAATGTATGAATGGTTGAAAGCAAAATATAGTATTTAGTAGGCGTAGGAATCTTTGAAAATGCAAATTTGTAAGTTAAATAACGCAAACTGCTGTCTGATTGGCTAAACATGAATTTTGAAAACACGTTTGTATACGTATGTAGTATGTAGTAACTCATTCGTACAGCGTGATTAAACATTATACTTGAAATTGTGTTATACAGTGTATATAAATTAAGACTAAATAGAGTACAGAGCTCACGTGGAGGTGTAGAGAGCGAGGCTTGGCACACCTGCGCTCGCGGGTATGGTCCTTATGACGTTCAATCAAAACCGAAACAAAGCGCGAGCGGGAATATCACGTTACCCGGCGACGCGGGCCAGCCCTGCTCGCGCTGCCAGAGCGCGGCGTCCCTTCCCGCGACGAGAACTGGTAAATAATTCATATAGAAAAGCAGAAATACAAGCACGGGCCTCGGAACGCATTCCACTTTAGTGCTCAGGGCTGGCAACGCATTGGTTTTTTGTTAAATGTAGATTTACTGGTGGCAGCGCTCACCGACTGTCCCGGGAGCCTCGCCCAGGCAGCAGCGCGGAACGAGGCCGCGTGGTGACAACGATACCGTAATTACCGCGTCGGTTCGATGCTATCGCGACAGTGCGTTCGCCTGCACGCCGACCCCGCGCTGCCGCCTGCCGCAGGCATGTCAGCGGACAGGTGCTACCACGAGGAACAGGTAAAGGCAAAATTTAGTTAAAGATAAAAAATGTTCTATAGACGTTCAGAGAGAGACGGACGAGAAGTCTTCTTGTACTGGAGCTGGCACTGGTCGTGCGCGCTTGCCGATAAGTTGGCGACGCGCTGACATCGGATCAGCTGCTTTCAATCCCATACGACGCTATATTCTTTCAAAAGAACTGTCTTTTTTATTTGAACTTGAGTTATGTTTTTACGTAAGTTCATCTAACGTTCCACGGATTATTCGTGAGACCGTGCGCCCCGACAGCTGACAGCTTGTCGGACAGACTGTGCAGCGCCGTCGTCGAGCCCGTCGTTGAGTATGTAAACAACAAAGCAGATATCTGCACAGACTCATTGGTACATTTAAGACAACTGCTAATAGATTCAATTACCAAAGTTTTACTCTGAATTAGTCCACTGCGTTTTAGTTGAAAGAAATTTATAGTCATAACTATAAATTCATTAAAAATAAAAACGAAGAAAAACAGCTCGGTGATGTGGGCAACACTAAACTTGGACAGACTGACAAGTTAGTGATTGTACAATATCTGTGACACAATATTTTTTTTAATAATGAATTTTAGCAATGATATTAACAACACTAATATCCCGGTCAACCACTCCACTCCACTCCACTCCACTCCTATGAGCTAAAATGCTTGACCTAGGAGATGGTTCACGTATTTTCGTGATTATGAAGTCGAATGGCGGATTGGAACCTACGACCTTAAGTATCGCAGACCGTACCTTAAACCATGAGGCTATTGACGTTTCAATTAATGGTTTTATTGACGACCGGCGGTGCAGCGGGCACCGCACGCCCGCCCGCCCGCTCCTCCTTCCAAAAAATATAAGGTAACATAAACAAGAAGTGAATAAATATAGGCATTATTATAATTAAGTTATAAGTAATGATATATCAGAACTTAATTAAGATGAGCGCACGGCGGGTCCAGCTCGCCGCCACGCCGCCGCGGAGATGTAATCTCGAGTGTTGTTTTCGATACGGCCTCAACAGGCGTTCTGTGTAAACAATGCCGAGCCTCCGCCTGCGGTCCATCATGATAAGCAGCCTCTGCAACGCTATTTCAACTTAAGTCTCAAATATTAGCAGTTCCTGAGCAACGATCAGATGAGCAGATAATTTGGAATCGAACGGAACTATTGTACCGAAGACATTTCACAATGAGTAACTGCTCTGTCATCGATGTGGGACGTAACGGTTGTTTGGCGTCAGTTCAGGCTGTTACAGTCGACGCGGGTGCGACAGACACCGGCCACGTCGCGACCTGTCGCAATGGACACATAAATCCCACTAATTACTATAATGCACCTCTCCGCTCTACTGGGCTGCCAGAGCACAAGTCTTAGTAGTAGACTTGCAGTTACTAATACTAAATTAACTTTTATTAAAACAGTCCCGCTGATTCCTGTGCCGTTGCGAAGCATGCAACATGCACTCGTATATCGCGAACCGACCGTTTCTCTTTCAGTGGTGCAGTGAGCGCGAATCGTGCCGTCGCACTGACGGTGGTAAGATGAAGGTACATTTTAATTATTAACAAGCAGATTTTATATAAAGTAGAGGCAATTGTGGAGCAGTGTGCGAGTGGGACAGCACGACGCCGGCCGCTCCAGATTTGAATAGCAGATAATTAATATCGCTCTATTAGCGGCGCACGCGCACGCCGGCCGGTCCTGCCGTGCCGTGCGCCAGACATGTGATTTAATTTAAGGTTTACATTTTTGTAGCCTAAACCATCAAAATGTTGATAGAGCTCGCAAGTGGCACCGCGGGCCCGCGCACACTGTACGTAACGGCAGAAAGTAATAATTCCGTAAGGACTTGTTAGAGGTAAGCGATTACCTCGCGATGGAGCGGCGGCGGCGGCGGGCGGCGGGCGGCAATAGACAAAGCGCGCTTTGTCTGCGTCTTCACTTTAATTTGTTATCTTAATTTATTAATCGGCGCGGGGTCATTGCACCCCTCCTCCTCGCAACAGTTACTTATTAGAAAGCCCTGCGCGGGCCGTTTGCTTCTCAAATCTAATACCGATTCAGACATGATTATCAGTTCAGAGCATCGCGGCCGTGTTTATCTAAATACAAGCAATTGCAAGACGACAATGCAACGGCTCCGGGACACCGGCGGACGAGCGCTGGTCTGCTCTAAACTTTTCACGTACCACATTATTCCGATATGCCAGAAATATTCCTATTAGAGCTAGCTTAACGATACAATTTTTTTTATAAACCTACATGAATAAAGCTTCTTTTGATTAATTATATAGCTATATGTAGGTGGAAGGGTTGCCGCACCTATCGACCAGCTTGCTACGACCAGCTTGTTACGACCAGGGACGACCAGCACCAAATGCTTCATCACTTTGGTCAGCGAATGAAACCAGAGTAATGTCAGTGCAGTTATTCTCTCAGGGAAACGCATCCTCTTTATGATTCCTTATCGAGAATTCAATTGTGTGTGTGTTCGTTTCGCGGTCGTAAAATTAATTAAAATACTTGATTTTTGATAAAATCGAATCGAAAAGTAAATATATATGTAATTGTATTTATTTATTTAATTTAAAACTTTAACATGACATATTCTTTAATCTTACCGGATTAGACATTTCCGGCAAGACTAACTAGACACGCTCTCACCAGACATGCTGGTCAACTTAGTAGTTCTCCAGGTCGCCCTGACAAGTGACTAACTGCACCAGAGTGTTGCTGCTGCTGAGAACGTAACAGATTGTTACTGACAAGCTAAGTAGTCAGACGTTCTCCGACAACATTTTGTGAATCCAGGTGATCCACGTTCGTATAGTCGATCGCAGTCGGACTCGCGAGAGTGTTATCTGGACATCGGGAGCGGGTCGTGCGCACGCGCACCGCGATGCTGCGCGATAGCCCGCCGACAGAATTACGTTCTTTGTAATGCGAGCGATGCCAATACTCTTATAAGATCGAACAATGAACACAATCGTGCGATCATCTGGCGCGTCCGAGCACTCGCCTTCAGCGTTGTCACCCGCTTCCTCCGCGCAGCTCGTGTCCGAGCCTCCTCTCGTTTTCACCTAAACCTCACGTCACAAATATATGTTCGACTTACACAAATTACTGTGAGAGGTTTTATAAGCTTTCTATAAACTTAGTTCGATGACGAGCATGTTTTCCGGGCACTCGATGACCAATATTTATGGAAAAAGAAAACAAAGCAAGCCCAGCAGAAGCAGACAGTACACACCAAACCGTCGGAGAGAAGCTTTGGTTTCAAAAAAATACAAAAATACTCATTGGCTGTGAAATGAATTTGAATCAGAAAAGTAATTTAAGATCACGTAAGACGAGGATACAATGAATCGTCCAATTCAAAGTCTAGTAAGATCACGAGCTGCACAGGAAACTTGCGTTTTCAGCGTCGTATCAGACTAGAAGAATTGAAAATAAACAGGAATTCTTAGCAGACGAGACTACGGTTCTCCACCGAGAGATGTCACTGTGAACGGAACGTTCAATTAAATTTTCATTAGCAGATTTTTGAAGTTGTCACGGTCGTATAAAAAGTGTTTGTCATGCTTGTCTACGAAGCGACCGCGTCTTGAGCGAGTCAATCGATCCATCAAAATAGCTGTAATGTAAAGGGTTCATTATTCCTTTACCATGAAGTTCCCTTTCGGCAGCACTGGGCGCACGCTCGTGGCGGCGGCCGCGCGAGGGCTAATTAATGGGTTTATCTGAGGGAGCCTCGTCTGAAGGCTTTGAGAAAGGCCACGGAGATCGTTGCACCAGCTCAGACGCTCGTGTTTGTTTATCCCAGTCACCCCATTTAATTAGCGTACGGGCGCACAAGCGACTCTGTGCGTCTAGTGATAATGTTCCGACAAAACACGAGTCCGTTGCCTCGGAATAGAAACTACATCGTGTGACGGTGCAGACGTGGAACCGATTCTTTGAGGAGACAATGACCAGGTTAGTGCGTCGCTTAGTTATGGAACGATATTGATTGACGTGCATAGCGATTGTGTCGTTTGTGTTTGTGTTTGTGTTTGTGCTCGACATAGTGGACGACGACGAACAATAACGAGATGTCCACATACCACCAGGCTGACGAGCACCACTCCCGGCGGCCCCGCAGCATCCGCTTTAAAGTGCCTTCCTTAGATTTCATCAGAATCGTTCTCGCTTTTGAAACGATAAAAACGCTTGATAACCATCGCATATGTTACTCTGTCGGAGTCCGCGACTTCCGATGCTTGTCACAAGGTTACAGTTTTGACGGTCAATCATTTACGTATTTTAATTTTATTCATGCATTTTTTTTTGTTTACTAAACCGCTATTGAAAACAGAACCCGATCGTAAATATTGTGCTGAAGGTCCATCGCTTGTTGATATTCCTGTGAAGGTTGATGTTTAATAATTAACCGTTTCGCTGAGAACAGCCATTGAACAATAAAGTGTAGAAATAATTGTCTCTATGGAATAATAGATCTGTTGTATGTATGTCTGTGGTATAAGCCCGTCAATATTTTCATATAAATTCAATATAAATTCAATTCAAATTGAACAATTAAATATTGATCCTTGATATGTGTGTGGGTGTAATACAATGACAATATCGCACCAACACGCGGCGGGAGACGCGGCCAGCGCGGGACCGCTGACGCGCTCGGGCCGCGCTGGCCGCGTGACACGCTCCGCACTCTCGACTTACCTGTGGTTACAATACGTACACGCAGTCACGCAAATATTAATGTCATAGACATTTTTACTCTTCCCTCGTTATTAACGTCAGTTTGTAATTGTTACATGTAAGGAGCAAGAATATATCACGAAAAACTGGTAGCAGCACGACTGTGGAGACGATCACTCCAGCAGTCTATCCCAATTAATGATCCTTAAGATTTGGATTTTTGATAGAGTACTAGGCCTGCAGTTCCTGGCTCATAGGCTTGTGCTAAGTCCTCCCCTCCCGTGGAGTGTCTTAGTTTGCTTTGGGGCTGTTGATCGTCGAGTCAGGTCCCGGAGCGCAGCGAGGTACACACGGGCAGGGGAGCCATTGTCTTCTCTGAGACTCGGAGCAGATGGATACCGGTGGGCACAGGAAATCCCGGATGCCTGGGTGTCCAAAGAAGAGTGTATGTTTTTACATATATTGCTTTCCAGCATTGGCTGAGGAACGCCAACTCCGGCTGGTCATCAAGAACCTCCCACAACCCGAAACGAACCTCCTCACACGAAATCTCCACAGAACTCGTTTAGGGCCTCATCGTGCAAAATCTCCCCACACCAGTCGTCTTGTTTGCCACGTACAGCGACCGCAACAAGACGTTAACCTGATAACAGTGCACTTGCCCGCTCCGCAGCAGGGACACAGGTCCTGCAGACCTGCTGCTACTTTCCGGGATCTCGATCGAGCGACCTCACAAAAACGGCCCTCAAGGCCAATGCTGTAAGTGTCAAATATATGAACACTCAGCTCGCAATTGCTTCGGCAAACCTAGGTACGTCAAGTCTAGTTAGTAGTCTAGTCTAGTCATGGACTGTCCCAGACCAAGGAACAAAACCCAACTGGCTCCTGTGCATGCATTCTGTGCAACTCAGATGAGCACACCTCCGCTGTCCTAAGGCTCCCGAGCCAAAATACCAACCGCTAATAAAAACCGCGCCCACGACCACTTATAACATCTTTAGAAGATCCCCGACACCAAAAACGTTATGGGATGTTGTCGAGTGGTAGATTTAACATAGGTTTATATACGAGGGTAATTATTCTACGACACAGAAAGAAGTAAATAGTGAGTGGAGGTTGAGGGGCAAGAGGGGGGAGGTGTTGGTAGGCCGGCGAGGGTGTGTCGGCGGGCGGTCGGTGCCTGGCCTGCTGCTGCGCCTGCTGGCACCCGCCAGCTTCTGTGCTTATTTGTAAATATAGAGCCACGAACGATCGAACGAGAACGATTCATTAGCTCGTTTTAATTTATTAATTCAATACAATGCTCTCTGCGGAGCGCGACGCCTCAGACATCATTCACGCACTCGTGATGTTACGAGTTCGTGAATAAATATTATATTCATGGGAACGTTGTTGTGTCCCTGCATACACTGCGGGTTCTGAACGAGGAGAGACGTGAGCATGTGACACCGTAGCAGCAGGAGTGGAGTGACTCGTGATACTGACGCAGCGCCGCTACCTGGCCCAGTACGACTTCCCGCTGACCGCTGTTGCCGCGGCGTGTCGCAGTCTGGCCAGCAGTGCCCCCCCCCCCACACCGCTCCCCCGCGGCCACCTGGGCGGCTGCCACCGACATGTCGTTTGTTTACTCCTCTCGATGTATATTAAAGTTAATTACTGAAGTAATATATGTATATATATATATATATATACATAATGCTGCTTGACCCGCGCCCAGTAGCCGCCACCGGTGCGATGGGCCCGCATCCCAAGCGATCTGCACAAAAAGGCTTCTTAATATTCGCACAGAAAATATTTATGTTGGAAATGTTGAAAGTGAAATCGTGTGTCAAATGCCGGCGCGGAACAGAAATAGGCAGTTGATTGGGTTCTTACGGGCGGATTGGCGAGACCGCTAGGAATGCAGGGCGGGCGTGCGGTCTCCGGGGCCGCGGGGTTGGCGGCGGTGGCGGTGGAAGTGGGGGGGGGGGCAATTTAAAATTCAGATAAGCGGAATAGTTGGTCGGCCGGGGCCGGGAGCCGTCACTCGCAGCCGCACCGCTGCACTCTGACTCCTCGGTATTGATCTGTTCTAATAATGAAATTACTAACAAAAGCGTCACTATCAGAAATAACGACGAGGAAAGGGAGGTTGGCACTTTAAAACAAGATAACTTAAACTTAGGCTACCCGCCGCTTGTACCAAACAATTTAAAATATTTTCCAAAGATAATTATAATTTCTTATTAAGAAATAATAATTAAAAGGCTAAAAAACCTAGCAGGGTGGGGTACGCCCGATAGTTTGGATCCATCGTGAATCATCGGTCGCGCATCTAAGTGATGTTTTGTACGATATAAACAACGCTTTTACTGTTTAGCTGATGGTAAGTTATTTCTGCTGCCGTCAGCACCCACATTTATCTTCGATGCCTATGGGTTGTCACTTCGTACTTAAATGGAAAGCCTCGTAACCAGTAATAGGCTCTACGGTTACATTCACTGGACACATAAATCAAAGCTGGGTGAAGCTTGAACTTTACTTTACGCCGGGCATTGTGTGAAGTCGGTTCGCGGCAGCCCCGCAGCCCTTCGCGGTGTTCCGGCGCTCGGTGCGCTCGGAACTCAAGCTCGAGCCCCGGCGCCGGCACCTATAGCATTGGAACCTTAGCTGCCCCAGGGTCCGCGCGGTGACAGCCTAAGTAAAGAAGTGTACCAAACCGGACTGTACCAAATGTGGCCCACACTTGGGACATTACACATCAAGCCAACAATACGTGCTCGTAATGTGAACAGTTTAATTTAAACACATTCAAAACGGAGACCAAAAAGGCAAGCTAACAAAAAATTAGGTTGGCAACTGAGTTTACTTGCCAAGTTACATTTTTTAATTTTATATTCATGACATAAAATGTTTTTATTTTTGGTAAAAATTCTAAGAGATTTTGAAAGGGGATGCTTTATTTTGTTTTTGTATGTCTGTTCCGGAACTTGTGTTTGTTTTGTTGTTCGAGTTCATTAATGGGGATTCCCATGTTTGTATCTGAGACAACGTATCTGAGAGCCTGACGTCGGTAAAGGCGAAACAGTTTCTGAAGTTGATACATTTTTTGCAATGTTTCAAAGTCCAAGATCAGTTTTTTTTCTAGTTACAACTTGGTTTCTCTGACTGTGGATATTTAAAACTATTTTGATCTAAAAGCAGAAGATCGCGCTGTTGGCATTGGTTGGAGTCAGTTTACAGATGAAGTTACGAGAGGTTACACAGATGAAATTACGAGAGGTAGGAGGAGGATATATTGATCTAATATTCATATGTAATATTTATGTAATACATTGATGTAATATTCATATATTATATTTCGTCAACAAAAACGATTCAGTGATCCAAGTCTCTGTGAGAATCACATCTTGGTTAGGTTAGGAGCTATGAGGTATATCTTAAACCCTAAGCGGCTGCGACGGCACATGGACTTCCTCTCGAGGTGCTACGACAGCAACTGCACGATTTCACGGAGCAAAGAAATCGCGCCGTGAACTGTGGACGTCAATAAGTTGATGTCGGTTGTAACCCCTGGGGGAGCAGGGCAGCGTGTGCCCGAGGGTTCCATTAGGACGGAGTTCAGTCATTGCCAACAATGAGAGCTTACGGCTTCTCACGCACCGCATGCAACACAACGATGCTGAGCAACCACTCCGAGGAGATAACGCTCACCCTCTCCACGCAACCTACTCGTGATCGATCTTTAAAGTAACTTCTTCGTTTTGATACATGCATACATATGTATGTGTTTTGTGAAACAATCGCATGTTCAAGTCGAGGATAAAAAATGCTAACACTTAAAAAAATAAAAAAGTATTTCAAGTCATTGAATTGAGCGAACGATCCGACCGATCCGACATTTATTTACACTGGCCGGCAATAGCTGACCCTATGTTTTCATTTTCCGTTGTCCGTCTAATAAACGTTTGCAAACAAGCATACCTACACTTGACCACGTGACAGGGAAATATCTACAAATGCACATCCATGCGCGGCCATCAATTTGCAGTCAGCGGAGTAAATAAACATGACAGGAAACAGTTTGAACAGGTCCGCGGCGCTCCCCAAGGAGCAGGGCTCCCACGGCGCGGCAAGTGTTCGGGCCACACCGAAGGGTTGCCTTCGCGTCGCATGTGGCGCCGTTGCAATCCCACACTTGATGTTTGTGATCTTTTTATTAAATGGAGCCCGGCTTCCTCATTATCTCGTGCAACGGGGGCCGAGTTCCGTTTTCCTCGTGCTCTCGCCGCCGGGAGCGCACTTCTCAAAGAACTAGAATATACGAGTATACAACCGTTCAGTCGTTACTCTGTTCCATATTACATTGTGAGAAGTTACTTTTAGATATTTGCTGCTTATTTTTAATACAATTATATAATATAATATAATATAATATAATATAATATAATAGTATAGTATATTTACATTAACTTATTATTATATACACATATAATTTATTGTATTTATGAATGTGTTTGCTTTAAGCGTTCCAACTCCTGGTGTTCGAATACGATGGCGGACTGAGTTCTCTTGTAGAACTGTCATGCATGCCAGGTACAGTAACGCCCACAACATATTTTCTCTAAGTCTACTCAACATCATCAGCTCAGCAAATCCAAGAACAATTCATAAAATAAGAAGTTAATTTTCTTACAATAACAGCTACCTATAGTCCACAACAATAGTGATGGGGAGCGTCGGTCACAGGGCCCGCGCCTAGCTCCGTGCCTCGGATGGAGCATTTAGTGCACAAAGAGAAGCAGCGAGGGTCACCAGGTCTGTGTTGTATCAACAAATGTAACATGTTGCGAAGTAAAGGTGTTATAATTATATGATGACAAGAATTGTATGTCCTTACAAACTTTGATAATAGGTAGCGGAACCGCAGACTCACTAGCAGACGTGACACCAGCGCCTCGGCGGACGGGCTTGTCGAGAGCCACACATGCACTGAGATGTGCACAGGCTCAGCGGACACGAGGTCTATTGGGAACACACACGCACGCGTCGCGCGGACGCCCCGCCCACGGTGACGCCACAGTCAGCTCTCGCATAAAGTATTCCATTCCCATAATCTCAGGAATCGATGATTAGAATTCTAACGCAGTGTTTCAATAATAACGATATTTGGATAACTTATGTTTTACTGAAGTACAATAGCGTCAGGTTGACGTGAAATATCGAGGCGGTGGGCTTAGAATGTGTAATTTGCGCACTCGTACTCTGATGGTCTCGCTGCCAGTCGGCTGCTATCTGTTGGAACGTTGCGGGGAGCTAGGTCGTTGGGTAGGAGCCCTGGTCGACAATGAGCTGGCGCGTGCGGTGCTGGCTGCCAGGTCCCCTGGGCCGCGCTGCTTGGATTATTTCAACATCTACTACTTATATAGATGAATCATTACATATTTAGGAAAGTTTTCATCTATTCCGCAAAAGATGAAAAATGTGAGTTAAACATATTCATTTATCAATTATAATAGAAATGTTCAGATTTTTAAAGCCGTTCATTTGCAGTAGTTGATTGATTTGAAGAGTCCACAATGATTAGAAGCCAGCACAGCGAGCTGGTGGCGAGTGACGGGGCATGTGCCGGAGCGGGGTCTCGGGGGGCGCGGCGAGGGTAATGACCTCCTGCGTTCTCTTCGTGTATTGTTTTGTCGGCTTAGCACGAGCACGTCAACATAATCTAGACCTGAACCGAACTGCATTGCACTATTAACACGAGCTGTAAATAAGCGTGATGCGCAGGTCTAATGTGGCCGTTAAACAGTAGGGTAACGCGGCTGTTTCCTACGGTGCATAGTGGCGCAGGGCCTGAGAACTGACTACTGACTACTTGAACTTGACTGAAGCATTCCATCATAGACTTCAGAGCCGATAACGTTTGCAGTATCAAACACTTACTGCGAGCGAGGGCAGCTGGAAGCACTAAGACGCTGCAGTCCAATACCGCTCGCTGGACTGCAAGCGGCTGGCGGAGGTCGGGCTGCGTGATTTACTTCCGTGACCTTGACCTGACACCCAGGGCGGGTGTCAATGTGTGCGCGTGCGCGCGGCGGGCAGGTGCGCGCGCACACGCCGACAAATATCAAGACATGTCACTCACCCCCGCGGACCGCTGCTGCCGAGAGCGCCGGCGTCTCTAGAACGCTATAACGCTATAATAGGTAAATTATAAATTAGCTTCGTACACCGGATAACATCAACATTCTTGAAAAATTAAAACTAAAAGAATTTACGTACATTAGAGCTTCGTTAAATTGCTTATTGTTAGGTTTCATTTTAGGCGTCGGTGATGTTACCGCTACCGACTTAACTTGCACTGTGTGAAGCAGACGATCACGAGAATATTCTGGAATCCTAATTAAATATTTCACAAGTAGCATTTTAGACCGCATGGCATATAATGAAGATTCTATCCGACCATCCAGGTTTAACCGTACGTTTAAATTTACGTCCGATACCGTTGGTCGGGAGAACGTGTCGAAGATCGCCTCGACGGCCGCCTTACGGGCCCGCGAGGGCAATGAACTCTTTAGGTAAATTAAATTTGTTTGATAGTATGACAGTGCGCCATGGTAGCTTACTGGTGGCACGATCTGCTCCGCCAGGAGACCTCTATCCTATAACTATCGCCAATCACCGACACATGGCGCGCATCAGCGCTGGAGGTTCTCGTTATCACGGTAGTTTGGCAACTAACCACCAGGGGGTGACCAACTGCCCCACAGAATTATGGAATTTGTCAAAAGTCTTTCCTTAACAACGTTGTTAAAACCGAAAGTGTGTCGCAGTAATATCACTTTGCGCTCAGACTAACCAACGGTATTCACTGAAGGTTACGCAGAACACCAAGTGTTTACGTTTCCACCGGTTTTGTCCCTACCTAGTGCCCCTACATGAGCCCAACACATCCACGGTCGTCCTCAACGAGGATAAAAGAATTGCGTGTGCTGTCACCCGTGATGGTATGTGATGAGATGCCTCTTCATCTGTAATTGCGTCACCAGACCCACCGTCAACTAACAACAACAACCAAGCAAAACATTTCCGACAACAACAAACATTATCACAATCTCAAAGCTGTCTGTGCGCCTGTAGCGAGTTGTTGTGCCAGAACACAAGTCTTCGATAACTTCAGTTGTGAAGCAATCTCACGTTCGGATTTGCCTTCATTATGTAAAACAACGATGGCAGAACGCACTTCACTGCTCATTTCTCAAACTTATCCCATTTTATGACGTCTTCACACCGTTAGACAGAAACCACAAGTTTAGACTAATTGAGATTGTTTGTGAACAAACCCAAGTAAACTTGGGTAATAATAAGTCAGAAACATGTGTTTTCAGGAGCTAAATAATCCTAATTATTGACCAATACGTAACAAAAGCAAAGTAATTAGTAATGAGGACATTATAAAAATATTATTACGACTCTACCAGCTGGCTCTAGCGCAGAGTTTGTCGGTGTTTGAAAACAATAGATGTTTATTATTCAATAACTTGAAAGTAAACAAAAGAATGACTTCTTTAAATATTTGATACTAACAATAGATATAGGATTTTATTACAATTAATGGATAAATATGTTGTTTATGTGCGGTCTTAAACTTTTGGCCGGCAGGGTAAGTTTATTACTACGTCCGTCATTAAATATTGTTTTTTTTTAAAGAAATAACAATACACGACTAACTGTTGTTGAGTGTTATTGGCTGCCCACAGTTGGACGAGGAACCATGGTATCGCCGGCGTCCGGCGGCGCGGGGTTGTGATATTTTATTTTTGTTTTGTGTCTTTTTTACAGTTTTTATCTGTCGGCGCTCGAGCAATAAATTAGAAAGTCGCGGCTCGTTTACTGCTCTTCACAATCCGAATGTTTTTTGTCGTGGTCGCCGCTTTCTCCGCCGCAGTGCTCAGCGATCGAGGGTTTTCGGAAAAATCCTTCATTGGCTCATAAAAGCAGTGAAAACAATACGACGAAGAAATTATGAAATTGTTAAGATCGTGAAGTAATAAAGAACCGGGGCCCGTGCAGGGGACCGTAGGAACAAGGAGCGGGCGAGGCCGGAGCGAGGCTCGGGGCCGGGGGCAGCTGCAACGTGTCCGACACACCTTACTCACTTGTTGCCCCTTTTTAGCAAAACAAGTGAGAAAGTGCTATTTTTACTAGGTATATAATTATATGAACATTTTAGGAGACAAATACGTAAAGGTGCTGGAAGGAAAAAAGTCGATTTGTTTTCGAGCAATATAGTATGTGTGTAAATAAATTTGGGTTGATGCCATGATAAGACAACTAGCCCTGACTG
Source organism: Teinopalpus imperialis (assembly GCA_029286865.1). Classification (NCBI taxonomy): domain Eukaryota; kingdom Metazoa; phylum Arthropoda; class Insecta; order Lepidoptera; family Papilionidae; genus Teinopalpus; species Teinopalpus imperialis. Next base: position 136,680 of record JAGSMU010000013.1, read on the forward strand.
GTTAATTGCTGCACCCCGGTATGAGGACCTGGAGCATAATATTAGCGGTGACATAGGACCACACCTCATCTGAAGGTCAGAGTGACGGGTGCTGTCTAGGGCATCTACTTCTATTCTTTAACAAGGATTCAAGATGAACATGCGTTGTCACCCCGAGGACAACGAAGGCCTGGTTTCCTGTACATGGCTCCGCGAACCCCCTGCCCGGCATTCGAAGCGCAGCTCCGTGATGTCGCCGGATAAGGCGTGCTCTGTGCGGAGCGGATGATTAGTAACAAACGATGTCAGTCCACCTGATACCCTGTATGGGTATCTCTACTCCTCGACAATGTATCATAGGGCAGACTGATCCCTGAGCTCTGTGATGGAACACCTCTTCACCACAGTACTAAAGTATACCTGGTGGTTGTAAGTGTCGCGACGCGATGGACCAGCGGACGGACTCGAGGAACAAACCCAAGCATCGTTTGCCTCATAGATTTTGCATAGTTCGTTAATATAGAGAAGTAATTAACTGATTAAATGATTGGTTTATAATTATAATATTATATATATTTAGACAAATTGTAAGCTGTATTTTAATTAAAGCTGACCGTTGATGTACACGAAGCTGGGTGAGAAACTTTTAGCGAATAATTAATAATAAAGCGTACTCGTGATGCACGACGGAGCATCTTCGTGAGGAAGGAAATATCTGTCGCTCGCCGGCGTGCGCGACGGCGGCGCGTGCGCAGCGCTCATCCCTCGCGCTCCCTCGCGCCCCGCGCCCCGCGATCTGCACCCTCGCCGCTAAAAAGTAAATGTCAGCGGCGGGTAACGGTAGCCGGCGCTGCCCCGGGCTAACGGGCCGCGCGACATTTACCCGCGTGTTGTTTGTTCCGCTCGCCGGCCGCTCTCTGTTGCGAGCTTTTGTTAAACGGCTCGTTCACTCTCGTCCTGACAACTACTCGAAGCGTACGACACGAGGCATGCCCCTCCCCCGCCCCCGCCCCCGCCCCGCCGAGCCAGCGCGCTTTCTTCAACTACCTTGCCTGCCGCTCTGACCTGATTAAGTTTTCTTCTGTATACTAATTTAACCGTTATTTTTATTTTCCTATCACTATAGACTCGGCGGTGGGAACGTCCACGGTGCATCACCAGCGTGGCTGTTCCCATCGACAAAAACAGCACAAACGGCTGGGCTCAGGAATATTTATCGGGAATATATATTCGTGATACGAATCTGTTACTCCAACAATAGAATTTTATGTTTTAATTCGCGATTAGCAAACAGTGTCGCGGGCCGGCGGCGCTGGGGTCGCTCGCTGAGAGATTTACTCAGGGTCAGTCGGCTTCCCTCGGGACAAATAAATAACAAGTTCACGTCGGCCTCGCAGTGCAACGTATCTAGCTGTAGGGCTAGAAAGTTATCAGGGGCACAACATTGCAAAAAGGGAAACTAGTTTTTATTTCCTCCAGATATATGTTATACATGAATTAATGTTTTTGGCAACAATGATGGGTAGCCTGCAGCGACCGGAGTCTTGGTGACGAGCGCCGCTGTAGCACATGCAGCAGCTACAAACTACGAATAGCTTTATCTTAAATGTGAAAACACTTGTCACAAGAACGTCAGTCGATCTGAACAGCACCACAATACATGGCCGCTTACGTTGCCGTACCGACCTTCATTTTTCCAGCAACTATACATGAATTGCAAATTATTTAAAATGTCGTAATTGCGTGCGCGCGACCCCGCGAGGTCGCACGAGACCGCTTCTGTTCCGAACCGACAAAAACGTTTTCACGTAAACGAGTTTCTATTGTTTGTTATTCGTCAGAGGCTCAGCACCGGTGACCTCGGATCATTTATAATGTTAGTGCATATACTTAAAAAAAAACTAATGCATTTACGGTTATTGATCAAATATCCCTATATTCGTTGAGGCGTTCTGTCGAGCAACTGTATCTAGAGGGCACGGAGGAGGGGGGGGGGGAGATTACTGAAAATGTAGTGCAGCGATACCATGTGTCTGATGAATGAAGGAGACACCGCAGGACCCGCGAGTAGAGACGAGTCTGCAGGCGACGACGCGTCTGCGTTATCATTTCTTACGAAGGATGGGTGTGCGGCGCGGGCAGCAGGTGGGCAGTGTACAACGAGTACACACATTATTATTGTACAAAACTATGCCTAGGTGGATACAGTTGTCTGCATACGTAACATGGACGCCGGGACTCCGCGGAGCACCGGTCGCCATATTGCATTGCGACCTTTTTGTACCGCACCGGGTACACAAATGAAGAACTCAAAAATTATTAGCTAAAGCGAGCAGCGTGCGTGCGTGTGTCAGAGTGTGCGTATGTCAGAGTGTGGGTATATTTAAATGTGGTGTGTAATGTAATGTAGGATATTACATGATTATACTAAGGTACATATTTACGTTAAAAAGACACTTTAATACTTTATATCTAGTATACACACACGCTCGCACTTGGATAACGTATATTAATAATTGACGAAACAAAAGTAAGAGAATGAAAACATTTGTTGTCCACAACACACGCCGGACCACGGACATGTTGCACAATAGAAATGTCTGCGTCCATCGTGAGCCATGGTCACCCGGCTGTAATGTATTCTCAACAGTTTATATAATATTCAAACATAAATCGCACATTGTTATTTAAGAAGATTGAGGCTAAAAGTGCTTCTGGTCCAGATTCATTTGCATAATTCTCTGAATGAAAATTGGACGATAGTATCTTATTATTATTATTATTATTTCAACTACAAGTGTGAACAATTTTTTTTAAAAAGTTTTGAATTCTTGATAAATATTTGTTATTAAGAATCCAAAACTTACAGGGCAAGCTGGTCGCTCGGCACTCGACCGCATCGTACGAACCAAATTAGGAATACTTATTACAATATGACGTAAAGTGCCATGACATGACATGACATGATACAATAATTTATATAAAGGAGATTGATGTAATAAGTAAACGTTCAATAAGGCTTCATGACACGCTCTACGTCACACTCGTCTGCATAACTGCGACCACTTGTTGCTTTCGAGCTGCGCGTTAGACGAGATGTCAATATGCAGTGCAAACTTATTATAAATAGTACAACAAAGCTATTAACTAGTCGTTGAATGTTACGTTTAGATGACTTCTAATCGTTGAATGTTAAGTTTAGATGACTTCTAATCGTTGAATGAAACGTTTAGACGACTTCTAGTCGTTGAATATTACGTTTAGATGACTACTAGTCGTTGAATGTTAAGTTTAGATGACTTCTAGTCGTTGAATGTTAAGTTTGGATGACTTCTAGTCGTTAAATGTTAAGTTTGGATGATTTCTAGTCGTTGAATGTTAAGTTTGGATGACTTCTAGTCGTTGAATGTTAAGTTTGGATGATTTCTAGTCGTTGTATGTTAAGTTTGGATAACTTCTAGTCGTTGAATGTTAAGTTTGGATGACTTGATGTAGGTTTCCAATATCCGGCTTCCCTGGCGAGAGGGCGACTTCAATGGTCAGCTTGTTATAAACTTGATTTCCTTTGACTTTAGTTCGTCTGTGTCTACGCTATCGTGTTTTTTAGCAACGCCAGCAGATCTGACCGGAGACAACTGCAGAGCCTTGTAACCACTCCCAGACGGAGTACCTGTCGCCAAGCCTGATTTCATTTGACTCGGAAAGTAATAATCTCATAGTCAACTAAAGAATTATCTTAACTTCCTTTCAAATATTACAAAATCGAGTTGTTAGCTTTGAAAGATGGAAAGTATACCAGGCGGCGCGCGGCGAGGAGCCTAAATTTAGGCTAAATTCCTTCACACGGGGTGCTAAGGATTTATTTTAAGATATTTTTATTATTGCTAGACTCGAGTGAGATACGGAATGTAATGTCGATCATTCGACATCACAAAAGCCCCGCAATGGATTCCCGGTGGCCGGGTGGTACAACGAAAGCTTGCAAAAACTCGTGTCTGCAGGTGACTAGACGTATGCAAATGTATTGTTGCGACGCAGGTAGGGCGGGCCGCGCTCTCGCGTGCCTCCAGCAGCAGTTGTTCCCGCGCTGGATTCCGAGAAATGAGGAGCGGCAACAAATGGCCGCCGATGGTTCCGCTCCACGTGATCCATGGTTGGCGGGAAAAAAAACATCGAGCCATTTTAAATGTTACTGTACCGACGCTTTTTGTTAGGTAACGCGCTCAATGCGCATTTAGATTTATTATCAAAGAGGTTTTCTGAAGCATTTTAATTTAATGACATAAAATCATAACGACCTTTTTTGTTTGTTAAAATTATTAATGCTAAGGAATTCAGACACGTAACGATCAGCTGAGCGTTCGTTAAAATACTTTAGTGACCGAGTGGAAGCATACGGCGGCGGCCGGTGAGCCCCGTGCGCACGCCACCAAAGGTTAATGAGAGAAATTATGCATAAAGTTAACGGCTGGCCGAGCGCGCTGCCTCCTCATCCCTCATAACTCACTACTAGTTAGGAATATGCAGGTCACCGCCTCTGTCGTTGGCCGGGCCGGCGGCGGCAGTCTCAGTACAAAATGTCTCGTTATTTCTCACTTTATTGTTTTTTAAGCATGACCTATAGAACACCGGTTTGGACGATAGTTCGCAATGTGAATCCCGACCTGCCATCATATGCCGAACGAACAAGTAGATTAAATTTAAAAAATATAATAATTCATTTGCAAATATGATTTTTTTTGACATTTTTAACTAAACAAGATGTGTGCCAAGGAGCACCGGGCAGCTACCTGCGCGGCTCCCACAGCGGCTGCAAAAACTGCGAAGAGCGGTCCAGCGATTCCGGCACAATAGCGGCGCAGCCTCCGCTCGCCGCCGACAAAAAATTGTTGCCTTTACTACTCTCGTGCACGTCGCGACGTTCACCTGACCACCGGCTTCACCTGACCTGGCCTGACCACCGGCTTCACACTTCAGCTCTACCTGCTCCACTTCTGTCTACCGCTGGTGGCCAGTAGCGCGTGCACATGACGGGTAACGTCCATCCTCTATATCTGTTTGGTTGCCGCCACGGTGACGGATTAAACTGGGGCCCGCCGCCGACACATCGCGATAGGCCGGGCCCGCCGGGGACACGTGCTTAATGAATTAAATGTTTACTTGTATTTTGGACAGGTTTCATATTAATAATATATTAATAAATTAGTTCTAAATACAAACAAAACTAAGTGTTTTATTTTCGCTGCCTAACTTTAAATTGAATTCTTAACTCTCTTTAACGAACGGATCGAGTTTGTTGAGTCGACGGTTTTCCTAGGAACAACCCTGGACTCACAGCTCCCCAGCAGAACCACGTAATAGAACAATTTATGCAATTAAAAAAATGAGAAAACTCACAGATTTTGACAGTGCGAGATTCGTTTGTTTTAGTCATTTCTAGTGTTATGTGATGCATCCAATTTAGCTAATGCAACTGATTTTTTTTTGAAAATTAAAATTTATATTTATTTTATAAAAAAAGAGCTATTCGCACTATTAATAATCTAAAATCTAGACTAACGCTAGACTAACGCTAGACTAACGCTAGACTAACGCTAGACTAACGCTAGACTAACGCTAGACTAACGCTAGACTAACGCTAGACTACCGCTAGACTACCGCTAGACTGTCGCTGAGGGAAAAATTTAAAGAAGTAGGCATAACAACTACCTCACAATATATTTACGATACCATAATGTTTATTTATACCTGCGTAGGAATTTACAAAAATATGTTACGAGAGATGTGTTCACGCTAGCACATACACGTAATAAAGAGAAACTTGTGACACCTATTTTTCGTTACAAAAGGGACAGAATCGTTCTTAGGCAAATAATCGTTATTAAAAAGAAATGAGCAACTAGTCGAGTTTCTTGGCATTTGTTACAGCAGCTGCCTTCCTTAGCCGTGGTCCTATTAGCTATCTTGACGATTCCAAAGTGTTTTGTATAAACCTACTTGAATAAAGCTTCTTTTGATTTGATTTGCATTACTGCATATGTGAAGAAATAAAAAATTGCTGCACGAGCTGCGGCGAGCCCCGGGGCTGCGGCGACGGCGCGGCGAGCCCCGGGGCTGCGGCGACGGCGCGGCGAGCCCCGGGGCTGCGGCGACGGCGCGGCGAGCCCCGGGGCTGCGGCGACGGCGCGGCGAGCCCCGGGGCTGCGGCGACGGCGCGGCCACCGTCCGGACTGCGAATCTGCTGAATCGAATTTGTCGATCATTTCACGACAAATTTACAAACCTAATACTTAATGTACGCAAAACTTACTCGTAAATTATAGTTTTTAAACAATGGCGAAACATTTGGACATAGGAAAATACTGAACAATAAAACATTTAGTGCGATTTGATAATTTTATGTTTAGCGGTTGTGTAGGTTCCGCGGCGCGACGTAACAACAGGGACGCGACAATTGATTAAAGTCGCTTTAAGTTTGCGCGCACGTTCATTTAAAACGCGAGGTCGGTACTCGCGGCTAATTGTCGGCCCAGTGGGGAGATAATGATCGCGCAACTTGGCGCCAGGCTCCTCCGCTTCCAACTGGACCGAACCATTTGAACAGACAACTTGCACCAGCTCGCCACCCGGCCCCATATCATTAACCGTGTCTTGACCTCGTTTTTTTTTATATTATACTGTTATCTTTAGGATTATCTCGTGTTAGCAATGAGATAGCATGTATTTTGCCTAATTAAAAAGATCATTTTTAATTTCTATGATTATTTTGGAAAAAATATGATGACGTGCATCTTTGTTCGTTGGCTACGTACATTGAACAATTTAATTGTGACTTCATATAATTATTAGCAGCATCAGCAGACGCCTGGCTCCCGGGACTACTGAACCTGAAGGAGGCAGCGGTGCAGAACCAGCTAGGAACCTCAGAGCGGGCGACGAACGTGGCGGCTATGACAGAGAGACGGACTGTCGCATCGGTTTTTTGGACAGTGATTTGAATACGGTCGTCCGAACGGTCGAGAGGAGGACGAGGTGGAGGTGGAGGACGGGGGGGCACAATGGCTCCGCTGAGTTCCGTGAAACACGCGCGCAACAAAAACGGCGAGCGCGTCGTCCCCGCCGGCCCATTCATCCCGTAATTAACGCGGATAAAAAACGATCCTAGACGAAAATTAGAAACGTCGCGGTGTCGCCACGTCGACGCAAAAAAGCCAGCTCAGCTGTGATTTTCTCTTAATTTAATTAATTCCTCGTTTTGTCTCGGTGCGTCGCAAGATTGCGACGGAGGCTCGTGACGCGGCGGGAGGGTACGGTGGGTGTGAGGGGGGGGGGGGAGCGGGAGGGAGCGTTGTTGCGTGGAGATGTAATTAATCGCGGCGGAGTTGCGGCCGGTGAATGAACGTGAGGGCCCGACCAGTGCGGGGGTGGGGGTGAGGGTGTGGGGTGCCGCGCCACGCATCGTGCTCGTCGACTTTTTGCCGCACGGCCTAAACGTTGCAATCAAAACGTCACCAGCTCATTAAATGCTAAGAAATATTGAAGGAAGCCGAGCAACATCATAATATTCAACAAAACACTCCGCAGTATTCGTTAGCTGAAATGTTTTTCATGACGTCATCTGATCGCAATCACAACTTGTCAAAGTAACAAAGTGTCATTAAACATAAACATAGTTGATACTGTTGAACACGAACGCCGGACGCCGGACGATGGACGACGGACGATGGACGCCGGACGATGGACGCCGGACGATGGACGCCGGACGATGGACGCCGGACGATGGACGCCGGACGATGGACGCCGGACGATGGACGATGGACGATGGGTCCGCGGAAGTGGACGTACGAGATTATAAAAAGTGATTTATGTGAAACGAGCGACGGCCGCGCCGCCAGAGGCTGCCGCGCTCGGCCAAGGTCACGAGCTGCGCACTTACCGTTGAGCTGGAGCACCATCTGTGTGTTGAAGAAGCCGCTGACGTCACCACGGCCCGACACTGCAACAACAACATTACTTTGTAGTACGAGACGAGCTGGCTCACCCGCGGGGAGAGGTTTTACTTAGATATACCTGGGGGTATGAAGCATACCCACCAATCACTCTCAAATGGATCAACGGTGACAAATGAGCACATCTCGTATGTTCAGTACTGGTCTACACTGACGTGAAGCAGACGTCAGTGTGATTAGTAAACAAACATTTAAAATGTATGAGCAGGTTGGCAAGCATTGTTGTCATGTTGTGTAAAAACTTTACATGTTGTGTAAAAACTTTACATGTTCTGTAAAAACTTTACATGTTGTGTAAAAACTTTACATGTTGTGTAAAAACTTTACATTGTTACAAAATTAAATTATAAAAACACACACAATGACAAACACGAAATCTATGAAGCGATATTTAATTACACTCGTAGTTCTTGGCTTCATATTATATTTTATTTTATTTTAGTTCGGTGTCTTCATGCTCAAGTCCAAGTGACATCGCATCGTTAATGACTCCGCAGACCACGACAAACAATGGAGACTACGTTACTCAGACTCTGAGTGATCGGTGTGATCCCCCTGGCTCCAGCGGCGGACAACGGACCCCACACAACAAAAGGAGGCGTGATTAACCCACGGTTCATTTGGGTAAAGTGGTCAAACGAGCTGCTTTTGACCAGGAGTCCACCTGGCAGTGGAACCAGACATCCACCGTTGTTGACTGTCTGCTGCCCGCAGCTCGCGGAGCCGGGGAGCGGGCGGGGTTCGGTTTTTGTGCATCGCAATCAGTTTTACGGTGTTGGAATTGTGCGCGCGAAGACTCGCTGCGGCATCAATCGCCCGGTCGCCACGTCTGGCGTACAATTTAGACAATCCAATTGGGCTTTGGCAGGAGAAGTGCCGGACGCGGCCCCGCCGACTGTTCGATGATCTAAGTTGGTCTGGTCCACATAGCGGTGTACCGATAACTTACACCGTTTTACGTTTCGGCCTTTACTTATTTGAGCTAAAATTCAATACTTTCGCAAAACTTGTGCTCGATTTGAAGGAAACAAAACTGGTTTTTATTAACAATGCACATCGCTTAACAAATAATCATTGGTCAGAATGTATAACGGAAACTTGGCATCATCGTTTCAAACGTTCGTAATGAGTTAATTAAGTTTAAATAAGTATTGCGCTTACAATTCATTTTATTCGAGTCCACTTGTGCTAACGCACTGCAACCCAAGCGAACACAATTACACTTAAAACGACTGCACTTGAATGTCGAAATCGGAAAAAGATATAAAACATTGCGAGGAAGCCGAGGCCTGGGTGGCGGACTTGCGCGCTGACCCACGAACCATGGAAGCTTCACTCATTGTGGTGCTAAAAGAAACTATAAAAACCTGTCAGGTCATCGCGCCATAGGAAACGATAGTTCCTTATTGTTACAGTGAGGGCAAACACTGCAACAGAAATGATTTCATTCAAACAGATGCGACTTGAAGATACACTTGTCATGCCTTACTTGTATATAACGGGTGAGGTCTGGGGCAATGGCATGTGAGACATTTATTATCAAATTTTATTCAATCTAATTTAAAATGTTAGATAAAGCAACAAATTAAAAAATCTTAAAAGCACTCTGCGTTCAAATCTAGACAATTATAAACACACAACTAAAGTGTAATTCTTATTATTTTAAAAGAGCTAGATAGATTTTAGAAGAGAGATATAGAAGAATCATGTAGTTTCTTTTCTCTCGAAGTCCTAGCTTTTTTAATACAATTCTATAGTGCTTGTTTTAGCCTACTTGAATAAAGATTCCTTTGATTATATTTCGATTTGACTCAACAAAGTTACAGACTGTCCTGCCATCTCCAGCTTTCTGCGCGATGATGGGTCGGGAACAGCTCCAACAACTATGCGCCACTAAACACAATGAAGTGACACGAGATGACACAAGTTTCCGAGATTGTAAATGTATTAGATAAAGGGGCCGATCGATACAACTGTTATATGTTGAACCAGTTGTTGCGTATGAACACGACGTCACTCACGAGGAGAAAGATCACGGCGCACTCGGCAACTAGTTCCGGCGGGGCCACGCTCGCGGGCACTCTGCGTGCTGGGCTGACCGTCCCGACACGCGTCGCATCGCCTATCGTACTTAGAGCACAGTCCACGTGATACTTTTTTTGCCATAAAAAGGTGCCAACAGCAGCAGCGACATGAGGAACTACCGAACAGCCAGCGGCGTATCCGCGCCGGTACGTCTTTTAAGCCGAGAACAAAAACAGGATCCATCCTAAAAGATTTCAATGTATAGATAAGTGGTGGAAAGTTGGACACAAAAGGAACGGGCGAGGGAAGCACTCAATGTAAAGAAAATTTGTTTGTAACAGACTGTGCGAGGGCCGGGCGATGCAATAGAGAGGATCGGACCCGGCATCCGGCGCTCGGACCCGGCGCCCGGCCGGGACCCTCTCGGAAGGCTCCCTCTCACAGGTGCGCCGACATTTATACCAACACCGGACACATGTTCCGTACACATTTATTTTTTAGAGAGAGGGAAATGATTGAAATGTGCCCCTTACCCTTTTTATGTCCTTACGGGATGGAGACATAAACACCGCGCATGTCGACAATTTCCTTAGCAGCCTGTACGGAGCTCGTGTCATCTTAATGGAGTGTTTCTTACATATATATTATAATAATTATATTTAACAAATTATTATTTATACGGCAAAGTTGTAAACGCTAGTAAAGAACAGAATTGGGCCGAGAATGTATCCCCGAGGCACGCACTTGGTATATATTTATAGGTAATTTCGATCAAGCCGATATCTTATAGCTATTCTTTATGCTTCTATCAATATCTCAACTGCGCAGGACATATCATAGTGCTCAAAGTATTTGTGCACACATAGAGTAATAGTTCGCCGTCTTCTTCCCTAATGTCGCATGTGCCCAGGCCGCAGCTCCGGACGGCCCGGCCGAAATCTCGGGGCGTACACACAACACGCCAGACTCCAATCCCACAATTTGTGATACACATATTATTCCTGGACTGGGAATCGAAGCAAGGACCTGTTAAGTCAGCAGTCAGGCAGTATATATTTTTTTTTCTGTTAGCAGTTCAGGTAGCATAGGCCCTTTCACGCTACAGATTGATTCTACCTGCAGCATGAATGGGTTAGCAAGACCGGGGAAGGTCCACTTTGGCGGGTCGGTCCATGTCTCAGTCTCAGGAGTGACGATGCATTTGTTTCATGATATATGAAGGTGCCATGGGCCGCAGGAATCACTTGCCGTCAGGTGGACTGTGTGCGACTTTGTCATCCCTCAAACTATGAAAGAAACGGCCGCTCTGTGTCCGGCGCAGGGATGCCAGTCTCTTGGTACAGATTGAGTCCACTAACCGACCGACTTCATAAGGTCCGTACTTCGTCACCATGAGGAATAACCATATGAACTTTACGTTTTATAGCATAGAATTAAGGTAAAGTTACTTTTCCTTGGTGTCCGATAGCAAAGATTAAAATCTTTCACTTTTTATACGGTTTTAATGTTCCAGCGAATTGAATAGATATTCGTTTTGTTGTCGCGAGTCCACCCCCGAACGTAAAGTGACATGGCAGTGGTATGCGGCGCTACAAGAACGTCGAGCTACGTTGTTATTGAATGCCCGGTTAGCGCTGCCCGCCCCCGACGTCGCGGCCACTCCATTAGGAAGAGCTTGCCGGCGCGCAATCACTCTGGAGCACGTGACGACTCGTCGTGCATTCAATTTGTTGGACATGACAATGTTTTGATTCCCGTCCGAGGAGCGGAAGCCGTGGGGCCGCACAATGCCCCCGCGCCCGCGGCCCGACATCAAAGGGATAAGTAATAGTTGCACCGAAAGAATTCCCGTCCGGCCGCGATCGGGCCGGAGATAGCAGCACATTAAAGGAACGGAGGCCGCTCCCCCGGGACGCGCCGCTCCATAAATCGTCCCCATTTGGCTAACCCGCGAATCAAAGAGAGGTAATTCGCAATGTTTAAATCCAATTTGAAGGCGCGAGGGCCGATGCCCTCCGCTGCCCTCCGCACCCCTCCCCGCCGGCGGGTCGGCTACTGTTAACTCACCCGTGCCCTTAAATTGAATCCTTGAAAAAGCTTAATGACTCCATGAACTTTTTATTTGATGCTTTTAAAACAATTTGACTAACAATTATGAAGAGGCTCGAGTGCAATGGAGTTCAGTTATTTTTATATAATTGTTTTAACTGTGAACACTTTCAGTAAGCAGTGTTGTGCCGTCGTGACGTCGTGCGCAAGCAGGACAGCAGTATGTAGCGGCGGAGGGACGGACACCAAAATTTATAATGATTTTACAAAATGAATTATTGTTACAAGCCTACAAGTGACGTCACAGCCGCGAGGTGCGCGCCCAGGTGCCTGTGACGACGACGGTGCGGGTCGGGCCCGGGCCACGTGCAGCCACCTCGCCAGGTACCGACTTACGAGGCACGCAATAATTGAATTGTTAGGAAGTGAGTCGACAATATTTTGTACAGCTATTCTAAAAGATTTTGCTTTTCGCTCGAGAATTCACAATGATTCATTTTAATATGAAACACTTCGGTGCAGTCACAGGCTTCTAAACTATAGACACGCCAGCTCGACCCGCAGACCTGACTCGGGTGGCGTGAGGACGAGCTGCGAGCCGCCGCTTACTGTCGTACGCACGACGCGATTTCTCCGGTGGCGCAAGCAGCGGTAGAAACTATTGCACGCACTCGCCCCGCGCCTGCCCCGCAACCGCCGCAAAAACACACGCACTCCCCTGTGCATACCCACCGAGATGTAACGGATGATCGAGTGACAATATCGTTTCTTAGAAAACTAAGCGTTAATAATTTATTCCTGTAACCGGAGCGACGGCCGGGCAGCTTCTCTTTGCACTCGTTGTTTATAGTGCGTCGTCATTCGTTCATATGTTACTAAACATTTTATGGTTTTATTTTAAACACTCCGGACACACAAAAACACATAACTCCTGTGTGTCCGGAGGCCGGGGCTCCGGTGGCGGTCCCGGCAGTGTGTCCGGAGGCCGGGGCTCCGGTGGCGGTCCCGGCAGGACGACCGGAGTCCCGGAGACTTGTGGATTGACCCGAGCAGTCACGCCGCGTTCCCACCCACCACTTGTCTCCGCGTTCAGGACCTCAAACTCTAAATCGAATTTCTGAAACCCTGACTCAACTAGGACGTAGTTATAATAAATCACTTGTGTGTCACTTTAGTTTCAAATCAAATACTTTGTTCATAAATCTTTTTTTACGTTGATTATAAAAAAAATTAAACAATATATTACATTCTGTTTAATGTTATCAATGCTTGTCGTGATGTTGCAAACGTCCGCGGCGACAACCCCCAGCCGACCCCACGGCAGACCCCCTGGCAGGCCCTCCGGCAGGCCCACCAGAAGTCCGCACCGGCTCCGCTCGCGCACCACGCTCTCCATTGACCCAACTCTTGTATTTAGTATGAAGGTCAGAATAGAACGCGTAATTCAATTAGAGTTGACAACGTTTACGCAATTGGATTAAACAAAATAGTGATCTGGACGAATTCGGACGGCGGCGTCGTTGAACTGCAGCACACACACGCACGAACGCACACACGCACGCACGCACCGGTGCTGGCCGGGCCTGCGCTGTTGGCGGAGCCATCCTGCTCCGATGTCAACACGGAACCTTCAATGAGACGCTGTTGTCTGCGAGCGGCACCAGGGACCGCGCGGGGCGAGCCGGCACTCTGCGCCGTATCTGTGCGAGGCGGAGGCTGCGAGGGCGAGGGTGCGGGTGCGGCTACGACACGCGTGCGGCGGGGTGATTGACCGGGGCGGCTAATTGCGGGCCCTCCCCCGCCGCCGGCCACGCGGACTCCGCTGACGTCGCGCTACGTAACGGCGCCCTACATACGGGCTATCGATTCTCACTGACCGGCACAAGTTCACCCACAATGTTTCGCTACGAGCGCCGCTTCCTCCGCCACCTGTCGGCATTTCCATCGCCTCTCGACCCTCGCCGGCAGCTGGATTCCAGTGCCAAGAGACATTGTCAATATTCCCAATGAGCTCACGTCAACCGCTACAATATAGGACGCGACGACGCGGAGGAGAGCCCAGGTGTGTTCACTAAATAACGTGGCGCCCTTTGTTAAAAGTAAAAAGTGCAAAGATTATTACATAATATTACGTCTTTAAGTTTCATTAATTATTATTATTATTAACAGAAACAAATAACAACAATAACGCTAAATAAATATTAACTTTTACACTCGAATAGTTTAGTGAGGAAGGCTTGACGCACGTTACTTAGGTGTCCTAGGTTACAGTGAATCTGTCTGTATACCATATTTCGCGTGTGTCTCGTATATATTAAATATAATATTTCTGTTTATTTATGTACGAGCAACTGCCGCAGACCGGGACAGCGGCCCCGCTCAGTGTGTTCTTTGTTTACTATATTTTTGAAGAAATCAATAGGTCATGTCCGCCAGCCGTTGTGTTCCGGTGTGCACAACTCCCTCGCCTACGTTCCTTGTACTGGCCGTTACCTTTACGACTTAGAGAAATGTTTTTCCGGTACATATTAACGTCACGAGAGACATTTGTCCTTCCATCTCCACTTCTCTCCTCAGGAGATTGTTAAATTAAACTTAACATGAGATGCTGTTTCGTCTGCTGAGCTTCGGAAACCCCTATCGCTAAGGTGTGTGGCGGGACCGTGTGTAACAGGTGCCACGCGGGCGCGGGGGCCGCATACAGCCCCTAACTTTAAAAAAAAATATTGTGAAATTCCAATAGTAATAATAAACGCAAATAAATAAAATAGCACATAGTTCACCCAATGGTAGGTTTTGTGCAGGAGAGTAAATCAAACACCAGACGCAGGTTCCGACGACGTCGGTTTGATTCCTAGGCTGCGCGTACCGGCCAGCAGGCGCTGCCCGTCTCTGCTCGTTCGTTTATATTTTGCATTATATCGTGTATATATTTTATATTTATGTTTATATTTTAACATTTTAATTATATGCACAAGCACTCTCGAAGAGTTTTGTATACAACACAAGGTCTGTGCACGAGACAGATGGACGCAGCGGCAGGTCCGGACAACACTTGATGTTCACCCAGGGTCTAGGGCAGACTGTGGCTCCGAGTTGTAAGACCATTTTCAGTGCATGTAAATATTGCAGTTCAGGTGTGGGCCCCGCAGCGGGGTAGCCACGGCTAGGGACAGCTCGTCGCATCGCTCTTGCTCTTGCTGTGACGTGGCGAGCAGGCCTGCGGCCGCGGACCAACTGTCAACCGGAAGCGCCGGCGAAAGGTCAGCGCGGACTTCTGTGTAAAAACGTAAGGGTTGTGCTAGCGGAGTAGCGTGCGCTCGGCCTCGCGTGCGCGGAACAAAGTTCAGCCCGCTCCCAGGCGAGCTGGCCGGGCCGGCCGCGCACGCGCAACCATCCAACACTAATATTATTATAATATGATTGGACGGTAATGGCCTCGTTGCGGCCGCCGCCGGATGGCTCCCGTAACGAGGCTCGCGCGTAATGATGCAGCGCCCGCCCGTCGTTACTAACAGTTCCGTTGTCACATAAACTAATACGACGAGTAATTTCCCCCGTGGTGACGACTGCGTGGTGACGACTGCGTGGTGACGACTACGTGGTGACGACTGCGTGGTAGCGGTTCTCTCTTCCCGTTGCTTCAAAAATATCGTTCAATCGAATGGTAACCACATCGCTAGCTCACCTAGCAAGCGTAATGTTACTAAACGACAAGTTCTATTGTTATGTTATAAGTTATGGGGATAAATAGGATTCAATACTATCTGAACGAAGTGTGGTCTTCGTGAGGCACTCGCCATGGACGGCAGTAGGGTGTAGGGGGAAGAACGACGATGTGACGGTACTAGTTGCAACGCGGAAGAAGAAATTATTAACGAAGGAAAAGTGTTCTCATTGAAAACCCCCATGCGTGTATATATATATATATATATATATAAGATATATATATATATATTAGTTGGTATAGATAGATGCAAGATTGCAAGGTTTGAAACATTCAACTATTAATAATGCGAGTAATTTAGTAGCGCAGGAGTTGCAGAGAAATATCAAGAGCTGGGGGGTAAGGGTGTGGGGGTGCGGGGGTGAGGGCCGCCTGGACAGCAGGACTCGCTTGTGGTGTCTCAAAAATGACTACTATTTAAAAAAAATCTAACAGAAATTGACATGAGTTGTTTTAAATAATGTTCTCGTCGGCGCAGCCGGCGGCTCCCTCGCGGCCGAGGAATGTCATAATGTACCGTTCGAATAAACTTAACAACAACTCGATGAGTGTCGAGTGCCAGCAAGTGTACCCACCCGTGTGACCGAGGGACGGGACCTGTCACAATTCCAATAAATTTGTTTGTTATTGTTTTGTGAATTTTTAGAAAATGATGCATCGCTTCACTACTCACAAGTTGTATAAAAAAAAGGAGTTTTCACCGAATTTAGCAATTTTCCAATGTTTTGTTCTGTAAAAGCCGATTTCGAACTGATACGAACATTTAAAATTAAAAAATGACCAGACCGGTCCAGATGTAATCTGCCGTTGTGCCTGATGGCGACTGCGTTCAGTTTTCACTTGAACACATTTGTAAATAAACATTAGGTGGCAATAATAACTGTATTATTTTTTTATTTATTTAGGCATCGGAGACTTACAGATCAAAGTTAACAAGAGAACCATTCATATAGTAACTACACAGACTTCACTTATACATACAGATTAACAAATCCAGAAATGTGAGCAAACAAACGATGAAACAATTCACCCAGTTGAGGCATTGGAAAAAGACATCAACACAGAACGATATACACAATGTATATACTTATTCCTTGACAAAACTACATTATTTAAAGAACTCCGAGCTCAAACATCTCCTTGCGGAAGACATACAAGTTGAAGATGGATCCAGGTTGTGCACAAAGCTCGTTGCAGTGTCTGGTCGCGCGCACCACGCAGGTGTTCAGCCTGTAGTTGGTTGAGGCATACGGTACGCTTATAAGAGGATTGTGCCGACGGGAGCCACTGGGTACATTGAAACAGATCTAACTAACAAGTAACTCAGGGCGATCAACATCATATTTGAGTATTATAAAAAGAATAAAAAATTAGCAAATTTGCGACGATGAACTGATCGGAATAAATTCAATTTTTTTGCAAAGTGGTATATAATCCATAGAATGAAACGGAATTCATTCAGAGCAAAGGAACATAATAAAGCGTTTCTAAATATTTTCTAGTCGGTCAATATATTTGTAACAGCGGGGATTCCACACTTGCGATGCGCACTCTAAGTGACCTCTGACGTAAGTACAGTATTTTGAGAGTTTTGGCTTCAGTGACGCATTTAGAGATAATATACCCAAGCGACTTAGAGGCTTCCTTCACGATAGTGTCAACATGCGTGTCGAATAATAAATTGCCGTCGTGGTAAACGCATAAGTCACGGATATTCTTGTATCTAGATAAAGTTTCACCTCCCAACATATAACTTAGTGTCCAGCATCGAACGCTTACTGGTGTATGTAATTACAGAACACTTTGAAGGATTGAGATCGAATTTATTTATGCGACAATAATCTTCTAGTCGCCATAAATCGGCCTCAACTATTATGAATAATTGTGCCAGAATAGTTGTTACAAATGCAGTGCAAGTTCGATAGCGGCCGCGGGGCGCGACTAGTTCCTCGGGAATTCACTAAAATAATTGTTTTTTACTACGACTCGGTGACAGGGGCTCCATGCATCAGCATCATCTCGAACTACTGCGAGTATTTCGTTAATTTTGTCAATATTTATGTGGTCGAGGAAAAACAGGTGACCGACGTAAACACACACAAAACAAACACAGGGAAATATGTTGAGCCTCGTTCTCAAGCGAACGGCACGGAAGCCGGAGGCTGGCCAGACCCTGGCCTTGGCACGGGCCTTCTCGAGACACTTTAATATAATTAATAGAAGGGCGCGCAGCCCCGCGTTTGAAGGGAATAAGAGTCAAGGGGTCGCAACCCTTGCCGGCGCAAGCACTTGTTGACACGTCTGTACGGGGTAGCGCGGCTCCGACAACGCAGCGCGCGGCCGGAGCTCGCGCTCGTGAATCCTTTGAACATTTGCATGTAGACTTAGCTGAGGTGGAGCGGCTGCTCTCCGGCGACCGAAGAGAAAACACAAAGGTCTACTTACTATTGCCGTTCGCAGTAAGGTTAGGTCATCGAGTAAGTCCCTAGAAGTGTAAGGTAACGCACACAATGCACAAGGTAAATACAGTGCAGCGGGCGGCGCGTGGGCCGGCGCACGTGGCGCTACTGACCGTGGGCGGGCGGGGCGCGCAGGCGCAGCGAACAGTCGAGCGGCTGGTCGCGCGGGTCGCGCAGCGCCAGCGCGGGCATGGCGCGGCCGCGGCCGCCGGAGCCGGAGCTGGGTCGCGCCGTCTCTCCGACCAGAGACGTCCGCCCTGGAAGCGCGCGAGCGAGCCACTGCCGCGCGGCCCGCGCTTTTTTCCGAGGTTTTTTTCGGTGGAGCGGGGGCGGACCGCGCGCCGCCAATAGCCGGCCGCCGCCCACCGCCCCGGCCACCCGCCGCCCGCCGCCCGCCGCCCCGGCCACCCGCCGCCCGCGCCGAGCCCGCCACCCGTTCTTATTTACGTGTCGTATATTAAAAGGGTTTTCCACGGCGCGTTATGGATTTTCCTCGCTTTACATACGCGCTCCGGTTCCTCGTCGTAGTTATTTCCATTGTTGTGCGAACATCACGACAGCGGCAGATTGAATCGAGCAGTAATGTATTGCCGAGCCTCAGCACAGCGGCGACGGCGAGGTGTGCCGAGCGTAGTTAAAATATTTTGATTATTTTTAGAAAACTTTCTTTTATAAACAACAATATACTTAAATAGATTTTTTAATGTTTCAAATGTAAAGTGTGAATAAGTCAGAAATAACCATGAACTAAGTTCAGCCTACAAGCTCGCACAAACAGCACGGGGACTCCCCGGCGCAGCATGGCGGAAGAGTTCAGTTCTAACGTAATATTATTAATATCATACATGTTAATAAATTCTTTACTAGTTTTTAATATGTTAGAACCTCTCTGCAGTTTGCTTCTAGTTACAACATGGTCTGATATTCGTATGATGGGCGCAGGGTCGGGGAAACCAAAGGTACAGGTACCAGGGATGAGAGCACGCGTGCATTCCGATGTTTGAAGTCTTATAAATAAAATAAAAAAAAAACTATATATAACATATGTATCCTACTAATTCTTGCCAGCTGTGCCAGATCCAGGCGCTGGCTTTAAACATCGTTCCGGACAGATGCGTCTGAGCACCTGCCAAAAGAGAGCCTACTGTTTGCTTCATCACGGTAGCGCACGTGCGCTTCCTCCGGTGCAGCGCACAGCATCGCTCGTTTACCACCGATTGTATAAAAAGTTCGTCCGCGAGCCACACGGCGGGCCACTGCCACTCCAGATTGCTAAGCTATGATGTCGGTCACCCTCGTTCTCCTGCGGACGTGTTCTGTCCCGCAGAGACACACCGAGCATAGCGCGCCCGTTAGCTTCCTCGCAGGGTCAGCATGAGTACGTCTCTCTGCCGCACGTCATTAGTGGCTAAAAACTTCAGTCTTTAGGCATTGAGGGATGTTGGGGCGAGGAGATGCGTAGCAGTTTCCAGTACCGAACATGTCTGCACCAACATATTGTCTGCACCTACATATTGTCTGAAGATAACCAGCTGTACGATGAGCTTAAAGCTTAAAGCTCTTAGGCCTTAGCTCATAATAAAAAAAAATGTAAATTAGCGCATGTAATGTAATGTAATGTTTTGTTTATCTAACAATGAACAAAACATCTATTTTCATAAATATTCAAATGATAGTACACCGTTTTAAATACTTCTGGCTCCAAGCTCACAGCATCAGCAGCTCGGACAGTGCTGGTACCTGGACAGGCGTGCGGGATCCTCACTGCCGTAAGTGGCTGCGAGGGTCCCACACCTGTCTAGAAAGTTCTAAATAAAAAAGACCCTTTATAAAATTCCCAATACATTGATTTATTGAATAAAAAATGTTTACTCTTGATTCTATCGCTTTTTACTCTTTATTTTGTAGGTCCGGCCGCGCAGAGCTTCAACTCTTAGCTAAACAAGGCTGCGCTGCTTCTCATTGTAAACTCGATCAAATTCTTAAAAACAATTTTATTTGCAAAATATGCGAAGTCGTTACATTGATTTATTATTTATTCTGCGACAACATTTGTATTCATTGAAAAATGGAAAGTTGGTTGCAAAGGTGCGTCTTTGTCCCGACGTTCGAAGACTGGCGGCATTGTCCCGTGGAGTACTTTTGACCCTGGTGCGCACTGAACGCTTTGTCAACAACAAACCGCACCCAAGCGCTCCCTGCGAGGCTCTATGCGTGTGCGACACAAGGTCCAAGGTCGCGTGCGACGGACACAAGGCACGTGAGATATGGGTCAGGCGAGACCGGCAAGGCCGTCGTATGCGGCCCCAGCTGCCGCCCCCGCGCCGCCTGCAGCCGGCAGCCGACAGCCGGCGCGAGGCCCCCTAGCCGTTACCCTATACAACAAAACATGCAGATTTACGAGTCAAAATCAATTGTATTGCATGCATATTGATTTACTAAAATCACTGATGCTGGTGTGTGACTTTGATAGTAAGTTTAAGTTGAACTTCCCTCACTTAGTTGTCCACACGTGGGATGCACCGAAAGCCGGGCCGTGCCACAGTCAGGTGAACTTTTTTCGTTTCGGAACGTGACGTGACTCTCGCGTCTACCGAAGGGTCTTTGTGGAAAACAGGATAAGTGGCAATATAAAACTATATCAAAACTTTGCTTAGAGCTTTTTGTACTGTAACTGTACACTTAATGTAATTAATAAACGTACAAAAAATAATAAAGTATAAATATAATTCCCCTTAAACGGAGAAAAAAGTGCGGTAGTTAATAAGAAGGAGCGCCGTAAGAAGATTAATTGTGGGGACGCGGGCCCGCGCCGCCTGCAGCCGGCAGCCGACAGCCGGCGCGAGGCCCCTAGCCGTTACCCTATACAACAAAACATGCAGATTTACGAGTCAAAATCAATTGTATTGCATGCATATTGATTTACTAAAATCACTGATGCTGGTGTGTGACTTTGATAGTAAGTTTAAGTTGAACTTCCCTCACTTAGTTGTCCACACGTGGGATGCACCGAAAGCCGGGCCGTGCCACAGTCAGGTGAACTTTGTTCGTTTCGGAACGTGACGTGACTCTCGCGTCTACCGAAGGGTCTTTGTGGAAAACAGGATAAGTGGCAATATAAAACTATATCAAAACTTTGCTTAGAGCTTTTTGTACTGTAACTGTACACTTAATGTAATTAATAAACGTACAAAAAATAATAAAGTATAAATAATTCCCCTTAAACGGAGAAAAAAGTGCGGTAGTTAATAAGAAGGAGCGCCGTAAGAAGATTAATTGTGGGGACGCGGGCCCGCGCCGCCTGCAGCCGGCAGCCGACAGCCGGCGCGAGGCCCCTAGCCGTTACCCTATACAACAAAACATGCAGATTTACGAGTCAAAATCAATTGTATTGCATGCATATTGATTTACTAAAATCACTGATGCTGGTGTGTGACTTTGATAGTAAGTTTAAGTTGAACTTCCCTCACTTAGTTGTCCACACGTGGGATGCACCGAAAGCCGGGCCGTGCCACAGTCAGGTGAACTTTTTTCGTTTCGGAACGTGACGTGACTCTCGCGTCTACCGAAGGGTCTTTGTGGAAAACAGGATAAGTGGCAATATAAAACTATATCAAAACTTTGCTTAGAGCTTTTTGTACTGTAACTGTACACTTAATGTAATTAATAAACGTACAAAAATAATAATATGTGAAAAAAAACTGTAACCTTACAGTAAGGCAGCTTGTACCCACCGGCATGCGGCTTTTAGGACACCGGGGGAGACCGGGCAAACAATTCGCCTGTAAGTTTACCCTGCGGGAGAACGTCGGCGCGGTACGCGGATGGTGCGCGGCCCCGCTCGACATGGTGCTGCCGAATGCACAATGTTCCTTCTCCTCGTCTATTAATCATTTCATTCCTCAGAAATAACACAACTTGGGGGTACGAGGTTCGTGGTCCAAAGGTATTGCAGCTGCTTTTTGCCTTTCTCAGATTTTAATGCAGTCGAGTTCAGCATTGGCAGCCAATACCGTTGTTTCAATTGCAAGTAACAAAGTATTCCAATTAAGTCCTCAGGGATACAGCATGTAGACGAGTGAGTGCCGAAATCAGAGAAGAAGGAAGGGTGTTGCGGGCACGCGTGGGCACCTGTGCAGCGGACGTACCTGCGCGCGGCGGGCACCCGGCGCGCAGCAGACGCTGCAGCCGCGGGGCGGGGTACTGCAGCCAGGCGCGGCTCCGCTGCAACAAGCAGTACATGTGCTAGTTTGTTTTCGTAAATGTTATACTTTTGTGTTTTTCTGTTATAACTAAATTTCATCTCCATAGTTTACAAAGCATGGCACGTCATTATTGAAGAATTAATTTTATGTAAGCGGTCCCAACGGCGCGGCTGATCGGCTCAAATGAGATTTAAGATCGAGTCGGAATTCGTCGGAAACAGCTGAAACATTCTCTTGCAGCAACAAGGTATCGACGGCGTTTGTTTTGGTTGTGGCGGGAATGCGGGAGTGCGGGAGTGCGAGCTTGCGAACACCTCCCGCGCCTCGTAAAGGGATAACGACCTACTTATGTGTCTGCTGCACGAAGCTTACTGCTCGCGCTGCGGTCGAGCAGGAGAAGACGATTATTGAATATGACTAGATTCATTAAGAACGATTAACGGCTAATTGAATTGAAGCATTCCTCACACCTTGAGAGTCCCGTGGCCAGAAGCGAACTGGAAATCATAATTACACCAGAGTTTGTTACTGAAACATTCATTTGCAAATAAATCTCTGAAAAGTTGTAACAAGTAAACAGCAAATTGCATTCATTTGGTTTATACTCGTAAGTACAGTATCAGTTTATCACGTTTCCAATTTGTTTTTCATTGTCTGATTAAATAACGAGGTGTAGTTGTGATGGTTCAGGGAATAAAAAAGACGGAAGGATATGTTTTCTGCAGCTCCTTAAATAATTTCTAAAGTTTGAACATGGGATGCACTTGAAGGATATTTGTTTTACAATATTAGTGTTGGTATATGAGGACACGGTTCACCTGCTGGTAAGCAATGGCTGACACCTCTACACGTATCTTCAAAGAAGCGTCAGGGTGCGCATGCGCAGCCCCGACACTGCGGTGGCACGGCTCCTGACCTACGCTTGTGCTTCCGGTATAGGAACACTACCACTACATGTAACACAGCACTATATTTCAGGCTGGTTTTATGTGAAGGTGCAGTTCGTATAAAATATAATATAAAAAATAATAATATGTGAAAAAAAACTGTAACCTTACAGTAAGGCAGCTTGTACCCACCGGCATGCGGCTTTTAGGACACCGGGGGAGACCGGGCAAACAATTCGCCCGTAAGTTTACCCTACAAGAGAACGTCGGCGCGGTACGCGAATGGTGCGCGGCCCCGCTCGACATGGTGCTGCCGAATGCACAATGTTCCTTCCCCTCGTCTATTAATCATTTCATTCCTCAGAAATAACACAACTTGGGGGTACGAGGTTCGTGGTCCAAAGGTATTGCAGCTGCTTTTTGCCTTTCTCAGATTTTAATGCAGTCGAGTTCAGCATTGGCAGCCAATACCGTTGTTTCAATTGCAAGTAACAAAGTATTCCAATTAAGTCCTCAGGGATACAGCATGTAGACGAGTGAGTGCCGAAATCAGAGAAGAAGGAAGGGTGTTGCGGGCACGCGTGGGCACCTGTGCAGCGGACGTACCTGCGCGCGGCGGGCACCCGGCGCGCAGCAGACGCTGCAGCCGCGGGGCGGGGTACTGCAGCCAGGCGCGGCTCCGCTGCAACAAGCAGTACATGTGCTAGTTTGTTTTCGTAAATGTTATACTTTTGTGTTTTTCTGTTATAACTAAATTTCATCTCCATAGTTTACAAAGCATGGCACGTCATTATTGAAGAATTAATTTTATGTAAGCGGTTAATATAGAAAGAGTTGACAGCATGCGGCAGGTGCAGGCTGCTCGTGGTGGCGGGGCGTTCTCACCAACCTCTGCGGAAAAACTCAAGTTTGTCGCCTCACGTCTTTCGCTCATTTAAGCGCAACTGTCGCCTGCCAAGCCGAGAATGACCGTCGGACGGCGACCAGCGCGGCTCGGGGGCGGGGCGCAGCCGCCGTCTCGCTCACTAATGTATGCACGTTTCCCGAACGCCGCTTTTTTATCGCAGTCGCGCGCCGCATTAGAATTTCCAGGCGAGAAAATCTCACACTCTACAGTGTACCGCATCGGAATTAGCACCTTGCTACATGGACCGAAGTTTGGGAGTCGCACGAAGGCGCTGCGAGGCAGGCGGAGAACCGGGGGAAGGAGGTCGAGAAATGCCGTCATCGCGAATAATACATCCACTGGTGTCCCGCCGCCCGCCGCCGCCCGCCGCCGCCCGCCGCCCGCACGCGGTACATACCAATAACTTTAAAGCGATGCCCGGGAAAGCCGAGCGCGACGTTAGTCCCATGCCCTGCTGCTGGTGCAAGGTGTTGCTGCCGACCGCAGCACAAGTCAAACAAACGTCGCCGAGACATTATCCGAGCTACATTATTAGGAGGACGTTATGGAACCTCAGACTCGCGACTTCGTACTAACGTGGACAAGGCAGCTAACAGTTGTCTACTGTCTACTTATGTTTAGTCAATTCTAACTGTAGCCTGAATATAAATGATAACACACCTAAGGACAACACACACACGTTCATAATAATATATTTCATATTCTCGTGAGAATGTTCTCAGTGTAGCATCTCAAGGCCACAATCTACACACACGAACTGCAGCTTCGCTTCGAAGCGCCGCGGCGTGGGCGGGCGGCGGCGGCGGCGGCGGCGGGGGCGCACGGTTCGTACTACGACTGACACCTTCGATAACTATATCTTTTATTTTCCACGGCCGCTGCCTGCGGGTCCTGGGTTCGATTCCCAGCCGAACAAAATTATTGTATCACAAATTGTTGGTTCTTTGTGTACGTGTCGAGTCCTGGACACTGCATCTAGACCTTCCTGCGACCGTGTTGCACGTGCATTACCATCATGGAGAGACGACGCGTGAGCGCGCAGTCTGCGTCTGCAACAATGCTGACGGCACTATACAATATGCTGCGCAGTCGATACGGCTGGCAATGAGCCAGGAGGTGATGTCACCGTGGTCCGAGTCGACCTGGAGGCCGTCGTCATCAGCGTCGTGTTTTATTTTTATAGCAAGAGCGCCAGTTGTTCGTCAGCTGGAATCTTCTTCTCTTGTTCTATCGACACTACATGAATCTCCTTTAAGGAAATTTATTTGAATTTATTAGATGGTGCTCGCATCAAGAAATAAGAAAGTTTATAACAATGTTGAGCAGGAGGCTGGAAGAGTGGCAGCGGTGTCTGCATACGAACAACAAGATAATCAAACATATCTCCAGATGCGAAGGAGTCAACTGCTGTTGCTGTGTGGCCAACAGGTATACCGTGAACTGAGGCTGGCGTCCGTCTTCTGTATTTATTTAGAGAGCGGGCGGGCGGCGCGCTATCGGGTGGCTGCAGACTAACGCAATCATCTCGCTCCACTCGCCGCACTCTCCGCGCTTATCTAATATTCACACCAACTCCGTTCGAACCAAAAGCGCATGAAATCGCGTCCGAGCGCGCGTCCCGTCCCCGTCCCGTCTCCGTCCCGTCCCCGGGCCTTCCGCCGGACGACACACTTGCTAGCTTACACCTTTAGATACTGTGTCGACTGCGCCCACCCCTTCACGCAGCTCGGCCCTCAAAGTATCGTTTGTACTCGACCTGACAAGTGAAGACAATAACGGAGACCTTGCCTTGCCTTGCGCTGCTTAATAAAGTTTATGTAATCGAAACTTTGTAATTAATCGTATTAACACTAAGATATATATATGTTACTATATATATATATATGTTATTATATAATAATATAATATAATATTGTAATATGAATTGTTTCGGACGACGCGATATGATTCCTCGCGTTTACTGCAGCAAAAGATTGCACAACTTGCCTGTAGCCAGTCTGTCCGTCCGAGTGTGACGTGCGGGTCTTCCAGAGGAGAGTGAGCAGGCAGCTGGGCTGGTGCGCTCCACCTGACACCAGCAGGGGTGGCACACCACCTGACACCAGCACTGAAGTGTGTGTGAACATTGGCGGTCACCGACACGAGTTCGAAATAACCTCACGCGTATACAACCTTCGCACATTGTACGTGTATACAACCTCGGTATTCTGTCGGATGGAAATGTAAATTAAATAGCTACTTATAATATAATAACTGGCAACAGTTTCCAAGGATTCACAGGATAGCATCCGGGATTCCCCCCTTGGCCTCTTATTGTTTAATATTTTTACTAATTGTTGTATTGTTTAATAATTTTTGCGAATACTCATTGTTCGCCTATAATGTAAAGCTTTTTCTATGTGATATAGAACACGGAGAGTGAAGTGAGATCTCCTTGCATCTCTCCTTACGTAGGGCAGTAGTGGAATGGTGCGTTTTAAATAATATATCTCAAAATGTAATCAATATTCTGATATTAAGTATACCAAAAAAAGAAAAACGTTTAAGACTGAGTAACTTTAAATGCGATATTCTTCAAAACATAGAAGAGATGATAGTTTTGTAAAACTCCTGGGAAAACATTTCTAAAGTAAAGATCTAAGGTTCCTATAAAATATAGCCAGAAAAAAGACTTGAGTTTTTGACCGTGTAAAGATTATATTACTTTGTGTTCCTACGTAACCTGTTGACGAAAATCACAACAGATGAATATATTCTTAACGGAATTGATTGTCTTGTCCTTGAACAATCGCGTCCGCGTGTGTTTTGCACAACCAAGCGCAAACAACGCTCAAGCTAGTACAAATCGCACCATTGCGTACAATACACAAATAATGTAATTATTTAGATTAGAATTTTTGACTTGTTTTATTTTAATAGATGACAAACGAGCTCCTCGGTGAGTGATGGCCGCCGCCGCAACACGAGAGGTTTACCTGGAGGACGGAAATGTTACCTTTCTTAGCTTTACTTTTGTCTTCCGATTATTTTTTTGTTATCAGTAGAAATGTAATGTTGCCCTCCGATCACTGGATGTGGGACTTGACCGGCGCTGCTGCTGGGTGACACATACTATAAAGAAATGTCTGTCGGTTTTGTCTAAAATGAATAAAAAAAGACAATGTTGACGGTACATTCCCAGAGTAAATGTTTATTTGTTGCGATCGTGTCGCGGAGCAACTCACCATGTGGCCAGTTCTATAGTTGAGGATAAGTTGGTATGGTATGCCTACTTGTTGAAGTAAAAGCCCAGCGCACAGAACTGCGCATCAGCGCATCTTCACGTCGCATCAAGGTATTAAATATTTTGAAATAATTATTTAATTACAGAGATTAGATACAGTTAGCTATAAATGTAAACTTCATCAATTTGGTATGTGTCGGACAGTGCGTCGCTGCTGCCGCCACGTTGTCGCTTGCAACGGCTTATGCTCAGAGAATTTCTCACCGACGAAGTTCGCATTAGTTTAATTCCCGATACGAAGCTGAAGCTGCGACCCAGTGTCGACGTTACCGTTAGCGGGCAACGTTACGTTGTTCTGATATTCGTTGTGTTGGGCAGCCAGGTGCGTGGTGATGTAGCCAGGTGCGTGGTGATGGCACAATTAGACTTTGTAATCAAAAGCAGTGAAATTAATTTACGTAAAGTACCGCAGGGTATTAAGTGGATCGAATAAGGACATACGTGGGTCCTTATGTTGCGCACTGGACCATGGCGGGGGCTCGAGGAACTGGAACCACGATGTCGATATATGAAAATCCTCATTTGCAAAAACAGAAGCAACCATTACCATTACCATTGCCGGGGCAACGACTTAACTTCTTACATGATGTCGGCAAGTCTTCAAAAATCGTTAACAATCATTGAACATAAAAAAAATATTATTAATTCCTTTTTAAAAACGCCACAATGAAAAACAAAGGATATTCTCCCTTTTTTATTCTTTTTATTCGGGCTGTAGGCCGCTGCTAGCCCGCGGGCTTTTACAGTTTCGCCGGGTTGAGAGGTGACCGAGCGCTAATGGCGCTCAGCCGAGAAATTTATTAGTGGGTAACCAGCACAAGGGGCCCGAGAGGGCTGAACTTCGGCTCGGTAAGTTGCTTCTGACTACGGATTAGAAATATTCTCGCAAATTTAAAAATTTACATGTTCCATTTTAGAATTCCATAATTGACTTTTCATATTTTGTTTGTCGGAAGTGGGCAGTTCCAGAAACATTGAGAATGTTACACGTGCCAGCTCACTGGACGTGTTGCTAAGTTTCTTGAGAACCTCTGGCACTGATATCGCACGGTCTAGCATTGACGTCATGGACGACGGTATTAATTGGGAGAAGAAGGAGGAGAATAAAAATGAAACGATTAGTCGAGTGGTGGCGCGGGGCGACCATGTTGTGGACAATATACAGGAACGTGGCTTTCATCTGATACACAGATGATATAACCAGAAAAATGGCAGAAGAAGTGGTGCCAGCAGCTTCATAAAATTTACCACTATACCATACCGGGAATATGCATCTATAAATAAATATTATGCGTAAATTGTGATTATCAAGTTTAAACATAACCACCGCGGCCGCCCTATACTCATAACAACGAACGTAACCACTGCGACCGCCCTATACACATCACAACAAACATTTTTCTTTATTAGATCCGCCATTTTAAAGTCGTACCGAGCACGGAAGTATATGTTTCCTAGAACATTTGTCTAAACACAATTCTGAATACAATACTGAATACGTCACCCCTGCGTGCCGACCGGCCGCGCTATCGCCGCTGACGTCGCACCATTCGACACTAACGAGCGTTCGGTTCCTGGATTAGTTAAATCTATTCACAATGGTTTATGGAGCATTTGGAATTGGAGTCACGCCTCCCGTTCCGTGAACAGGTGCTTCTAATTAATTCACCTCATCGTTGGTTCGCCGGCCAGCGCCAAGTGCTTCGTCTATACTTCTATCTTTGCCCTCATCTCAATGCATACTGTACCGACAATAACAATAACAATCCTGCCGACCTATGTCTTGTTTAATCATACATTTATTTAGAATGGAAGTCTTTGTTAAGACGCGCGGCTCCTACTGTCTTCGTGGTTGGTGTCAACTCTCGGCGAAGTGTACGCTACGGGGGTGTGCAGATGGTAGATGGTCTTATCATCACTAATTATATTCTTAGAGTTTCTGGTTTTCATTTAGTTTTAATAAAAAATATATTTACGTTTCCAAACTATAAATAATGAATATAATCTTTAATTAAGGTACAAAGTGGCCTCATCTGCCTCATCAGGCCTCGGCAGCGGGGACAGCGAGGCAGCGGGGCAGCGGGTGCGCGCGATCGGTATGGGCGGCGCGTGCGACATTACAATGCAGGCGGCACAGCGGCGCATGCCAAGCGCGGCTTCGGGGAAGGAAGCTCCTCGGGAGCGCACCTGGTCCGCCGCCACCTGACGATTGCCTATCTGCCTCTAAATACATGTTTATTGATGAATCACGGCCAATTATAATAAACGTCACGCGCACCGTAATGCCCGCAGTGGGAAACAAAAGAGTTATATCGTGCCAGGGATACTGTCCACGTCCAACGACAACTGTGCCGAGCGTCAGGCTCCTATGGCAGCGGACACCGAGAGTTGTGGCCACGATACCCACGACCAGTGTGGCCACAACGGGCGCAAATCTGTAATTCTTTTTTAAAAACAACGAAGCTTTGTCCCTCTTTGTTCCTGCGCTGAAACATAATTAATCCACGTCGAACTTTTGCAACAAGTAGCGAGTCGTGTCCAGTTCCGTGTACATATTGCCACCTTGCTTGTTGTAGTGGTAAGAATTTTTTAATTTGTAATGAGCATTTGTGTGTCACTACAAAGGGACAGCAAGCACTTCGATCTATTGCTTAAGCCGCGGGAGCTGCATGGATTGAATGAGCTGGCCAGCAACGGGCAGCAGCGTCACTAGTACGAAGAGTTACGCCCTGCGACCGACATCTTTACCCCCAATTATGGCAAACCATACCACACCACGACCCGCAGTCCCGGTCGCCCCGCTATCCCCACCACGGCGGCAGTCATGGTTCCGGTTGGTCTAAGAATCCCCGGGTCTATCTTCCCCTGTATTTGTTAGATAATTTTATGCTAGTCTATGGTATTTAATTGATTTAGATATATTGTGAATATTGTTACGTAGTATAAAGCTATTATACATGTCAGGCAGGACCTCAGGAGCTGACGGACGCAGCTTACCCTGACCGGTCATTAGCGCGAACATTCATTGAGAAGATAATGTTAATTATAAGCGTGGCATCCCTGCTCGGCACTCTGCAGACCAGCTGCACTGTTGACGAAGGCACCTCGCCACCTCGCCGCCAATTGCTACTACGCACCGGCAAATACCGATAACCCTAATTGCCTTCAGGGTTACACGGGATACAGACACGGGACACAGACTTTATAAATTTATATACAAGAAAGTATAATGTCAAAAGTATAATATCAAAGGGAAATATTAACACATCTGGAATATCAGCTTCCGATGTACAGAATTTCCAATATTTATTAGATAATTATAACTTATATAATTATAAATTTAAGTTCGATATTCGAACGCTTAACCGCGACCCGATGACACGTGGCGGCCACGGCCCGCGCGACCTTTATACTCTTACCCAACATATGTTCAACAGTGCGACACACTGCCGCCGTTGGAACCCCTCGATCCTCACACTTAGTAGACGAAACACAGCAGCGTATTGTTGCTTCATAATGATAGTATTTAGTGAAGAAGCGCAACGACAGCCTGTAACATGTCTGCCCTCCTCCGCTCGAATACTTGGTTTCATCTCATGATGGTAAGATGTGCACAGAGCAGTGATATTCGTTGCCATCCAATGTGGTGCACGTCAAAGTATGAGCTGGTCAGCAAAGCAGTGAAACTTTTTTTTGTATTGAAGTTGTTGTGGTGCGGTGAACTCGAGTCTTCGGAGGCTTCGGAGATAAAATAATAGAGTGGACACTTTGTTATATTAATAATAACTTTATTAGATAGAGACATCATATGTTGAAGCCAAAATCCGTCGAAGTGCGATCTCGTCCACTTAGTATTCCAGTGCAATAGTGCGAAGGTCACCGCACCCGTTTATATTGGGTCCCAATTAGTTATCAGAATTCATTTAGCAGCGTGTGCCTCACGTCAGCATGCATCATGCGTCACGATGTCTCAATACATTATACTAATACACAGCTGCTCCTAATGTATTTATTTCGTCAGAATGATTACATGCGAACCTACCACGTGTCCGACGACAATGGAAAACCTCGTGGAGAATCGGGTCTCAAAATATCGGTACATCTTACTTTAGATTTGAAATAAAAGAACGAACTCCTTGTATTAGGTTCACCACCGTCGCCAGGCCGCGCCCTGCACTACGTCCGCCGACGCGCGGCTCCGCTCGAGATCCTGTCTCCCGCGGCGGCCATCGCTTCAGCGGCCCGTGTGCTATATATGCCATCCCAGGAGAACTCACTTCGCCTTCCCATCGTGGGAAGCATATGAGATGTGAATTTTCCTGACCTCTCAATTTACAGCTAGGTTGTTGCATTTCTTTATCACGTGAGTCATGTACCACAGACTGCAAGACCAGTAGGTGTGTGTATGCAGCAGGTGCTTACCTGACCTTCGCCTGACCAAATTACCAAATCTGCCACATATGTTCACACAGTTTATGTGCACACATTTTATTTGCACACAGTTCACCAATTCTACGGAAACGGAAGTGCTGGCGTTACAGTGAGATGTGGCAGTTTGACAGATCAGTTGCTCATGCGACATTCATTCGAACTTCTCGTGAAGTAATCGCATCCCCGGGGCAACGTTACGCGTGAGGGATAGCTTATCGATGTGAACATATAAAACATCTGGTTGCAGTAGATCTCTATTATCAGGAATGAAAAACTAGTTATTTGTTGGGGATTGTTTGAGAGTTATCGAAGCTGTACTTATTTAAAAATACTACGGGTTGACTGTCAGTCTGTACCGCTAGGTGTCAACATCTCTGTAAAACAGTAAGAAAACATATGTCAGTCATCCCTACACGGGGAAACACAACCCCTTCATGGTGAGGTAGCAGCACGCGGCTGTGTTTCCTTTGATGAGCGTAGGGATCCCGAGACCATCATTACTGGTGGCAAAGCATTTGGTCTTAGTCCTTAGGGGGTGACAGCACATCAGCATTATCAAGCAGGAATCACTTACCATCAGTTCAACTGTCAAGTTATTTGACACTCTACATACTAAAAATAGAACGATCCGTGGACAGTGTCTTAGCTTGTCAGTAATATATTTAGAAATAAACCAAACACAAAACATGTAAAAGCCGCAGTGTCGAGGTGGGGAGGCGCGCGACACTTCATTAAAGGGAACGGACACGGTTCGCTATTATTTATTAATTATATCGTATCTGTACGTTGAGGTTCACCTTCTCGCCAGCAGCACATATGCTCCATTTCCTCAGATGGTAATTGTTGTTTGTGGGACACGTAGGTTCGCTGTTTGTCCAGGAGATTGTTATTGTGACTATGGTGGAACCACGTTGCAGTGAGCTTCTAGCAGCACGTGCCGCCCGCGGCCCGCGTCTCATCCCCGTGACCACGCCCGAGTAGAACACCAGTAACCCACCGGTACCAGTACCGGGCATCCCGCCGCAACCCTCCGGGGTGGCGATGCTATTGTATCTTGCGAGTGAACGTTGGTATTCGAGTTGCAGGTGGACTGTATGCTGGATTGACATTGTTAGATTCATAAAAATATAGGTTTTTACAGCAAATAATGATTTTACCTGCAATAATGGATCCGTCTGAAGTCCGGGGCCACTGGAATAGGTTCTTCAGTCAACATGTTTGTTTTAGAGGAATCTTTCAACTTGAATCCGTGACAGCCTATAGCCCATTATTTGTATTAGTTTTATTGATAGAGGATATTATGAAATTTTCACCGATGGTTCAAAGTATGAAACTGAAGAAGGTGCTGCACTTTTGGATCTCCAAAGTGGATGTAGCATGAGGTATAGGATTGAACCCACTATATCTATCGTGAACTTTGAATTGATCACATTGTCACACAGAGACTCGATCAATTTCAATAAGTTCGTTCGATGTAGCTCGCCACACGTGCGAGGGCAACCGATTGCCTGTCGCATACGAGAAGTAATCCTGAGGCTGCAACTACGTAATCAGAGCGTAAGGCGCCAGTGGATCTGTGGATCATCTAGGCGGAAGAAAATAACGAAGTAGATACCCCATGGGTGTAGACACATTAGATAGAAATGTAGAGAAAGTTGTCCTAACAGTGCGTTCTGTCTGCATTCTTTTTTATAAATAAAACAAATATGTATTGGTAAAGTAAATAACATAAACCTTTTAATTTTCCTCTCATTGGAGGAGCGTAAATAAAGTTGTCGGCGGCGCGGGCCGGCCGGCGCTGGCGGCGGGCCAAATGGTGATTGGGAACATTTTATATGCAGTCCCAGACTAGATACAACAACCTGAAGACGCTATTTAATTCTACAGTGTGAGAAAAAAATTTATATTGTTCAGTGTAGCGGCAGACGAGAGTCCTCAAGAACTACCAGTGTAGCGGCAGACGAGAGTCCTCGCGAACTAACAGTGTAGCGGCAGACGAGAGTCCTCGCGAACTAACAGTGTAGCGACAGACGAGAGTCCTCGCGAACTAACAGTGTAGCGACAGACGAGAGTCCTTACGAACTAACAGTGTAGCGGAAGACGAGAGTCCTCGTGGACGTCCCGGCGCTCATATCGCATGCATATTCATCACGGAGGTTGATGCCGCGCCACCATCGCGTGGGAAGCTGCAACGCGCCGGGACGCGAGATGCGCATCTCTTGCGATGTCGCCAGCAGACGAGGTCGGCTCCGGCGTCACCTCGCCGCATGTGGGTCACACGTCCCGACGCCGATCGTCGTGACGATTGCCCAGCGGCTGTGAACGTGTGAGCGAACGTAGCGTCGCGGACGGCAGGCGTGGATGCTGCATTATGCAGATGCTTAAGATAAAGACGTAACTTTTTTAATATTCAATAATACTACATATTAAATGAAACAAATTTTCCAAATTTTATCGCAATTCATTTCAAACTTTTATATAATTCCCGATGTTTCGAGAGCTTTAGAGTACTCGTGGTGGCGATGGATTTTACCTAAATTTAAAATTTAATTATGGTTTTTTACTGCACGTGCGCAGTCCGCTACCACTGCAGGCCGCGCGCTGCCCGGCGCAGCCAGGCTGCGGCCGCAACGTTCCAACATGATGTCCTCCTGGTGGACTCCGACCACGACGATGTCTGCTCATTATTGCCGGGTAATATCATCTGCGCAGGATATTGCATGCTGCCATAAGCATTTGCGCAAACACAGAGATACTCGTCGTTCCCTTCCCCAGCTCGGCATAACGTACGTGCAATAAGATCTGGGTAGGGTTCAAACACAGTGTCAGGGACAAACCCACACCCAAACACAGCGTCAGGGACACACCCACACCCGAAAACCAACAATTTGTGATGATGCACACATATTGTTGCTGGGCTGGGAATCGAACACCGGATCCGCGACGTATCAGTCAGGTAGTCTAATCACTATACCACGCCGCCGTTTCCGGCAGCGTTGATATACTGCCGAAGTCGACAACAAACTCGCAAGCGTTGGCTGCCTATCATAATGTCATATCCTTTTATAAGATAAGAACTTCATGATAAAGCAAAAAGAACCTGAGAGATGAAACAATAGATATATACTGTTTACAAATTAAGATGTTATCTGTGACACCGATGCGACATGGTTTATCTGACGTTTATCACGTTTAGGTGAGAGCGCACGCCATGGACGAGTATCAGACGCTTAGTAAAATTTACAAATCGATAAGTTTGACTTTAAACTATATCCTTTAATAATTTATTTAGAAACGAGGCCGTGGTCCCGCGGAACCCCAGTTCCTACCCGTCGCCGGTAGACACGCCGACGAAACATTACCGGCTCCCACGTGATGTCTCGCCGCGGCAGTACGTGTGCACACACAGTTTTACTTTTATATGCACACATATTTTTGTAACGTTTTACATTTAATATTGAGGGTCGCGACTTGGCGCGCGGGGCAGGCCAGACAGCACCTGCCCCTGCCCATCATGCAGCGTCTGCCGAGGCTCCTGACCTTCAGTAGTGGCATCTTTCGCGATTAATATTTGCGTTAGACATAAGATCTTTCTTAATTTTTTTAATGTTTATTAATTAATATTTAGTTTATATTTACATAAATGTAAATATATTGTTCATGTTGGTACCAATAAACTATTATTATAATTATGAGGTCGTTGCATATGAAATTACCGCAGTAAGTAATAAACGGTTTTTTCAATGAAATTATAAATTTAAGCCTAATATTGTTATATCTGCGTGACCTGAGTATAAAGGGTCAAAGTCCTTTTTTTGCCTTAAATAAATAAGTTGATTCAGAAATCCATCGTTGGGATTTTACCGAGATACAATACAGTTTACAGTGTTCGGCATCAAGCAGTAGTGTGTGACACATCTGCGCGCGCCAGCTGATCACCCGATCATATCGCACTCTCTGGCCAGCCTGGTGCCAGGTTGATTGGCAGCTCATACAACTGGCAAAGCAACTCCTGGAACTGATGTCGAGCGAACATGCCATCGCTCGACACGTTCTTGACTCAGATTTTTTGTTTTAAATCTCCTCACATGCAATGTTACCCTTCTCATCTTGCTTATTCAAAAAGTAATGATTTTTCGAAAAACTTTTACCCTTTACCAGCAGCTACGCCTGACTCCTCTACGCCGAGGTCAGTTGTTAGTATCGTCCGTGCAATATATTATACCTTCAGTTTACAGTGCGCTAGTATTTAATTACGGCCGCCACTAACGTGAACGTAGGAAAGAGGGTCGATTGAGAGAAGGTTCAGATGTTGTGCATTCCGACCATTTAATATTAAGGCGCGTACCCTGACCCATATTCCGTTAGAGTGCCGGCCAGCCAGTGGCTAGCGAGCGAGGCAGCGTAAACAATAGGGAGCAAGTGCGCGTGAGTTGCGTGCCGGAGCCGCTGCAGCCGGCGATGCGCCAGATATCGGATCATTTAGCGGAGCGCACGATAGGGATGTCCCCAGCACTGCTGGTGCTGGCGCGATGCCGTCGTCAACATGATATTGCTCCCGTGTGGTGAGCGGTGACAACCGATGGCATTTTTATTTTTTACCACTTCCCCAGATTTTTCATTTCATGCAACGTTGTCATCCATCAAATGTTAGAAACATTAAATATCTTGAGTACAAAGTGAGTACACTCGTGTATAGTGATTTAGATATAAAACGAATCTTAAAAGTTAAGCACATTTTTTAGAGCGTAATTTAATTGCAACAAAGAAAACTTGCGGTTTATCGGAGTGTCGTCCTTGTGACAAGTTTTACCCAAAATCTTACAGTGAACTACTACTACTTAAGCATCTTTTTATTTAATATTTGAAGCAAGCGAGAAATAAAATCTATTAATTTTCATATAGAGGCGACGTCTAGGCACGACGTCTCTTTATACAGAAATATAAAACAAATGTCTTTCTGTAACACCAACTGGCGGCCGCCGGCCCCGCCTGGCCGACACAGCTGCACAACTAAGATAGCAAATATCTTGAAACTTGAAACCTCTCAAATAAATAATCTTATAATACTTTCGTGCGACAGCGCCGGTAGGTCGTGGTGGATCTGCATAATATCTGCGAGGCAGATAGCATTTAGTGGTTTTTGTCCTAATCGGATGGTAATTCGGCGCTCGCTAAAACAGTTCCCCTGTCCGGGTGCCTTATCGCCGCCAGCGCCGCCAGCTGCGGCCAGCTGCGGCCACTTTAGTTAACTCGTTTCGTGAACACTTATAATTAAAGTGACATAAATCTTCTGCACTCGCGGGCAATAAAGGTGGAGCAACAACCTCGCGAATCCGTCGCACCGCCGGACCGTGGGCGCTAAGTGCATCGCGCAGAATGAGCTCATTTAAAAACAAATTATAATTATAACGAACGACGTAATTACAGTCGTTATGTAAAGTAATCACTCTGTTAAAGTCTGCTCTAATTAAACAATGGCCGCGGCGATCGCATTTCAATTTACACCATGAGATGAACATTAAACAGGTTTCACTTAAAACGTTCATGCAAAAACATATTTGATTAACTTAACTACTTTGAATATATGATGAGTAAATAGAGATCAGTAGTCGGTCCACTGTGTTTGGGTTGTGTTTGCTGGTATCCGCGGATTCCCTGCGCGTGCGCACGCTCTGTCGCGAGTTCCTGGAGCCAAACTTGTCTTTAGTTATAGCGTTATGTCTTGGTTGACATTGGTTGCAGTTCTAG
Source organism: Teinopalpus imperialis (assembly GCA_029286865.1). Taxonomy (NCBI): domain Eukaryota; kingdom Metazoa; phylum Arthropoda; class Insecta; order Lepidoptera; family Papilionidae; genus Teinopalpus; species Teinopalpus imperialis. The sequence goes on from JAGSMU010000013.1 coordinate 174,392, forward strand.
CGCAGCCGGTGCAGCCCGCGGGGCGAAGAGTGAGGTCACCCCTCTTACTTAGGATTTACTTTAAAATTTAGATACAATATGTTTAGTACTAAAGAGTAATGTGATAAAAAATCGCATATATTTTCATTTTGCAAAATAATAAGGATTAAATAACAGTCAAAAAATTGTTAAAAAAACGTGAGCCGAGATCGCAGCTTCGTGCTGGCAAGGCGAGGATCTGGCGTCGGTCAACGGGACTGACCTGGCCACGCGTCGATGCCGTGGCGACAAGTGTGGCACGCATGAGGCCGCCACCCTGGCCGCGGCGCCATACTGGCTGCGGCGGAGGGCAGGGCAGGCCCAGGTTCGGTATGTGACGTCCCGCGGCGTCACTTGTCCGCCGCCTTCAGTTCGCAACGCTTTGTCTTCTTTTGCATAATCGATTGTTTGGGCGCAATTATAATTTAATTATCCGCCAGTTCCTGAGGCAGTGCGTCCGCCGCGCCGGGGCTGCGGGCTCGCACGCTCCCTGCGCGTCTCTCATTGTCGGCGACAGATGTTACTGCCTCACTCGGCAGTTAATGTCTCGTGAAATAACTCGTTAAATAATCTAAGTACGTCCACGTTACATAACTTGATATTGAGCTGACTAATTATTAAGTTAATTTATTATTAACAAGAAAAGGCAAAGAAAAATGATTGCTTAGTTATGCGATTAGAGACTTTGGATTGCAGTTCAAGGGTTGGTGGACACAAGCAAATCCTGTAGTCTGTATAAGTAACAAAGTTTTGGTTTCGGAGCCCACTGTAACCAGCCTACCTTGGACTTTATTTGGTCACCTCCAGCCGGGTCGCGGGGAGTGGGGCGAGGAGCGCCACACTCGTGAGCAGATAAGAAATCGCCAACTGCCGCAGCGTGCAACGGCTGGAGGTGGCAGATTAAAAAGCGTCAAGTGATTATGATAGCAGTCGAAAAAGGCCGATAATATACGCATTAAGTGGTATAGTGGCCGGAACGCGCAGTAATTTATGCGCGGCGGGCGGCGGGGGGCCTGAGCAGCGGGCGGCGGGGGGCGTACGGCGATTTCACGCACATCTGTCGCAACAACTTTCGCAAATGGCTCACCTCTGATTTTTTTAAGCTTCCTCTATGATGACCTTTTACTCGCTCGACATTTTTTTTATCTTAAAACTCGATAAAAACCAATGCGATCTTGAACAAACTGCAGATTAAAAGATATAGACATAACAGAATTTATAGATTCCGACTCATATAGAAGTCCTATTGACTTTATTTATTTTGTTATACACTTCTTTTGTTTTTTTACATTTATGTGATGCCGAAACAAAAAGAAGGAGTGGGAATACGTAGCAAGAGCTGTCCGGAAGGTGCGTCAGCCCCACGGGCCGCTCGCCAGCAGTCAGTCAGACTGCGTGCTTTTGTCATCCTCACAATATAAAGGAAGATAGAATGGAATAAATAAAATGGAACGAGCTGTTATTGCAGAATCTGTAGTTTAACGTTCACCCCGTGTTGAACGTTCACATATTCGAGTCATATCAATTTAGGAAACATTTGTAAATATAAATATAAAATATAAATAAATCTGGTATTTAACGTGCGTGGAAGCGTGGAACTAACTTAATTATTTTCCCATGACCACTTTGATGATGGTGTTGGAGATGAAGAGATTTATAATTAAACAAGCTTCAATTAGCAGCATCTAGCCAGAGCACCACGTGACATGTGTTACGATTTTGGCTCAACGAGAAATAATCGTGGCTCATCTTCTCAACTAAATCCCACATACACCACACACACCCATACACCTAAAGTGCCAAACCAAAAAATGCTATGTCACAAAAGATCTAAAACAATTGCTTATTTCAGCTCGCTAAGAGGGATTATACAATTTGCAGCATTATATTAAACTTGTTAATCGTTAATAAGATTTAATTCGGTCCAGGGATTCTATTGCACGAATCGTAAGTACTACACGTAAGCTGAATGTCTGAACGTTCTCCACCTGTATTTTCGTAATCATCTGACTCTGCGAATCGAATTTTCTTGCAAGTTTCAAGTTCCAAGATGTATAAATTGGACAAACAGTTCGTTTGAAGCGACTAATTCACTTAACATTCCAATTTACTGGTGACGTAACGATGCCTCCACATTTGTCACCAGTTGACGTCTCCATTTGTGGCGGCCACGGAAGCGTCGAGTCCTGACTTGACTTGAATGTAAGATTATCGACGTCCTTCGACATCGGCTACGTACGGTATACACCACAACTGGTCAGTTATAGGACACGAGTACGCTTCAACTACACTGTAACTTACATATGATATTGTACCAATAACTATGACAATAATTGTTTTTGTTTTAGTATCACTTGAATAAATTCATTTTAATTTTAAACGCGCATACAGTTATCCTGACGCGTTATGTTATTTTTGCTACCCATGTCCGTTGTCTCTAGAACCCTGTACTCCAAGCCACTTGCTACTTTTTGCTACCCATGTCCGTTGTCTCTAGAACCCTGTACTCCAAGCCACTTGCTACTTTTTGCTACCCATGTCCGTTGTCTCTAGAACCCTGTACTCCAAGCCACTTGCTACTTTTTGCTACCCATGTCCGTTGTCTCTAGAACCCTGCACTCCAAGCCCTTTGCTACTTTTCCGCTAGTTGTGAGGACGTGGTCTCTCCATCCGTACGTTCGCTAGTGTTTGTCTGGTTTTCATTTTCCTGACAACCTTGCATTCATTTAGTTTATTTAACAATATTTTTAATTCACACTAATGATGAGCCACATATAAACTTCGCTTCAAAACGCATAAGTGACATACATACATACATATTTTATATATAGTGACAAAAGTCAGTATTCATGACAAACTACAGTTTATTTTTATTGAACATGCAATCAAACTTAAAATATTAACCTTAGCGAGGCTAAAACAATCGTACACATCGCTAGTGGCGAGAGTATCAATTGCAGAGGAGGTGGGGGCGGTGCGCGGGAGCGGGGGCGCCGACAATTAGCGGCCTCTTTTTTAATTCCCGCAAATTGTAAAGACCAAGGCGCGACCCAACGGCTCCTTTGAATAGAGCCGGAATAGCACGCACTCATTCGAATCGAGGACACGATTGCCACTAGCGCCACGAGGCTCGAGCGGCTTGTGGCCGTGGCAGCGCAGATCTCGTGTCCCGCTCATACAATATACAATAGTTGGTAAACGAGCCAGAAGCTCCAGCACCGCTCACGGACTTCCACAACACCAGAGGAGTCGCAGATACGTTGCCGGTCTTTAATAAAGGTGTAAGTATTTTTCCCGAAGGTCCCTAAGTTATATCGGTTCGGAATTAAAGGGAGTAACAGAACTGATTCCATAAGCTAGTTATGTATGTCAGAAATCTTCATGGAATCTTCACCGTGGGGCGCACGGTGGAGACCACAGGCACGCCTGCCTGGTGGTGACGATGAAGTTTCGAACTGTAAATGTCCTAGTGTCCTATATTATTACTTAAAATTTTTATCCACTGGTAATGGTGACCACGGCGAAGGGTCCGCGCCTCCCCCCCTCCCACCCACCGCACGTGCCCCGAGTGCGTCTGAGAACTTCTTGTTAATCATCCAAGTGCAACAACTGTTCATTTTGATATCTGTAATTTATTTTTAACTTGTATTTTTAACTTGTATTTTTAACTTGTATTACCGCGACCTGAGATTTAAGGAAGTAATGAAATTTGCAATTAATTTTTCACCCATCTCCAGACATCTGGATAATCTGAAATGTTGCAGACGTATATAACTAATAACTTTATGACTTTGTATTGTTGCAGTTTTTTTAAAACATTTATTATTATAAACAATATTTCACCTAAATATCTTTTTAAAACTATTAAAAATATTAACTCATCTTTTTTTAATTTTTACGAAGCGATTCACTTCTGCGAAGGGTTCACGTGTATCGGTCACCGTAGCGCATTGTCAACTTACATGTCTTCGGTATATTTAGTCGGAGGTGAATATGCAAAGTATTTACCTCCGACGACAAGGACTAAGACGAAACGTCTCGAGCATTACCTTCAAATACGTCACCTAAGCACTTGCACTTCCGCTTATAAGTCCAGATACAAGGTCCTGAACCGCGCAGATTGTCTCGGCGGGGCTGGGGCGGCGCAGTTCCGCGCGACACCCGCATTGTATGCAAATGCGCGGCAGCTCGCGCCACACTAGCGGCAGCTCGCGCCACACTAGCGGCCGCACGCCGCACGCCGCTATATCGTAATTATATGCCGACATGTCGCTCTTGTGCTCCCACTACTTATTACCACAAGTTATTTTTTATAAATACTTTTTCATCAATAACTTAAACATTGTTTTTACTTCGTACTGCGTTAAACTCATTGTGCTACATTTAATCGCGGCTGACCGCGGTCCGCGCAGCCCGCCAACAACATATAATTGAACACGAGCCTTCCAATAAACGGAATCAGATATTCGCGCAAACAAAGCGAGGGCCCGATCTATTAAAATTATCATTTCTCGCGCGGAATACGAAAAATTGATAAGAAGCATTTACATTCGCGTGGTATGAATGGTGTGGGGCGTGCGGTGCCAATTACTGCGCGAATCTGATACCGCTAACAAGCCGATGGTATCGGCCGCGCCGGGCATTCAAATTCCTGCAACCAACACCGGGCTCCCCCGCTATCTCCTCGACGCAGGAAACCATACTCTAAGTTAAGGACGCAGGTTTGCTTCGTGCGCGTCGGGCCTGCAGTCACTTTGCATGATGGCGTGAATTACGCGACCGCGGGTCGTTATTGTGCGATCGCGGAAGGTGGCCGTCGCCGTCGGAGAAGGTACTTTATCTAGACGGGATACGGTCGAGATGGGGCGAGCGGGTTGGCGAGGAGCGGAGCATTGTAGTGGAGGTGGCATATTTCACGCAGATGGCGCGATAGGCCGATTGTGCGGCTGCGGTGCGATAAGGTGTTATCACGCGACAGCAGCGCTCCGCCGTGAATCAGCAGTGGCCGTGACCGCAACTAGTTGCGGCGCGGACAGCCGACAACCTTGTATTGTATTCGGCGGCCGCTGCTGTCGTCTGCGGGACAGCGCCACCGCAGCCTTCCTGAGATTAACATCTGGAGCAGACCGAAGAAAACTGGACATTTTATTCCAATAGTGACTAACAATTGTTGCTATTATAAATTATTTTAGAGTCAGATCCAAAATAAATTGGTATTACATGCCTCTTGCGTAATTATTCAGGTCACATCCTTGTACTGGTCCGCTCTTATGGATGTAATAACATAGGGTCACCAAAAGACAGCAGTTGCATGAATACTATACTACTGCCCACATATATTGTAATGATATTCATTCCTTCCTAAATACCTTTGCTATTTTATATCATGCGCAAATTTTCCTGTGTCAGTCAATGGTCGTCGTCTCTTTTAATTTAGTCGAGGTGGCGGAGGAGCAGGCGAGGAGCAGGGGGGAGTGTGTACCACCCATGGTACTTTTGAACAGGTGTAAAGAAAGGTTTTAATAAGTATTTCGTGTCTCTCATAAGTATTTGAATCCCTAGTCTGTACCGCGTCACTCCTCATTGCTGCGTCGCGTTGCCAACATGGTTTCAAATCAGGTCGTTCTATAAACATTAATCTAACATTTTTTTATATCACGCGTAAATAAATTTAGATTCCGGTCGTCAGATCGATGCCACCTTCCCTGATTTTCCAAGTGCATTTGATAATGTTCGACATGAAATACTATTACAAAAATTGTGTCTCAGGGCATATCTGCGTCACTGTCAGAATGGTTTGCATGATATCTGTTAAACACACTTCAAGTTGTGTCATTAAAAGAAAAGAACCTGCGAAATAAAAAACCGACTGTTAAGTAGGTTTGTTATTTTGCAGGTTCTGGCGTGCCGCAAGGTTACATTTTGCAAGTTCTGGCGTGCCGCAAGGTTACATTTTGCAGGTTCTGGCGTGCCGCAAGGTTACATTTTGCAAGTTCTGGCGTGCCGCAAGGTTACATTTTGCAGGTTCTGGCGTGCCGCAAGGTTACATTTTGCAGGTTCTGGCGTGCCGCAAGGTTACATTTTGCAGGTTCTGGCGTGCCGCAAGGTTACATTTTGCAGGTTCTGGCGTGCCGCAAGGTTACATTTGAGTTCAATTTTCTTTGCCTTGTACATTAACGATTTATTCGAATACTGTAGATTTTCATTATTTTCCATAATATGCAAAATTATTACATAAGTCCCGATGATATACAATTGGCACAGAATGACCGAGATAGAGTTGTAAGGTGGCCATGGCGGCCAGTGGCGGTATGTTGAATGAAGGGCTGCTTTAATAAGTACACAAGGAAACAAAACACTTCAATTAAAATATACGCTGCATGGTGTGGAGTTACTAGAGCTACTGACTTGAGCGATTTAATGAACTTAATAAAGTTAACTTTGTTGGTAATGTGAATACTATAACAACCGAAGCGACGCAAATGCTTGGCTTCAATAAACCTAATACAATGACTTAAATTAAATATTTTGTAATAGAAATGAATCCACAGTCAATTGGAGTATGCACCGAGTTCTCACGAAATTTCTTGCTTTCAGTGTGCCGGGTGTTCCATACCGGAACATGTACGACCTAACACTGGGCACTTCCGAATGATACCTTTGTTCGTACGAAGGAGTCTCATAGGCGATATTCTTTTTATTATTTCAGAACAAAGTGGTGAACGACGTGTAGATCGCTGCTAACTTACGTACGTACATAACTTATGCTCCCTGAACATACACTGAAACCCAATGAGCAACTGTTTTTTTATGCATTATTGCAAAACAACGTTAGGGTTGCAGTCGGCTATAGAAAGAATTTGTGCAATTAAATATAGAAGCAGGAAGCCAGCAGGCGATGTATTGCACAATTAAATATAGAAGCAGGAAGCCAGCAGGCGATGTATTGCACAATTAAATATAGAAGCAGGAAGCCAGCAGGCGATGTATTGCACAATTAAATATAGAAGCAGGAAGCCAGCAGGCGATGTATTGCACAATTAAATATAGAAGCAGGAAGCCAGCAGCGATGTATTGCACAATTCTAGCACAAGGTGCCGCAAGCGTTCCAAGCGTCAGATTAACTTTTGCTATTTTATTTTCTTGTATATTTTTTCTTTCGTTTAGATCATAATTTCGTTCGACCTCTTAATTTCCACTAAATATATTTTTAATTATGAAATTGTCAAAAAGTGAACAAGTTATTTCATGTCTTTATCTTAATTTAATTTTAATTTTGTATGTTACTTTGAATTTCATTTTATTATGATTTTATTTTATTTATTTGATTTTGATACTCAAATTTTCTTTTTGTTTATATTTTTATTCCGTAATTGTTTTGATTCATCCATTAGTTTATAGATTTGTGAATTTAAATTAATTTTCTTGTATGTACTGTATGTACTGTAGATATCTCACATTAAATAAATAAATAAACAGGTGTTGCACGTGGTTCTAACCAAGTTTCTTGTGCGATTTCTTCTTCGTTAGCGGTAAAGTATGCGCGTACACTTGCAACTATTTGAAAGTGAATCGTAACGACTTATGATGACGTATAAATAATTACTGGCAAGACACGACCTAGTATATAAATCGGAAAAATATTCAGATCCTTATCAGTCGCACGGGGTTTGGAAACAATAACTTTTGGACTTCAGGAAATATTTGCTTTGCTTGGGATCTGGTACAAGACGCCCCAGCACTCGGCTCCCATGGCGGCGGCTCCTTTGAATAATTCGCGCATGGCCCCTGGATTTATGGCCTGAAGACAGCGCGGCGGACAATTAACTGATTTGCCTAGCCAGTTGTGTTCTATTTGTGTTCGCTGCGGGGGCGAGACCCGCGCGCTGTTGCAATAAAGCTTACGAGTGCGCCCGCCCTGTTATTAATTCGGTGTCGATTTAATTGTCTATTATTAGAATACGTATAACAAGTCTTTATAAAAATTCGTTATAATTGGAAATCGATTCTAAATTTAAAATTGCTGTCACTAAACGTGTGACACGCGAGCTGCCGTGACACGAGTCTAGTGGTCCCGTCTCCGACGCACACTCCTGATACGATAGTAATAAAAACGCTGGTTCATAAATACAATTATGTCCTTTTTGTCTGAAATGCAATTGTAGCGAGATGCTCACACTTGTAATTAGAAGATGAAGGCGCGAAGTGGCAGCGTCCAACAAAGCGGCAATTACTGGTGGCTTCCCATGGGCCGCCGGACAATTATATAATTGGCGAGGAGCCGGCCTCACTCCTCCCGCGCTCCCTCTCGCTTCCTCCGCCGTGAGAACCGCGCGGTCACTGTGATGATGTGCATGCACCGTAGGAGACCATTAGGTCACGCCTAGACTTACGTCATTTTAAAGCAGTAATAAATATAAATATAAAAAATAAGCTATTTAGAACGCACAGGCCGCCAGGCTGCCAGGCTGCTAGAAGCAGTGAGATTCGAACCCACCACGGACAGTGCCGATGTGATAATGTGGTGCAGTCCACCGAGAAGATATCTTCAGTTGACATCAACTGCGCAGGATATATTATAGTGCTTTGGACAGAGGCACTCGGTCGTGGCCCCCTACCCACATCCGAAACATGATTGACATACGGCTCGGGTCCGCCGCTCTACTCCTGTATGACAGTTTGCTGTGTAACTATTTGTATGATCATGACGGAGCTCTTTACACTTACTATTGAACCTACTGTAACAGTAATGTAAACGTGGGAACTGGTGGAGGCTGAGTGGCGGAGGCTGCAGCAGCCCGGCTGACCCTCCTGCGGCTCGTGCACTGTGTGCTCTCGGAATGAACGAATAACATGGCAACGAACAAGTGATTTGACATTTAGCAGAAAACAATATTTCATTTTTTTATTGAGTTCAGTTTGACAAACGAGGTCACCTAATAGTAAGTGATTCCCGTGGCCCATGGAAGCCACGCACACCTTCGATAAGGAATCATGCAGATGCGTTGGCACCCCGCGTACTCAAATGGAATGCCTCGCCACCAGTAACTAATGTCTCCGGGTCCCTACACTCACCAGTCGAAACACAGCAGCCGAATGCTGCTAGTTTGAGCTGGTATTCTGATTTTGTATCAATATGTATCTGAAGAATGGACCTTTTATTATTATATAATCTGCCAAAATAAACTCGGAATGAAAGAACAATAAAGTTCCATGTCGATTTAAATCTTCCCAAATACGAATTAGAAGCGTTAAACAAGCTGAGCGACAGAGCGGAACTGACGACTCGCGCAAACAAGGGAAACCTGACCTAGTAATGGATACGTCGGATTACAATCACGAAGCACAAGAACTCTTGTCGGATGAAGGAACATGCCAAAACAACAGAATAGCCTCCACCACTAATGTACTTAAAACAATTAGCGATATTACCACTCGGAGAAATTGAATCTGAACGTTATCTTCACTCCACAACCAGAAAATATTTTTATTTTCTAAAAAACACATGACAGATGATCCACCATCTCCAAAAGAAATAGCTGACGTGCAGCATCGACGCACTGACAAGTTTACAGTCTGTCATCATTCATCTATACTTATACGATATCTATACTTATCGCCCTCGCCATTATATAATATTTGACAAAGCCACATCCGCGTTACCGAACGCCGACCTTACCAAGTGTGCTCTCAACCCTGGCGATATCTTGGTCGTTAGCAGAGGATAATCTACACGTCGTGCTGTTCCCTGTTCAGTTGCCCTGCAATATGTGTGAGTGAAGGTAAGATGCAGGTTGAGGAGGGTCCCACGCCGCCCGCAGGATGTACACACGCTAAGGATATAACTATTGAAGTCCAGAATTTCACTAGAAGTATGGCTGAGCATCGTCGTTTCTAGTGTATACGGAGAGGAGATGGAAGATTAATTGAAAGTGCATTAGGAGCGCGCGCACGGTGCGGTCGTCGGGTCGCATTAGCGGTGCAATCAAAATTTGCATCGGCTCCCCGCGACGGAATCGCATAAAAGATGAAATGGCTATAAAAGGGTAATGAAATTACACTGTTATTACCGAACAGAAAAAAGCAAAACCTACAGATGCCATCGGTGTGGCCGCGACGGCTGCGCGGGCGCGGCACGGGCGTCCGGCGGTGATGATGCGGCGTGAACAATCGCCGCGCAAATGGCTTTATAATGATGCGCCCCAGGTGAGTGTCGCGTGGCGGGACGCGCGTTATTAGAGATTTCACACGAGCGGGCCGCACCACGCAACCACCGCCGCACGTGACAATTCAATCTAAGGACTATTTCGCAACGCACTATTACCATTGTTTTTTACTGAACTATCCTAACGTCAGCAGCAATCTGTATAGAGCAGGCAGCAAGTAGACGGCAATGGACCGACAACAGAGCTCACCGAGCATAGTCTGTGAGGCAGATATTCAGTAGCGGATTTGTAGCGTTAATACATTAACAATTGTTCTAGCTTCTGTTTAACGCAAAGTTGAACAAGTATAAAGATTGTCAGTAATTGGACAGGACGAGCGAAGATAAACTAATCCTTCGGGGAAGTCTGACGATCGCCAGTTGACGAGCGGATGAGCCCGGAACAATATAAAACCACTCTGACAATAAAAGCAACTGTTGTGAGATTCTAATTCATTCATTTTGAGAGATTGTGGACTCTCAAAATGAATGAATTAGAAATGTCGCTACACCTGGTAGCCAACGTGCCGATGACTGACTCGGACACTCATCAGAATCGCATGAAATTAAAAAAAAGGTCAGCAAGCGTGTCCACCGCGCGCAGGCTACAGCACGCGCTGGTGACGCACCGATGCCGCGCCGCGCCACCATTAGCTGCCGAGGAGCATCGACCGCACCAATGCATCGCCGCAAATACTTTCATATAGGCAACGTTTTATTATATTTGTTACACATTACATGTCATAGTTATTTTTTTATGTTCCATTAAATTGAAATGAAAGAAACAACGATTTCCAAGCCATGAACAACATAAATATACAATAATGGCCTAGCCACTACTAGCTCATAATATCAATATGCTGAAGTGGCAATGGCGTGGCCACATGGCTTATAGAGTCGATAACCGATGGGAAGAAGAGGTTCTGGAGTGGCAACCTCGGACTGGCACTCGCTTCGAGGACGACTCGCCACTAGATGCAAGTTCGCTAGAAGTCGATGGACGCAGGTGGCTCGTGCTTCATCCGCCCTATGGCCTTTAGCAGCGGAGTACTGACAGGCTGCGTGCTTAGTGTGTCAGCATATTTAGTGGACTACCATAGAACCAAACCCAACCACTAATTATTTGTATAATCAAATGAAAAGATGGCGGATGAAATAAAAACAAAGTCATCAGTGTCTTCTGCATTTAAGTGAAACTCTAAACGACCAAACGTCGAAGATAGATTGCAAATTAAAACATTTACTTGCGATTTTACTTAATAACGCGGCATGGCATGGCCCGACCGCCGGCGTGGCATGGCCCGACCGCCGGCATGGCATAGCCCGACCGCCGGCATGGCATGGCCCGACCGCCGGCATGGCATGGCCCGACCGCCGGCATGGCATGGCCCGACCGCCGGCATGGCATGGACCGACCGCCGGCATGGCATAGATCGACCGCCGGCATGGCATGGCCCGACCGCCACACTAAGCCGTGCGATTTCAATTTGGTAATCTAAGGTAATCTAAACTAATATTTATATTCCTTAAAATAATATTTAAAAAAAAAGTAGGTTTATTTTAATTATATGTAAGGTTGTAGAGCTACAAAGGAGTTTTGTTTCATATGTCGTATTTTCCTCGTAAATGTTGGAACCGGCTTCCGACGTGCGCCAATCTATCGATGTTTATCATACGTCATTTATGTTCTGTGTAGGAGGTCGATGCGAGCTCACACTCCGGCAGCCCAGCACGGCGCATGAATCAACGCTCGCTGGGCCAGATGTCGCGGGGATCTGGAGGGTAGGGGGTGCGGGGGGTGCTGAGGACAATTAGGGAGCGTTTAGGATGTTTATCCAGTTAAATGGACGCGGGTCGCCGCGCAGGGCTGCCGGTCTTCATTTTATTTTAATTATAATATAACTTCAATTTCAACGTCTGCTTATAAAATAAATGTGTAACTAGGAATCATACTCAAGTCAAGGTACATCTCTTTTCCAAATCCACATTTGGTTAGGACTGCGTACAAGAACATACACATGTTTAGCTATAGAACATACACGCATCTCATCACTAAGGGATAAGGCGAATGTATGCACCGCCTGACTATAATAAATACTAAATAAATATCTACTTTATTCACAAAGGAATAAGGAACCCCTCACTCGAGATAGATTACAATCAGTTAGGTAATCTTCCGCTATAAAACATTTTTGCCGACCCTCCTGGTGACCGAACATATAATTTCATCCCAAACTATTCACAGATCGTAAACATCCCACCGGCAGCCCTCGCGCCCGCATGTCCACTCTATAGGTACGCAGTTTAATTCCTGTCATCTGTAAATCGACTCTCCGGGGTGTCCATGTCGCCCGTCCGGACTGAATTGAACTTTAACGCATGTCCATAAGAGCGTCGGACTACCCCCGCTAAAGTTGTCGGTTTCTACCCCTTTAGTGTGAAATACGAGCAACAGGGTCAGAGCATTTTATTAGTTTGCACGGATGCCGGCCCGGCCAGCAGGCCGCGGGCCGCGCGGGGGCGCCACCGGTCGCGACGCGGCGGAACTCTTGTTAGCTTGCGTGAATAGTTAAAAGGTTTGGAATTAAGTCCTGATAAATTATTTTACAGATTATAATGTCTATCAAATCAATGTTAGGTTCTACTGTTGTTATAGCGAGACCGGCCGCCTCGGACGGTTGGGTGATTTCCTATTTTAGATTATTCCGGTGCCTGTACACGCATTTTACACGCTAAGGTACACTTGTTAGAGTTTGTTAATATATATTCTAGACCACACTTTGGATTAGCTAAGTTTAATTTTCTAACACATTTTGATGAACATTGTGTGCTCGTGTGTCACTTGGAAAACAATAAAAAAAATTAAAAATGGCTTGCGGTCCACGTGTAGCAACTGCGGCATCTTAATGCACTGTTTAGTGTCCAGATAAGAACTGAAGAAACATAAATAAATACAGAATACGTGAGATGAAAATGTAATTTACTTTTATAGGCAAACAAACGAAAGCAGTGGCCACCCTCCGCCTGACACTGTTAAGGTGACTCGATGGCGAAATAAATGCACCGCTGTTTATCAAGGAAAGAGTTATCGAGTGTAAGGTGTGTGGGCGGTCAGGGCCCCCGGGAGCAGGCCCGGCCGCCGCCGCAGTGTCGAGGATTACTTTTGCAAATTCCATTTGCAGCCGCGCATCTATTACGTGCCGCGTCCCATGGCCCTGCTCCACGGCCACCTCCGGGGTTATACACGCATTGGTTTGAACCGCGCCGTTAGTGAGTTTGTTCTCAAAATGGATTCAAAGTGACTTTAGCAGACATTTTACTTCGCGACTTATTACAACTCAGTTTGTGTAAATAACTAAAAATTTATTCTAATATTGAATGATAATCGTTAGTTGAAATGCAAACAAAAGTTGCATAAAAAAGAAACAAACTTCTAAACATTTAAGGTAATTCAAATAACTATTAAAAGTATATTACTATTTAGTAAATTTAAATAACTTTTGGGAATTAGCAATTTAAACGTTTATTAAATCTTCATCGTATTTGCAGAAAACCGATCATTTAGATAAATATGCATAAATGTAAATATAAAAAAAAAAAAAAAATATACCAGCAAGCTGAAGTGGCAAGGGGCCGGACATATATGTAGCTCGTGGAACTGATAACATGGGATGAGAAAGAAAGGTTCTCACTAGTGGGCTGATGAGGAAATGCAGTAAAATTACTAGCTCATACTTGTTACTATGACATACTTGTTAAAATTACATACTTGTTACTATGACATACTTGTTACTATGACATACTTGTTGCTATGACATACTTGTTACTATGACATACTTGTTACTATGGCATACTTGTTACTATGACATACTTGTTACTATGACATACTTGTTACTATGACATACTTGTTACTATGACATACTTGTTCCTATGACATACTTGTTACTATGACATACTTGTTACTATGACATACTTGTTACTATGACATACTTGTTACTATGACATACTTGTTACTATGATACACTTGTTACTATGACATACTTGTTGCCTGGATGCGGCGACGAGGAGGAAGACTCACCTACAGACTTACGCAGGTGATCACTGGGCACGGTTGCTTCGGTGATTACCTGTGTAAGATCGGTCGCGAGGCGACGGCAAACTGCTTCCACTGTGGCGGCAACGACCGAGACTCCGCATCGCACACGCTCGCTGCTTGCCCGGCGTGGGAAGCCGAGCGGCGGGTCTTGGTCGGTCACATCGGACGGAACCTGTCCCTGCCAGCAGTCGTGTCGGCGATGCTGCGCGGGGAATCGGTGTGGAGGGCCGTAGCCTCCTTCTGCGAGACCGTAATAGTCCGAAAGGAGGCTGCCGAGCGGGATAGAGAGAGGACCGATCCTGCTTGGAGACGGGGCCGACGCGGCGCTCGCGCGCCTCGTCCCCTCCTATCGGTGATCCCCTACCGTAAACGGGGCCCTACGGGTCGCTGACGATCGGAGTGGGGGCTCCGACCGTCCAGTAATAGCGACACCGAGGAGAACGACGGCACGACGTGGTACCGTGTCGTTGTGATAGTTCCGTGAGGGTTCTGGGGGTGCGATCTTCACGCACGCCCCCGGGACGGGCTATCCCAGCGAAGCGCAGGGGGGTTGCGGTTGCGTTCCTAACGGAGATCCCGCGACCCCTCACGAGCGTTGGTGGCGACCACCGTGGGGTTTTAGTCGGTGCGAGTCCGATATAACCCGCCCTTGCCCCCGCGAGGGCGGGTATGCGTAGGCATTTCCCCACGAAAAAAAAAAAACCCCCGATGGGTCCTCGCCTTGTCGTGGCGGGGGGGCTTAGTAACCGTGGCTTGGTCACCCAAGGTGAAGCTAAGAGGAACCCAAATGGCCGGCCTAAGGCGCTCTGAGGCCGGCCCGAGGTGGTCGCTCCAGGTGGGCTCTTTATGAGCTAACCTCGGATGCGTGTCGGTGGACTGCTGGGGGTGGATGTGGCGGAGCGAGGCCGTCTTCCCCGCCCTCAGTAGCCGAGGCGGAGTCGCGGAGGGAGAGGAGTGTCGGTGTTTCGTTGCCGCTCTCCCTATCCTCCGCGACTCAAGCGGGGGTCGCACCGCATGATGCGGCTGTGGTGGGGCCGCAGAGGAAGAGGAGTGTCGGTGTTTCGTTGCCGCTCTCCCTGTCCTCCGCGGCCGAACATCGGTCGGCGGTGGAGCCGCAGGGGGCTGGGTTTGCTTAGTGCTTTCCTGGCCCCTATGGCCTCTGGGGGGCGGACTCCCCAGAGAAGGGGCCGTCTGCAGTTCGCAGGTGCCTCCCTCGTCCGGCGATTGTCCTGGGAGACTTCAACGCCCATTCCAGGGCGTGGGAGAATCCCAGAGACAGTCCGAGGGGAGAGACGGTGATGGAGTGGGCGGCTGGAAGAGGGTCCGTCCGATCCGGATGTGGAAGCGATCTGGTTCCGGGACACGATGACGCGTATTTGTGACGCGTCGATGCCCCGGACCGGTCGCCCCAAGCGCGGGGCGGTGTACTGGTGGTCGACAGAGATCGCGGAGCTCCGAGCGATCTGCTTGCGGAGCCGCCGCCAGTACACCAGAGCCCGAAGGAGGCGAAGGCGATTTCCGAGTGAGGAGATAGCCAGACTCTAGGAGGCGTATCGAGCGGCCACGAAGGCGTTGCAGGTAGCCATCTGCAACGCCAGGTCTCGGTCCTGGGAACAGCTCCTGAAGGGACTCAACGAGGATCCGGGGGGCTTCCGTATCGGATGGTGCTAGGTAAGCTCCGTCCCTGGATGCCCCCGGTGACGGAAACTCTCGATCCGGCCCTTTTGGAAGGAGTGATCAGCTCGCTCTTTCCGGAGGGCCGGTCAAGTCCCTCAGTCCACCCCCAATCTTCGTGGGAGTGGAGAGACGAGATGGGGGTTACCGAGGCGTGAGCCGCTTGAAAGGCCGGAACACCGCGCCAGGACCCGACGGAATTCCCGGTCGGGTCTGGGTATTGAGTCTGGCTACCCTAGGGAACAGGTTGAGGCAGCTGTTCACCAGCCGCCTCCGTAACTCCTCGCTCCCTAGGGCCTGGAAAGAAGGCAGACAGAGTCGCAGATTCTCACTCTGCGTACCGTCGCATATGCCTGTTGGACGAGGCTGGCAAGTTATTCGAGGGAATTCTTGCCGCCCGTCTCAACGGGCATCTGTCGCGTGTCGGTCCCGATCTCGGTGTACACACCATGGTGTTCCCCCCTACCTGCATGGCGTGATCGCGGGCTACTTGCGCGACAGGTACATCTTGTACATGGACCGAGACGGTACGAAGATCCGGAGGGAGATCCAGTGTGGGGTTCCACAGGGGTCGGTGCTAGGCCCGTTACTGTGGAATCTCGCCTACGACTCTGTCCTGCGAGTCGAGCTCCCTGCTGGCGTTTATGTCGTTTGCTACGCAGACGACACGTTGGTGGTCGCCAGCGGGGACTCCTTCGAGAGGACCAAGGAGCTCACCGAGCTTGGGGCGGAAATCGTAGTCGCCAAAGTCCACGAGTTGGGACTGGAGGTATCGCCTCACAAGACAGAGGCGCTATGATTCCACAAACTGCCGCGGAGCAGGGAACCACCCGACTTGTGCGTCGCTGGACTTCGAAGAGCATTTCGAGCGCCTGGTCCCCCGGATCGAGGGGGTAGCGGGTGCTATTCACAGACTGCTGCCCAATCTCGGGGGACCGAGGGAGGAAGTTCGCCGCCTCTATGCCGGGGTCGTACGATCCGTAGCCCTGTACGGGGCGCCCGCCTGGGCGAAGAGGCTGGCCATCCGACGCTGTAGGACTAAGATATACAGCGTCCAGCGTAGGATGGCCATACGGGTCGTACGAGGATACCGGACGGTATCGTTCGAGGCGGCGACAATCCTGGCTCGCTTTCCACCTCTGGACATACTGGCGGACATGGACGCGAGGGTGTAAGATCGGTCGCGAGGCGACGGCGAATTGCTTCCACTGTGGCGGCAACGACCGAGACTCCGCATCGCACACGCTTGCTGCTTGTCCGGCATGGGAAGCCGAGCGGCGGGTCTTGGTCGGCCACATCGGACGGAACCTGTCCCTGCCAGCAGTCGTGTCGGCGATGCTGCATGGGGAACCGGTGTGGAGGGCCGTAGCCTCCTTCTGCGAGACCGTAATGGTCCGAAAGGAGGCTGCCGAGCGGGATAGAGAGAGGACCGATCCTGCTCGAAGACGGGGTCGACGCGGCGCTTGCGCGACTCGTCACGGCCCTCCCATTGGTGCTCCCCTACCATAAACGGGGCCCTTCGGGTCGCTGACGATCCAGTATGAGCGACCCCGAGGAGGACGACGGCACGACGTGGTACCGTGTCGTCGTGATAGTTCCGCGAGGGTTCTGGGGGTATGATGTACACGCACGCCCCCGGGACGGGCTATCCCAGCGAAGCGCAGGGGGGTTGCGGTTGCGTTCCTTACGGAGATCCCGCGACCCCTCGCGAGCGTTGGTGGCGACCACCGTGGGGTTTTAGTCGGTGCGGGTCCGACATAACCCGTCCTCACCCCCTGGAGGGCGGGTATGCGTAGGCATTTCCCCACGATAAAAAAAAAAAAGGTTAGTGGCGATACCCCCCGATGGGTTCTCGCCTTGTCGTAGCGGGGGGGCTTAGTAACCGTGGCTTGGTAACCCATGGTGAAGCTAAGAGGAACCCAAATGGCCGGCCTAAAACGCTCTGTGGCAGGCCCGAGGTGGCCGCTCCGGGAGGGCTCGTAACGAGCTCGCCTCGGAAGCGTATCGGTGGACTGCTGGGGGCGGAAGTGATGGAGCAAGGCCGTCTTCCCGCCCTCAGTAGCCGAGGAGGAGTCGCGGAGGGAGAGGAGTGCCGGTGTTTCGTTGCCGCTCTCCCTATTCTCCGCGACCGAATATCGGTAGGTAGTGGAGCCGCAGACCAGATCCGCCGCAGAGGGCTGGGGCTTTCCTGGGCCCCATAGCCTCTGGGGGTCGGACTCGGGGGAGTGGAGGGGTGGAGAGGGAGATGTCCTCCCAAGCCGGCCAGCGCAGGCGGGGTCGCGGAGGTGTGCGAAAGCGTTCCCGTGGCCCCGCCATACGCGACGAAGGTGGAACACCATGGGGTTTTAGTCGGTGCGAGTCCGACATAACCCATCCTTGCCCCCGCAGGGATGAGTTATGTCGCGAGTGTTGGTGGCGACCACCGTGGGGTTTTAGTCGGTGCGAGTCCGACATAACCCGTCCTCGCCCCACGAGGGCGGGTATGCGTAGGCATTTCCCCACGAAAAAAAATTAAATAAAAAAAGGTTAGCTTATAGTTTTGTTTGTAAAACGATATCGATGGTTGCTACATTTGCAGCATCAAGTGTCCCGCGGCGGAACCAGCAACGTCGACTACCTCTCATCAATACAAATGGAACGCAAACAAGCAGCTCTCGCCCAAGTATACCTGTAGAAGTACTGCATACTACTACCTCGGCCTGGTGTGCGCACAGGTGCGCCCCAGGGCTGATACGGCCAGCTTGCGGCAGCGGGGGCGGGGCCGCACCGCGATTGGCGCGCATGCAAATATAGCACCGCCACCGAGGTCCCAAGCATAAACTTGTCCGCACTCACCCACGTCCAAGCACAAAACAAAAACAACAATTCATAACAGCAAACTGCAAAAACCTGTCGCTTTTATCCGCGATTTATAACCTCCCCCTGTCCCCTACTCCCCGCCGACCCATCTCGCTGTTTGGCGCACACCCGCTGACACCAGTCGCCCCTGTCGCGACTCCTCACATTTTTTCCCGCGACGCAAAAACTGCCGCACAAGAAAGTCGTCCATTCGACAGCAGCGCATTCCTGACCACGCAGCATCATAAATAAAACCTTCAGAGCCGACGCCGCTGCCGACGATAGAATATGTCGACCAATTTGGACAAGTTGCAACGATTTAAATTGTTATTTTGATGGAAACCGAGATAGAGGAATACAGATCATTTGTATACAGATATACATGAAAATATAAAACTGCGGATTCTCTATTTTATTTCAAGCCGAAGGTAATATTTGTTTAACAGAAAAGTTTTTAGGATATATGTGAATTAAAATGGTACATCGACAGCTTCCAGCGGCCTCGGGTGTCGCCACACCGCGCCCTACCAACGAAGGCACATTGTATTATTATGTATTATTAATATTTGGGAGTATCTCTATATCTTTAAGTTTACTAGACCTCATCTAATTCCACCAGACACAGACACAGACACAGACACAGACACAGACACAGACACAGATAATGAGTTTTCACAAAACGGAATTAATTCATTGCAATAAACACCAAATAAACTATCGTCATATTAAAGTAAAATGAAGAAGTTAATATAACCAGGTCTGGGGCGCGCATGGGTCGGCGGCTGCAGCCCCATTTACATTGAATGCGCGGCCGAGATCCGACATGCAGCTCCTAATTAAAATAAGACAATAAATTAACAACTGAATCGCACGAGCAAAACCTGCGCTCTGCTCGCGGCTTGCGGCAGGAAGTCGTTTAATCTAAACAACACACGTTCTTACTAAATCATTATTTTAGTTAAAAACTCGTGCACTTCGCTCAGACGTTTGTATAACGATATCTTTTCTTGCTCGGATTTTATATTTTCCCCGGGTTCGAACCCGCTGCCGCTACGTCACTCGTACGCTATACACTAGAACGAGATGTTGGTTCGCAGCTGCTTAATGAAGCTGACTTATACATATATACATACACTGCAGGCCAATACTTTAATTAAAGTAAAAATAAAGGAAAATAAAGTAAAACTCCAATAAAATATTAAATGTTTAATTGACCTGTTTAATCTTCTTATAGAACATTGATTGACAAACAATATACTTTAAAAGCGTAAAGAAATATTAACAGTCCATGCAAAAAAAAGTCTCGACATACGGGCAATCAATTTGTTAATGGTTTCTTGTGATATATTGTTCCAAATTTCGCATAAAGCATTCCACATTTCTTCTCGCGAGGATGGGCCACGATTACAGACGTTCCTATCAAGTTCGCTACCCACAAAAGTTCAATGGGAATGAGATCCGGTCTCTGAGGAGGCCAAACCATATTTTTAACACCCCTTGTGCCTCTTTTTCTTCTAAACATCTTCTACATAATTATGAACTATGCAATATCTTGTTGGAAAATGAATCCATCTCCAATTAATAGCAACGCGGAAGAAACGGCATTTTGTTCTAAAATGTTTTTGTACTGTTCCTTTTTCAAAATTTTAATCCTTTAAATTTAATCAAATCGCTAGTTCCTTGGCTTGGATAACCCTAGACCACCATGCTTGATTGTTGGGACTACACAATCTGACATCATCTTTTCTTGGGCACTGCGTCGAACGTAAATTCTACGTTTTGAACCGAATAGTTCAAACTTGGATTCATCAGTCCAAAGCCGTTTTTTAAAATCTTCTTCAGTCCAACCTCGATGGGCAAGAGCGCCGCCACAGCTGGACCAGTACTGCACCACCATCATATTTGTTGCCGAGATACCAAAATAAATATAACTTATAAACAGACAAATATTACTCTCACCTACAGTAGGTTTTCTACAAATATATTGTATTTATTATACTTTGCATCGAAGACTGGACGTTAATATGTGATAGCATTTGAGTTTTAGGGAGGAATGACGCCAGGGTGACTTTATATACCCCATATATCTCTAGATTAGTTAAAAACTACTCGTTTAATACGTCCTAGATTTGGATGCTGGTTAAATAGAGACATTAAAAGCTTGTATTAAAGATAGAGACCGAGTCGACTCCTTGCTCCCGACGCCCGCAGGATGGCCGGGCCGCCACCCACTTCCGGGGGCGGCTGGCGCAAGGCCAGCGGCACCACCTCCGCACAATGGCAGTCTTTATGTTCCACTTAGCGGCCATTGTAGTGCGGTGTTCATGACGCCGTGGGACAAATGTGGCTAGGATTGGTGAGGATCCTCTCGGCACGATGTAGTTAGCCCATGTCGTAGAATACCAAACAAATTTACATATAAATATAAAATATCAATCTCAGTCCCAGGCACGTCACCAGCGCGCAGACAATTTGAGCAGAATGGGTGACCAAGTTACATTAAAACACACGATGGATATTGCATTATACACTTAATACTTAATTATTGTAAACTATCGACCGTGTGTATGTTATCGTTACGATCACTAAAGTGTCGTCACACAAACCCCCGCAGTGTTGGTGTTAGACGAAGATACTTATACTGAGCAAGAGTAGAGGTTATCTAAATACTTTGTTGTTATAATTGTTATCAAAGATATACAAAATCATTTATTTCTTGTTGACGGAATCAACTTCAATGTATGATTTCTCTACTCCCCCGTCTCGTACCGCAACTAACGATCGGACTACACCAACGCAGCCCGTGTTCCACATTATATATTCCAAGAGACACCTTTGCTTAATTGCAAAACTGCGTACTTTAAGAAGTATATTACCTAATTGGAGTTTAACAAAGTATACATGCAAATGCATGAGTTGACAAGAAGGGGTTGATGGACGGCCGTTAGCGAGGACGTTTCCCGGCGCTGCCGATGCTGGCGAAGTGCGCGCGGGCGATGGCGATCGGGCCGCCGACTCGGGCTCGTCGTGGGACCGCTCGCATTAGATCCGTTCCCAGTACGCATTCGTATTCAATTATGCGGCTCGGCAAAAACTAGTCGCGTATTTGAATGACGCTCCGGCCGCTCGCCCAATTTACAAATAAAACGCAGGGAACGTCCGGCCGTGCAAAAACTGACCGCGCGTCTCCCCGCGCATATGAATGGGCCGTTTTTTGCGTCCTCGCCGCCGGAATCACAGCGCTCCTCGCCGATAAATACCCATTACTGCTGCGTGTGCACACGGCGCCGGACGTGGAGAATTCGCTTCCATCTTAATGTGCCCTAGCACTAGCTCAGAGCGGAGCCACTCCTCGCTCGTCGAAGGTTTCACTGCTTCGTATTACCAAATAGTAATCAGACAATTATAATTACGACAAATTTAATTATAATTATAATACGAAGACACTAAATTGTAAAAGATTTCCGTAAAATGAACATCTGAACTGTTCACCTGAGCGGACTCCAGGTAGCGCGTCCATCAAGATAAGGACGGATTGCCAGCGTAAGGCAAATAAGGTTTTGCTCGCATTTTGTTGACGAAGTGACGTCTTACAAGTATACAAGGCTGCGGGAAGTCGTCGTCTACCAGTGGGCCAGGCCCGCGCTCCTGGCTGTACATGAGTCCTCTCCCGTGTTAGCATGAGTGACGAGCTGAGATGACGCAAGCTTTGTGCATCTCAAATATGATCTCACCGACTTTTTACAATATTAAACTAAATTGTAGGTTTTATTCTAAATACAAACAGGTGTTACCAAACTGGGTGTACCTGTATCGCGGACCCTGTCTCCAGTATTCACTTCCATGAAGGACTGCGGTTCAAAACTTCTTACTTTGTAAAAATGTTATTCAGTGATAACATAATTATTTATACGTACGAGTATTTCAGTTCGGTCTCCCGTGTCATTTCTAATGACTTATTTCATTTTACCGCACTGCTGCGTCGTGGGTCTTGAGTTCGGTTCGAGCAATGAACAACTGATGTATGGAGGAGTAGGTGTCTAGGAGTAGGAGACGGAGGAGGAGGAGGATTGCTAACGCGAGCAAACCGATTTGGATCCCCGCCCCCTATGAAAGTAAAAAAATTGTCAATTACGATTTTCATACATGTTTTTAAGTCTGCTTAGGAAGTAGAGAAGCTGGCTCATTCTGTCTTTCTATTTCTTCTAGTCCAGCATATTAGGGAGGCAATAAACCTAGATGCTTAATTAGTAGGGTATATACCTATATGTATGTTTTCGTTATTTAGGTAAACGTTCTATTATCTAAATTAATCTCACGCAGCCTCCGCAGCCATTTATTTATATTTTATTTTTTAAAAAGAAGTACTATTAACATTACTTATCTTCTTGTTAACCACAACTGAGCTTGAAGCGCTCGTCCCAGGACAAGGTTCACTATGCCGGACCAAGTGCCGCAACCCGCACCCTCAGCCCTCAGGCTTCGTGATTACTATTAATCTACATAACAGACCAATTGGTGGTGGACCTGTTGATGCGAAGCGGTCGCCGTAGGATTGAGGCCACCACACCTGTGACAAGACTCAGATTCTTCTTTTCGTAAAACCGCTACCGCCGTTTGGATCATGCAAGAATGGGGAAATTATAAACAAGAGAGGAAATAATTATATTCATTTAGCAGACGGACAGTTCGTACATTTTTATGAGGAGTGAGTGGAGTTAATAACAAATGTCCTGTTTACAGTTAAGAAGAATACCAAAACTTCCCGGCGCCGCTCAAGTCACGAAGCTGTTCATTATTTTTATAATCGTGCGTTATATTTCAATTGGGTTTTATAAAACTAAACGCATGCAGCTCGTGATCTGCTCGCCATATCGCCGATCGCGGCCGGCCGGTGCGCGGGCGCCGCGCGGGCGCGCTGCGGACACGCTGCGGCCCGCGCGTGGCGGACGGTGATCGCGATCCAGCGCGCTGACTTATTGATTCCAGCTTCAATTAGAGCCCCCGCCCCCCGCCCCCCGCCCGCCCGCGCGCTAGACATCAACCTTTATTCCCGCACTACAATATATTGCAACGCTCTCCACTATCCGCCATATTTCTTTCGTATTATCTCGGTGCATCTTATTTATTTCCCGCTGGACGTTCGCGTCGGCGGCCGCCAGCTACGCCTTATACAATATATTTGTTTTATAATATTCGGACAAACAAGGGAGCCACATCCTGCTCTCGATGGATGATGACCACGGCCCAAGACATCTATCTACCTTCTCAACAAATTTCATTCCTGAGAACTGAGAGGGAATGCCTCAAGAAAGTCCAGGAAATGAAAGTACATACGTGTATCTTGACTTCCACACGAGGAGGCCGACGTCTACCGAAATACATAAATTTTACGTGGTAGAGCTACACTGCAGTTTGTTTCTATCTGCAGAATGAATGGGTCCGCTCGACCGGGATAGGACCACGCCCTCACAGAATACCACCGTGAAACAACATCATAATTCTCCTGTGTTTCGTCATGGTGAGTGAAGGGATCCGGAGACCTTTATTACTGATGACGAGGTATTCCATCTCAGTCCTCAAGGGTGACAACGCATCTGCATTATAATTCCTTCTGAAGGATGAATGTAGATGTCATGGGCCTCAGGAATTACTTGCCATCAGGTGAACTGTGTGTTCGTTCGTTACTCTTAAAGTAATAAATAAAAAAAAATGCAAGGTCAGCTGTTCTACCCGCAGATGTTTTGAAATATATATTTTGTTCAATTGTCATTTTGATTATAAAATTTTATCGGCCTGTGACACGCAGTTAAAGTTTGCTCCCCTTCTGTTGATAACCGCGGTACCAAATTGAAATCTATTGACAGATCGAGTCTGTCGTTTAACGTTAACTAAGACAAACTAACTAATTTGTTAGTTAACTCAGGACGCACTTGCTGGGGACGGGGGACGAAGCATTGTATATCCGTGGCCAGCGTGCCCGCTTAGCTGCATCTTCATTTTCTGTTGACGAAGAATGTAGGTGTCCCGGGTCTCGTGCACCGGGTCTTCACGTACCTTTAGGTGAAATCGCTAGTCGATCATAATATTATAAAATAGAAAAAAAAATCAATGTGGCTTGACTTACACATAACTTGAAAGCTTCGTAATGTTTATTGTTTTCGCTCATTTCTATAATTAATATCTCTTTACGGCGTTCTGATCAGGGAAAACGGAGCTGACATAAAAGCGATGAAGCGGTATATAACCTGGGCCTGGTGAACATCGCCGGTCGCTGCCCAAATATAAATGACTTGTACCAGGTACGGCCAGTTGCGTAGAACAAGTGAAACATTTCTGGGTCAGTGTTTATGGTTCTACTAGAAAACCGTAAGAAATGTTCCTAAACTCTCCATTAAATAATTGTAGAGATACGTGTGGGTGTGTAACGATATTATAATGTTAGTGGTATCATGCGTGTTTTCATTTAATTATTAGTGATAATTAAATAATAAGACTCGTTAGTAATGAATCTCATCATCAAGCTTATAAATAAACAAAACTTGTAAAAAAAATAGTCTGCTGAATTTGTTGCGCCGGTTCTCGTCAGGTCTGTGTCTGTGTCTTTGCGAACCGTCAGTACTATTGTGACAGTCAATAAGTTTAGTTAAATAGTTAAGTGTAAAGACATTTTTACTCTATTTTGCGATACCATTACTTTTGATCAGATCAATAATTTCATTCAAACAATATTACAATTATAAATAGAAAGTTCAAGCACGCCGTGGAGCGGACGCCGTCATAGGACGCCAGTGTAACCGTGGTGCGCTTCGTGTGAGTAGTGTCGGGTCCGGGAGATCATACCAGGCAAAGAGGCATCCCACACCAGTCCTCAAGAGGCATGTTATCGAACGCTTGATTGTATTTTGAGGGTGGATGTTGATGTCAAGGACAGTCATCCCTTATCTTCAGGTGTGCACACATATAATATCATAAAATAATATATAACTAAGACTAGGTGCTAATATTTATATTAATTATTAGTTGATTGGTTATTGGAATAAATTTATATTTTATTGGCATGCCAAAAAAGAGTGTTTCGTGTCGGTTCTTGTGGCTGTAGACGCGAGTACTGGATGTGTAGTTTCCATCCTGATCTCCGCGGTAAGGAGACACTTCCGGTGGACTCTTCGCGGTGGATTAATGAAGCTTTAATGGTGTGCGGTAATGATGGATGGGAATCTTTAGTCGATACGCGGTGCTTCACCGTTTCTTTCGTTTGCAAATGACGTTTTATCGTCGCGTTGTCAACTCCTTATTCGTCTAAGTTTCAAACGGTATAAACATTTTTAAAAACACACTAAAAATTCATTATTTGCTTTCCGCCGATTGTTCTTTACCGTGAGTCGCAGCCGATCGCCTCTACAAACGGCCACGGTCCGACCATTAATTATACGTTAAAACAAATACAATAATATGTAAATTTTAGGCGTAGTGCCTGTCGATACCCACGCACCTACACTGCGGTGGAGCAATTCGAACGGAGTGCGGAGCGCGCGGGCGGGCGCGGCCACGGTGCCCAGCTGCCCTGGTAAAGGTCACGCCGAACTTCCACCGAAGCCATATTTATATATATATATATATATATATATATATATATATATTGCTGGCTCAGGGCGCTTCCAACTCACTGCCGCTTTGACCGCTGTCCGGTTCAGCAGGCGCGGCTAGCGGAGCACGGGCGCTCCGGCCGGCGCCGGCGAGCAGTCCGCCAGCGGTGCTTCCGTCCATGTTAGCCGGTGATCCTTCGCCACGAGTTCGCAGTAGCGGCTAACGACCGATAGCGCTCCCTTATGTTACAATCGTAGTTCAAGGTTTTGATAATCTAATCGTAAAATCTTTCGATTTGATTGCATGTATGACGTAGTCGCGGTAATCATGTTTTGTTGTAACTATGTTAGGGGTGACACACGAACACCCAGCTACCTGGTCCCTGCGGCCACGTCTCCATTCATCCTCAACAAACACGCGTTGTCTCCGCTGAGGACTAAAACCTGTTAACCTGTTGCTTTATTAGCTGTAACTGGATCATCGGATCCCTACCCTCACCATACGAAACTCATGCACAGCAGAGTTATGCTGCTATTTCAGGCCCGTATTCCAATAGGTAGTAGCCCTTCTCTGTTGGAGCTGATCCTTTAATGTTCTCTGCTAAAATTCTAATTCCAGTGTTAATTTGAATTCGCTGATACCAATGGTGCCAACGTAGTCTTGACATAAACTGCTGGCTATTTGTTCGTAATTCATGAGCGATATATATCTCTGTGACCTTACCTAAGATATTGTCTTGTTCTGGAGACTGCCGTATACAATACACGTGTATACGCCGGTCAACATTTTTTATCTAACGTATTTTTTTATTATGACGCGCCATTGACCATCACGACAGCAACGTTTCACTTGTGTCTCGAACGCCAACACTCGATGTTAATAACATATTTAAGAAAGGTGGTTTTGAATTGAATATAAGTAATATTTTTCACAATCCTTTAATATTTAGTTAGTATTTGCGGGCATTGAATGAAATGTACCTGCTTTATACTATATACAGTGGTGGTCATATAATGAAATGTATCTACTTTATACTACATACAGTGGTGGTCATATAATGAAATGTATCTACTTTATACTATATACAGTGGTGGTCATATAATGAAATGTATCTACTTTATACTATATACAGTGGTGGTCATATAATGAAATGTATCTACTTTATACTATATACAGTGGTGGTCATATAATTAAAGACACTCGAGAGATATTATGTGCACTGAGATTTTTGACTATTTATTTTTAATTTTAATATAATAAGCATATTTGAATAATTTGTGTAGACGTTGTGAGATAAATATAATAAATATGAAATACTTTCAATTGAGACGCTACATTTTTATTCGGTTTAACTAAGTTTCAAGTTCATTGAACAAACGTATGGCCAACTAATTAACGACACACGAACTAAGTAACCAAGAAAAAAATAAATGTAATTAATATTAGAATAATGTTTATTATAATTAATTGTAGATATTTTTTAGAAAATAATGAACATCTTGTCGCTTGGCCTTTAGCAGCAATAATAGCCCGACATCGTTTGAGCATCGAAGAGATTTATTTGTTGCAAGTTGATATTGGAACTTGCTCCCGTGTTTCTTTGAAAGCCAACAATATCATTTTAAAGTTGTTTTTCCAGGTCAAGCTTTCCAAGGTACGTTTTCTGTTGTGTTGAACTTCTTGAGATGCTTGATAGCATTCATTACCACATCCTTAGAGCATCGCAAGTGTTTCATAATTTTCATTTATGACCAACGTTTGTCATAAAAATTCAGTATGATCTTTCTTATAGAAGGAATCGCATTTTTCCCTAGAGTACGAGTAGCTCCTTGCACGTGTTCAAAATTATTTTAATATTGTGATAAAGATAGGCTAGTTTTTTATTTGGGCAAGTTTCTTGAAAATGCGCGGGAGTAATTAAAAAATAAGCTGTTCGTTTTTAATTTTAAATTAAGAACATTAAACTATTTCTAACTAGGTGGCCAGCAGCAAGCATATTAAAACAGTTTGTGTTTTATTTAAAAAACAATTAGGTTCTCCAGTTTTGAAAAGTCCCTATTAACATCATTTTGATAATATGGCGTTAGTGCAATGGTTACTAGTTATTAGAGTAGCATTAATACTTACCTTCACTGTCGACAATACTATCAATAAAGTTATATGTAGCTAAATAGGTGTCCTTAATTATGTGACCACCACTTAATGTATATTTGTATGTTTGTCCACGTTTGCTTACAGCTTCATCGGAACAACTTGCGTCAGTTTGACCAATATTTGAAGCGATACGGATACGGACAACTACCTCAACAGTCAACTAATGTATTGTACAATTTGCGAACGGAGTCCGGAAACATCTTTCTCACTCCTTAATACACAGCAAAAAATTATAAATAAAATTGTTTCAATAACACAAAGAACCGGCAGTCGGCGCACGAAGATGTTAAGATCTCTAAACGTTCGTGCGTCGACAATGAAGTCGATTATTTATTAATTTAAACAGTTTAATTGTTAAATGTCATCTTTTAATCGTGTACGAGTTCAGATGTGTAAGACAAACACTAAGACACTCAGACGCCAGCACCAGGCCACGACGGGAACACATTATTTTATTCGAGTGTACGAGGAGTACATACGTAAAGGGCGACAAGGCAGGCGGATATCGCGGGATAATTACCAATTAATTAATTAAAGGCACCGCATCATAAATTGAGCTGTCGCTCTCGATAGCGCACGAAGATTTATCGGCACGACGAGGCATCGCCCCGGGTTCGATTATCGAACAAGTATAAATAGCAAACGAATATAGTGCACGCAAAAACAGGGACGACATGCGCGCGCGCAGCCGGCCGCGACACGCCGCGACGCCGGATCCACCATATCGATAATTTTATATCGATAAATACCCGTATCAGCTGTCTCATCCCGCACTATCGACGAACGTACCTGAAACAAATAAGTTATCTTAATATAGATCTTTATGGAACTCGATAAAGCGTTTTGTATTGATTATTAATGCTAATAACTTTTAATGTCTGATAATCTGTTCAAAAAACATTTCATGTAACCTTTCCAAAATTGAGTTGACAAAAAGCCTGAGTTGTTTTATTATCGCGTAGGGTAAAGATGTAACGATGAACATTAATTGCACACTAGATGTCCTGCTGTGATTGTATAATTATGTGGACTTTGCAAAAAAGAAGTCGGAGAAATGTATTAAAAAGGACGCGATAAGGACAGAACAACAAACAGGCAAAGATATAGCACTTACAGTGGTACGCACGAATTTTGTTCCAGATTTGGAAGGAGGTGACGTCCTCAACATAGTTGTCACCGTATGATGACAGACACGCAACCCTCGTCGCCTTCCTTGACCAAGTGAACGGTCAGCTCGTCGTTCTCGATAGTATACAACATTGATTTGTTGACGCTCACCACGCATTACGAGTAAGCATGCAGTTCATCTGATGGTGTGTGCGATGTGTGCGGGCCTTCTCGCATGCAGGTGCGTCACTCCCTGAGGGCTTACATGGAATGCCTCGTAGAAATAAAGGTCGCTGGATGTCCTAAATGATATTTGAATACATCGATAAATAATAGAAGTGCGAGTGACTCCGCTCTAGCCGTCCGCTAGCCGTTAGCCGGGGCTACGCTGCCGCACAAAAACGCTCCGACTACCGCCAATTACAGTAGCAACTAGTTTTTAAGTCGCGAGAACTTTCTTTCATTTCCATATTCATTGCAAAGAAAGGGTGAAATTATACGCGCGCCATGCATATCCGAACAGCTGCGTGTTAAATGCTAAAGTTGAATAACACCCGCTCCGCCGCCATTCGCTGCTCAGCTAAACTTCAATCATTCTGGCGTTGAATGACGAAATTCATGGCTAAGATTAACTTACGCATATTCTATAAAGTGATGCTGCGTGGGTTGCAGTTACAAGTTTCATCTAGCATAAAACTATCGCGCATCGATTCAATTTTAAAGAGTTCTGAGGTTAGAAACTGGAATTCCAATACACTGATCTCTTTTAATGGTTTATTTATACCCATATCAACGAATTAATTATCGACGTAATAAACATAATTATATACGTTTTGATCTTTTCTTGTTTATTATAAATTCAAGCACTTAATCTTCTGCATTTATATGTTTAATATTCCTGTCTCTTTTCATAATAACAACACAAATACGACATTCCTTGTGCCTTGGAATGTCTTCCAATCTCGCACATTCATAAAGATCGTGCAGTCGCAGAAAATCCGTGTTTATTTTACTGGGATGTGTTATCTGTCCGCGTGAGAGGGCATGATGTCGCTGCAGCGACGTCCCGCGCTGCACATATAACAAACACCATTGTACTTCCCAGGAGGGCGGGAGGGGGGGGGGCTGCTCGGAGCTGGTGAGGGAGCGGGATAGGGGGAAGGGGAGGTGGGATGGTAAGGTGAAGTAATGATACATTTGTGCGCCGAAGTGAGGCGCGAGGTAATAATGAGTTATGTACGTGATCCAATTATTTGGGCGCGCGCTCATTACGCGCTAAGTGTGAAATATGGCCGGCTTTATTACCGGCATCGCTGACTAGCTGCGCCCCGGCCCGGCGCGCCACCCCCGTACCCCCACACCCCCACACGCCCACCGGTGGTGCAGCTGCAGCCGCCACTATATCATTATAATGTGAGGTGCGGAGAGCTAACGGCTCGTGAAAGACTTGCTACATGAACGCTCTGCAGGTCACGCTTTGTGTGCACAAGAATTCCACTTGAGATGTAACCTCACAGAATAATTTGAAACGTACTGCTGCTTCATAACTCGACCGTGCGTGAGCGGCAAGGGAAGTACATATGGAAATCTGTACATACGCGATACATGACATTAATTATTGCGGCAGCTGCAGCAGGGCAACCCCTCTATGTAGCAGGGCAACACCTCTATGTAGCAGGGGCAACACCTCTATGTAGCAGGGGCAACACCTGTATGGGTAGACCGACGAGCACGTCGCGATGCTTCGTGACAATCTGTGGAGAGAACAGTGAGTGCCCACGCGCAGAAGTTGTCCAACGGTGGGGTAAAGTAAACACCATAATAGGAAGAAAAGCATTTTTGGCTTTATTACATTATTTTACTTTATTAGCATCCAACGCCCACCGAGGAAGCCACGGCGTCAGCGCGGCCTGCGGGTTGTTGTTGTTGTTCGGGATAAATGTTTTTACCATTAGTTGCCAAAATAATTCAAAAATAGAGAACAGTTATTGAACTACCAGGAGTACAACTGAATGATGCTTCAGCAATGCATACTTGCAAACTCGCACACACGCGGCGCGGCACTAGTTATTCTATTAATTAAATGTGAGCCTGCGACACCCCCTGCCCCTGTCCCGCCCGGCCTCGCCGTGTGGTCACAGTATACAGCACAGTACCTCACAACGGCCTACACAGTAATGAATGTGGATGTTCTGCATAATTGCACTGTAAGCGGGTCTTGATCGCAGGATCTTGTTCCTATAGGTGGCACGAGCCACCACCATCCGGAGGTCTTTCATCATATTTCTTTCATCTTCGTCCAGTGTCCATCTGATCGTGCGGAGGCAATTGATAGCGTAACCGCACAGCAGTCTCGCAGTAGAGAACGCCGTTGCTCATTTTCTAAGTAACGACACAATCAGCGTCCATTACTCACAATATTAAAAACATTGCAATGCGCGCCATGGAGCCCATACTAATGGCAAAAATAATTTATTAGTACTGCCACATGTTAAACTTAAATGTACAACGTACACCACCTGCTCAAAACAGAAGGTTGCTCGTGTGAAGACATCCCGGCTGCGTGGCGAGGGTTAGAGGCAGAGCTGGATGCTCACGACATAAAACTTGCCAGGGGTTTATCACATTATAAAGTCTATGTACTACTTACACAAATGTCAACTTTATGTTTCTCTACTAAATTGCTCGTATTTCACGTGCATTATACTTTAATATTTAATGGAAAAAAAATTAAATATAAAATCAAATTTCTATTATTTGTATATAATAGAAATTTGATTTTAATATATATCTAGCATTTGATAAACTGGTAGTCAGCAGTCTGTGGCTCGTCCGCTAAAACAAAGCAACGAGACGAGGCGGCCGCAAGTGCCGATTTATGGAAACAGACCGCACTCTCTCTGCCACCCCCACCCCCATCCCACCCTTACCCCTTCGCGTAGCGGGGGACTAATTGTTGAACTTTATACTAATATGGAGCCAATCATACATGTATCTTTTATGTGCTAGTTACGGACAGCAATACAGTTTAGAGTTCAGTGCGGGGCCCTGCACCCACCCCACCCCTGCGCACGCTGACCTCGCCCGGGACACGAGCTGCAGCTACTCTACAGTAACAACACGACCTCAGCTTCACCGGCATGAGACGCGGCACCATCGCAGTTATAAGACGAGTAACAGAGCACAGAAAGGAGGAAACAAACTTTTTTATATATAGGGTGACAAACGAGCACATTGTTCACGTAATCTGGTCCCCGCTCATGACTCCACTACGAACTAGCTGCAGTGTTACTCTACCACCGGAAGAAACATTTCAATAAGTTTGGAACTTGCAATATATTCCTAGCACATCCAGGACTGCGTGGGTTGGAAACCTCGCAAGTCTTAATTCAGAATGTTTAAACAAGTGTAGAGCTAATTAATTTAAATGATTAATTATTTAATATGACAGCAAGGTGTGCCTCTCTGCCTCACACCAGCGCGGCTGGGGCGGGTGCGCGGGGGGCGCGCGGCCGAGGGTCGCACGCTCCTAGAATAAAACATTATTCATAAACAGGGCATACGGCAGGTGCCGCCCACCCAGGGTCGCCAACCCCCGCCCTTCCCACTCCCCTCCACAATGCAATTTTAAGAAAATAACTTGCCTCTGAAGCCTTTTCAGGACAGAGCGGACCGTGAGCGACCGGAGAACGCCTGCTACGAACCAATCGAAATATTTTGTGACACGCTGCAGGATATCTACTGCTATGCTTTGTGTCACGCTGCAGGATATCTACTGCTATACTTTGTGACACGCTGCAGGATATCTACTGCTATACTTTGTGACACGCTGCAGGATATCTACTGCTATACTTTGTGACACGCTGCAGGATATCTACTGCTATACTTTATGACACGCTGCAGGATATCTACTGCTATACTTTGGGTCACACTGCAGGATATCTACTGCTATACTTTGTGACACGCTGCAGGATATCTACTGCTATACTTTGTTTCACGCTGCAAGATATCTACTGCTATACTTTGTGGCACGCTGCAGGATATCTACTGCTGTACTTTGTGACACGCTGCAGGATATCTACTGCTATACTTTGTGACACGCTGCAGGATATCTACTGCTATACTTTGTGACACGCTGCAGGATATCTACTGCTATACTTACTTGTTCAAACCGTGCACACACTTAACATTACTTACTTACATTAAATTTGTTGTTCACGTTTATTAGACGTTGTATGAGTGTGCGGAAGAGTATGCACCGAGACCAGATGCAGAATCCAGTGTAACGGCGCTACGTGAACGAAATTATAAGTTGCATCTGTTGGTCAAATATATAATCAATACATCTTATTTTTTGAATGATGTACAATTTGAAATAAATCACCTAGGTCACTATTAAATAAATCAAACAGGTCACTATTAAATAAATCACCTAGGTCACTATTAGATTAGGTACAAGAAGATAGTGGAAAGCAGTTACTGAGTTCAAATATCTATAACGACTTTGCCTTAAGTTTGTAAAATAATTACTTTTATGAAACCTGTAGTTCCATCACCTCGCGTACTGTGTAGAGGTTGCGGCACAAATGACAGTCGGTAGGGTGGCCACACTCTAGTGCCGGCAGGAGGAGCGAAGACTCTAGTGTTTGCTCATTCCGCTCGAGCAAAATGATTACTATATTAGAGTAGCTTTCTTTTGGGCCATGTCATCTAGAACTGACCTCAATTGGTAGCGCAACTGGTCGAGTCTTCAGCTCTAGTGACTGCCGTAACGTATTATCGACCACCCAGTGAACAGGAGCAGTCATACTGGAAAGTCCACCATCATTTTTGAAAATCGCATCACTGTACAGCTTCAGTACAAGATGCAAGACAGTACCTTGATAAACTTTGTCCGAACTATTTCTTCATTCCTTTTATAACAAAAAAAACCTTCATGACCCCTTGGTGGAGCACCCTTCTGTCAAACCAAGGTGGAAACTAGACGATAATGATAACTTGGATGAACTTTTCCACGAAGTCGTGAGGTTTTTTGAGTTGAACCCGAGTTGGATATGGACCCATCACCACACACCGCAGTGCGACATGTAAATGTAAATGTGCGAAAAAATAACTTTTAGAGATTTACTTATTGAACTTGCCGGGCTAGTTGTCATGACTAACTCTCACTATTATGTCCAGCAGTGGACTATCTAAAACCCTATCAACGTTTCGCTTACTTTATTAATTATCTAATTCAAAATAATATGTACGAACACGACTCCACGCCTCTCGTCCAGTGGACTACCCACATGACGCCATATCCTCGTTCCTTCGTGTACAAGATACAGCTCATAAATAATCGACTTTCTAACAATTCTTATTAATAAACCTTATTAATTTTCTTAAAAAAACTCAAGAAAAATAAGATGGAATAATAACGCGTGGGAAATAAATATTGCAAGAGAATATAATTTATATTGGCGTTACGTTATACACCCGTTATGTGGCGGCGACGGACGGCGGCGGGCAGCGGCGGGCGGCGGGGTCGCCCAGAGACCACTGCACGGTTGCGAAACATTATTAAAGTATTTTAAAAGTAAATAACAGCCTATGTATATGAGTCCCACTGTTGGGCATGGGCCTCCTGTCCTACAGAGCGTATTCCAAATATCTTTTTAATTTATTTTTAAACATGCAGGTTTCCTTACGTTACGTTTTAAATGATAAATACGACGAATACACTAGTCAATAATGAATCATCGAAAGAAATAGTGAAAGATTTTTTTTTAAATAATGGGAACAGGCATTCACAGTGTTACCTGATGCTAAATAATGGGGACAGGCGACCACAGTGTTACCTGATGCTAAATAATGGGGACAGGCGTCCACAGTGTTACCTGATGCTAAATAATGGGGATAGGCGTCCACAGTGTTACCTGATGCTAAATAATGGGGACAGGCGTCCACAGTCCACAGGCTCTTATTGTCCATATTTTACCTAGGTTGATTTTATTTTATTTTATTTATTTATTTAATCTTTATGCACTAAACTAGTAGTAGTACTGGCGGACTTAATGCCAAAGGCATTATCTCCCATTCTACCATTGGGTGGTACAGACAACTTTGGGTGCACAGAAAGATTTCATATAAGTTCAATGTTAAAATTAACAGACCATGCGAACATAAGTACAAGAATGTATCCAAATATGCAAAATTAAAAAAAATATATACACAAATATATATTAGTATTATATATTATATATTGAAATTAATACATACATAAAAACATACAAATGTGAAACTATACACATACATATATAAATAAAATATGTACGTAAAGTAATATTTGACGATGAAAATCAACCGGCTAACGAGGTTTTGAGTACATGCTCATGAGCTTTTTTCTTAAATATATGGCGACTTTTAGCCAACCTAATTTCGAGAGGTAGCGCATTCCACAGGAGGATAGACTGAATGAAGAAAGACAAGTGCATAACGTCAGAACGGTGAACAGGAAGAAGACCATTCCAATACTTCATCGGAAATCATTAAATAGGAAAGGACTGCTAACAGGATATCGTGATTGATGACATTAAAAGCGTTTGAAAAGTCAATTAAGAACATGACAATAAGTTTAGTGTTTTCCGTACCCGCCTTAATATCACCAGTCACTTTAGGGAGAGCGGTTGTGGTACTGTGTCCAGGTCTAAATCCAGATTGAAAAGAAATTAACAAATTGTTACTGAAAATATACTGGGAAAATTGTTTAACAACGCAAGATTCAAGTACCTTAGAAAGGAAGGGCAGTATAGAGATCGGTCGGTAATGAGCGAGAAGTGAGAGATTGGAGCACTTTGGCAGTGGACGAACAAGAGCATTGCGCCACAGAGAAGGTGAATGTCCACTATTCTAAGAAAAACTGATTATATGGGGACCACAGGGAAGGGAAATGTCCACTAACCAAAGAAAAATTGATTATTTGGATGACCACTGGGAGAATATGTTCAAGGATGGGTATGATCATGCGTCGGCCGATTTTATCGCATCCGACCGCATTGGATTTGATGGCAAGGATGGATTTTTTGATTTTGTCAGCAAAGACTGGAGACAACTTAAATACACTTATGTCAGGGCGCTTTAAACCATTTAAGTGTGAAATCGTTTCAATAATAGTTTAATGGTTAATTGAAGAAGTTGTGGAGAAATGTTGATTAAAATCATCCAAACTAAAAAGTGCTAGACAGGTTTTGTAACCGCGACTTACCTGATTCCAAGAGTACCAAGAAACTTCCAGATATCGGCAGGAGTAAATGAAGAATTGTTATCGAAGATGTATAGGGGTTTAGCGTTACGTACCATCTTTTTACATCGATTTCTAGCAGACCGATGCTCATCGCAATGCTGTTTTTTATATTTCCGAAAAGCACAATCCATCCTTCTAATAGGGAAAACCTCTGTTATCCACGGTGCTGAGTTACGATTTAATTTAATACATTTAATGGGAGCGTGAGTGACGTACAAGTTTATAATCAGTTTATTGACCTTACGATCTATAATGTCTGCTTCTGTCACTGGCAATCATGATGGGAGAACCCAGGAGCGGGATGTTGTCTGTGGAAGGGATACCTTCTATGGTATTGATTGGAAGAAAGAATCAAATCAAGCCAAGTGTCGTCACCGGAGAGTTATGGTGGGTAGCTTGGAGAAGTAAAATGTGAAAACTATTGGACTTAACTACGTGTAGAAGTTTGAGGGAACGGGGGGCGTCAGATGCAAGGAGGTTGGTATTGAAGTCACCCATGATGACGTCATGAGCATACTCTGAACCCAAAGATTCTACGAAATCGGTGAAATAGTCAGCATTAGGGGGACAGTAAACAACTCCTACATATAATCTTTGTGCCTTGAATACTTATTTCCAGAAAAATAAATTCAACAGAAGCCGTATAGTTCGGGGGTGTGGAGGTGAGTACTTTATATGGGAGGTCACATCTTAGGTATATGGCAACACCCCCTCCCCTTAAAGAAGGTAAGGTTTAAGCCAACTCTCGGAAATCAGGATAGCATGCATGTCTGATGCATGCATGCCTGAGAGTGCGTCGCACAAGTCACTGAAATGACTTGGTACGCTTTGCGCATTGATATGACAAATAATTCAGCAGTGGCTGTGATTTACTGAAAAGTTGTCTCTTAAAAAATCTCCAAGTGGACCACTTCACGACTCAAAACTCCCATTTGTTCCGGAACTGATAGATTCGTTT
The DNA here is from genome assembly GCA_029286865.1 of Teinopalpus imperialis. Classification (NCBI taxonomy): domain Eukaryota; kingdom Metazoa; phylum Arthropoda; class Insecta; order Lepidoptera; family Papilionidae; genus Teinopalpus; species Teinopalpus imperialis. The sequence goes on from JAGSMU010000013.1 coordinate 212,316, forward strand.
ACAGAGTAATATGATTCGTGGTCAGATGCAATAGACATACATAAATAAAAATATGATTACTTGTATAAATTAAAATATAATAAAATTATAAATATGCAATAATTGATTCCTCAAAATTATTCTCTGCGCCACCAGCCAGCGCACATAAACACACAAAATAAAATAATTAAATCACTTAAAATAAAGGATTAAAAACAATTAAAAAGCAATCATTTAAAAATAATAGTTTTGTTAAACAATACTTACTACAGAGACAAGTTATAAAGGTAAAATGGAACGCATGGAATTTATTGAATCTGTGTCGAAGTAGCGCTGGATACGTCACAACGACATATACACATCAACAAAAGAAATCAATTCTTTTAGTTCTTAAAATAAACACTATTATTTTTATAACTAAGTTCAAGATAAAAAAAATTAAAAGCAACATAAGAAGAGGCGTAAAAACTGAAGGATGCCCTATAAAACTGAGGGATGTCCTATAAAACCTATAGTTTACGATTTTTTTATAACTTTAGAGGTGACAATATGGTATTGGTACTACAAATAAGGAACTATAATCTACATGGAATGGTTGCTATAGCGAGCAAACGTTTACTTAAAATACCTTTATACTAACCAAAAACAACAAACACCAGCCTTTAGTAAAAAAATGTTTAAAATAATTTGTTTAATAAGCTTAGAAGGAACAATGGGGTCGACGCAGACTGCGCGCGAAAAAACGCGGAGCTTTGATCACAGTCGCCGCGACGAACGGCTTGCGGCCGCGAAGGTTCCGTACACATTTTATAGTATTTATTTAAAAAAAAAAAATTATTCACTCCATGAATACTTTCCTTAAGTTTATTTGATAAGGTTATTGTTTGATATTATGAAAATTAACGCAGTATAATTTGCTTTATTCCAATTAAATATTACACAAGGACATGACTTATATTACTGTTTCAAATTTTAGTTTAATTTAAGGATGTTAGAGATATATCGTATCAAACTGTTGTCGACGTGGAACTGCTCATGGCGGTAATACAAATGGATCTGGAATAAGATAAACAACCGCCACCTAGCTTCGCGACCACTGTTGCAATCCTGGCGACTACTGAGCAGCAGTTGGGTCGCCAATATCTCAAATCAATAATGAACGCATCCACTATTTCCCAAAAGAAATGTATTTATGTCATGTATATGTGTATTTTTTTTAATTTCTGTCCACATTTTTTCTTAGAGTTTAGCTTCGTCTCGACAAAACAACTCTCTCTCACGTCTCGTCAACCAATGACAGCGGCTTTGTACTGAGCACTAATAGCATAACGCTGCTGTGTTTCATCTGGCGAGTATAGGGATCCGAAGACCCTCATTATTGGTGACAAGGCATTTCATCTTAGACTCAGGCGTGACAACGCACATGCGTTACGATTCCTTATCAACGACAGCCCAAACCCAAGATCGACTTAACAACTGGGTGCCCTCACATCTGATAAGATAAAGTAAAATATCATAAAGCAACATAATAATATTGTAGCGTGCGGACACCGAACCCCAGTCCTCGACCGGCGCGCTGGTCACCCTACCGTGTCCACTTGCGCCGGCGCCCAGGCTCGGTCGACACCTACTTTATATTCATATTTAACTTAATATTTATCTTAATATTTAACTTAATATTTATCTTAATATTTAACTTAATATTAGCTTACTTTGATGTTATTAACATTACTAACATTCCCGTTGGTGATAACTTCAATAGACTATACGACTTCTCTGTTAGTGCTGCAGGATGATAACCTGACTTCAATAGACTGTACGACTTCTCTGTTAGTGCTGCAGGGTGACAACCTGACTTCATGCTGACTCCTCATCGAGGGTGAATATTGCTCGTTAGTCACCAATAATATCAACAAAAATGATATAGCACTTTTACGCTGCCGTGTTCCTTCCTGTTCCTGTTCCTGAAAAGTCCTGTCGACGCTACTTCTAGTAACCAGGTAGACGTCATGGTCCGACATACCACTATACACAAAGTACACTGACAACCTGCTTGCTGGTGGCTAGCGGAGGGGGGGGGCGCTCGCCGTCTGCCACCGCTAAATCATTATTATGTCATTAGCTGACAGACTGCACCAAGATCGCCCATCGTGACTCCCGCTGCCCCTGCGGCCTTCAGCATTAACATGGATTATCGCCTCAGCCATAATTGTTACAATTAACTCAAGTTTTTTACTCTTTAGTTTACGTAAATAATAATATATGATTATCGATAGACAAGGTCGTATCATTTTATTGAAATAATGCATGTTAGTTTAGGTCATGTTGCAACGTTTAGGAAGCAAAATAAAATAAACCTAGTACTAGAACTAGGCTGCCTGAGCACAAACAGACAAATGACGTCCGCTCTGCGGCCGCATGTTATCTGTAATCTTTACGACCGACACTACTAAGATTTATATCAAAATAATTTCACTTTATCCGTCAATCTATTTTGTCGAAATTTGTAATAAAATGGATAATCTACTTTCCTCAGGACCAAAGGCCAAAGACAAATGTAAATAACGTATTGGTGATTTTTTTTCGTGGCGGAGTACTGACTACTGATTTGAGGCTTCCTGATGCAGTTGCGCAGCCTCCAGGTCATATTTAATTTATCATAGCACCAATTTACGTCGTCGTTCAGATCCATCATTCGACAATTGTTGCGCATCATCTCTTATCACTAGCATTTTAACATAATTGGCTAATGGGCTGATTAGTAAGATTGCTAAGATTATTTAAGAAACAAGTGATGCAGTTGCGCAGCCTCCAGGTTGTTCGTCCGCCGAGAGCTACATGTCCTTGTTCTCATATACTTCACACGATGTTTGCGGACATGTCACTTATTATGTTAAAAAGAAAGAAAGAATATACAAAGAGATAAGTCCGTTGCGAACCTATTATTATTATTATTTTTAATAGATAATACTTATAAGTATATTTGTATTGAGTTACTCGAACAACGTTTCCATAATAACATTAAGGCCGAGCCATACGTGCATAAATATGTCCGAGACATAATGAAGGATACATTTCTGCATTAGAATAACAAAATATTCACGAAGACCGGCCTTTGTTTGCTGAACTATGTGTAATGAAGACATGTGATCGAACTGTGTGTAATGAAGACATGTGATCGAACTGTGTGTAATGAAGACATGTGATCGAACTTTCGACGTTACTATTTAATTTTATATACATCTAACGGTGCAACAATGACACACTACCACGTGACCGTGACGTGAGTACTCGTAGCATAATATAGTAAATATGTAATAGAACGTTCTTTTTCGAAATTTGTGTTCCTGATAAAGTGTCTTATTTCTCTATACTTTAGTTTAAACATGTAGGAATTCTGAAAATGAGATGTTTTTTATTGATGTAAAACATCTCATTTTAAGAATTTAAATTGCCCCTCGAGCAGCGGTGGTGTTCATGTTTACACCATTACATAGCATATAATGCGCAAGTAAGCGTGGCAAGCACGCGGCGCCATAGAGGCAAGCTGCGGCTAGTTTATAGCTGAAGTTGCGCAATGGCTCGGTTACCTTCTCATTCGGCTCATACAAGGAAGGCAGAGTCCAACACGCAGCTGTTATCCTCCTACTATTGCTAGTTTCATTGCACTCTATTCAAAAATGTTTTTCGCTTCGATAAGAACTTAAGCCATCCACGGATCAACAGTAAGCTAAATTGCTTCCAGTGCATCGAGTTGCTGTTACTGTTGCATGAACAGAAATAGAAAAAATATTTATGCGACATAAATATTATCCAGCGGCCACGACACGGCGGCCCCGTGTCCACAACACTTGGCGAACGTAAAAACATTTACACCGTCACGTGATTTCATACGGCGCAATCTAAATCCAGTCATTAGCGGCCGCATTAACGAGGACCGTGCCGCCCGGGAGCGGGGGGTGGGGGGTTTGCGAAGAGGTGTGCAGAGGTGTGTGGGGGAGGGAGAGATGGCTGCACTCTCCTTTAAGGGCAACTGTGCCGTGGGAAACACCGTGGGACCGCATCTCGTCAATGTAACACAACACACTGACCACTCGATAAGTGGTACTCACCCTTGCACCGTTGCGATTGCAAAGCAAAGTTATCGTTAGTATTAAAACAGCAATGGACTATAAATAAGACTAAGTTGCAGCTAAAAGGAATATAATTAAGACTCATATGGACTCGCGGCGCTACAATTATGCAGATTCAGTGGACGTAGTAGCGGACATAGTAGTGGAATGATGACGCACAGGATGCACAGGATGCACAGGACGCTCAGGATGCACAGGAGGCACAGGATGCACAGGACGCACAGGATGCACAGGAAGCACAGGACGCCGCAACCGCAAGGTATCTGCCTGCACAATCACGTATTTTTGTGTAAATCTAATAAAACTTGTGCGTTTATTGAGCGGAACATAACGCCGGGAGTTTTTTTTGTAAAGCTGAACGTTTTAAGATGAAAAACGACCTGCGTTGTCCCACGTTGCGATTGCTTCGCAGTTTTTAATTAAAAAACAAGACTCCACAATTGTTTTATTTCTGCACTTATCAATTGTAACAATTCTCTATAATTTAGTAAAAACTTAAATTTAAGAAACATAACTTTAATATTATCCATTATAATATTAAAGTTATGTTTCTTAAATTTAAGTGTCGGCGAAAAAGTAAAATATCTTTTCTTGTTCTGCTTTTATCTGGCTGGTATTAAAACCATTTAATGGATGACATTTTAAAAACAGAAAAACAAAATTAAAAATTGTTTCCCGCCATTTTTCTATTGTTTTTCTGTCCGCTAAAATGAGTGAATCAAACGAAGAATTCGATTCGATTTTGTAGTTTTATAACAAACAAGGGGCACAATGCGACACAAGCCATGAAAAACATTTGTGACGTCTATGGACTTAACGCAGTGTCGGTAAGAGTAGCACAAAATCGGTTGAAGCGTTTTTTTTTAGTGCGGGAGTTTTGTTGCCAAAGATAAAGCTGGATCTGGCTGACCTGTTACAGATAAAATCGATGCCATTTTTGAACAAGTGTAACAAGATCGGCATATAAGCAGTAGTAACGACATAGCTGAAGAGCGACGGGTTGATCACGAAACAATTTTGTCCCATTTGAAAAAGTCCGCATATACAAAAGAGTTCAATATTTATGTGTCACATTTTACCGCCGGACAAAACCTTCGATTTGGATCTCTACTGGTAACAGCTGATGAGACTCAAGTAATAAATAGAGAATAAACGTCCGGAATTGATCAACATAAAGGGTTTGGTTATTTATCACGACAACGCCAGATCACACACATCTTTAGCCACTCGGCAAATATTGAGAGAGCTTGATTGGATGTGTTAATGCATCCTTATATCATATAGCCCCGACCTTGCACCCTCAGATTTTCACCTGCTACGGTCTCTTCAGAATTCTTTAGTTAGTGTTACGTTAACATCAAGAGAGGACTGTCAAAACTACTTGTCGTAGGTTTTGATCACAAGTCCCAAGATTTCTACAGCGATGGCGTTATGTCACTACCTACAAAATAGCAACAAGCTATTGTACAAAATAACACAAATACTATATTATAATAATTTATCAAAAATTCTTAAATGTGTATATAAAATTTTTCTCCGACCCATTATTTACTTAATGAAACATTCAACATTCAATATGTTAAATGATTTTGACTTTGAACCGACGTCAATTATAACTGACTGGCAGAAAGCGCATAGCATTTCGACAATCTAATTGCAATTCAATGTTTATTTACTTAAGTGAGAAACAGTTATGTCCCGAGCCCCGGCGAGTGCACAGCTGGGCTCCGCCGGCGGTCGCCGTCAAACCCATCACTTCCTCAAACATCAGCCGACGTCGCGCGGCAGCATCCCTAATGAGAATGAGAAGCTGGCTAGTCTCACTGCAAAGATACATCTCGCCCACCCTCGTACTCCTAGACGGTACTGACGAGGAGTTTTTGGCAAACGAGAAAATTCACCTGACGGTAAGTGGCCACAGCCGGCCATGAACTGAACCCTCAACCTCCGTCACTGCAGGAAGGGTGCAGACTCTGTTTTTGAGGTCCTTAGTCACTCCTCGGCCGACTGATTCCACTGAGTAGGTGTGTGTGGCAGAAACTTCTAGTAAAGAATACAAATTTCTTCTCTCTCACCGTAAGGATTGAAGCAAACAGAAGCACTCACTGGTCGTGCCCGTCCCTAGCTCGGCTTAAGGTGCGCGCAGTAAGATCGGAGTAAAAATTACATGCAGTGACATAACCTAAAACCCTAACCTAAAGTAACAAGACCGAAAATAGTAAACATAAATACACGCAGGACTGATCATGAATCCTGTGGTAACTGTCACGTTGTCCAAGGAGCACTTGTTCTTTTTGTAGTATTGAAGATGACGGTGAGTGATCCACGAGACCCACATTCACGTTAATACTCAACTAGGTATCATAATGTAGATGCGTGGCCACCCCTGGCGCTAAGCTACTATTTCACGCTTATGTTCTGTTAGGGCAGGGCCTTCCCGGTCGAGGCGACCTTTCGAGCTGCAGCTACAACAAACTGCAGCGTCTGTCAACTCTAGCACCGTCGTCGTTTCTCTAACAAACATTATCACCGAGCTGCGCCGCCTTCCCGGTACCGATATGATCGTCGTACAGGGAAAAAATATTATTCATTCGCGAATTGTTAGCAAAGTGTCCAGGGCCGCTTCACACGAGAATGTCGCCGCGAGGAATGAGAGCGCACGCAGCAAAAACGCCGCGCACGCCCGATACTCGTCGCATAACCGCGTGTTTATTATAATACCATGCGCCCGCGCAGGCCGCGTCTTATGAAATCTTTAATTTATTGGTGAACCGTGCATTTTTATTGGCTTTATGTTTGCAACCAGTCGGCTCGATGAGAGTGATAAGGAAACGTAACGCAGAACCCCGAGCCGCCCGCAGCAGACCACTGCCTTCTCTAGCATGGTACATCTGTTTAAAAGTAACGGTGATGTCCATTCAAATAAAAGCAGATACAAAGATAAATTAACGTACGGGCGTACAAATTAAATGCCGCTAGAAATAATGTTTCTGTGTGTCAATAAAAATATATAACCAATAAATAAACTCTCTGTGTAAAGATAAAAAATTGTCCTAGAAAAATAGTTTAAGAAATATTTGTTTAAAACTTTAATCACTAAATGTTATTATTCTGCAGATGAATATTTGAATGGTAAGTAATGGATATTATAAATAAATTAGACATGATTCACAATTGATAATTGTTAATATTCAATTTATTGACCGATGGCAATATCTGCGCTATATAATTGGATCGACTCAACCGGGGAAGGATCACGTGTTTCGTTAGCTGAGTGTAGGAATCCAGAGACCGTTATTACCAGTGACAAGGCATTCCATCTTAATTCTGTATGAGGATAGCGGACGAATGTGTCTAATACTTTGCCCATGGTTACAGAGTCTTCGAGAATTGTTAATATATATACAACATTAGTGACGAGTTTACTCATTTGCTCATTCTATTAAATTTCTAGTGCCTTTGTTATTCACCAGCACTGAGTCGAAAGATAATTGTATGTAATAATGTAGAATTATAAAGAACAAGTAACGGGGATCGACTGCAGCGCCCGCCCGGGCTAAAAACGAAGGAATCCTCTAATGAATGCTACATGGGTCATAAAGTCCAGCGCAACCGTTCATAAAAAACGTAATGGCAGCCACGACTTCCTTCTCTTTGCAAATGTTCAACTAATAACATAAAAAGTTTGATACGATCTCCTCACTAGTAATTGACTCTGCCAGCCAATGCATTCATAAAAGTTTCTTACAAAGAAACGTGAGCTCGTTTTTTATAATAATTCATTAGTTTTCGTCTCATCGGTGTGAACGTACTGTGCATGTCTAACCGCACGTTATAATGAACGTACTGTGCATGTCTAACCGCACGTTACAATGAATGTACTGTGCATCTCTAACCGCATGTTATAATGAACGTACTGTGCATGTCTAACCGCATGTTATAATGAACGTACTGTGCATGTCTAACCACACGTTACAATGAACGTACTGTGCATATCTAACCGCACGTTATAATGAACGTACTGTGCATGTCTAACCGCACGTTACAATGAATGTACTGTGCATCTCTAACCGCATGTTATAATGAACGTACTGTGCATGTCTAACCGCACGTTACAATGAATGTACTGTGCATGTCTAACCGCATGTTATAATGAACGTAGTGTGCATGTCTAACCGCATGTTATAATGAACGTACTGTGCATGTCTAACCGCACGTTACAATGAATGTACTGTGCATGTCTAACCGCATGTTATAATGAACGTACTGTGCATGTCTAACCGCACTTTACAATGAACGTACTGTGCATGTCTAACCGCACAATGAAGAATCCCTCCTTAAACTTTATAGCCAACAAGCTTCAATCAATTTCCTCATGATCATTTTTTATATTGTAATAAGGGTAACAAACGAGCATAGTTCACCTGGTGATAAGGGGCTCCTGCCCTCCATGGTCCTTCATTCATCCTCGATAAGGAGTCATATGCAGATGTTCTTGACGATTAAGATGGAATGGTCCATCACAGAAGAGAAATTATTATTGACACGCGCGACTTCAGTACTGTTGATTTAAGAAATCCTGAACTTCTTCAAATATTTCAGTACACCTGATGACTGCGGCCTGTTACATCTGTGTCCGTCTTCATCGAAGGTCGAGGCTGCATGGATGGCCTGGGGTACAATGCCTCCTCATCAGTTATGTTTTATGAAATGTACAGTACATTTTAACAGTGGTAGAGCTACACAGCAGTTTATTAGCATATCAGTCCTCAAGGCTGACAGCGCATATGCATTGTGATTCCTTGTCAAGGATGAATGTAGATGTCATGAAGCATGTATCACTTGACATCAGTTGAACTGTGAGCTGGTTTGTTACTCTCAATGGGATAAAAAAAGATAAGTATGCAAGAAACCCTTAATCCATGTGTATTTCAAGATATTCAGCAGAAACCGTATGATGATATCGCCAAATTGGTTTCATAATAAAGTTTGTTATGATATAAATGAGTTTTGTAATGATAAGGCACGACAATTTGTTATTTGACGTGTGTCATCACATCATACATGTATGTTTATACATGTATATTTACACATTTATGTTTATACATGTATGTTTACACATGTATGTTTATACATGTATGTTTATACATGTATGTTTACACATGTATGTTTATAAATGTATGTTTATACATGTATGTTTACACATGTATGTTTATACATGTATGTTTACACATGTATGTTTATACATGTATGTTTATACATGTATGTTTATACATGTATGTTTATACATGTATGTTTACACATGTATGTTTATACATATATGTTTACACATGTATGTTTATACATGTATGTTTATACATGTATGCCGTCTGCTTAACATATTGGCTTCATCATGAATTCCTGTAAGTCGCTGTTGGATGACAAAATAAATATATCAGCATCACCGCCTATCCACAGTCCACTCCTGGACACAAGCCTCCCGTGGGCACAGACTGCCACAGAGCACGACCCTGAGCCAGCTGCATCCTTGCAGCAAACTTGCGTCCACCTAGTGGCGGATGGTCGTGCTGCACTGCAACCAACAGTACCTCATCGGTTCTCGGTTCTACGAGCTACATGACCAGCTCATCAGTACATGGTTAGTATTAAATAAACGTGCGCAATATTATTATATGATGTGTTGTTGTGGTGACCACGATCTGGCAAATAAAATGTAATTCTCGTTCCTGTACTTGGGTCCTCGGATCCCAAACACAGCAACGTTATGCTGCTGGGTTACTCGCTATTTTACGAAGGTTTGGCCCTTTCTCGGTCGAGCCCACCCATTCATGTGGCTTCGTGGCTATTTCTGATCCGAGAAAAAATACTCGTACACTGGATTTACATTACGATTACTTGGATCGTGCAATTAACAGCATCAACAATAAATTATTGCAACAATAGAATACGCAGAACCTTTCATTACGATATTTCAACGAGAATGAATATTTATATCTTATACATGTACTAAATGGTTCAGTTCAGCTCAAGAAGGTCGAAGAGCCATGAGCCAAACCGTGAGTTACCTTCTACCGTGAGAATGGTAACAGGTAATAAAGCAGGTATAAAAACTAAGTTGTTATATATAATAACTCAAACATATAAACGTTTTTGGATTACTCGTAGGTTTTATATACGAGTGTAAGCCCTCCTTATTTTCCTAGATTTAAGATTCACAAACGTTACGTACCTCGCTCCCTGTTACTTGGTCAGATCCCTATAATCACTAATCAAACTATTAAACTCTGATATTCTGTATCATCTTCGGTATTTGGTGAAAAAGGCTCTTAGGTGAATGAGCCATGAAATCTGTACTCGCGAGTTTCATCCGTTTTTCCCAGCATGTCAGCTGATACCGTTAGACGCTTGAGGAGCTATCGGCCAATGAATCTGTCCGATGTCACCGAGCTAGCGGGCGAGCGTTAGCAGCAACTCGACGCCCTGCAGCCGCTGGGAACCTCGTTAGCGACGCTCGGAACGCGCGTTGACGCCACGTTTTTCCTCCGCCATGAAAATGCATGAGAGCGGCCATACGTCGCGCGCCGCGGATCCGTCGCGCGACTCCCGCGGGAATCGGTTCTGTTGTGCTGCCCGTTCGCCATTAATAACTGCGTTTTTTCTGTCGGCTTCCCTAACAGTTGGCCTTACTTACATTGAATCATGAATGGTAATTCCTGCATCGCCCGCTACGGCTCGGGGTGGTCGCCGCCACTTTCTCCACATGACTCTGTCCAATAAATCAGCTGTAGCCGCAGTAATCGCAGGGACCGCTGTCAGCGTCACTAAAGCTTGCGGGGAACAAGTTTGACATACTTGAAAATGTATGACGTTTGTCGTGTTACTAACAAACACTTAACAATTTAAAAATAAAACGTATTTTGAAAGTATTTTATATTTTTCCACATCTGGCATTAGAAAATAATGAAAAATATGATAACGACGTAGATACGCGGAACGTGGTAGACAAGTGAGTCGTTCACTACTTACTGATGTGCAGTAAGATCGAACACATTGCATCGCAACAGGGCAGGGGACTTACGGCACTATACAATATTCTGCGCATTTGGTGTCATCTAATGATAACAGTGATCAGGTTGAGGTTCCCTTGTCCCCGCAGCGCGTCACTGACAGGTTTACACTGATGCTGCCACAGCATTATATTAATGATAAATCCCTGTATATATTCAAAATACTCCAACTAATACATTTTTAATAGCGCTCTCAACTTAAGTCGGGAGGCGTTACGATATTACTTCTTAATTATAAGGCAGTGAGGTTGCGGCAGGTTAAGTGATGCGGGGTCAGGACTTAGGTGAAGCGGACCACTCTATTAATGAAGGTGTTCCTCCATTGAAGCATTGTGATTATGCGAGAAGGTGGTCGTAACAAATGCAGGCTAATAGATGCCCTCGGGACAGGGCTTTGTTCAAAGAGGGCTCCCGGAATCTTTAGACGACCTATTACATCATCGTTCGATATATTATCGTCTATTAGTAAAGGAATGGCAGGATACCAGGATACTGGTATACGTTTGTTCGAAATAGTAAGTGAAGGAAATCTGGGCTAAAACGACTGGCAACGAGGCTTGCGGTCTTGGCTCGCAAGTGCGACAAGTGATCTGAATTGGCACTGACTATCGATGGATGGATGGGATCCTTGGTTCACATACATACGTTGCTGTAGTCTTATCATCCTTGTGCCGTGGTTGCTGTCATACTAAAATAATAAAAATAACACAATCCAATCCTTCATCGACCAATTAATTCAGTGTTACCGCTGACGAGACGTTCCTTCGTAGTTGTCATTTCCTTATCGAGGATGGATGTGTGTGATGTGATCATGGACCGCAGGAAGTACTTACCATCAGTTCAACGTTCACGTAGCTCTCACGGCCAAATTAAACATTGTGATCTTTTTATTATATTAGGACATCAGCTCTAAACCCTCGTTGGTATTTTTAGCCAAGTTGTTGTTTAATAAGGTTTTGCATGTATTACCAATTTGATTTGATTCTGTACCGCAGTGTACGCAAGTCCCTCCACAATACATGGGACACGCGATCCTCCGCCGGGAGACGTGTCCCGCTCGCGGGATGGGACGGATGATTGATGATGAAAGTGTTTAGGCGCTGGAGACGCTCTCGGGTTACCGCACACAGGCCCGGCCGCCGACACCGCCGCGGGCGACCAAATAGTCGGCTAATGATGCCACATTACCAGCCCCCGAACCCTCGGCCTCACTCCTTTATCCTTAAATAACTGCCTTGTCATTTTCCCCATCGGATAGTCAACATATTCAAACCTATGAGATCTCTCTACATACGAGCATTTACGAAAATTCTTTAGCACATTCTCAGAATTTTATCATTTTAGTTAAATAGGTATTTAGATTGGAGATGGGTTTTTCATTGGTGCAAACAAATAAAGTAGTACATGTGCTGCACGTAGAAATTGTTCACAGCAGTTCGTGTTCGTTGGATGCTTTAAACTGGGTTTCGCGTTTACGTGACGATCTGATCAGGGAGACCTAATTACAAAGTAACGAAGAACAACCTCACTAAACAGAGAATAACGTCACTAAACAGAGAATAACACCACTAAACAGAGAATAACGTCACTAAACAGAGAATAACGTCACTAAACAAAGAGTGACATTTGTTTAAAAAGTGCTAGCAATGCTATTTACAGTATTAACAATCCCGTTGACTTTTCGAACTGAGCTCGTGCCACACGAGATGAGATCTGCACGACAATAGCCCGTCCGGCTAACCGTCAGTTCGAACCCATGACGTTAAATTGCACAGACACACACATTACGCTGGGGCTTACGTCTATACCGATTACATGGAGTCCTCGCTGTCCCTCAGCTTTATTTGACGCACGGTGCTAAAACAGAACTCGTGTTTATCTTGTGTCAAAAGTTTCGTTGTTCAAACGAAGAAAACACTTCGTTTGCAATATTTTTTTTTTCATTATAACTCTCTATAAAAAATTAATTGATGTATTCATTGAACAAAGAACATTGTAAAATGAAGTTGTTTGAACGTCTTCATAAATTAAATATGAGGAACCCTGAACCCTTGCTTGTTATAAATTACGAGGAGTATAACGTACCCCCCTCATTCATTCAACATACATATTACGCACAAAGGGGTTCTGTTTTTAACGCAGAATTCTTTTCATTTTGTACGTGTTACATGCTTATGAACAAAGTTTTATAATAAAAGGTTTCTTTTTGTTACATTTGTGTTCGTTTGTTACATATAGGTGGAACACTGATGTATGAAATATATTTTATGTATATCACACACAGGTGTCTCATCATAGTGCATAAATATAAATCAAAGACCAGTTACTTTTTGTAACGGATTATTTATGAAACTGTTGTAAAATAAGTCAGTACTATATTATAATATTGTAGATATATTTTTATTTCTCTAAGGAGTGAAATAAAGGCATTAACATAAGTTTTATTACAATTCTACAGGTATTTAAAATAACAACTTTCTGCCTAAGGGAAAGTGTGCAGAGCTTGGCTTGAAGAGTTACGAGTCACCCCTGTGTGCGATCAAATGATTACCCTGTGTTACCGTGTCTTTACTGTGTTTTAATTTGTTTAAAGAAGTTTGTGTAACTTCATTCTGTTACGATCCTTGTCGCGAAGGTGATGCGCATGGCTTCAACAATTAAATCTGTTATTATTATTATTATCAATTATGTGATACTAATTTTATTTGCAGTCATTCATTATAGTATTGATATTATTTCTGAGATAACTTAATAGAGTAAGTTTACAGTTTTTCTTAATCGTGGGTCTTTTACGTAATCTCTGTCATTCAAAGTATGTACAAATGGTTATGTGACCCTAGAAACATCCTATAGGTTCCATCCAAAATGGTCAATACAGGTCGTGTATCAAATTTTTAATCGAACAAGAACTCTTGAGAAATACATTCAGTTCACCTATTGAGATGTGGTGGTCACAACCATGGCACGTGTAGTTTTGCTGACACTACGCAGTCATTAACAGCAATTGTACAAACAACGTGTTGTTATGGTGTTATACTGCGTGGGGTAACCGTTCATACATCTTACTGGCTAGGAAAGATGAGAATGAATAAGGTTACATTTGAAGATACACTTGCGCGCTACAGTGACGTTCGACGAGAGAGTTCTGCCGACTAGCCTCAGAGCTCGTCCTGATTTTGATACACTTTAGATTTTACATAGAAAAAATATTTATGAGTTGTAATTTTGTCATAGAAAAGAGAAGAGTCATCGGACGACAGTTATAAGATCGAAGAGATTAAGGTCTAATCGCGCCCCTCACAGCAACTTAGAAGACGGAAAATAGATTTTTATGTGTAGTTGATTCGCCAAAGACGCGACCAACGATTTGCACAGGTTTGAGTGCATCGGACCCCCCGGCGTCAACTGGTCTCTTCACGGTTGCAGTAAAAAAGTTTCGCACGACTCACCACCAGCATGATAGCATATAAACATAGAAATCTCCTAAAATGCTCAATATTAACACCAGGAAACTTATTGTTGGTTAAAAGCTTGTTTAATTTATAACATAATCACAACCATAGCCCACGTTTAACTGACGATGTTACAAAGTAGCAGCAACCTTCATAAACTAACGATGTTACAAAGTAGCTGCAACCTTCATAAACTGACGATGTTACAAAGTAGCAGCAACCTTCATAAACTAACGATGTAACTAAGTAGCAGCAACCTTCATAAACTAAAGATGTTACAAAGTAGCAGCAACCTTCATAAACTGACGATGTTACAAAGTAGCAGCAACCTTCATAAACTGACGATGTTACAAAGTAGCAGCAACCTTCATAAACTAAAGATGTTACAAAGCAGCAGTAACCTTCATAAACTAAAGATGTTACAAAGCAGCAGCAACCTTCATAAACTAAAGATGTTACAAAGCAGCAGCAACCTTCATAAACTAAAGATGTTACAAAGCAGCAGCAACCTTCATAAACTAAAGATGTTACAAAGCACCAGCAACCTTCATAAACTAAAGATGTTACAAAGCAGCAGCAACCTTCATAAACTAAAGATGTTACAAAGCAGCAGCAACCTTCATAAACTAAAGATGTTACAAAGTAGCAGCAACCTTCATAAACTAAAGATGTTACAAAGCAGCAGCAACCTTCATAAACTAAAGATGTTACAAAGCAGCAGCAACCTTCATAAACTGACGATGATACAAAGTAGCAACAACCTTCATAAACTGACGATGTTACAAAATAGCAGCAACCTTCATAAACTAAAGATGTTACAAAGTAGCAGCAACCTTCATTAACTAAAGATGTTACAAAGCAGCAGCAACCTTCATAAACTAAAGATGTTACAAAGTAGCAGTAACCTTCATAAATTGCTTCATATCATTTAACTGACAAGGTTGACAATTAAAAACGTACATGTTTGATCTCGCCGACAAATATCCAAATGTACTGCAGACCCAAAACCGAGTCACCGATTAAGAATTACAACTGTTATATTTTCTCTTAATGCGAGCCAACATTGTGGCAAAGCTTAACTGTCAAAGACAATGTTAATGGGTGTGCGGGAAAGAAATGTAGAAATTTTTGTCGCTCAATCGCGCCGGCGACGGGCATCTCGAAAATGAGTCGCGATATTGAAATGGCCGGCTTTGTGCGCGCACCGCCGCCGACACCCCGCCCTTCGCCCTCGCTGCCCTCTGTATAATATTTAGCAAATGTCCTATTTCAGACTCGAACTGGATATGCCAGATCATTCAGAACGTTTTGCATCAATTCGAACTAAATATCTCTTTTAATATGACACTTTGTCGGATTTGTAGAAGTTATGTTATTTTACCGGCGTTCCTAGCTTGGGTTATTGTAACGTATCAAGAGCGTTAATAAAATACGAGTAAAGATAATGTCTAATGACATTGAGAAACCTAAACACATATTTGCGATTATAAGTGACAAACCTAGTGCTTGTATCAAGAATGCCCAAGACCAAGTTATGTAAAGTTAGAGATAGATTGAAATCATTTTAATTCCTGCGAGCAGGAAGTCGTCACCAATACGTGCATTCAATTAGCGACGGTGGGAGCAGGTCCAGCTGGCTTCGTGATATGTGGCCCGTGACGTGGAACCAACGTCGGCGAAGCCCATAATCACACCATTAAATTGGAACATGTCTGCAAGACTAGATAAACACTCCCGAGCCCCATGTGTTTATGCCGCTGGTTTCGCACAGTCCCGCGAGCGTGTGAATGAGTGAATGAGGAGTCCGGCGTCCTCACTGCCTCGCAAGGGCAGATCGTTTGAATGCACCAGTTTTTGCGGCTCTCCGAGATGCAAACACGTCTCTCCGGCCGGATTCGGGAGGTAGTTTTTCGCCGTTTTGAATAAATGAAATATTCATTAGCGACACACGGGCACATTGTCCTGCGGGTCGTTAGGTATTTATGCGGCGATGCGGACTCTCAGGCATGCGGTGTGAAAGATTAACGTTGGAGATAAACCGAACAAGAAACTTGCAGCTAGTGCTTGGGTCCGCGGTCGGAAGCTCAGGGAGGAGTCTCCACTACGTGGTACATTTACAGCACAAGACTTCGTCAACAAAACAGTCGTTGACTTTGTCTACTGATAAAAATAATAAGCTATTAACACAATTGTAATTCTTTCCCTGTTTGTCTGCAGGACAGAGAAAGCTTCCGCATCATTAGCAGTACTTGAAGTAATTATCAGCGCTCGCCGTTGCCCATGCCGGGCAGTCAGCGCGGTGGGCGCGAGACGCATCACTGATCCATCATCATGGGGTATTTTTGGATTTCATGTTTTGAATGGAATTGCCGTCATCTGTGAGTCTTGTACACAGCAGCGAGCGGGACAATAAAAGATGCGACGCCGGAGCAAATGAGAAATGCTACAGCCAGATAAAATGTATTCAAGAGGAAAATATTCAAACAGTATCGAATGAAGCGTCAAGGCGGGACGGGTCCCACGGCGCGGGCGGGAAAAAAGTAGGGACACGTCGGGCGGGGGGGAGGGGATGCTGGATTACTCGCGCGTCTGCCGCGTGCATACTGATGCCGCGTAATTGTCGCGCGCAAAAACTCAGCGTATTATCATCGAGGAAATACCACACGGCGCCGCTCGTCGCCCGCTCGTCGCCCGCTCGTCGCCCGCTCGTCGCCCGCTCGTCGCCCGCTCGTCGCCCGCTTGTCGCCCGCTCGTTGCCCGTGTCTAATATTCTTCAACTTTAAACTTATTTTGCTTACTTTTAAAACAGAATAGAAAATACATTTATTGTCCGACAACCGAGCACACAACAAAACTAAATTGTAAAAAAAACAAAGCAGAAATTAAGGAAAAAAAACGATATACAAACTAAAATGTTAAAACTTATTTTAACTAAACGGTAAAATTATAAATTAAAAAAAAATAGTAATGAAAAGTCTAGAAAGTGTGATGCTGTCTTATTTAGCAGCAGCGCAAGTGGTGACGTTACTAACTTATTACTGATTTTCACTTTACCTACAACTATATAATATAATACTTAAACTTAATTATCACCTCATATGTATTCAACAACGAATTTTTAAAATCTGTGAGAGAAGAGGAAACGTTGATGTGAAATAAAAGAATATTGCAAAAAGTACATGAACGTTGACGAAAGGTATTTTTAGCATAATTAGATCGACAAGGAGGAACACAGGAAGCGTCCCTGGTCCCTGGACCGAAGAGAGGAATGTCATCTTATTTACAAGTACCGCTGAGTTTGAATGTAAGAAGTTAAGTATATGTAATAAAATGTATGTATGTATATAAATCCCACAGCTGGTTGCCGTCTCCGCTACCAGCCCGATGAAGCCTCGAGTATGTCTTATGATGGTGTTCTAGATTCTTAGAAAGAATTAAAAGTAAGCGACTGCTGCGGCCCGCGACACCCACGTCCATCCTCGATAAGGAATTATAATGCAGGAGCGTTGTCGACCCTCAGGATTGAGATGAAATGCCTTGTGATAAGTAACAAGGGTCTGCCAACTCACCAGACGAAACACAGGAGCTTATGCTGCTATTCTGCGCTGATATTAACGAAAGAAACAATGAGGACTTACTTTAATGTTCTGTATGAACATATTATTGAATAAAACTAGGTTATACGGCTTTTATCGCGTTTGTTTATACTTTGACCCCAACGCTTAGAGTGGTTTACAGAGCCGTGCTCTCGTGGGCAGGACCGAGTGCTTATCCTGATGTCGTAGATAACTCGAACTAATTTCGAGCTTTTAATTGTTTATTTTTCGTCCTGTCGTTGTCTTCGCAGAAGAAGCTCACGGTATCTTGAGATCTTGCAATAGTATGAATCCTAATATGTTATATCCTAATATGTTAAAATAAATATGTCCGCAGCGTTTAGGACGAAGGTGAGTTTAATAGCGATCCAATCTGCAATGTTCCGGCTGGCGAGACACGGCACTAACCGATCGCCGTACCGAGAGCTGTCTCGCAGGAGCGGCCACTAACGTGCGCCGCGTAATTTCATCAAATGTAACAATAATGCCTTTTGTGGTTCCAACAACCAACAGCTGTCATCACGTCTACTATCCCGCTATCCACAATAACATTGGAACATTGTAAACTTCATTATACATGGCGTGCTCTCTATAACTACACGAAAATGTATTATAAGAAGAGAGAATTGTAAATCGAAATTTAATTAGTTATATTGGGGGACTGATTGCAGTAGTAGGGTGCTCACCCAGGTGTCCGGTCGTGCAGATTTGCCGTTCGCCGAACTATAATGACCAGAATGAACCGAACTAAACGTCTCTCTCACATTGTTTGCTGCGCCGCCGTGCGCCACTTCCCGCCCGCAGCTCCCTGCTATACTTGGATTTTTTTATACATTGCTGAATATACCCTATTCCCAATGTAATATAATTTGTGATAATGATTTTTTTAAATTATTTATTAGCGAGTGTTTTTTCAGATGGGTAATACCACCCTCTAGGTATAGGTATACAATTTATCTATTCGGTCAAAACCGTTTATCTTACACACAATAACCTATGTTCAATCGGCTAAAGTTAAATCTCACCATAAATTCCTGTCTCCTTGCATCGTTCCTATATATTATATATTCCATTATATCACACTGCGTACTGTATCAGTTAGGTGACGCGGTCTTTCTCATTAAGCATCCAAAACTATTCAATGGAATGTGTCCAGAACGAAGCGTGAGAGCCATACCCATGAGGTTGTTATGTCCCGTCCCACCCATTTTAGAGCCGTCACACCACCGGAAACGGCATAAAACTAGTTGACTTTTATATTAAGTTATCGCATTCACAGCTCCATCGCCACTTATTGTGTGATACTACAAATATACAAATTAATAAATCGAACACTACTCAGATTTGCGTACAAAGCTGAAATCAAATTCGGATACATTCAAGTAAAAGTCAAAATTCAAGTTATAATATATTTGTGTGTTTGTTGGATTCTTCGTGGGTTATGCAATTTATAAGTAGTGGACAGGTTCGATGCGGAGTCATAAGTGATAACAGCAGGTGGCAGCCGCGACCGCTCACGGATGCTCTGCGCCAAACTGTCCAGACAGACACGGCGGGCCCGTGCGCCCCGGGGCGAAGGCTCAGTTTGCCAGCGGCGAGTGCAGATGCAACTGCAGATGCTCCAGAAACATCTCTCGCGCGTCGGAGCCTGCGCACCTGTTTAATTGCCCCGATTGTCATAAACCAAGCCGAGGATTTTAAATTCCGGCCGTTGCCGGATGTACCCGTCTGCTTCTCTTAAACAATATTATTTTTTGACTTGCAATAAACTGCAGGAATTAAAGATGTCATCTCCCCGTTGGTTTAGCCAAACGATAGAGTTGGTAAGTAATTATTAATAATGTTTGAAGCCGGATCTGTCCCGCAATGTCTGGCCAGTGTTTGTTTACTTTTTTCTCTTTATTCGACAAGTTTATTTTAGTCAGCTATTCTGTTATATTCCGTATCCCTAACACAGCATGTGAACCTTCCTCCGATCGTATCGCACACGCACTACATCGCCAGAGGGCGGGGGACGCCGAGCGAGTGCCTCTGCGTTGCGCAACTGCTTACGACACTACACAATATTCTGCGCAATTGACGTCATCTGGCAATAAGCAGAAGATACCGCGGTGCTCGACATCGACCGGGATCATCGTCATTGTGTTTTAGTTCGTACTTCTAAAGTTCAAGACAAGCTATACGTATCGTACGTACAGGGTGATCTCTGGCATAAAGATAATGGATCTATACTGAATGTAACCATCTCTCTAGATATGAGTAAGGACGAGGATAAATATAAGGGCATGTGAAGAGCGGCCTCGCATCACGGCACTCTGGCACCAGAGTCGGTGCCGAAGAAACGTCGACAGTCCGCGCGGCTGCTGACCGAGGGCCGGTCCCCCGCCGCGGCTGGCCGGCCGCCGCGCGTGCGCCGACATTAAAGAACACAACAAAACCCGCGCCGGCGTGCTCCCCGTCTCCTTATCAAGCTAAATATCATCCTTATCGCTTTGAATTTATCAGCTAGTGCGAGCTGTTAAGTGCATAAAACCCCATGATTTATTAAGTCATTATGCTTTTATATGAAACAAGTTTAAGACCACAGTATCACGAATAGCCCGACAATTGATATTAAACTAGATTGCCTGAACCGAACCAAGGACTAGGCTCTAGAGGGATTCTCTATACCTTTAAGAGAATATATTTACAAACAAATATAAATTTAATTTTTCAAATGTTTCCTACTCCGTGTACTGTTGGTGGTAGGAGACCCTGAACACTGTACTGCAAGTGTAGGAGACCCTCAACACTCTACTGCAAGTGTAGGAGACCCTGAACACTGTACTGCAAGTGTAGGAGACCCTCAACACTCTACTGCAAGTGTAGGAGACCCTGAACACTGTACTGCAAGTGTAGGAGACCCTGAACACTGTACTGATGCAACATGCCAGTGAAATGGCACTGTTATTATGTGTGACGTATTCATTAAACGCAGTATACTCTCGTTTATTACTGTCATGATGAAGGCTTTTCCCACAGTACACTTGACTACCGTTGCGTTCATCCACGTCACCTCATGGCCAGCCACGGCGTGACTATCAGAACATATCACATATATAAATAATGATTATCAATGAGCTAATAACAACAAAGGCATAATCTAATGAGCGAATTCCGTGCGTCCGCAGAAGGAATCCGGGCGCGTGGGTCTCGGCGGCTGGCCCCGTTACTTCCTGCTAGCTGCAATACACATTGAATTGCTAAATCTGTAGCGACTGCATCACGTGCCATGCTATGTGCTATATAAATATATGTTTTCCGCTTTTGAACCTGGTTAAGCCTCCCTGGTGAAGCTTGAAGCTCGGTGAGGACCGAGGCTACATTTTGAACGAAGTCAAGCCTCCCTGATAAAGCTTGAAGCTCGGTGAGGACCGAGGCTACATTTTGGAATAAACGTCACATTATTTGTATATGACGTTTATTCCAAATGTGTCTCTAGAATTTGATTCTAAGCAATTCCTGTACATTATCTATTATATATTATATACCAATATTATTATATTATGTACCAAAAGAATCACATAATTTGTAGGAAGGACAGGACAACAGTATTAATACAGATTCAGTAGCAAAGTAGCACACAGCCTCCTCGTTGTATGACGACTTCATCCCTTGACCCCCACACCCAGCCGCGCCGCTCTGGTATATAGTGCGGGCGGGGTGCTTCCCCTTTCGAGGTGACTGTTGAAGCTACACATTTGCCGTAACGTGGCTCCACCATTGTTCTCGTGATCTGTGTGAAGGGATCTAAATCCGCGTACTCCGTGAACTGAAGCGCCATAAGCCGCCTGACTAGTCCAGTCATCATCGTCTTTGCAGTGAATAATTTTTTTTTATAGTGTTGTGATGAGGGTGACAAATGAGCACACTTCACCTGATGGTAAGTGATTCCTGCAGCCGATCATGAGACATGGGGAATCACTAAACATATATACGTTGAACGGGTTGAATGCCTGGTGATCCGGCCTACGGACTCCTACTGCCACCAGACGAGCCGACCCATCCAGTTACATTCAAGCGGCAGGTGGCTCCCGCGCTGCCACTGGAACTTATTGTTTGTAGTCATTAGTTGTTGCAGACTCGCGTTTGGTTTCGTTTCTGTCCCATCCGATTTACAAACGTAACACCTATTTGGTGTCTAGCCACTACACCGTGCTAGAGCCACACCGGAGCAGATTCCTAGCTGCAGCCATTTTTTTGTACTAATGTTCGTAGTAGCGAGTAACGTAGTTGTTAATAACCTATTTAGTCTTTATTTAAAGAATGAAGAAAACGGTGATAGTGTTACCAACATTTCCCGTAACCAATTCGCTATTCTTCCATTTTTGTGCCAGGAGATGGTTCTCGACACGACACTGCTGGCGGACCCAAACCGGACCTAAGCCATTAGATTAGCGCTTACATATCGTATCGACTATATGATAACATAAATTACTGCCATATGATAAAAACTAAGTTATTTTATTGTTAATTCATATTCGTGTGAGAAGGCCGGGGGCCGGGCCGACTCCGCGTGCCGGCCGCCGCGCGCCCCGCATCAGCGCAGTGCAGCTAATATCACCCTGACCCTGCTCCGACCTCATCCTGCCGGCCCTGGATGTGAAAGCTTTCATTAATATTGTAATGAGCCCGACGAATATCATCCTCCGTACCACGAGGCGGTCGCTGTTAAAACACGACGACCTAATACCATCCTGCCATTGGCCACTGACATTTTCTTGGACGAAACCATTCAATGTGTTATTACTGCGGCGTCAGTGTTGCTGGTCAGAAGGGTAAAGTGAGATGCATAGGTGCGGGGTGCGGTCAGTAATTGTGTATAGTTTGAGATGATAGCGGCGGTCGACGCATAATTATTTCTATCCGAGCGATTTGCGTACGCGGCCGCACCGCCCGTAATGACAGGTTGCGCACCCATCCTGTCGCCACGACGCGCATATTGTTTCACCAAATTACAATTTAATTTGTGTTCGTCAAAGTTTGTAATCCGGTGCTATGTTTTTGGCGGAGAGTCGATCTCCGCAGCGCCTTGCTGCTCAACCAGGCCTAAGTAATGTTATTTACAAATATGTTCAAGGAGTAATAATGTATTCGTAATCAACAAATTGGGACCGAGCGCTGGACGCATTGGGACATTCCTCTTTAAAACATTTTCGTCCAACATATAAAAATATATTAATTCTCAAATTGAAGGCAAAGTAAAAATCCGTCTCTAGAAATCTGTAACTCTATGTGTAAGCTTGTGGAAAACATCATTATAAAATCGATATTTATTGTATACTCCATCGCATAGGTCATTAGCGTGCATACTCCGCGTCCTTAATGCATGCAAAGTGCGAGCCGGCGAGCAAGCGAACGGCCAGGGGTCCGCGGCCACGCGGTCGGCGGCCACGCGGACCGCGCAGGAGACGTGCACCTTCACCGAGCTCATACAGGAACAGGGTTGTGGCCCGGGTATCGATACATTTCCCGCAACTACCGACCTAATTGTTTAAACACAATATAACCACAGACGTTTGTGATCATTTTAAAATGTTCGGAATAGTGAGGATATTGATTTCTTCCCGAAGCTATGTTCCGCAGGGAGCACCTTACCATCAGTGGAGAGTTCACCGTATGTACTGCAGTTCTACTCAAGTGAACAGGTACATGCAGAGACGTTAGAACGGGGAGTTGGCGCTCCTTCTTCTTCTCTGATGGACGCTAAGATGTTATTGGTTTTTATTTAATAAGTTCCTAGTTGTTTTTACCCTCCAGCATAACAGCAGTTCGAGTGACAAACTAATGAAGGACTCTCTCGGCTCTTATCTAATAGTGAACTATGTGTCCTTACATTTCCCGTCGTAAGGACAGACGTTATATTCCAAGTTTGCTACTACTAAGTTACTCATACTACGAGGATATATAGAAGGCTTAATGCTTCACAGTTTAGGTTTAGTATTTATTTATTATTAGGTCTTTACCTATGAAATTGCTGTTCTTCAGTATTGGCCACTTCATACCAAAAAAAAGTTTTAATTGGCTGTGAATTCTAAAGTCAAATTAATTTTGTTTTAAAAACATGACATCCTTTTTACAAAGTCAGGTTTTTGTTTATTGATTGAGTTGCTTTGTATTTTCATTACGTTTGAACATTTTTCGTCATAATGGATACTTTAAAAATTGGTGTAATTATGCAATATGAGTTCCGTCGCGGCACAAACGGCACGTAACATCAACAACATTTACGGAGAGAACTCTACAAACGAACGCACAACCCGTTATTGGTTTGCCCGGTTTCGTTCTGGAAATTTTGATTTAGAAAATGAACCTCGACAAATTGGCAAGGTAAAAAAGCTCTATAAATGGGTGCCCCACGAACTTTACGATCGCCAGCGCAACGTACACGACAACGCGCGACCCTATACTGCACAACAGACAGTCTCCAAGCTGCAAGAGTTTGGGTTGGAAGCTCTCCCTCATCCACTTTTATTATTCCCCGTACCCACCGACTATTAATTTTCCCAAAATTTGGACAACTTTTAAGCGGGAAAAAAAATCAATTCCCGAGAGGCAGTACAAAATGCCTTTGAAGAGTTTGTTGCCTCTTTTTACAAGAAGGGCATCAATAAACTACCACTGCGTTGGCAAAGATGCATCAAATACATGGGTGATTACTTTGAATAACAGAAATAAAAAAGTTTGAGAAAAAAAATACTTTAACTTATTTCATACAAAACGGCAATTACATAGGCACACTGCAACAGGTTGCGGTCACTACCTTGCTACCGGAACCAACTCCTCAAAGTACGACTTCATATAAATATTTGCGGAGATGATTGACATCCAGTATTTTTTTTGTGGAGCTGCTAAGTACAGTACTTAGCAGCTCCACCAAAATCAAAACATAAGAATTTTCCGAAAGTGTCGTGTTGAGTGGTATCGATAATGCAAGAGTAGGTGGTCGCGTCCCTGGGCAGCGCATGCGCTCTGATTGGATTTAGTTTAATAACCATAAAGCACCCGCACGGCCGCCCCAACCACACGGCGCCGCAGATTGCGCGCTGCACCGCTTGACGCGCACGAATTATGCGCACCGGGCAGCGCCCGCGCCTGCGCCTGCGCCTGCGCCGATCTACTTAACAACGATCGTTTTATCATTATACTCAAATGCTCTTTTTAAATTACAAGCGAGCAACAAGAATGAAGACTATTATTTTAATTTAGAAAAGTATTTACATTTAGATCCACAATAGCCTTGTTGCGTAGTATCTGGTGCTTAACGCTGAACGATCCAACCAACGTCGGACGTTGTAGAATCAAAACTTGACTCTGGTCGTGACCCAGCCCCCAGCATGACATTATAAGCTCAGTTGGGATGACAGCTTCTCCTGCGGGTACCCCTTCCCTCCTCGACAGACATTCAACATACTCAAACCTGGACACCACACAGGACTGATATGGAATGCCTGTAATTACCACCACTTTACATCGTTTTACATTTATTCCAAACTGGTATTCCTTCCATGGTCGAGCCGACCCATGCATGCTACATCGAGATACAAGCTGCAACGTGTCTCTACAACCCTCCTGTACTATTAAGACGTGATTTACATACGACGTTAATCGCGCGAGTTATTAGATCAGGTTTAGATAACACTTGAATGTATCCGTGCTCGATGTTTCAGTTATTTATATATTTACTTGTTACATGTAGCGTTTAAAATTAAAAAAAAATTGCGTTTATCTCTACGCCTAGGATCCTCCATTTTATTCTTAATCACGACCACGCAGTGTAGTGATAGTTTTTGTGTGCTACGTCGCGTGCCGCTGTATTCATGTGCCGCTGTATTCATGTGCCGATGTATTCATGTGCCGATGTATTCATGTGCCGCTGTATTCATGTGCCGCTGTATTCATGTGCCGCTGTATTCATGTGCCGCTGTATTCATGTGCCGCTGTATTCATGTGCCGCTGTATTTATGTCAATGCACGGCACTATAATATATCCTACCCAGCTGATTTAATCTGGCTTTGTCGGATGTCGCCGAGGTTTAACCCGAGCGGGAGGAAAACTTTAATATTTACCCGTTTTATTACAAAAATCTTTTCTTTTATGTCTCGTTTACTAAATGGTTTGATGGATCCAAAAGCGATGTCACCCAGCAGCGAGCACCCGATGGTAGCATGTTGTCTGACATTCCGCTAAATACTTCACGTAGAACATGTTACTGATCTCTCCATTATAGGAATTAATTTGAGGAAAAGATTTGCTATCCCAAATAGCTCTCACAAATAACTGATTACTCGCCTTCTCTAGGTAGTCTAACTGACGTGCACATTATAAATACGCTGATGTAAACACGGGTTACCCGGAAACCATTTATCCA
The DNA here is from genome assembly GCA_029286865.1 of Teinopalpus imperialis. NCBI lineage: Eukaryota > Metazoa > Arthropoda > Insecta > Lepidoptera > Papilionidae > Teinopalpus > Teinopalpus imperialis. The sequence goes on from JAGSMU010000013.1 coordinate 238,954, forward strand.
ACGTCTATACCGTTCCAAAAGATTCTTATCTGGCGAGAGCGATCCGCAATAAACCTGTATCCGCAACATAACTGTACTGGACAACAACCGAATCTAGAAAATTGCCGGCGAAAGCTGGCTCGAGTTAAACGTCCTCCGTGATTAGGGGCTTGGGAGCATCATGGGCGCGGAGCCGTAATGGCGCACTCCCGGGGCCAGCTTGATTAATATCATTATTTGATTATTTAATCGCATCAGCACGCGCGCTCGCCGGACCATCGCTCATGTAAATGCTGCAGTGGGAGCGACGCCGTGCGCCCTACACGACTGGGATAGGAAATACTTATCGTTAACTGTGGAACATATTGATTGCATTGTTTGCTTATGATATTAGAAATGACCGGCAGTTGAATAAACGTATGAGTGTGGATGTGACACTCATGCGTTTAGTTGGTGATGCGAGACCTCGAGGCACGTTCTTCTTAAGGGTGACAACGCGTCACCGTTGGATGTTATTGAACCTTCTATGATACCACGTGACCACTGACCCGAGACTTGTGCATACCTGTATCACCAGCACTCTTATATCACTTCCCGTCAATAGTCCACCGCTAATTTACCAAGACACGGACAAAGCATGGACTTAAATCCTCGTCAGCCGTCGACTTCCCGTCATGCATCTACTGCGGCCCGCGCCCCAGTCCGAGGCCGGCACTCAACAACCTTCCTGCCCCATCGGTCAGTTCTGCAAGCCATATGGCCGGCCCCCCGCCACTTGCTAATCCTTTGCGCTATGTCAGCCCTTGTGTATATATATATATATAGATATATGAGCACCGAACCTCGCAGGTGGCAGCCGCGTTCAGCGACCACGGGCCGCCGGCTCTCCGGCTACACAACTGGCGGCCGCCCCGCGACCACGTGAATGTGTTATTTAACGCAACAATCCGCCCGACGACACAGTTTCCACTCATTAGTCCGTCGTCGCCGCTACAAAACTTCTCGCAACAAATATAATGGCACCGCGTGTCCATATGGGGGCGGCAGTTCGTAAATACTTCGACCCGCCGTCGCCGCAAAAACTGCAGTATCGGTCATTAGGCGAATTCAAGTCCTCGGTAGGCTTTAGAGGCGATCAGGAGACGGCGCTCTATGTCTAGCGTACTGCGAGCGTGGCTGCGACACAGGACGGGTCGACCGCGTCGGCATATCGCCGTACATTGCACGTTATCCATAGACTTATGCTGTTGGATGCACATACGTAATACGCAATCATCATTAATGTTTACTTTAAAAATTTCGCATAATTATGAATTCAAATGAACAGTACGGTTTTGCAATACAAAACTAAACTCTAATATGAAATGTTTAAAAGCAAAAACTTGATTCAAATGTTAATGCTGTTCACCAAGTCAAGAAGTAATAAATCGTTAATTGATTCCACTGCGCTCGCACGTGCAACTGTATGCTGCGTGTGCGCAACATGTGTATCATAGTTCTATCTGTGTATGCAGTGCGTGGGTCGTACCCGCTGGAGCCACAACGCAACCAGGTTATAACTCAGACAAGGCAAGCACCTCGGCCTCCCACGACATGACAACGCATGACCTTGGCTCTCTGTAGAGGACGCAGGTGTCGTGGGCCGCAGCCATCACTTACCGTGACATACGCTCGTCTCTCAGCTCTAAATTATGTACAAATTAAAATGTTCATGTAAGATGAGGTAGATCGAAATTCTACAATCTTCTCATAAATATCAAAAACCATATCATTTAAATTCCATGTAATAACACTTAGTTGAGGCGAAGTGTTTCTGTAATAAAAATGTACACCACGAGGAGTCGGTGGCATCGGACCGGCAGCTAGTGAGTCGCCGACCACCGCGGGGCCCACAGCGGCAGTGGAACATGCCGCGTCGCAGATGGTACATTTTGTTATTAGCGATATTAACGAGAAGTAATGAGGAGTCTCAAGGAAGCGATGCTTGTTCGAGCTGCAGGTGGGCTGACACTCCGTTGTGGACGCCGGCAAGAACCGGGGTCAGGACACAATTAAATAAAGTTATAGTAATAAAAATATACATAACACTGCGGGTGGAAACCTGCACACAGCTCCGCCGCCAGTGAGTGAGGTGACTTGCACCAGTACACCAGTATCCTCAACAAAGATTCAGTATGAAATTGGGCAGTCAGCCCCGAGGATTGATTGAATGCCTCATCAACTGTATAGAAATTCGATTCGAATATCTGTACTCACCAGCAGTGATACGTTACAATTACAAGATAGTCTGTGACCCATTTCTGCCGCAGCCATGAACTAGATGCGGCGTGTCTCTACCACTGTTACATCACCCCCCTCCCCCCCCCCCCATTAGTCCGCTAGATACCCCTGGACCATTGTACTGTAGTGTGCCGAAGATTCGGTTACAGGTGAAGTGGCATTCCATCGCAGTCGCAGTCTTTGTTGTGGTTTGATGTTCTGGCAGCAGTCTTCGGTCACCACCAGGCTAACTGTGCTCCTTTGTCACACCTAATATTATAAAAAAATAACTAATACTTTTTGTCAGTAAGAAGTCAAATCTTATCTTTTCAGCTCTCCTGCAGAACTATTGAGAAATATATTAAATAAATGTACACGCGTCAGACGCCGCGTGCGCACGACAGGGGCTGTCGCTTCACGTCACTTATCACGTAACGCGGCGACAAGTACATCTCACCTACTGGTCGTAGACACTTAATTACTCTTAAAACTCTGGATTATTTCTGTTTTCACTTGAAATCCATTTATGTTCTAAACATTTTGGAATTTACGTTGTAGTTAAGGCATGAAATAAGTAAAATGTTACCATCGTTCTACAACTACATAGTGCGACTACTCGTTTGTACTGAGACCTACTGCCAACCACGGTGTAGATGATGATTTGATAAATAATAGTCCAATGCTATAATAACTAACATATATAATAATAAATAAATAAATATAATAATTAAAAAATAAATAACACAAACACTCCCTGTGATCATAAAAGATGCCAGACAACAGTACGGAAGTATATTGGCTGGTGACGAGGACGCTGCTTCCGATGTCCTCAACATCAGATGCTCAACTAGCCCAGCGCGTTGGCAATAGCAATTCTTACTTGACAAACAACGTTCCTGCCAGCCGCTCCGACGACGCTCGTGCTGCTCCACAATAGTCGAACATCGGATTTTACCACATTAAGTTTCACAGAACCCTAAACTATAAATCTAATGAACGATATATTTTTAATTAATCATTAAAAAAGTTATTCAAATTTAAATAATAAAATAAAATAAAAATGGAACGGAAAGGAAGAACTGAAACGCAATGTTAAGTTAACAAGAAGCGACAATTAGGGCGCGGGAACAGCGATTAGATCTCGAACACGGCGCGGCAAGTCCTGGAGACACGGCTGTAGAGCAACCAGACGAACCAGTTCCGCGGGAGAGGAGTCGCCAGCGTCACTCGCGCAAAAACCGCCGCCCGCGACCATTTTGATAACGAGGCGTAATGAATCGAAATGCGCGGGTGAATGGGTGCTCGGAAAGGAGAGCCACGGAACTGGTCCGGCCTGGTGGCTGCGGAAACTGCCGGCGCCGCGGCCTGGGGGTTCCCGGGTCGGTACTGTCTTTGTTTACGACTTTAGCGAATCGGCCCGTACAAAAACTAACACACGGTTTCGGGTGGGGTCGCTAATCAGTTTGATCTCTCATTCTTTTAAATTAATTTGTGATAAATGAGTTTTAAATATATTATGTCGATGTGAGCGTTCAATAAACAATAGATTTAGTTTATCGAGATGCACACACAGTTGGCAAGTGAGTCCTGCAGCCGGCGACAGGCACATTCAACGTTGGAACACAGGAGCATTATTCTGCTATTCTATGCTGGCCGACCCTTTAATGTTGCGGCTGGATTCAAACTGCAGTGTGGCTCTACCACCGTTAAATTCTTTACTTTGTAAAGTAATCAATTTCTAGACGGAGGTGACGTTTAATAAATATTTCAAAAGGTGTTCAGTGTTTATGACTCGCAAGATAACCTGCAGATGGACTGCTCTACCTCTTGATCACTAAAAATAAAATAAAATGTTGCAAATCACCAGATGAGCGGCCGCGCTCGGCGTCTGCCGTCGCAAAACATCCCGTCCTAGTGATAAAATTAACACACAAAGTGGAATTAAACATTCTAAGCCGGTCAGCGAGTTCGCATAATGCATTGTCTGATCTGCGACGTTAAAGCAATCATATACCAAGACCGGCCGTGCTCCGCGTCACTAAGTTTTGGCTGATAAACCGAATGTGAGAAATATCAGTTTCTCGGCACTCAATGTATACAATGTCTCCGTCTCCTGAGGAGCCGCCACCCGCTCCGTGCTCACGCGTGTGCCAGGAGGCAGCTCTGGGCTTAAGTATCTTAATGTCCGTTCTTGTCTTTTAATGGCCACCGTTCGACAATTGCCATGAGCTGTCTGCTGGCACAAAGAATGTCAGAATAGTTTGAGGAGTTAACCGGAATGTTAGGAATGCCAGCACTGTTAGGATTCTTTAAGAATTGTTGGTATCACTCGCCTCCTTTATTTGTCCTTGTTCTCCATGTCTTAGAGATAAATAAGAATAATATGACAGTATATGCCATCTGCCAATCCGCATGGCATGGCATGGATTGTCGTCTAACATCCACTCCAAAGAAGATGTTTTTTTCCTAATTTCCTTTCCTATCCATTAGCAGCTTACTGCAAGTGTTAAGAGTACTGAACAGTTCCAGTTCTGTCTCAACCCGCACCATTTTTTACGGTTTTTATTAAAGTTGTTCATGGATATTTTCTTTGTGTTAATTGACCATCGATTTGTGTTAGATGGATCCTGCTTTGGACATTTCATTTTGTGGAGACATTTAGAACCTTAAAAGTTAGTTTGAGTAGTAAATGGTGCGATCACACGCAGTGAATGGACGGAACCTCCGGTGGTCGCCGAGACAAAAAGCCAGCGATGCGCGCAAGAAAGGCGACGCGGCCGCAGACGCATATTCGAATTAATTGCGAATGCCGCGGCGGAGGGAAACTCCGGCCCCTCTTGTTCACAATTACTTAATTTCCGAGACCCACCAGGACTCAGACTACGTCACGCGCAATCGCCAGAGACACACCGTATTTTATATCTAGCCAGATATTAAATATGGCTATACTCGTCCTGGGAAAGAACACGCCCTCACAGAGTAAATAGCATATCACCCCTATGTTTCATCTGGAGACTGTGTTCCATATCCCTGGAAACCATAATTACCGACGACGAGACCTTAGTCCTTCGAGGCGACAACGTATTTGCATTGTGATTAAATATGGAGCATGAATGTGTGTGTCCGCAGAGATCACCGTGTCATTGTTGTGTGCTCATTTGATATGGAGCATGAATGTGTGTGTCCGCAGAGATCACCGTGTCATTGTTGTGTGCTCATTTGATATGGAGCATGAATGTGTGTGTCCACCAGAGATCACCGTGTGTCATTGTTGTGTGCTCATTTGATATGGAGCATGAATGTGTGTGTCCGCAGAGATCACCGTGTCATTGTTGTGTGCTCATTTGATATGGAGCATGAATGTGTGTGTCCGCAGAGATCACCGTGTCATTGTTGTGTGCTCATTTGATATGGAGCATGAATGTGTGTGTCCGCAGAGATCACCGTGTCATTGTTGTGTGCTCATTTGATATGGAGCATGAATGTGTGTCCGCAGAGATCCACCGTGTCATTGTTATTATTGCTCATTTGATATGGAGCATGAATGTGTGTCCGCAGAGATCACCGTGTCATTGTTGTGCGCTCATTTGATATAGACATGAATGTGTGTGTCCGCAGAGATCACCGTGTGTCATTGTTGTGTGCTCATTTGATATGGAGCATGAATGTGTGTGTCCACCAGAGATCACCGTGTGTCATTGTTGTGTGCTCATTTGATATGGAGCATGAATGTGTGTGTCCGCAGAGATCACCGTGTCATTGTTGTGTGCTCATTTGATATGGAGCATGAATGTGTGTGTCCGCAGAGATCACCGTGTCATTGTTGCTCGTGTGCTCATTTGTCACACTCAATACAATAAAAAATATTAAGTATTTCTACAGACGAATAGATTTACCGATATGGCAAAGGCTTGTGAAAAATTGCCTTAATTCATGTAAATAAAGGAATATCTTCGCGCTAATATCCGGTAATTGCAAGGTAGTGGCTCGCACGCTCTGAAGACAGCCCATGACGTCAGCCTTTCAATTAATTGAATGTTTGAATATAATGACAAAAGTTAACAATTCCCGGCCGTCCCTAAAACTGTGATGAGAAGAGAGGGAGTGTTGCTTCCCTCAAGCTGTGATGAGAAGCGAGGGAGTATTGCTTCCCTCAACCGAACCGACTCGTGAGCGCCAGCTGCAGGGAAGCTCGAAGCTGGTTTAGGGTACGTTCTGCAAACTGAACGTCGCATACGGAATCCGTCACACTACTAGTGTCGTGTCGCATCATACGTCTAGTGAGTGGTCGGCGGCGGTCAGTGGCTCAGTAATGTTTATATCGTTGTATGCATTGTTTAAAAAACAATCAACCATGTAACGTAGGATGTTCGTAATTAATTTTTCTTACACCTGGGATGTCTAAACAGGACATTTGTAATAAGGTATAGTCCTCGTTCAGCATTAGCGCGAGCCTGCCTCTGTCTCCACGTACTGCGTGTCTTAACATTTAATGTTAAATATACAATGTATCATTTCTTTTTGCGACATTCCCGTGGCGTATCACATACGAGCCAGCTGTGACTGCCGGTGCAACTCTATTGTAATGTATACTTCGGCGTATTCGTTAGATGTCATCCTCGAGGACATTTATATTGCGACCTTTGTATCTTAAAACAATTCCCAGTTGTACTAACTAAGCAATTTTGATATAGGGATACAGGGATATAGGGATATAGGGATACAGGGATATAGGGATATAGGGATATAGGGATATAGAGATACAGGGATACAGGGATACAGGGATATAGGGATACAGGGATATAGGGATACAGGGATATAGGGATATAGGGATATAGGGATACAAGGATACAGGGATACAGGGATATAGGGATATAGGGATACAGGGATATAGGGATATAGGGATACAGGAATATAGGGATACAGGGATACAGGGATATAGGGATACAGGGATATAGGGATATAGGGATATAGAGATACAGGGATACAGGGATACAGGGATATAGGGATATAGGGATACAGGGATATAGGGATATAGGGATACAAGGATACAGGGATACAGGGATATATGGATATAGGGATACAGGGATATAGGGATATAGGGATACAGGGATATAGGGATACAGGGATATAGGGATATAGGGATACAGGGATATAGGGATACAGGGATATAGAGATATAGGGATACAGGGATATAGGGATACAGGGATATAGGGTGATGTAAGTTATATCGTGATTACTACTTTATAAAAAGCATCCGTGCTAGTTCTACGCGATAGTATTTAATTCAAGAACAAGTAGCTAGTTCATAACTACAACATGACTCTTCCATGCACATAGGTAATCTGTTGAATTATTGTTAAAGTACTTGACTGTCAAGTCGCGAGTACGATTTCAATTCCCCGTTGAGGATATTTCTGTAACACAAACGTAGGATTGCGGATCTGCGGGAACAGGACGAAGAACCATCGACGAACAAACACTGCGTCTGTGCTTACGAAATGATTACGGCACTATCACAGATTCCGCACAGTTGAAATGATTACGGCACTATCACAGATTCCGCACAGTTGAAATGATTACGGCACTATCACAGATTCCGCACAGTTGAAATGATTACGGCACTATCACAGATTCCGCACAGTTGAAATGATTACGGCACTATCACAGATTCCGCACAGTTGAAATGATTACGGCACTATCACAGATTCCGCACAGTTGAAATGATTACGGCACTATCACAGATTCCGCACAGTTGAAATCATCTTATAACAACTTTGCGACTTCGCCGTCATCGAAATTTGCTCGTATAGCTTGTCACCTAACTTCTTACATTCTAACTCAGCGGTACTTGTAAATAAGATGACATTTAAAATTCCTGGAGCGTCTCCTCGGTCCAGGGACGCTTCTTGTGTTCCTCCTTGTCGATCTAATTATGCTAAAAATACCTTTCGCCGACGTTCTTGTACTTTTTACAATATTTTTTTATTTTGTATCCACATTTCTCACATAGCTTTTGAGAAAATAGTTGTTGAACAATTAAATTCAAAAATCATCAATTTGTGTCATTGTTAGATCAGACAAGACCGTCTGTCGTCGATTAACCAATAGTTAATTCGTGCTGTCTGGGGGTCCGGGGTCCACGCGCCCGCCCGATGCCGGCAGACGGCAGGAACATGGTGGCGCCACCAGGTGCTCGTTCGGCACATGAACAGTCGCCGGGCATGGGGGCAGGCGCATCAATTGCCACTCGCGTACCGGAGATATCGATCAGAATCAATTGAGCCCCGAGCCCTTTATTAACAACAAACATTTTGTATCTGAGTGAAGTCAAATGATCGGGCTTAAGGCGATAGCTTGATGAGTTCCTTCCATTAGCTGACGCTCGTGATGACAAGTAGTAACTATATTATTTGATGACGAGCGTCTTTCTGTCGTTGTCGGGCTGGCAGCGGTGTCTTTGAGACATCACTCCATGTACCCTCGTCTAGCAATGATATAATAAAACACCCTGAAGCGTCGTTAGCCTAAGTCTTCGTGTAGAGTACGCGAGTTCTGCGTAAACTATAGTCGTGCACCATCTCATTTTTTTGCAACCGGTTAACCGGAGTGTTAGAAATGTTTATAGCAGAGCTAGCATTTTATCAAAAGAAATCATTGCAGACACGTGAGTTACGTAAAAGATAGAGTACACACACGCATAGGAACACGTACGTAACCCAAAGCTATTGGTCAATATATCAAAATACAGGTTGTACATCAAAAAGATGCAGCACCTAAACATATACGACAGATATCTGGGTTTCTTCAACAAGATTTGTATAAGTCGCATGTTTATACATATTCATTTACGTGTTGGAGTCAGGTCGCTGTTGTAAAGTAGCTGTAGCACGAATAAGTTGGCTCGATCACGGTACGACCACGTTCTCCAGAATCCAAGCGTAAAAACGTTCAGCCTTGCTGCTTCGTTCGATGAAAGAATGCCGGAGATCTTATCACCGGCGACGACAACATATCTGCATGTTGACTCCTTGCCGATGCTGTATGTGATGGCTAACTCGACTTGGTGTTGAGTTGACCTGTGCCTAAAGATGTTACCTGTGTGATGACCTACACGTTAAAAGATGTCTCAATTTAATAGAATCTTTTAAGTAACTTCACGCCCACCGTACGGCTGAATATAGTCAAATATTGAAAATTAAAATGAATCAATAAAAAAAACTGGTGGTTCCAAATTTTTAGACGTAAAATTTATTTATAGCAAGGTCCTAAATTTATTTAAAGCGAGGTCCTAAATTTATTTAAAGCAAGGTCCTAAATTTCATTTAGTGTGTCCGTTCCTCGCGGGGCAGTAGGCGGCCCAACCGCATATGGCAACGAATATTCTCACGGGGTCACTGACCTGGCCAAAGGCAATATAAAATTTGGTATAATGATTAAGATTATCTATTATTAGATATAATTTTAGTCGTTTGTTATATTTTTTCATATTAATTCTCTGTTTTTCTTTTGTTACACGTCGAGTAATCACGCTGTATATTATACAAATAGTTTTTAACGAACAATTAATACATTTTTTTTTAATTTTGTATTCGAAACGACAAAGATGCAACAATAAAACGATACACAACCTACGATGATAATTGAATGACGGAGTTGAACCTAAGATCAACCTAAACTATTGGTATGTAACAGTTTTCGTCACTGTACATACATGGATCAATGAAGGTGTAATTTCGTTCACGTCTTCGATGTACGTATGGAGTCGCCTGGCGCTAGTCTGCTCGCTCGGGAACAGTTCGCTATTTAAGCGAGTGCACCGAATGGTTTTCAAACATTTTGGAATGTATGAAGACGTTGGTATCTTGTATATATAGATATACCTTGTGCACGACGGCGCACGAACTCTAACTGCAATTAGAAAAGAAATGTCTCATAAAATGATGATACCATATACGCACCATGCACCATGCACCATGCACCATGCACGGTACATTAATTTAATATTCAACGTCGATTATATTTGTTTTTTAATTATAATCTGTGCGTTAAATGTTTTCGTTATCTGTGAACGTCCATTGTTCGACGACTTGTCCTGAATTATTCAAACGTCGTGCGCTCTAGGAACCCATTTAAAAACATTAGACAATTGAAATAGTTTTGCGATAATGAAGAGGCGAAGGTATTCGCAGCGATGCCCAGGTAACAAGACCGCGTCACACACTTCTATGTAAAACGAGTGCGGCCGCATCGCAGACGCAATTAATTCACGAATGGCGATGCGGCCCCGGATCATCGCTCGTTAGGCCAGGCTTCATTTACATTCAATAATCGCTGCGGAGGAAATCACGGCGACGACTCTTCGAGGAATGTGGGCTCCGGCCAATGAGGCGAGCTCTAGGAGTGGCGGCGGGTAAAGGCGTGTGGCGGGGCGCGCGGCCACGCCCAGGCCTCCGCTGGCCTCCGCGGGCCTCCGCAGGCCCCCACCAACCTAGCTCGGCTAGTTTCGCTACGCGCAAGAAGCTGCCGACTCCCACCTGAGCGTCGCCGGGCCTGCATCTGATCAAGTTTACGTCGACAGTAACGAGGCGCGCGCTTCTTGCGTCACGACACACCGCACCACTTTTTGTTTCAAATAAATCCCATCGCTTGCAGCGCACGCAGACTCCGCGACACTCGGGCGCGACTCCGACCGGCCTAAAGTCAAAGCAGGTGCACGCACTCTAGTATCAACCATTTATTGAAAGCAAGGTTTATTTGTATTGTATTGACGGCGACAAACCAGCACACAGTTCACCAAATGATAAAAATCCTGCCTCACGACACGCACTCGCGTCCGCGGTAAGGAATCATAGTGTATTACAACCCCGAGGATTCAGACACTGTTATTGTATACTGTTACAAGTTCCGCGGTGGGGACGACCCATTTATGCTACAACTAGAAACACGCTACAGTGTGGCTCTAGGACAGTTAAAAGTGCGGCGAAACACCGGTCGGGGCCGGCGTTGAGTGAGGCACGAGGCGTTAAATATGGCGCAATTAAGATCGCATATCGAATCGAATATAAAAGTCCACATCAACGAACACCCCGTTTAAAGCGAACTAATTGCGGAACCCTACGTGGCGGGGCTCCCGGCCTCCGCGCCGGCCTGTGCTCATTGTGCTTTTGATATACGATTAGGCCGCCGCTAATTGTTGCCGCCGCCTTCCATTTGTAACACTTCTCACCTGCCGACCCTTCCCGACGGTAATCTATGGTAATGCGCCACGTGCCCACTGCTCGCACGGACTCGAGCCTGATGCCCTCGCGAGTGGCGTGGTCATCGTTGCACTAAGATGATATGTCATGCAAAACATAACGATTCTATGAATATTCACACATTGATTAATTCAGTTATTACGTCATGAGAAACACTGACGAGACGAAATGTCAAATAAGCAATGCTTACTAAACTATGTTTTAGAGCCTCCACATAGGAGTTTACTAGTTTCCACACAAGTTAGGCAACGTAATTAAGTGTACGGCACGCGAGCAAACTGAGTTCGATTCTCGGTGCCGACACCGATGCAGCCCGTATATCTACAGTGAAGCAGCCTGCTGGGCTACACTCTAACACCGTCTCTAGATAGGAAGTTACTAACACAAGTTTAATTTATATTAAATTAGAAATTCAGTACAATTTTGTTTTATCACACACGAGCACGCAATTCAACATGACACGACATCCGCGTTCATCTCAGCATCTTGTATCTCAGATACGTGCATGCATGCAAGGGTTTGATGTTCGTTCAGGACGGATGTCGATGTCACGGGTGGCCCTCAACTCCTGCCTCCAGGTGAACTGGATTCACAGCAGCACAATGTAAAGGAGGCACGTGCTTAGGTCGAACTGACATTATCTGGATTTTGATAAAATAAAACTACTATCGTTTATTTCACATCTAGCGCTATTCAAACTATATTTCCTGTCAGTGAACACACTTTTAAATTCGTTGAATCCATTTAAAAAAAAAACTTGATCCAGACTTGTTTAGAGGTTCGCGCAACGGTCTCTTGGAACCCAAGAAGCTCCTGGAGGTAGCCGGGCTCGTTGGTTGCGGGTGGAGTGCCGGTCGCCACTGACCTACGACATTTACATCCATGCTCAACAAAAACTCAGTTACTCTCCTTATCCTGAACCCTGAACCCAGCATCGTTATGAACCCTGAACACAGGACTGCTGGACTTCTTGGAATTCATTTCTTAGTCTTCATAAAATGTTTCACGATGTTTCCATCACAACATGCGAATTAAAGCCGACCGCGAGTGAACACTGACCTGCCACGGCGCTGACCAACAACAAAGATATTTAATACTGCCATAACAACATAATTGATTATTGCCGATCAAAGATGGGAGAAGTTCATGTTTATCTTCTATACTTCTATACTGTAGCTTCACGTGGATGCTGTCACCATCGTCACCGACTGTAGATAGCTCGACTGTCCCTCGGTGAAGAATAAATATTTATCTATTTAATATAACACTTCTAACTAATATTAAGATAATAATGTGCTAAATGTGATCCAATAAGAAGTCTTCACTTGTAGAGATCGTCTCCACCTCCTCCTGCAGGCGTCGCATGAAGGTGGTTTCATTGTGCCTTTGAACCGTTCCCTCCTAACCACTACTGAATCTATACTATTAAAACCTTCGTAATTATTACTAAATTAATTTTAGTTAGTCGATGTCCAGTGGTTGTAGCGGCAAGTGCCGTGACGCAGGCCGGGCCCGCGGTCGCCGCGTCCTTATCGCCGCACCCACCACTTATCGCCGTCACTCAGTGAAAATTTGTTTGAATAAGTTTAGTCGGGCTATCTCGCTGCGATGATAATCGATTACAATAACAGGTCTTCATTAATACGAGCCGATGTTTTCCAAACTAAACAGATAGCCATCCTCTTACTTCCCTACATAGAAACGTTCCACTGCGCAGTCAACTGCTCTGAACAAATGTTTACTAACTTTAGTGCTATCACACTATGTGGCTATTTATCATTAAACGATACTGTTACTGTTGTGTGTTCAAAGCACGGTCTTGACGTAATAATTGAAACAGTGATTACGACTTAGCATGAATGTACTCCTCGATGATATATGTAACTGGTCTAAGACATTCGTGGTAGCCTCACGTTTCAGTTTGTTTCTAGCGGTAACGCGAATGGGTCGGCGGGCCGACACCCTGACGAGACTACTAAAGTAAGGAATAAGAACCTTGTGGAAGAGGTAGTCCATCTCAGTCCTCAGGGGTCGGAGCGCTTGTGCATCGGAACGCGTGCACTATCCTGATCCACCCAACACACAATGCACTCTTCATCTAAAAACTAGCAGTTATATCAAAACCTGCGCTTTATCTGGGGACGGAAGAAACCGGAGACCTTCATTACAGGACATTCCACTGTAGTCTTCGGGAGTGAAGAGCGCATCTGTATTATGAGTTTGAACAGAGATTGGATGCGCGAACACTCACCATTAAGACGACTGTCTGTTTGTTTGTTTCTCTTTAAAATAATTTAAGAAAAGTCCTGCTGTTGCTAGAGATAACACTTTGTAATGTTAGAGGAATGACGTCATCAATACTAAGCGAATGCTTGAGTTTAATGAGCGTGGCCGATGTGCCGTGCACCACATATAGATTTAGATATCTATCACTAATTAAAACTAATCGTAATTGGATATAGATATTTGGACTTTGCTGTCATGTTGGAGACAGTTTCCGGTCAGGAGTGCTTCGTGGGCTGTGCGGCGATGAGGCACCAACTTATTCTGCATTATAATTTATTATCGAGAGAGAATGTGGGTGTCACACTGCAATAAGAAATAAAAACATGTAACGCAACACAACACAATTATTCTCGTGTTTATTATTTAGCACACAGTTGCAATTAATGTCCATAAGACTGACTCAATGAGCCCACTCCCAACATTCGAATCAATCACTGGCGACGCTATATCTCGTTTCTTCAGATTGTCAAATCACCTGACCTATATTCGCGAATCACTTCGCGTTATCGCGACGAATAATTCTCTTCGCACGTTGCGAATATTCCATAGAAATGAGCTGTGTTATCTGTGTACACAACATCGATAGCGTCAGGTGTCGCCGGAGGAGTGGAGGAAGTATGTGGGTCAGCGCCACACCAGGTCGCACTGAGCCGCTCCAGGACACACCGAGCCGCTCCAGGACACACCAGGTGCACCAGGTCGCACTGAGCCTCTCCAGGGCACACCAGGTCGCACCGAGTCGCACCTGGCATTTCAATGTCTGCTGACGGCTCGCAATCCTTCAAGCTCGATTATAATCCTTCCCCTATCATTCTTGTTTTATTACCTGAGTTTTTTATTCCTTGTTTTAATGCGTATTGTTTTTACCTAATGGGTAATCGATCGTTTATAACTTACGTTTATAACTCATTGAGAAAGATTAATTAACGACACGTCGACACTTGCAATTTTTAAATGAAACCCACGTTTCATTTTTTAAATACACCATTTCTAGATAGTCGGTTAATATCCTTAACGGTGTATTATACGAAATGAAATAGCAATAGGATCAGTTGTTATGTAATACTTTTGTAAATGATACTCAAGTCCTTCTCGGCGGACTTATTGAAGTATTTATTATTCAACTCAAGCTTTTTAATTAGCAGCTCCGAACACGAATTAGCCAACATGTCGGCATAACTGAACGCTTTGCTGGAGCTCATTATTGATTACATTAGAAGAATTGCCGATACCTGCACGATACGTTGAGTGTACCGACACATGTTATAATATCAGATTACTTCTTGACTGAGAGAAAACATTTTATAAATCATTTTAATTACAAACCTTCTTATATGGATAAAGGACGATATAGAGATGATGTGAAACAAAATATTAAACCAAGTCCGTGCTTGTGCGTACTCGGAACTATCCGCCGATAGCGCGGCGCGTGGCCACACTGTACAATTTACATATAATTTAATATTCACGCCCTACCCGGGAACATGATGCAACGCGGTTACTCACGAGGCAACAGTGACAGAGTGAGTCAGAGATACCAGCGATATCGACATGTCGCACAAATTGAATCATTGGATCTAAATATATGTGTTAGTGTGTGTTGGTGTATTTTGAAAGTGCCTTTAATTGGTAGCCACCTAGAGAGCTAGAACTGCACAAGGATAGCGTTCAATAAGTTAAACACACAAAAGTTTTAATATTTGTTATTTAAGTGACAGCACGCGTTACAAATGAAATGATGTCGCACAGATTATTAAAAATACTATGTCGTCTATGGCTTCTCCTTCCCAACCGGTACTAGTTGTTTGACAATCAATAAGTTTAACGCTTCTCTTTTGAATAAAGATATTTGATTTGATTTGATTATCGTCAATCACTGTTTATTAGCTTTCGTTTGAGGTGTGGCTACAGCACACAGTGCACCGGATGCTGTATGGTCATTGTATTCCAGGATATACAAGTCTCACATCATCATCCAGGAGTCCAAAGTATAGTGAAGGAGCAGCGTCGTCCCTATGAGCTAAGGCGGAATAGATTGTTAAATGCAATTCATATAAAAAATATATATCCACGACTTTCTTGAAATGTTCAATCGATTTTGTTTCCTTTAGATATCTCGTGTGAGCGAACAGACCTCCCAAACTCTACTCGTACGATAAACGAAGTAATGGCGGAACTGCGACACAACTCACACTACCTCATTACAATTCATGACTGCGGGTCAGGACATACATACATGTACATACAATAGGAGAAAACAAAAAAAGAAAAATGTCTGCCAACACAACGAAATGAATACCTCCTGATCAATCATTGGATGTGAGGATGCATCACAGCACTTATCTCGAGGATATTTAGTGACAGGATCACGCTCGTCCGAGCTGGCCCCGGGCCCGCACTCCGCGCGACTCGACGTCCACGCTGCAATCTACCTTCCGGCTACTGTTGTGAACCTCTTGCGCTCGACCAGGTCATGCTGAAGTTCATGATGTGAACAGCATTGATAGATTTTTTAATTTAGTTGTGTCTATGACATACGGCACTATGACACACGGCACTATGTCCGAAAAGTGATCATAAGACAAATTTATCTTTACACACATGATATAATTTGCCGTCAACATATAGTGTGCTATACATTATGCTAAATAATGTAATGATAACAATTCAGTGTCTAGAACCAACCCGTGTAGTAAGAAATGATAGTCCAGGTGGCCAACGAGAGAGCAGCTCACCTCATGATGCCGAGCTGCGCCGGCGCCTTCAAGCAAGCTGTTCGCTGTTCGCTTGACGGTCCTAAGCAGTATGGGTTCGGAGATACCGCTCATGACAGAATTGTTTTCCAATTAAATCTCTTCCAAGTTATAAATAAATCTTAACATTTTCAACGATTAACCTGATCATTTGTGCGTACGTATTACTCGACACATTCACGTATGTCTATCCGGTCCGCTTTAGATACTATTGCACCCCAACCGACACAAAAAGCCATCAGTTAAGTTATACGTAAGCTATCGACGCGAGTGTATGGTAAGTGGAAAAACTCGCGGCGCATAAGAAACCGCTAAGGGCAAGCAATAATTGACTGCCATTAATATTTAACGAGTGGTCAAGATTTCGATAAAGATCTCATTGGCTAACCTGCGCGCGCGGCCAAGTCCGCCGTCATGCATTCAGCGCTGTTTATGCACCCACTTGCCCTATGCATATGTAACACATGGAAATAAACAGGTGTAGACACTATTAAGATCACTAACTTTAATTATGGCACTAAAACAAAAAAGGAATCACTTAAAATACTTTGTTAATACAAGCCTTTCTACTACTGACAGATATGTAGGTTGTTTGTTATAATATAGTACGCGGAGACAGCAGCACGCGGTTAAGATGTGATGAGTGTAGACTGCGCCCAATGCCATCGCGTTTCACTGAACGTACTCGTACCCAACATACGGATAAACTCATAAATAACGCTGATCCTTCGAACAATCTCAATCTCAATGTTTACAATTCAGATAAGAACTAACAACACAGCTCACCTACCTGGCTCAAATCCATGGCACCGTCACCTATGACGTCACACCAAAGTCACTGAGAACACGATCACAAAGTGCCCGACACTGCAACCGCGACCGCAAGTTCGCACTCTGCCGCCGTCCGTCGCGAACCTCGACACGCGAGTACCATCCCGGCCTACTTATATCGCCTACTCTACAACGAATTCACCTGATTGTTGATAGCGACTCTGCTGTCGTCGAGGAATGTCTAAAAACTATTCATTGCGCTTTCGCAACCCGACAAAGAAAGTTCTCCGTTAACTGAGAAGTTTTAGAGAATATAATTTTTTTTGGTTCTGTATTTTGTTCTATTACATTTTAATCTATTACTACTCCTACTACACTACTAGAGCATGCTATTTTTTTTTATTTTATATTACTTATTAGCATTATTTGCAGCTGTCGCCAGCGGTATTTCCGAACTAATACGAATTCGGCTTTTCTTCCGGAATCTGCGACTTCTCTGTTTTGCGGATGTCCATGGGCGACCGTAATCAGTTACCATTAGGTGACCTGCTTGTTCGATTGCCACGTACACAAAGATATTATTATACAATAACACTCTTAATAAACATTTACTAGGGATAAGATTAACCTATATATAGTGCCTATATAACAAAATAAAATGTTTAAATAATTTAATTAAAGTAAACAATAGTTTATAGACAAGGTTTGACATAAAACTTCAATGAAAAACCATAAATCTTGTATTTCCACTCCAGGAACCGTGTGGTTGTCTCGAAGCGATAACATAATTATAGGATTTAGTGCACGCTAGGTATACCTGCGCCTACCTACGTGTGGCGCGGTGTTTGCTCGGCTCGATAAATCGACGATACTGTGAAAGTTATCATAAGTAAACACGAACGAAGTGGCCGCTCGAATACGGACTGTCTTTAACTGTTTGTGACTGTCTCTGGCTGTCCATCTAAATACGATGAATAATTTCCATGACGAGTATCGATTTCCGTCAAATAAAATATAATATTCATTTTAGTATAAGTTTGACAAACGTAATCAAATCTATGATTACGTATTTCTTATGTGATATTTGGGTGTAAGTGGCACAAGGCACAATTGTATCAATTGAGCATCATTAATTTACCTCCACATTTATCTCCACATGTTAGCCATGCCATTCATAAATTGTAAGCCTGCAGGCAAAATTACGGATTCGGAGCCCAAATACAGGTAAAGAAGCATTCCATCACTTCTCAGGGTCGTCGTAGTCACATACCATCAGGGGCTGTTGATATGATGAGCATGAGTACCCGGTGCCCAGAGCACCACTGATGTAAGTGCAACTCCCATCCGAATAATCACTATTATCTCAAAAACAATGTACTGATATTTTTTTTTGGGTACAATAGTGGACACAGTTTTTCTAACGGAACTGCGGCAATGTCCATCCCCAACGAAGATACCACACGAACACGCGTCCTTATGCCTGATACTCCAGAAGAACACGCGTCGTCATCCCTGATACTCCAGACGAACACGCCTCGTTATGCCTGATACTCTAGAAGAACACGCGTCGTCATCCCTGATACTCCAGAAGAACACGCGTCGTCATCCCTGATACTCCAGTTGCACATGCGCTACAACTAGAAATAGTTGTATCTTGACTCTATCATTGTCAGAATACCTTGCAGTCCTTGTGGAGATCATTCATTAAGAAATCATTAATTCTAAGTAAATCCGAAGCAGCCTTTTGTTATTTCAATTACAAAACACCACATGAGTTTTTTGTCCCGAGAAGTATACCGTACAGATGTAGAAATCTCAAAAAAATATTTTTGTTAATATTCCCACATCGGAAAGCCATAAACTTTATTTTTGTTAATATTACCCAATCGACAAACTTCCCTATCGCCAACAATCAATTTGTGCAAGTTATGCGATTGACTGATAAGGAAACTCTAATGTTTAATGTTCTAAGATCTAATTTAAATGAAAAAAGCGACAGCGATAGGGAATTGCCTGAGGAGGTTTCAAGGAAATCAATTCGACTATACATTTGACCTGGAATAAAATGACTACTAGCCCAGACTAAGGTGACATCGTCACCTGTCATGACTAATGAGTAACTAGTGCATTTCTGCTCTGGCCGACCCACCCACGGTGAAGCCGAACATCCCATATGTTCACAAAAGCATTATTTCTATACCTTTAGCCTCTCCTAATGAATTTATCAAATAATGTGTCGAAGAAGGTCCGAGCTGCCGTCAGACATAAACGTGGTAGGCAGCCTGACCTCGTCATCAACTATTCTTGGTGACAAACGAGCACATAATTGTGATGCTAAGTCATTTCTGAAGCTCCTATACCACAGCGGTGTTATGCTGCCCTTTGCCGGACAAGCCACAACTAGAAACAAACTACAACGTGCCTTTACCACTGTTATTGCACTGCACGTATTTATTGAAAATATATCAAGATATACCTGGTCCTACCCTTACGGATCGATCTGTTTAGACCAAAGTCCACCGGGAAGAGAGAAGAGTCTGGCAGCGGCCTTCTCCCAGTTGTAGAACCTATATATGACATGCTGTGCGAGTAAGGAGTGGGTCGGGCGAGGTGGGCAGGCCGGGGTCGACGACCGATACCAACTGTTTGTTCAAATTATGATAATAGCGCCCGCTAAGTGATTACTTTAATATTACAAGTGTGTGCTAGATGCCTAACGCTTCCCATCACGGGTTTATTGTAATACGATCAATTGAAACGTTCCATTAAACTGGACCGCTAGCTGTCACTTATTTCTGTAAGACCAAGTAGTAAGTTAACCAACACAAAAGATCTACAAAGATCTTTCATTAAGACATACAACAAATGGAAAAGAAAGATTGTAGCTTCAAATTTGAGAGCAAAACCGATGACCGTTTGAGAGAAAGGTTTGTGAGACAAGTCATTATACTGCCCCGCAGCGGTACCTGCTCAGTTGTCCAGGAGGTCACTGACTGCAGGCTACGTACGCACTACACACGCTGCTGCTACCATCACGTGAACTGTGCACTCGTTTGCCTCTCATATCTATGTACAACATCATCATTACAGGCTGTCGCAGCTCGCCACGCAGCTCGCCCTGAGCCACATGCATCCGTCGTCACGTAGCTTGTCGCCCCATCTAGTGGCGGATCGGCCTACGCTGCTGTATTTAAATATATATATATATATAAATATATATATATATATTTATATATATATGTATACATATATATATATATAATAAATAGTCTGGCCATAAATATTGATATATAAAAACTTTTCTTTTTTCCAAATTTTTAATTATTTTGAATTTGGAACACGTATATTATTTTAAAAGCTTCTTTCGATTTTGCGCCATTTCACATATTTTTTCGTGTTCATTATCAAATTACAATATGGAATGGGGTGTTAAAGAAAATAGGATTGCAGTGATCGCCAAAGTGGGTATGGAGCCGTCGGTCATATTCCAGACACTTCAAAAACTGGTATCAGTGATATGTATATCGTACTATCACCAGATACAATAACACTTCCTCTGTCGAAGACCAGAAAAGATCGGGGCGGCCGAGTGCTGTTAGAACTTCAAAAAATGCTGTTAAAGTCAGAATTAAGCAAAAAATCTTATCGCGAGAAATGAAGATTCCCGCTAGGACTCTGTCGCGTATTATAAAACAAGACCTGAAGCTCGGTGCTTATCGTCGATATACCGGACATGCCCTAAATCAATCTTTACAATTAAAGAGAGTGGATCGATCAAAACGCCTTCTGTCGCGATACGCAGGTGAAAGGCACATAAAAAACCTATTTACCGATTAAAATATGTTCATGATTGAAGAACACTACAATAAGCAAAATGATAAAGTGTACGCTCACAGTTCTAAAGAAGCTGCTCAAGTGGTCGGAAAGTTACAAACGTGGTTATCATCCTGCGGCAGTGATACTTTGGTGGAGCGTGGCGGCACTATCAAGGAGTCACAAAACTAAATTTTTGTGAAAAAGGAGTGAAAACTTCAGCCAAAGTGTATCAAGATACAGTCTTGGATCTGTTGTGAAACCTCTCAGCAATACACTTTTTAAAACCTCAACCCTTTAGACTTCAAATTATGGTCAGTTTTAGAGGACATGGCCTGCTCTAAACGACACGGCGACATTCTCTTAAAAAATCTTTGCAGCAAGCAGTGGCGAATTTCCCTTGGAAGCAGTGCGTAAATCCATAGATTCGTAGCCAAACAGATTAAATTCTGTATAAAAGCCAAAGGTGGCCATTTCGAATAGAATATTATTTTTATTTTTTGCTGAGACTAATAAATATGTAGGTATAAAATTTTATAATATTACATTACTTCATTAAAAAAAATGCATTTTCATTTGTAACAGAACTTATGGCCGGCCTAGGTATATATGTATAATACATGTATGTATACATAAATGTATATATACATATATGATTCAGCACAATGTCATCCACTTGCGCGCTAAACAAATAATATTCAATGTTATCCGCACACACAGGTCTTTGCTTTATTTTCATCTATTTGCATTGATGTCCACTCGTATCTCTCCACTAGCGGACAAACACTTCGGATTAAATAATTTTAAACTAGATAATATCATTAATAACATGAAAATATACTCAGCATAACTCGGTGTTTTACTGGTTGATAAGTAACGGCACACGACAACCGAGCTCGATCCCGGCCCCGCCGGTTAGCAATGGAACTTGCAACGTCCAGGATCATTCTCCACGTGAACGAAACCATCGCGAGGAACTCTACATTTCTAATAGAGAAAAAATATTTTCAACACGTGAAGTCCATCAACCAGTAACCCCTGGCCTGAGCTCTGAACACCCCCGCTGCAGAGGAGACCTGTACCCAGGGTTGGGGATTACTTACTCTCTATTCGCTGGCCGTAAAATAATAAACTAACCTTTTTGTTACTATAAACATTCCTACCGTTCAAACTAACTGCGACTTGACATCAACATTACAAACTAACTGCGGCTCGACGTCAACATTACAAACTAACTGCGGCTTGACATCAACATTACAAACTAACTGCGGCTTGACATCAACATTACAAACTAACTGCGGCTCGACGTCAACATTACAAACTAACTGCGGCTTGACATCAACATTACAAACTAACTGCGGCTCGACGTCAACATTACAAACTAACTGCGGCTCGACGTCAACATTACAAACTAACTGCGGCTTGACATCAACATTACAAACTAACTGCGGCTTGACATCAACATTACAAACTAACTGCGGCTCGACGTCAACATTACAAACTAACTGCGGCTTGACATCAACATTACAAACTAACTGCGGCTTGACATCAACATTACAAACTAACTGCGGCTTGACATCAACATTACAAACTAACTGCGGCTCGAACTAACAAACGGGCGATCCCTTTCAAATGTTTTTAATGTTCATAAAACAAATGTGTTGCAAATGTTCTCAATGTTTAATTGAATTTTGTTTACCAACACCGCCCTGAACAACAATCATTAACGGTTACGTTCAGCAAGCGATGATGAGTGGAGACATGTACCATGTGGTCAATGTAAACATTGTGGACAAACAGCGGGAGAAAAAGTCCGTGAGGTTGGAGCCGCCCCGGTCACGTGCACGCGGTTCCGGTCCGGACTGACCGGACCGACCGGACCAACCGCCCCGGCCGGTCCGGCGCGGTAGCTGCGCCGGCCATTGTCTCCGTGTCACAAAAAACTAGTTATTCGATAAGCCGCAAAAGAAAGCGCTCCGATATCCTCCCGCTGCCTCCGCACCGCAGCTGGGCACGAACTCCTCCGTCCGTCTCCAAGTTGTGCAACAATAACATAACAATGTTAATAAATAATAATTACTTGCCAGTCTTACTTAAGCTGGCTCCCACAAAAGAAATTAGGTAATATTTATTTTAATCTTTTTTTACTGTATTTAGGTTGATACACGAGCACATAGTTCACCTGATGACAAGTAGTTGAGTTCTAAGGTGGAATGTCTCCTCATCAGCAGTAAGAGTCTCCGGATGCCTACACTCGCCAGGCGAAAGACAGCACCTGATTACAAATGCATAGATTTAGACATACCGATGGAAAACCTCAAGATATCGTGAGCTCTTGCCTAGAAAATTACGGAAATAAATATCTAGAAGGCCGTGACCGCGAGTGCTGCAGATCACTTGGAACGTCACGATAAAAAACGTTACAAATCAACGTATTCAAACGTTAAAATCCGTGTAAGTTTATGTAATAGTTACACACATAAAGTTCATACGAGTATGTTTGTTTGTCCTACATTGATCGAAGGATAACCAGGACTGATCCTGAGAGTAATGGCAAGATCACATGCACACAAACTAATAAACAGTGGCAGCCTCTTTGGCAGGTGTGTCGTGGTAGCTCAGTGTCTAGGCGCTTATTTTAATGTCACGGCACGCGAGCAAACTCTGTTAGTTCCTGAGTGCCGGCACAGCTATACAATATAAATTCTTACTACTTTGGGTACCGGAAGCTCAGACTCGCAGAAACACAGCAGTTACGCTGCCATTTCAGGCTGATATTTTGATAGCGTAGCCCTTCCCCGGCGTGCCGACCCAATCATGCAGCGTGACTCTGTAAAAGCTCACTACCTGAGACTACTGTACTTAACATATTACGTTCATAGTACGTTTCCGTTTATAACTATATGCTTCAATTAAATTAAATAATCTTTAACCGCTTAGGTTTTTTGAAAACCGTTATCAAATTCAAAAAGCTAAAAACTATTGGTGTAAAAATGTAACTACATCCGCGAGGAACCGGCAAGGATTCACTGGAGTTGTTTGAAATGTAACTACATCCGCGAGGTACCGGCAAGGATTCACTGGAGTTGTTTGAAATGTAACTACATCCGCGAGGTACCGGCAAGGATTCACTGGAGTTGTTTGAAATGTAACTACATCCGCGAGGTACCGGCAAGGATTCACTGGAGTTGTTTGAAATGTAACTACATCCGCGAGGAACCGGCAAGGATTCACTGGAGTTGTTTGAAATGTAACTACATCCGCGAGGAACCGGCAAGGATTCACTGGAGTTGTTTGAAATGTAACTACATCCGCGAGGAACCGGCAAGGATTCACTGGAGTTGTTTGAAATGTAACTACATCCGTGAGGTACCGGCAAGGATTCACTGGAGTTGTTTGAAATGTAACTACATCCGCGAGGAACCGGCAAGGATTCACTGGAGTTGTTTGAAATGTAACTACATCCGCGAGGAACCGGCAAGGATTCACTGGAGTTGTTTGAAATGTAACTACATCCGCGAGGAACCGGCAAGGATTTACTGGAGTTGTTCGAAATAACTATGTCGTTGTAAATAACATATAACAACGGTCGTTAAATATTTACACACAAAACAAAAACATAAAACGGCAAAGAAGGAAATTGAAGAAGTTTTGCTTTCCGCACGCCGACGTGGAGCCACGTTGCAGCTCCGGCCGCGCTTAACTAGTCTCATTCACATAAGCGGCTTTTGTGGTCGAGACGAGCGCAGAGGCTGTAATATTTAATTAAATAAATAAGGGTTTGGGGCGATGCCGTAGCTATTAGGCGACTGCGTTATATTTTTTAATAACGACGCATTATGTATTATTTTAAAAATAAAAGTAAAGAATTGCTATGAAGGGAGTGCTTCTACTCAATAACTGTTTTTTTTATTATAAAATAAAAACTTGACATTTCAACTTACTTGACTAATGTAATATTTTTTGTAATTTGACTTCGTTTTCGTCGGATTAATCATTTAGATTTTCTCTGCATTATTGTATAAATATACTCAAGTACAATTTTATTATTAAATTGAATACATAAATAAAGGAAACAAAATCTGATGTCACGATACGATATATTGACGACCGCGGGCTCAGTCAGAAGCTGCTGGGTCGTGGATCCGGGTTCGAATGCACACAAACTGTTGTTTTCAGGTCCGAAGTGAGTCTGCATCTGCACCTCTTATTGCATGATTACATCAGAATAGGGAATGGGTCGGCGAATGAGTGCCTTGCATTTTGCGCAAATACTTGCGGCACTAGAAAACATTCTCCGCAGCTGATATCATCTGGCAATGTATTGATGTCCACCAGAAGATATTGCGACAATAAGTGGAAACCTATCAGTAGCGCATCATTTATAAATGTTTTTATGTAAAGATTGATAGCAACGCTATTATTACAACGAACATTCCGATGTACCTCCAACTAGGCTTGTGGTGCTCCTGCTAGCAGACGGTGCACGAACATACACGAACGGTGGATTTACTTCCAACTAGGCTTGTGGTGCTCCTGCTAGCAGACGGTGCACGAACATACACCAACGGTGGTTACCTCCAACTAGGCTTGTGGTGCTCCTGCTAGCAGACGGTGCACGAACATACACCAACGGTGGATTTACTTCCAACTAGGCTTGTGGTGCTCCTGCTAGCAGACGGTGCACGAACATACACGAACGGTGGATTTACTTCCAACTAGGCTTGTGGTGCTCCTGCTAGCAGACGGTGCACGAACATACACCAACGGTGGATTTACCTCCAACTAGGCTTGTGGTGCTCCTGCTAGCAGACGGTGCACGAACATACACCAACGGTGGATTTACCTCCAACTAGGCTTGTGGTGCTCCTGCTAGCAGACGGTGCACGAACATACACCAACGGTGGATTTACCTCCAACTAGGCTTGTGGTGCTCCTGCTAGCAGACGGTGCACAAACATACACCAACGGTGGATTTACCTCAACTAGGCTTGTGGTGCTCCTGCTAGCAGACGGTGCACAAACATACACCAACGGTGGATTTACCTCCAACTAGGCTTGTGGTGCTCCTGCTAGCAGACGGTGCACGAACATACACCAACGGTGGATTTACCTCAACTAGGCTTGTGGTGTTCTGCTAGCAGACGGTGCACGAACATACACCAACGGTGGATGTACCTCCAACTAGGCTTGTGGTGTTCTGCTAGCAGACGGTGCACAAACATACACCAACGGTGGTTACCTCAACTAGGCTTGTGGTGCTCCTGCTAGCAGACGGTGCACGAACATACACCAACGGTGGATGTACCTCCAACTAGGCTTGTGGTGCTCCTGCTAGCAGACGGTGCACAAACATACACCAACGGTGGATTTACCTCAACTAGGCTTGTGGTGCTCCTGCTGGCAGACGGTGCACAAACATACACCAACGGTGGATTTACCTCCAACTAGGCTTGTGGTGCTCCTGCTAGCAGACGGTGCACAAACATACACCAACGGTGGATTTACCTCCAACTAGGCTTGTGGTGCTCCTGCTAGCAGACGGTGCACGAACATACACCGACGGTGGATTTACCTCCAACTAGGCTTGTGGTGCTCCTGCTAGCAAACGGTGCACGAAAATACACCGACGGTGGATTTACCTCCAACTAGGCTTGTGGTGCTCCTGCTAGCAGACGGTGCACGAACATACACCAACGGTGGATGTACCTCTAACTAGGCTTGTGGTGCTCCTGCTAGCAGACGGTGCACGACCATACACGAACGGTGGATTCAAACCTACCCCCTTATTTTTCCCAGGTGTACTCTAAACCATGAGGTTATTGACGCTTCGACTTACATTGAAGTTATTTAGGCACAAAGACAATTAACGAACTTTGTTTTCACCTTTATATATTTACTGCGATCACCTACACGCACACATACAAATCATTCATTTACAAGTCACGATATTGGTGTGCTTGGTATCGTCTCCAGCCCCCGCCTCACATCTAAACGATCCGTTCATATAACATACGTGCACGATTCCCGCATACAATGCCATATGAACTACAGTCATTTACTAGTTCACTTATTTTTTAAATTTTACACAACAAGGGTTGAAATAACCATGCTGTTCTTGCCTTTATGCATAGAATCAAGAAAGGTTCTCAGAGCGTATCATCCGCTGTGGGATGGCGGATTTTACATGTGTTGCAATTATTTTTAGATAAACAGATATCCTCGCGACGTTTTCCTTCACCGCTGAGTTCGTGGTAACTCAGCACTTATATTGCAATTAACAATGTTCATTGGTGTCGACCGGGGATCGAACCCGGTTCGCGTGCGAGCCATTAACTAAAACCAGGCGGTTACACATTGAGCTACCTAAAATAAACTTCTTTTACAATACAAAAATATTTTAGTGTTAAAAGATTATTTATATGATTGTTTCCCACTACGCCATTACGAGTAAACGAGTATCAAGTGCTCCCAACATTTATTGCGAGTATACGAATATCAAGTTCTCCCAACATTTATTACGAGTAAACGAGTATCAAATTCTCCCAACATTTATTACGAGTAAACGAGTATCAAGTGCTCCCAACATTTATTACGAGTAAACGAGTATCAAGTTCTCCCAACATTTATTACGAGTAAACGAGTATCAAGTTCTCCCAACATTTATTACGAGTAAACGAGTATCAAGTGCTCCCAACATTAATTACGAGTAAACGAGTATCAAGTTCTCCCAACATTTATTACGAGTAAACGAGTATCAAGTGCTCCCAACATTTATTACGAGTATACGAATATCAAGTTCTCCCAACATTTATTACGAGTAAACGAGTATCAAGTTCTCCCAACATTTATTACGAGTAAACGGTATCAAGTTCTCAACATTTATTACGGTAAACGGTATCAAGTTCTCCAACATTTATTACGGTAAACGGTATCAAGTTCTCAACATTTATTACGAGTAAACGAGTATCAAGTTCTCCCAACATTTATTACGAGTAAACGAGTATCAAGTTCTCCCAACATTTATTACGAGTAAACGAGTATCAAGTGCTCCCAACATTAATTACGAGTAAACGAGTATCAAGTTCTCCCAACATTTATTACGAGTAAACGAGTATCAAGTGCTCCCAACATTTATTACGAGTATACGAATATCAAGTTCTCCCAACATTTATTACGAGTAAACGAGTATCAAGTTCTCCCAACATTTATTACGAGTAAACGAGTATCAAGTGCTCCCAACATTAATTACGAGTAAACGAGTATCAAGTTCTCCCAACATTTATTACGAGTAAACGAGTATCAAGTTCTCCCAACATTTATTACGAGTAAACGAGTATCTAGTGCTCCCAACATTTATTACGAGTAAACGAGTATCAAGTTCTCCCAACATTTATTATGAGTGAACGAGTATCAAGCGCTCCCAACATTTATTACGAGTAAACGAGTATCAAGTTCTCCCAACATTTATTACGGTAAACGGTATCAAGTGCTCAACATTTATTACGAGTAAACGAGTATCAAGTGCTCCCAACATTTATTACGAGTAAACGCGTATCTAGTGCTCCCAACATTTATTACGAGTGAACGAGTATCAAGCGCTCCCAACATTTATTACGAGTAAACGAGTATCAAGTTCTCCCAACATTTATTACGAGTAAACGAGTATCAAGTGCTCCCAACATTTATTACGAGTAAACGCGTATCTAGTGCTCCCAACATTTATTACGAGTAAACGAGTATCAAGTTCTCCCAACATTTATTACGAGTGAACGAGTATCAAGCGCTCCCAACATTTATTACGAGTAAACGAGTATCAAGTTCTCCCAACATTTATTACGAGTGAACGAGTATCAAGTTCTCCCAACATTTATTACGAGTGAACGAGTATCAAGTTCTCCCAACATTTATTACGAGTGAACGAGTATCAAGTTCTCCCAACATTTATTACGTACGAATCAGCATTAAACATTTGCTACTGTGTCGCTTCCTCGCGACGAACATTATTTGTTTAACACAAATTGTTCATTTATTGGTCTGGATGTTTTGCATGTCCCGGGTCTCTGTCACTGCACCTGACCCCTCCGCCGACCTTATTAACCAGAGTGAGTGCTGTCTTTGGCCAAACACATACGCCCTCCACACTGAACACTACAAGATATCTCGCGCAGCCGATGTCATCTGGTAGCGACCACTTGGCTACGAGGACACGACCACCATCTTGGTGCTTGTACGAGCGCGCTGTAAAGATACTTTTATCTTGAACAAAGTCCTAACAATAGTTCATTGGGAGCGAGGCAATCGCGGTGGTCGTACGTGTTTATAGGTCGCAGTCATCAGTCATGTTTACAGCGGAAGTACCACGCCGCAGCTAGCAGCTAGCTATAGCCTGTATTTATGGATCGATTCACAGAGGATATCACTATTATTATATTTTATAACCACGAGTACTACTAGATTATTATAAGTTATTTATAAGTAAACGACACATTATATATTTATTTATAGCCTGATGGTTTAAGGTGTGATCTGCAATAGTTACCATCGTAGATTCGAATCCGCCACTAGACTATTGTAGTAAAAAAACTCAGCACAAACATTAAAATGCTTAGATGGAATTATTAACGCGACTTTTTATAGTAAAAAATATTTAAATAAAAGCCCGGTGACTCGTTTTGTTCTTTAATTAGAGATCCAGCATCAGTTGTTCCACCTACAGTCTTGCTCGCGGCGACCGGCGCCAGGCGCCAGGAGCTTCAAACACCTCGTCAGCATCTGTAACACAGAGGGATGCTGTGTATCGCCATGTCACGCGATCTGATAGCTCCACTCAGCCGCCGTCGGACGGTCCCACGCCGCACCGGCGACTGGCGGCGAACATTTTAAGTGATTCGGTCAAAATTAAATGGACATCATTTGGTAATTTCAACAAAACAAGGCATGGGAAACACTTACAATACCTGTTTATTGGTGGAGTCAAAACAACACAATAATACGAGAAGGCGTCAGTACGAGCATTCGGGGACAATTAACCATCATTTGTCAAATCACCGGGATAAATGATAGCCTTTATTTTTCTGGTACCGATACAACTTAGTTTACTCCTTTCTTAAAGGCGGGCAACGCACCTACAACTCTGATATAGAGGATGGGCGGCGACGATCACTTACCATCCGATGATCTGCATACAAATTCGCTGTCTCTTCTATAGAAATAAAATCAGTAACAATAGTCTCTCCATCGACACTAACTACTGGACAACGCTGACTGAACTCTGTAAGTTTTTATTGAGTTTTTTTTCTCAAAACTGCTTTGTTTCGCCGGCTCTTCTCAGGGTTCTCTTCTTTGACAGAGTCGTTGTATTATTGTGACAATTATAATTAAGTGTTAAATAAAAACATTTGATTTGATCAATATTTGTCACGAAGTGCGTTACTTGAACGATGTCGATGTAGCATCCGATGAGTTTGACAAATTTAGAATTCACATATACACGTTGAATAAACCTATTTTATACGGATTATTTTTTATTTACGTTGCACGAGGTGGACGAGGAAACTATTGGGGCCGATTTGCTGTCTGTGACCAGGTTCGATCGGCCACATATTTAAATCAAATTTGATAATTAAATAATTAAAAGCAGAAGGCAGCTCGGGCTAAATCACCCACGACCCCCGCGGCTGTGAGTGTAGTTAGGCACTCGCAACGTCGAGATAACGTCCCTAACAATTTATTTGAAAACTTTTGTTACTTTATGTGATCAAATGTAATTGCATAATGTGGCCGGCGCACCGACGGGGCGCTGTGCCCGAGTGATGACAAATTTATCGCGGCACTAAAGAATCTCGTAAAAATATTACACCAGCGCCACCCTCTGCGCTCCCGCCCCCGCCCCGCGCCTCAAGCGACCTATAGCACACTCTGTCTTACGGAGTAGCGAGTTCGATCGCACGACCACGCCAACTTACTGTTCATTTGGATGCGGTATGTTTAATGTTCTTTTGAAGATCAAGAAGTATCAACTTTCTCCTGGTAATTGAGGAATCTTATATCAATTATGACAATATAAAATTATTTAATTCCAAATACTAAATTGCATTATTATTAGAACGAACTAAGTACTGTCATCATGTAAGTGTAATCGATAATATTCAAATTGCCGCATCTATGTTAGAGCCAAAATTAGATTCGTGGGTGCTCGTCGCATTACACTTTCGTGTATTACGATTAGTTAGTTTGACCGGGAATCCGGCGTCAGCCTCGCCGATACCAACAAGCAAACACCGCCGCCCGTTTCATTAGCGCCAGGATTCCGCTCAGCCGGTCTCCTATCTAACGCTTATGGACCGCGGCCCTTTTTTATTGTGATGTGGAAGTCTTTTTATGTGACATCGATGTTATTTCTAAATAAAGAGCAACCCGAGATACATCGTTCAACTTAAATTCAAGATAGGGCAGCATGATTATTTCTTATTGGAAATTAGTGCCATCATGAAAGGATGGGCTCGACCGGGGACGGTTTACGACATCAGTAAGACCAGCGTTAAATATCAGCA
The DNA here is from genome assembly GCA_029286865.1 of Teinopalpus imperialis. Lineage (NCBI taxonomy): Eukaryota > Metazoa > Arthropoda > Insecta > Lepidoptera > Papilionidae > Teinopalpus > Teinopalpus imperialis. The sequence continues at coordinate 270,631 of JAGSMU010000013.1, forward strand.
CCTAGAGTACCGACTGCAGGTACTGCGTGGCTCAGGCCTCAGGGGTGACAACGCATGGGTCGACTGCTGGCAGAGGAACTGTGAGAACAATTGTAGCGCAGTCACGTCACATGTTATATCGCATTCAGACACAAGTACATTCTTAGATCCTCGGATATCTGGAACAGACTGTTCACGTGTTTGACATAACTTGTTTTAATTATTTTAAAAATTATTAAAATGTGAACAATTCTTGCACGCCATACGTACGTGCGTCTCATGTTTAATGTTTGTGCGTGATCGTAATGATCCATTGTAACATCATTTGTACCATATTCTGACTAATAAACTATTTGATTGATTGATATCGAGCTTATGCTTGAGCTTCGCATCGATGTTGGATATTGTAACATTCAACAACAACAACACATCAACAACAACAACACATCAACAACAACACATCAACAACAACAACACATCAACACATTAAGTAAATCTAACACACTTGGTTAATCACTACATTAGTGACGGCAAGTAAAACAGTACATTTATTGTTCTATATACGTATATCAAAAAAAACTATACTAGAATAACTTTATGTATAGAGCACGGATCAGAAAAACATGACAGAAGTTTATAGAAAAACCTATTCGAGTTTTGCTAAAGCGAAAACAAACAAACGTGTACATAAAGCCGACCCTCCCCCGCAGCTCGACATAAACAATAAACACTGGCTAATTTGCGCTGAACATGCAAAACGTTAGTGCGCCCCTCACTGTGAAATAGGGTGCAGGGTGCACATAGCGCGGGGTCGATGCCGACGTCACTGGAACGTAAATAGAGAAGCAATCTTCGAATGTGCATCTAGCAGCTGTGATCGAAGTGATTCCAAGCAAAGATTCATTCGTCAAATGACATTCTCAGTTCGTTCAGTGTCATTTGATAACAATGGGGTCGCCCTCGGACCGCCTGTTACTGCCACTGCTCCAGAACCTGCTTCCGATCTGCAGGACCACATCAGGTTAGAGGAAGTGACCAAGATGATTCGTATTCTTTGGTAATCATAACATAGATGTTGAAAACTTTTTTGTGAGTTGTATTTTTTTTATAATAGTAGGGTGACAAACAAACACACAGTTTATTAATTCTATGTTAGTGTTGACGAATGACTTGTTGATAATAAGCAGCTCATGATGTATAGGGTTTTCCCCGTGTTTATATAAAATAATATAGCGACGTTTCCAGTGTTTTATAGCACTCTTGGTCACGAATGAAAACTGACGTGTTTGACGTACCAGTGTCAGTTTTTGTATAAATGGGATCATCTTTATACGTCAGACTTACGATACAGCTATCGTGGGTTCGGTTCGGATCCTGGCTTATACCAAAAAGTTTTGACTTTTTTTTGATTTATTACTATTGGCAAAATTGTTAAATATGAGAAATGATTGGATCGGCTTGATCGAGGTCCACGACCTCACACAACACCAGCGTGCGAAGGCAGCCCAACGCTGCTGTGTTTGAAATGGTAAGTGTAGAGATCCGGAGACATCCCAGTCCTCATGCTCGCCTGCGTGGAAGCTGACGCCATGACGTCGCGAGCCACAGTCCCCACTCAAGTTTTTGTGACAAATGTATGTCGGGTCCAATGTTTATGTTGGCAGCCTTATAACACGATGGGTGTGCGCATGATGTTGGCGACCCTCTCTGACACTAAGAGCGCTAACGAACACACTTGCTATTTAACTGCTAATCCACATAGTATAGAAGCATTTTAAGTTTTTCTACTAATTATAGAGCTATTTTAATGGTATTGAGGCTGAGCATCGAGCAGTTCACCCGACGGCCAACGATCCTAAACCCGCACTCGTCCGCGAGACTTAGTGATGATGCGTCTGTCGTCACTGCGGACTAAGGTGGAACATCTGGTGAGGTAGCCTGCAGGCCGGTGCGGGGCGCTGGCGTGCGTGGCGGCTTTACGAGCCATATTTACGGCCTGGGCGGACACTCCGCCGCTTTTTACGATATACATAAAAGCCGCTGTGAAAGATTTACGCCAAATATATTCCTCGTAATGCTGATTGCCCCTTCCCCGCCGCCGTCGTAACGTCGTCGGCGACGCCGGCAGCGGCAGCCGTGACATTTTATTTAATAACTTGTTTGTTTTCCGGAAAAGATGAGTTCACACTTTCTAATAAACACTGCGGATGTGAATTGTTTTCTTGTTAATTTATTTTCATTTTTGATAATTAAAAAACAACGCTATTAACTTAACATAAATTGCCTATAACCTTCCCACTTAACACAGCACTTCGAACCTTGGGCGTTAAGTTTCGTGGATGTTGTTTCTCAACGATTTTTACGTCGCGACACAATGTCAATGACGAATGTTGGTGGCGAGGAATTCGAGGCGAGGAGCTTGTCCTCGTCAATACAATAAACAAAAAAATGTCACAGTTTGGAATTAAGGAACTATTGGGGTGAAGAAAGGAGAAAATTAGGTTCTGTATACGAGTCGAGGCCCGGCGGCCGCGGGCGCATGAGATGCGGATCAATTTTTTGATAACGTCACTCGCCGGCCACTCGCCCCGCGCCGCGACAGGCGATTCCCTCGCAAATTCAATTTGTGGCACAATGTCCGAGGAGACCAGAACGGAGAGCAAACGGGACCCAAATAAATATTCGCTTTAGCAACAATCGAGCTCACAACTCACACAATTACGACGAAATGGAAAACCTTAGATAAATAGAATCGGAAGCGCCCGGGGTGGGGGCGGGCGCGGGGGTCAAGGGTAAGCGAATTTTTTATCTTCGTGAAAAAAGCTAAGGCAGCAAACGTAAACACAGAGAGAATGTAGCGAATTTCCAAAGTCCATTCCGTTTATTGACATGCGTAGGTACGAGGGGAGGCCCCGGGTTCAAATCCCCGACCGCCCGCCACGATTTACAATAAATTTCAAGTGGAGAATATGTTTGCAATATGTCACGAGGTGGACCGGGCCCCCGCGCCCCGAGGAACCAGTTTTAAACACTTGCTCTGGAATGTACCGAGATGTTTACAACGTAATCAGGAATATTGCGATGGGGCGACGCCGGACCCCGCCTGCGGGTTTTTCAATGAACTCAAAATTTTGTCATTGTTATTTGGTCTGCTGAGACATTTATTATTTCGTAGCAAAAATGTATTTATAATGATTTTGAAAAAACTTTTTAAAGTGAGCTCACAGGATTAGATGGCGATCGTTGTTTCTTGCAAGTTTTTTGTATAAAAGTTATTTTATATAATTTTGTTTTATTTCTACAAATATTGAGCACCGAGGTTCATAGCAAGGAGAGGTATTTACAAACTATTATTAATTTTAGTCTGATCTAGGGAGATGCCGACCACGGTGTTTGTGGTCGCGTAGTGGCATGTTGGCATTTAATTTTATTATTCCCAAGATCGCAGCGCATGACGTACATGGTAGCACTCAGCCATCTTCTTTATTGAAATGACGAAAGTTTTTAATATCACGCTATTAATCAGCACTTAAAGTTCAATCAATAACTTAATTGCACATCACACTGAGCTACCATGGCGAGTGTACCGGCATACTGGAACATATATTGCGTGACATTAATAACTTATAAATAGTTAAAGTTTTTAAGGTTTTACTAAAATAAATGTATTCTATATGTACATACATATATAAGCCAATGAGTTCAATCTAATGAACACCGGCAAGCCGAAGTGTTTCGTTTATACTATGTTTAGGGGTAAGTTAGTCCTCAGGGGTGACAACGCATCTCTATCTTGATTCCTTATCGAGGACGGATTTGAATCATTTACCATCAAGGAAACTAAGTGCTCGTTTATCACCCTCAATACAATAAAAAATGTATCTGTATATACCACTCATACATGTGTGGGTATGGGGACCCCGCGCATAACATAACTTTATAAAGTTAGTTTCTCTCTACTAAGACATATTCATGGGCGGGCGGCGCCCAGCGGGGGCGGGCGGCCACCGCAACACACGTAGTACTAAAGCTTCTGCACGTTGTAACCTTTCCTAAGTCCATGGTTACAAAGAAAATTATAAAATCAAGAATACACTTGTTCTGAGAATACAAACATTACTAATCATTAGATTATTTATTAAATTTAAACAAACTTTTTGTTTATAGTTTAAATTTTCTTTGTGTATAGCGGGTAAAATGTTTACAAATACGATGAATCTCTTGTAAATTTTATAAAGTTTTCAGAACTAAAACAGTGCCTACGAGTACAGTTATAAGATATTGTAGTGTCATTAGTTCTGTAATAAAAAGAACCATTACACTTACTCATAGTACAGGTGAAGCTAACAACAGCGAGTTAAAATGATTCGAAATCACATGACGGCTGTACTTGGACACAGACGAGGCCGAGCAGCTTATCTAGCTAGGACTTTAATTGAATTTATATTTATAAATATGTAATAAATGCTCGGTATTTCTGTGTGTGATAAAATATGCAACATAGAGGGAGAGGAGGAGTGACCATGATATTGCATAAATTAAGTAACGTTAAAAATAAACTACGTAAGTGTTACAGACTAAGTGGAGACGCTGCGTTCCCTCTCAGTACCACATAACAACACAACAAGCGTTTCAATTTTAATGAACTTGTATCTCCGAGGCGGCGGTATCGCGGCGGTCTCAGTACACCGCCGGGACTTCACTCTTATTTATGAAATAAAAACGAAAACATGTCCTGACGAATGGCGACCGCGGGCCCGCACCCCGGGGTGGCGGTGGGACACCTACTAATATAATTCCGCCGCCTCCGCGGCAGTAATACCTTGTATAAAGTAGTCGGTATGATGGCTTGTTTAAATATTGTCTGTTCGCGTGGAAACTCCTTCAGAGTTAAACTGTCGACATCAATAAAAAGGCTTCATTAACTTAAGCATTCGTAGGTAGCAGACGTAAACATTTCTATTGTCCGCGTACCACATACGGGTGTGTACAGCTACGGGCAGTCGATAACGGCACTTGTCCACGATGTATCCTCAACTTTACATGCGTCTTACGATAAACATGGTTTAAGAGAGATTTTTTTAAATGTTAGACATGATAATCGAGCACACAGCACCAACTGTGCTTGTGGTGTGGTTAGACATGATATTCGAGCACACAGCACCAACTGTGCTTGTGGTGTGGTTAGACATGATATTCGAGCACACAGCACCAACTGTGCTTGTGGTGTGGTTAGACTTATGATATTCGAGCAATACAGCACCAACTGCGCTTGTGGTGTGGTTAAACATGATATTCGAGCAATACAGCACCAACTGCGCTTGTGGTGTGGTTGAACATGATATTCGGTACACAGCACCAACTGTGCTTGTGGTGTGGTTAAACATGATATTCAGTACACAGCACCAACTGTGCTGTGGTGTGGTTAAACATGATATTCGAGCAATACAGCACCAACTGTGCTGTGGTGTGGTTAAACATGATATTCGAGCACAGCACCAACTGTGCTGTGGTGTGGTTAGACTTATGATATTCGAGCACACAGCACCAACTGTGCTGTGGTGTGGTTAAACATGATATTCGGTACACAGCACCAACTGCGCTTGTGGTGTGGTTGAACATGATATTCGGAGCACACAGCACCAACTGCGCTTGTGGTGTGGTTAGACATGATATTCGGTACACAGCACCAACTGTGCTTGTGGTGCGGTTAGACATGATATTCGATAACACAGCACCAACTGTGCTGTGGTGTGGTTAAACATGATATTCGGTACACAGCACCAACTGTGCTTGTGGTGTATAGACATGATATTCGAGCACACAGCACCAACTGTGCTTGTGGTGTGGTTAGACATGATATTCGAGCACACAGCACCAACTGTGCTTGTGGTGTGGTTAGACATGATATTCAGTACACAGCACCAACTGTGTGCTTGTGGTGTGGTTAGACATGATATTCGAGCACACAGCACCAACTGTGCTTGTGGTGTGGTTAAACATGATCTTCGAGCACACAGCACCAACTGTGCTTGTGGTGTGGTTAAACATGATATTCGAGCACACAGCACCAACTGTGCTTGTGGTGTGGTTAAACATGATATTCGAGCACACAGCACCAACTGTGCTTGTGGTGTGGTTAGACATGATATTCGAGCACACAGCACCAACTGTGCTTGTGGTGTGGTTAAACTTATGATATTCGAGCACACAGCACCAACTGTGCTTGTGGTGTGGTTAGACTTATGATATTCGAGCACAGCACCAACTGTGCTTGTGGTGGTTAGACATGATATTCGAGCACAGCACCAACTGTGCTTGTGGTGGTTAGACATGATATTCAGGCACACAGCACCAACTGTGCTTGTGGTGTGGTTAGACATGATATTCGAGCACACAGCACCAACTGTGCTTGTGGTGTGGTTAGACATGATATTCGAGCACACAGCACCAACTGTGCTTGTGGTGTGGTTAGACATGATATTCGAGCACACAGCACCAACTGTGCTTGTGGTGTGGTTAAACATGATATTCGAGCACACAGCACAGGTTATGGTTAGTGACATCTACATTCATCCTCGACAAATATTTATTGCGCAGATATGTACATGTGTTGTCATTCCAGAGGATTGGGGATGTCACTTGTTTGCCACCTACTCTATAAAAAAATCACGTTTTCTGTAGTTAGGTCTCCGGATTCCTACCCTCATCATACGAAATACAGTAACGGTATGCTGCTGGTGTTCTGTGGATGTGTTCCTCCAACCGCACGGGCCATGGTGCGCAAATCTACCGCTGTACGAGGAAGTAATATTATAAAGTGTCTGACGTATACCAAACTTTGTTATGAATTGTTGAAAACATTTTTAAAGAATCATAACTGTTTCGAAGCAAGATACAATTTGTTTCTGCTCTCTTACGTAGCTCACAGTGCGCGGCGTCTGGTGAAGCGCAGTTCAATGTAATATGTGTCATTGTTGCGAACTTTAATTTCTCGATGGAAGCGGAAGGAATGTGTCGCGGGGTGCAGAGGGGGGGGGGGAGGACTCTAGACCAGAGAGATTTTTCAATTACCAACTTTGTGCCATTCGCTCCAATCTGAACACATAGAGTACCCTTAACTAGAGGCTTGCCACCATTAGCGAGAACAATTCCTTCAGCTTTCCTTTTATTTATATTTTTATTTATTTATTTCATCAAAGCAAAGACAGACATCATATTTACTGTCAGTTATAAATAATTAGTCAATGTACAATGAACCTCGAAGTCACTCAGCAAGCTATGAAGAGGGATGGGTGCGTTTCTGCTTGATCGAATTAGATACGAGGATATTCGCAGCAGAACTGAGGAAATCGACACAACTCAAAACTTGTTTGCGTACCGTGAATGAAAACAGAGAAACCGGGGCCCTCTCTTACATAAATTATTTTTATAATTATAATAAATAATAACATTTTAAAATAATAATAATGGCCTGGTGTCTCTGTCTTCAAGTACGGCTGCTCTGTGCGGTACGGAATTCTTAATATCAGTGCGCGCTAACTACGCCGTATTATATTGGGCGGGCGGAATCCCGCCCCCGCAGCCTCCGACGTCTCTTATGTTCTATTGCATTCTTGAAGCCCGACTATTACCTAAACAGTGTATATTTGTTTAGAGTAACCATAAAGTTTAATAAAATATTTTAATCGCTTAAAATTTGTACAGTTATATAATAAGTTTTTATACAATTTGTCCACATGATCACTAACTGAGGGAAATCATTAATATTGTGTTATGATTTATAAGATATGTATCCGAAAAACAAATAAATTATGAAGCGTCAACAGCCTAGTGGCTTAGGGTACGGTCTGTGGAACTTAAGGCCGCAGGTTCAAATCCATCATTAGACTATTGCCGTGAACCACAAGCATTTTTAGCATAGTTGTAGTGTTTAACAGAGAGTTTTATAAAAAAAAATATAAACGGAATATTAAAAAAAATATATAATTAATTACAAAAGTTGGTATTTCTTAATACTGTGTCGCGACGTGTTCGCGAGTAAACATCTTCTATGTACTTTTGACACTTGCTTCTATCTAAATAACACGTATTTCTCCTTCCTTCTACTTTGCAGAGTTATTTGGTGCCGCCGACTGGTTCTGTGACAACTCGTTGCTCGCTTATCAAAATGTAATTGACAGCCGCTCATTATTGCAAATATGTGTTTCAAATGAACAAACTCCCAGAACCGTGACACTGTCAGCCTCAGTGGCTCCGTACGCTTGTCTGTATAATAAAGTTTACGTTTCTTTACTTATTACGTTTATGTTAAAGCTTGTTATGTCATCGACAAGGAATGTTTTACAGAGTTCTCTAATTTTCAAAGCTCTTTTAATGTCTAAAATTGCCAAAAATGTAACGTCGTCTAATACGTCTCGGTCAGCGATTTCTATACGGACTTAAACGTTTTAAATTGGATTCCAGTGTGGAAGCCGTGACGGTGCGAGGACTAAGGGTCCTTTGAAGCCCAATTACACCGCTCCCGTGTCCGCTAAGGGTCCACGAGGAATCGCCTTAACGTCTGATCGATCCCATTAAAGGAACGCGGGCGAGCGGATACACGCACTTGCTCTTATTGTTTCTGTTCCTTTTATTGAACTTTAGTTTAAGCTTACGGCCCACAAGTGGGCGCGCAGACATATTGAAACTGAAATTAATTTATTTTTAATATTATCATACACAGCACATATGACACGAAACCAATTGATACATCTGTTTTATAGTAAGGGTGACAACCGAGCACACCGTTCGCCTGATGGTTAGCGAACATCCATTCTCAGTAAACATTCAAGATGCCAATGAGTTGTCAACTCTGAGTACTGAGGTGGAACGCCTCTCTATTTCTGAGTTTTCCGTGGCTGTGTTCAATGTAGTTACCACATAAATTGACACAGTGCGAACAGGACGCGTCGCATCTCAAGAGTCGCACAGATCTCTTCTTTTATTTATAATAGAAAGGTGACAACGAGCACGCAGTAGGACCCTCAACGAACTATATATACTAATAACTTTTTGTTGATATGCCGAACTATTTCCGTTGTATAGAAACAGTGTTAAATAGGAACACATAGAAATACTAATTTTATATATACTAATAACTTTTTCTAATATACAGCTAATTAGCGCTTGTGTGTGCGCAAGAGATAAGTTAAAATAAATCGTAATGTTATTATCATATTATAAATGGTTGCTTGTACTGAGAACATCAACACAAATACAAAAGCTTGCAGTCAAATAATTTCCATTAATAAATCTCCCCGGCGAGACCCTAATGCATCCCTCGCATAATGAGTCGGGGCATTAGCTTATGCAAATACACGAACGGCGGTGCAGCCGTGTGTGTGTGCGTGATCGACCCGCGGCATAATGAATGCGCTCGCTAGCCCCTGAAGATGCTGGGGACAGAACGTATTCACGACCGTGTGTCGAATTTTGTCAAATATGTGATATCGTTTTTTTCAACACCACAAATACAAAATGAAATTATTTTCAACTGGCAATGACATGCTCTCTTCATCAACTGATAACACTTGTTCTGTAATCACTGTATGGCAAGTAACATTACTGTACGGCCGCGCTGGACCATCCAAACTAACTGAGAAGCTGCACCTCTGTGTAACTTAGCAAAGGAAAAATAAAATGTAAATTTAAAAATCAAATATTTTAGTAATTTGAATTCAATAGCCATTATGAACAATATAAATTACACTTTGCTTGAAATGCTCACAGCGACCTTAAGGTCGACTCCTGTACAACCAACGATGCTTCCGTAACTCGTTCGGTTCCTCAGAACCGTACAGGCTCGTCGACGAAGTGTTACGGATCGAGCGCAAAGGGCAATGTTCAATTTGGCGTAACGATCATATGGACTTGCAGTCAAGATCAACTCCAGCGCCCAATAGGGGCACGTACGACGACCGTACGTCTGCCCCCCCCATCCCCCTCCCCCGACTCGCCGCCGTCCTGCTCCCTAGGACCCTGCCCACCCCACTTCTCCAGCGCCCTCTCCCCACCGGGAGTCGGTAATTAAACCTCTTGCGACACTTCGCTCCTCGTTACGGTAGGTCCGGTCGCGAGGGCCACACACGTGACGTAATATCGCTAATATTTTCCTAACAAACTATAGTTGATAATAGATAATATATGTTGAAGCGCTGAGCATTGTTCAGTGACAGCTATAACAATATAACTGATCGTTCACAATATACACAATCGGAAAAGAACAAAATTGAAGAAATCCTCAAGTAGAACTTTGAGCAAATCTAACCTGATGATGATACGCCTCATGATAAACACTGCTGCGGCCCGGGACACCCACGTCAGTCGTCGATAAGGACTAACTGGGAATGCCTCGTCAGTAATAAGGGTCACCGGATCCCTCGATCTAATCGTACTTACGTTAACATGCAAAAGCCACCATCCGACCCACGTGCTGCCGACGTATTCACTTCATTTCATTTACGTGTATCTGTCTGATAATCATCACAATTACAGAAATAATCACAAGAGTACAAAATGATTGAAAAATTCTTAGAGAGAAAACTGGCTTTCTAACAAATATATTCGATCTATCGATCATCGACGATGTTTGAGAGATATTTGGAGACAGAAGATTCTTAACCATCAAAAGAATCTCCTTGTAAAATTGTCCTAATATTTCATAAGCTAAATTAAAAGTATTCACCTGACACCAGACCCTGGTTACTGGCGACGAGGACCATCGTGGCCCCAGGGCGGACAGAGCATCTGCATCATGATTCCTCATCGAGGATGTATGTAGGTGTCATGGGCTATAGAAACGCGAGCGGTGTGATCGATTGTCAGCTTCAATACAAGAAGGCTTATTTTATTTTATAATAAGTAATCACATATCGGCTGTTACGTGAAATCAATTTACTTGTAGCGGTGCTGGGGCCAGGGGTGGCGGGCTGGTGGGGTGACGGGAGGGTAACGGCGGTAATTAGGCGCGCGGATTAGCTTCCAGCGAGGAAATTAAGTTGAAACTCAACGGCTTCCCCGCCTCCAGCTCACGGAGACAATCGACGGTGGAATTGAATCCGCAGCCAATTAAAGAGAGCGGCGGTAGGTGCTTGCGGAGATGTTTATTGCATTCCTCTGGCAGGGATCGCAGCGAAGTCCTAGTTTTATTTGTGACCTCGCTCCTAGTGCGCTGAGATCGCGATTCATCGCGCGGCGGGTGACTAACAGTGTTCTTTCAAATAAATATACGTTCTTATTGCGAACGTTTAACACCAATTAAATATTTTATTGGACGCCAATACATGCTCTGATAATTCAATAAAATAAGCTTTTAAAAAAATATAAGAGAGAAGATTAAATGTTAACTCATCACTGCAAGTAAGCAAACGGAAGTTAAATCAGCCATTCCAAGAAATATACAGGTTTCATACTTTTAAAATGTTTCTTGGGAAGGTATTTTTAGATATCTGTTAGCAATAAATAAAAATGAAGTGCACATTATTAAAAATAAGTTCATAACGTAATATTAATGGTTGGGTCTCACGGCGTCCTCCTCTACCGCCCCCCTTCGCCCCTTCGCCGTATCACAATAAAACTGAGGCAGTTAACATGATACAGTTTTATTTTATCTGTAATGTTTTGAACGCTAAAGAAAAATGTTTTAAAACCTAATATTTAGCGGAAATTTTGTAATAAAAGATTTATGAAAGGGTTGGACAAGATCATCTACGTATCATAAACTTAACGGGCACGAGAGCGTCTCCGCTCGCGAATCTCCCATCACTCGTGTCGCGGTGAGGGCTGCGGAGAGGAGGCGGAAGGCGAAGGGAGGCAGGGACGGGGGTGAGGAAGGACACGGTGCAGCTCGTCGCCATGGCGACCGCCCCCGCCTAATCAATTGCAGAAATATGTACGATCCATTACCACCACAACTTGATACCCCGCCGCGCCGGCTAAGTCACCGAATTTAGACCTCCCCGGGGCAACAGAATACATCTACAGAGCGCCGGATAAATTTGCCGTTTTATAGGAGAGAACGTTCGGCGACATTACACACACTTGGGAAGCGAGGAAAAGATATATAGTGGCGTAAGTATCGTGCAGCCGATGCAATTTATTACGCTCTATCATTTTTAAAAGCTTACTTCGGCCGCCATTATACAAAAACGAGCCGGCGGACCAACACGCGAGCGAGCAAGTCAAGCAGCTAATCAAATACGGTGCGAACCCAAACGCGCCTTCATTAGCGACGATGAAAAAAACGCTTGCATGCCAACAGCGGGCTCGCGCCGACCGCAGCTCGCGATCCGCTTCTTTAGTTCGGGCTCGGCGCTACAACATTCGTTTACGATATAACGAGGGTATGAAAAAAAAATGATTAAAAACACAGTAATCAACGGCTCAGCGTTGGCTGGCATCGTAATGGTCGACGGTTTGGCTTTCAATTATAAAATGGAACTTCTCGTTGTCGTCGTCATGTTAATGTTGTATTCCTGATCAATGGCCTCGGCCAATTCGTCAGGATGTGTTAGAATATGACACTGGACAGGTGGGACCAATCGTCTTTTGAGATCAGAAGCCCCTGCTCTCATTATGACTACAGCGCACCTGACGGTAAGAGATAACTGCAGCAGCATTGACATCCAGCCTCCAAAACATTCAAGATGCATGGATCTCTACGTTGATAGACGAAACACAGCAGCGTTGTACTGCTGAGTCACGCTGGTCCCTCCCGGTCGAGCTGACCCATCCATGTTACAGCTAGAGACTAGTTGTTTGCATGTTACCGCTGTTAAAAGTGTTGTTGGATAAGAGAGTACTAGGTGATAGTGTGATCTTTTTGCGTCATCATGGAGAATACAATGTTATATCTGCCTTAATGTGCTCCTGACCGCGGTGACGCTAGCGAACATAAACAATAGACATGTAGAAGCTACGAGACGTTAGATATGTGTGAAGCGTACTATTGACAATTTGCTACATTTTTTAATCTAACTAATATTATAAATGTGAAAGTTTGTATGTTACTCAATCACGGAACAACGGCTGAACGGATTGGAATGAAATACGGCGCTCAGATATATAGAGTACTTGAATTTATAATGAGCATTAATAACTCCCAGAGCTTAAAGCTGAAATTAGCAGGAATTCATTTGGGTACTCCTTGTTGGTTGCGCAAGATGACAGTGTGGCCAACTGACACGTGCTGGCGGAAAATAATTAATCATACAATATCCTCTCACACTTCTCACACTTCTCTCCGAACCCAAGTCGGAAGCACACGCAGACGTCTCTGCCAGATGTAAGGTATGTAATAAGTATTCAATACTTTAAAAGATTATTTCTTTATTTACATAAACTGTTGCTCCATTATTTTAAGTGTAATTCACGATTGAGCAAACACAAGTTTGAAAAGTAATACGAAAATAAGAACAGAGAATCATTGAAAATAAAACGACCTCGAGTGAACTTAAAGCTCGCCAATTCTTACAAGAATATGAAACAAAGGCTATAATTGGACAAGTTCTTAGAATCTACACGTCTTTACCTCAGACGGTCGGCGCGCTCGTAGGGCGTAGCACCGGCGCGAGGTCGCGCTACGAACTCTCCGAGCCAACGACGAACCCCATCCAACCTGAAACTTTCACCACCCACAAATCAGACAGAATTTTATTTCAAGTAGGATTGTTTTATCGTAAAAACTTATTATTTTTAGGTTGCTTAAGGTGCAACACTGATCTCCATGACATATTAAATAATTATATTATAAGTAATAGTTATACTACTAGTATACATATAAACAAGTTATCTGGTGAGCGTAGCGCTACGTCTGGCGAGTGTAGGGACTCGGAGAACCTCATTACTGGTGACGAGGCATTCCTTCTTAGTATTCAGAATCGACAGCGAATCTGCATTATGGTTCCTTATTCAGAAACAATGTACCGTAAGAATTCCTTGCCATCAGGTGAACTGCGTACTTGCTTGTTACTCTCTATACAATTAAAAATACATAAATGAACTTACAGGTGTAATTTTAAATGCCACACGTGATCTTTTCGTTCCTCGCTCCATGCAGCTCTGCTGGACGAGGGTCTGGCACACCTGCTGCCACTCGCTGCGCACAGATTAAAGCAATCGATCCTCCACTCGCCGCTACAAAGGATTTCATTTGAATTTTACTCACAACCAACAACTAATTCATTCATTCGGCGTTATTGCGATGCTTCGTCCTGTCGCAAACGTTTGTATTACTTGGTCCAGGACACTGTGGACAAAAAACGAACGATGTCATACATTTTGTATGACATTTGTAGTCAGGTACTTCAATAACAAGAACAAGAAAATGTGTTAGGACTTCTAGACGAGCAATGGCGAAGCTAGTAAATATTAAATGTTATTAGAATATTGCATGTCTAGATGTCTAGATGAAATCGTCTCGGGTCACGAGCCACCTGCAGCTCCCCGTAGCGCACACGCAGCAACGCCAGTGCAACGACGTCGACCCGCTACTAACCATACTTGGCTATAGTAATAAAGCCGTGGTAGGTCAGTGGGTAAGCGCTCGCTTTTGATGTCGCGGTACGCGAGCAGACTTTGAGCAGCGTTCGATCCCCGGTGTCGGCACCAATGAATGTGTTTGAATCCTGAATGTCTAAGTAAATAAATAAAATATTACAAAACCATGTGAAATGGACTAAGCTGCAATACTCTCTATACGAAGTGTATTTCACAACACCGAACTCTTTACAAATGATCCCGAACAACAGTGATGACGCACTGCTTCGTGTTACTCCTCGAAAATGAGGAGCGGTGCACATGTGAACGCAGCAGCCAGCAAGAATGAACATGTGAACATGTGAAGCAGCAGCCAGCAAGAATGAACATATGAACATAGCAGCCAGCCACAATGAACATGTGAAGCAGCAGCTAGCCACAATGAACATGTGAACATGTGAACGCAGCAGCCAGCAACAATGAACATGTGAAGCAGCAGCTAGCCACAATGAACATGTGAACATGTGAACGCAGCAGCTAGCAACAATGAACATGTGAAGCAGCAGCCAGCCACAACGAACATGTGAACATAGCAGCCAGCCACAATGAACATGTGAAGCAGCAGCTAGCCACAATGAACATGTGAACGCAGCAGCCAGCAACAATGAACATGTGAAGCAGCAGCTAGCCACAATGAACATGTGAACGCAGCAGCCAGCCACAAGCCGAGGTGCCGTGCCTCTTATCCTTGTATATCTTAACCCTCATAAAAAGTTATTCCAGATAACGTCATTATTTATAATTATATTGAAAAGCTTTATTCGTTTATTTAAACATAACTCTTGGAGACGAGCTAAATTATCAATAGCGTGCAGATGCGAAAGGTACCGAAATCAAATACAATTAATGTTTAAATAATGCAGGTGCACAGCATCCCAGTACAATGAGATCTGTCGTGTATCTCGCGCTAATTGAGCGCCCGTCACGGCGTCACCTGCCGCTAAAAGCCAAAATTAATATAGTTAATTGGCCCGCAGCACTGTAACCCCTGCGCACTGTACCAAGAAACCAATTACCCATTCCCGCAGAACTGAACGGCGTCTTCAAAAATTCATACCCCACCCTCTAAAGTGAAGGAGACGCCCCTTAAAATAACTGTTAAAAAAGGCGCATACACTCCATTATGTGATTTAAAAATCATATTCAAAATCGTTGCTGGGGCCAAACGAGCGTGCCCGCTATTCTATTACCGACCCTCGCTGGAATAAATTCCATCGAAGCGCAATAATAATAAAAAAATGTCGAGAGCTTGTCGCGTGCAAAAGACGTGCGGTCACGCGGCCCTCCTGCCCTCCCGCGGCCCTCCCCCGCGTGGCCTCACACCCTCACACGAGGCACCCTCCCGGCCTCCCTCGCACGAATATAATATGCATTATGCGAAATCCGTAACTCTTATGTTGGATCTGGAGAATACCTTAAAATGATTCACGAGCCACTCCGAATCGAACCGTATCCTGCGAATAATAAAGTCCTGAATTAGTTAGCGACGCACAATTCTTAAGATGTACGGTACGGGGCCATCGCGCAGCTTCCTCGGGGCGGACGCGGCCTGCACTCTCAAGATAACGCCGGGTATTAATCATAGTATTATCGGCCGGTAGCGGCGTCTTTGTTATGACACCGCGTTATTGCAGTTTTTTCTCTATCTACCCTCGACGACGCGATAAACGGCTCGAGAGTGAATTTTCCGGGACAGATGTTTTAGTAATCCGGGAGAGATATCGCCGAACACGGTCCAATAGAACATTGAATATTATTATTATGGTGGCGACGAATAGAGACATAAAGTGGAGAGCGCACCGCTCGGCTTAGAGCGAGGGCGGCTCGCTCTAAGACAAGCTTTTAGTTCATCACCTTCAAGACATCTCTCGTAGTAAACAGAGCGAAGCATAAAGCCGATAAAATGAAATTCGTCTTGTACACGATCATTAGTGAAGCAACATCATTAAGTCGCGCGTCTTGAAAGAGCCGCCGCAGAAAGGCGGCATTATCAAGGGATGTTGCAAAGGGCTGCGATGACTGGCTCAATTGAAGCTTACATATCAGTCGGCAGCGCGTCCCGACGGGCTCAACAATTTGTGTATGATTAATGGGGGCGCGGCGGATGGCGGGAATCTCAGCGCCTCGCGGGACCGCTTCCGCTGCGAACAGTGTGACGTGTAGCCGCCACCCGCCCGCCCCCCACACCCCTCTCGTATGTCCGTTTAAAAACAGTTTTGAAAGCTATACATAAGAACTTATATATCGTATCGTCACTCGTATAACTCAGATGTATACGAGCCTTCTTGCATACAGCAGGTTTGTTCAAGAATCCTAATGATTTTGTCCAGTGGTAGAACCACGAAGCAGTTTCAGGCCCGTTCGCCTGGACAGGACCACTCCCTCGCAGAATGCCAGCGTATAATAGCAAGATGATGCCACTGTATTTCGTCTGGTGACATCAGGAGTTCGGAGACCCTTATTACTGGTTACTAGATATTCCATCTTAATCCTCGGGATGATAATGTTTGTTTACCGAGGATGAGTTGAACTGTGTCACGTTTGTCACCAACCATATGTTTATTACAGTTCTTATATTTATTTTAAATATTTTATTTTGAATATATAGATTACATAGTTCGCAACCAGCAGCAATAATGGGTAAGACACTAAAGTGTATAAGAGTTTACACTACAGTTACTACAGACTTCTATACTTATGTAATGTGACAAATAAAGATTATTATAAACATTTATTATGTGATTAGATATCTAGATAAATAGATTTAGATATCCTTTATCTTTTTATCTTAGCCTCATACAAAATAGGCAAACAAGGCCGATTCTCGCCAGAGTTTAAAATACAAAGTAACGACCTGGAGCTTTGTGGGCTCACACACACTCGCTACGTACGTAGACAGTGCTACGCACGCACGTGTGTGTGTGCGCTACAGGATCATTTTTCACGATTCATGAAGCCGCCTGGCGCGGGGCAGTGGATTAAAATACATTTCGCTCGTCTTAGGTGATGGATGGCCTGCTGCCCCTCGGAGGAAAGGGTTGCTCCCCCTCCCTCCGCACCCCTATTTCCTCACCCCTGTCCCAAACCTCCCTATAGCCCGTTACCTTCCCTCGTAATAAACGAGCATACAATAGAAGTTAGATGTGTTTGAATAATCTTAATATACTTTTTAATAATTAATAGTTTTTTGTGTGAATCGCTTTGATAGATTGTCTTCATGACACGAATCGAATCTTGCGCGTAAAATTGTTATTACACATGACATAGAACTTATTGTATGACTTTAATTTTAACTTTATCAAATACCTATATATATATATATAAATTAGATATATAGAGAGTAGAGTGGATAATATGATCTATGAACTTTCGCCATTTTGTGTGTTTTCTTTTACAGTAGCTTCTGCAATCGACTCCACTGACTGCTGGCGGTTTTTCATTGTTTTTCAGTTTGCAATAGATAAGCACATTACATTTATTATCAAAGGAAAAAAATCAACCGGAACGTAGATCAGACTCGGTGATATGATGTTCATGACAATGTTGCTTCAGTAAAGATCACATTTTGTCCGTAACCCAAAACCTCTAAGAAAATATTTCAGGCAAAAAGGCCGCGAGTGAAAGTCGATACGACAAAAAAATTTTCCGTCCATATTTGCGTTGTATCGTGTTCCCAAAAAATATCGGCGGCCCGTATTCCGTGTTGACCTCTTTAGTGTTGACGTTACGTAAATATCGGTATACCATATTTGTACGATTATATGACGTTCCGGTATTAATAGTACGTTTATATATTATAGAAACTCTAGTGATCCAAAGCATTTTTATATCTTTCAAGATAAATCAAAAAGTAGAAAAATATAAAGTCGCAGGAACCAACACCTAAGAAAAACTATTCCTATAGTAGATTGGAATAAATATGTAACCGAAACATAGGAGTTCGCTTGGGTGTCATATTTGGCTCCTATCGGGTAAATAGTTAGCAAAAAAACTTATGATGATATGCATGGTAAGAAAATGCTTAAAGCGAAATTAAAATGGTGTCAGAACAGACAAACGCAGCTAAGAGTGAATTTTATAGACACATCATGGCTGGGTCATGCAGACTTCTGGAAGTTTACCAATAAACTGAATATTACGGCGAGTTTATAAATATTTGTTGATGGTTAAAATGACCCTAGATTGCTAATGACCCTAGATTGCTAATGACCCTAGATTGCTAATGACCCTAGATTGATTGATTGCTAATCACTTTAGAAATAATTTTGGAGCTGAGCCTCCGAATTTGTCGCCATAACTTTTAGTGAGCAATACCGAGATATCTCCCTAAAATGTATCTTTTTCTTCAGCCACCTCTACCTGCCTGGGGATTTTATGAAAACTGTGGTTTCACCTATTTTAAAAAACCAAAACTGAAGACATATCTAACAAGTGCAAATAAAAACTGACTTCTCTACCAACAATAACTAATCTCCTAGCATCTTCTAACTACATGCGCACCATAATGACCTACAAGTTGGATTTTTTTTTTAATAAAGGGACTTATCGTTTCCGCCCTGCCTTGTCTAAGACCCTCGTTTTAATTTTATGTCCACATTCTTAATTCTTCAATACGTTTCCTGAGCTCCTCTTTGATTGTCCAGGACTCTTCAAAATAGTCTGGTCCAGGTGCGGCATTATATTAGTCAAGTAACCAAACTGAATTTTATATTTCAGTTGGTTGGCGCGGTCCTCGTGGTGCAGATAGGTGGTGCAACGGTCGATCTCCACTTGAGCTTTTATTTCTAAATCATATTGTATATAGTATATATTCTTCCGGTGCTATGTTCCAACCATTTTAACAATGTTAGAAAATGAGCATACTATAGTTGTTTCAAACCGAAGAATGAATAGGTCGGCGCCCTCCCAGAATAACAACATGAAATAATAACATGACGCGTTCGTCGCGTCGGTGAGTTTATAAGTCCTTATTAATTCTTTCTTTGGCTAACGTTTGGCACAAAAATTCCTTATTGAGGCCAACTGTATTGTATTTAGAAACTCGTATACATCATAAAATATTTTTTTTGCCTTAAAATATATATTCGATTCAATCAGTTAGTCTAAAACGAATATAATAAAAATATAAATATCGTTCGTATCTATATCGTTTGGCAAACATTGGCTAAGTTTAACAAACAGCAGCATACAAACGTACATCAGTGCGTTTAGTAGTTTTCGCAGACAAACAGCGGGCAAGCAAACATGGTCATATGCTCTCGTGCGTCATTCGCAAAAGTACACACCAGCGAGTGTCGGGAGCGCTGACGACCGGATATTTCATTTCCTACATCACTGCTTACCCGCTTTTGTCAATAAAACTATGTATCCATATTTTAACCGGCTTCAGAAACGCAAGAAGTTCTCAATTGCGTTCAGTATAAATCGGATTATCCAAGAACTGGCTGCGGTAGTGGTGCAATGGATACCTGTTTATATTGGTATAAGAGGCCATGAGCTCGTGGATCGTCTTGCTAAGGATGCTACAAGTGTAGGTATATCCTTGGAATCTCTGCATTATTTCTCTGACCTTATATATGTATTTATTTATTTAAGCTTCATATACAGTACGTATTAAGGCGGACTTAATACCTTATGCATTCTCTACCAGCCAACCTTAGGGTGATGCAGAGATGAAATGAATATACTATGTTTTATGATTTTTATGAAAGAAGTATATGGTACAGATGCATCCAGCCTACTTCAGTTCATTTCCGTTGGAGATATGATACCAATATGAACAGAGCAACCAGAAGAGCTGAGCAGCAAGATATGAAACCATGGCTTTTCTTCATCACTTAACAGTTTTGTTAAATTGTTTAGTCTGGACTGGACTGTTACGCAGATGATCTTGTGTTGTAAGTTTACTTGTTTAGTCTGGACTGTTACGCAAATGATCTTGTGTTGTAAGTTTACTTGTTTAGACTGGACTGTTACGCAGATGATCTTGTGTTGTAAGTTTACTTGTTTAGACTGGACTGTTACGCAAATGATCTTGTGTTGTAAGCTTCATTTGTTTAGTCTGGACTGGACTGTTACGCAAATGATCTTGTGTTGTAAGTTTACTTGTTTAGACTGGACTGTTACGCAGATGATCTTGTGTTGTAAGTTTACTTGTTTAGACTGGACTGTTACGCAAATGATCTTGTGTTGTAAGTTTACTTGTTTAGACTGGACTGTTACGCAAATGATCTTGTGTTGTAAGTTTACTTGTTTAGACTGGACTGTTACGCAAATGATCTTGTGTTGTAAGTTTACTTGTTTAGACTGGACTGTTACGCAGATGATCTTGTGTTGTAAGTTTACTTGTTTAGTCTGGACTGTTACGCAAATGATCTTGTGTTGTAAGTTTACTTGTTTAGACTGGACTGTTACGCAGATGATCTTGTGTTGTAAGTTTACTTGTTTAGTCTGGACTGTTACGCAGATGATCTTGTGTTGTAAGTTTATAGTTTATATAGGTGAATGATTATTCATTGACGAAACTTTCTATAATCAAATAAAATTAAAAAAGTCTTCAATTCGATTGTATTCATTCGGTTTATCTCTAGCATTTAGAGTGTGGACGCCATTGCTTACCGTCGGGTGAACTGTGAGCTAGTTTGCCACCCTTACATAAAAAATATTGTTATCCAATACGACTGCAGTCCGCTGTGTGTACGTTACCTTCTGACAAACAGGATGTCCCCGCTAACTGCAGCAGAGACCAGAGCCCGTGCTGCGGACGCCTCAGTATTGTGGTGTAGTGTTGTGGAGTGGTAGAGCTACACTGCAATTTGTTTCTAGCTGCAGAATGAATGGGTCAGCTCGACCGGGGTAGGACCACGCCCTCACAGAATACCAGCGTAAAATAGCAGCCTAACGCTGCTGTGTTTCGTCTGGTGAGTGCAGGGATCCGGAGACCTTTATTACTGGAGACGAGGCACTCCATCTCAGTCCTCAAGGGTGACAACGCATCTGCATTATGATTTCTTGTCAAGTATGTATGTAGATGTCATGGGCCGCAGGAATCACTTACCATCAGGTGAACTGTGTGCTCGTTTACTCTTAATGCTATAAAAAAAAATTACGCGAACGAAGCCACATAATGACTTGTACTACGTATTAACTTGAGGTTCGCTCACTTTCGAAGAACGGTAAGGAATCAAATATTTTGTTCAGTAAAAGTATTGGCTGTAAGTATTTCGAATGTCATTAAACATTTTTAGTAATCTATAAATATATATAATTTTTTTTGGAAGGGGATGTTATTCTGAGTTGATTACATTCTGAGCGCACCTAAGAATAAACTGAGCCGCGTGTAGTGGCGGCGCAGTATTATTTACCCAAATTATCAATAACACTAAGATATGTGGCAGTGTCTTTTATCATAGGAGGTGAACGGGTGCTTTTATGTCGGTAGCATTAAGCGGTATTTATATCTACTTTACCTGACACGTGGGTCGTACCTGCGACTCCACCTCGCAGGTAACTCGAGGACCCAGAGCACACACATTAGCTGATTACTGCCAACAGCTCGTTGTTTGCCGCCGCGCCCCCGCCGGCCGTGCGCAGACCCGTCGAGCTCGCTGATGGATTGGGCGTGTTTCTGTTTATCCTGAGACAACATCGCATCATTACATATTGTTCCACTGTAGTACATAACTGACTCGTGTGGACCACACTATAGCTAGAGAGTTACAGAAAATCTGAAAATCTGTCCAGCGAGAAACATTGACTACCCATTCAGTGACAATGAAGTTTTTTAGTTCTCTGCTCCTCTAGAATATGAATATGATATATGTATAATTTAACGGAAGATCTACGGTCCAACTAATAACAAGCTGCAGCATGAGATTTGATTTGGAGAATCCTTTGCTTTCCCAGAATACAAACGGACGGTGAGTGTGAGTACGAGCCATGACATCTCAATCGATCCTCCGTCCTGGAGTTGCGTTGGCCGTGCTTCGTCCCGCGCGACGGCATCTACGGCAACCTGCATTCACTCGAAACAACTAGTACTCTGTGATGGCGTGGTGCTTCCCCAGTCGAGTGACCCATACACTTTGCGGCTAGAACTTAGAAGCTTAGCGCTGATGCGTTTCGTCTCGTTAATGAAATAAACTGACGACGTTAACTGGTGACCAAGCCTCATGAAAATCAACATCAACAGCCTTCAACGATACCAGGGGGTGAAAAAACTCCGGCAACATTTCTCTACTCCAGGCAAAAACAAAATGGCTTCGGTCTACTTCGTGTTCGGACAGCTAGAAGTTGGATCTGTAGTCTTTGTGAGAACGCAGCAACAGGGACGCTACCCCGACCACTGACAACAACTCTGTTGTTGTTTAACGTACATAGTTTGACTAGAAACAATCTTTCGTTCCCATTTTTATCGCCGACGAAGAAGACATATTTTAAAACTGTCCAATCGAATTGAATATAGTTCGTACCAGCGCCTTTTATTTCTTCACGCCATCTAAGAAGAGACACTTACTTTTATTTAAAAAAAATACCCTTATTACTATTGCCCTAACGATGCATACTCGTCAATCGTTACATCCTGCCTCCTTGTCTTGTGATGCACGGGGTGCCACGGGCTGCAAGAATCACTCTAATCACATAAAAACTTATTTCTAAATAGCTTATTCAGATACCGTTAATAAGAAGATACATAAAGGTATTTTTTTCTAATCGTAACGTCTCGATTCTCCCTTGTTACTTTGAGGACCGTTAAAACAAACACAAACAGACGCTGTACACACAAATGTGCCAAACACAACGGGACCCCAATGAACGGAGACCACTTTGCTTCAGATCACAATAGATCCAGGTGTGAAGTGATTTTTTTATTTGGAACACAAATTGTCGCTCCCGTCGCAGACAAAGCACCGGAAAAAACGAGCGAGATCTCACGTCGCGTGCCCGTCACTAAATTCTGGAGTAAAAAAACATCTGCACCAAAAAAAGGGTTGCAGAAGGGTTGTCTCCGCAGCCCTCGCGTAGGCACGCGCCTGCCCAACACCCCGCAGCCCTTTGGACGCGAGCGCCAATAAAAAACTGCGTTCCGTGCATGCGCGTTTTGATTTTAAAATGATTTGAATACGGTGGATTTACATACGGAAGCCCAGGGCCGCCATTGGCCGCAGCCCGCGGTCGGCGGCGGCGGGTTGGCTGCCAGGACCTCCACGGCGGCATTTGCGTATTGTTCTCGCTGTCGGCATTTGCATAACACGGCCGCACGTCACGACGATTTGCAAATCACGTGGCCAATTGTCATTGACATTTCAATTGATACCTAGTGTTATAGGTACTCGTGTATTGTGCATCAACTTTTAGTGTTTATAACATACGAACTTAAGGTCGTAGGTTCCAATCCGCTATTTCACTATAGTCGTGAACTTATTTATATATATTTATATATATATATATATATATATATATATATATATATATATGTATATATACAGGGTTATTGGTAATTCAACGTATTTCCGTTAGGTTAGGGGGTGATAGGGGTGCATTGGTTATTTATATTATATATTAAAAACATGATAATTTAAAAATGGTTCTCTTTTGCATAATGCATATTGGGGTTAAAATTATCACAAATAGTCAACCTTATCACCTCCTAACGGGAATCGACGTATAACCCTGTACGTGTCACAGCTGGGCATAGGCTAGACATGTTGTTAGAGGATAGTCCACGAGGTGGCATGTGTTTTATTTTGTTATTTTTTAGCCATGCAGGTCTCCTCACGCTGGTTTCTTGCATCTCTCGAGCTCGTGGTAAATCAGCACTTTAACTTGCGAGCAGCAATTTTAGTGGAGACCTGGAATCGAACTCGGTTAACTCGTCTTACGGTGAATGAAAAGCGGGCGCTGAGGCACTATGCAACCACGGGTCCCGGTTACATAGCCCATGCATAAATTTAATATCGCTTTTCAAATCTAGATGTTTCCCTAGCCTGTATAAGTCATCATTTTCTGATTTAAAACTGTGAGAAAGTCGAAGGTGCTAGCAACTTGTTCCTGTGATACGGCAGCAAGCCTGCAGCGCACATGATCAATGATAACATCCTGTATCTCCCGCAGGTCTTCGTATCATAGCAGCTGCTTGTCATCACTTAAAAAAGCAAAGGAAACAGTTAATGTCACTCCCTCGATACCATTTTTTATTTGTTGAAAACAACAGCGCACGTATAGCACATCCAGACGTTAAATCTTCATGTATTTTAATTCTGGTACTTTTTTTATTGAAAAATATGATGACAGGTGTGTACCATTTGTTGAACTGTATCGGTTAGAGAGTCTACGAAGAAAGTAAACATTCTGTTGCAGAAAAATTTATTTTATATAAACAGTTTAAACAGTGTTTCGTTGGCATTTTCTTTTTCAGATGTTCATATAAAGCGGCAAACTTTTAGCAGTGGATATCCACTCCACGGTTTTGTAACTTTCTGTATTTTGCAATTCAAAATTTACTGACATGTTACACTTTCGTGATAGCGTTCTCTTTCTCATCACCTGACCATCCTTAGGCTAGGAGGTGGTACGGTGAACATAGATGGAGCAACAACCAAGGCAAGTTTGCTGATAGTCGGATGCAGGTGGTTCAGAATCGCGCATTGTGGCTATCTATGGGGGAAGCATTGGTTACATTTTTTTTTATTACATAAAACTCACACACAGTTCACCTAATGGTAAGTGATTCCTGCGGCCCACGACATCTACCGTCATCCTTGACAAGGAATCATAATGCAGATGCGTTGTCACCCTTGACGACTGAGATGGAACTTTTCGTCACCAGTAATAAAGGTTTCCAGATCCCTGCACTCACCAGAAACATAGCAGCATTATGCTGCTATTTCACGGTGGTATTCTGTGAGGCGTGGTTCTACCCTGGTAGACTGACCCATTCATTCTGTATCTAGAAACAAACTGCAGTGTAGCTCTACTACTGTTACTATGTGGACAGGCTGCGATGCTGAAGGTGGCTATAATATTTAGCAGCATTACCAAAAGGGAACCAGTCCAAGTGTACTGTATACACCATTAATATCGTATAACGTTTTGTTTAATTATTTAAATAATTAACGACAAACCGAATGCGAACATGTGATATTTATTTCTTGCCCACCTATCACATTATAAGATTGTATGTACATGTCCTTACTCATGAATAAATGAACTGTTGCAGTGGCCAAGGCGGCGGCCAGCTCCAGGCCCGACCTAGCATCGCCTGCTAATTAGTTTTATTTGAGACACAATAGCGAGGAACCTCATTAGGGGAGGGTTGCCCTTTGTACTGCAATCAGAGAGCTATACTGGGGTTGGGGCGGAGGGTGTAGTGGGGGGGGGGGAGTTCTCATTATCGAAATGTTTAAAGTAAAAAGAGAGAGGGTTGTCCTTGTACCCCCCAAACCTAACCAATTGTTATCTCTTGATATTTATATCATACATTGCCTAATATATTTATGAAATTATAAAAATATCTCACACATAATACTCGTTTGTTTACAAGCTTTTATTATTTGTTAATGAAATGAACTAAAAAGATAAAAATAAATGAACTCTAATAAGACATATAAAACTTTATAAGTTCATTGTAATGATGAATGAATCATGAAGATGGGACTATTATATTTTCCAGATTTTTTTTACACTAATTAATTAATAAGGACAAACACAGAAGCCTCATGCACGCACTTCCCGCGTATACCCGCACTCGCTGGACCGCCGATAAACGCTCCATTTGGAAATTAAATTGCGTCCCCGGACCCCAGTGGGGTTCGGGACTTTGGCAAACTCGCCGAGCAAACATTGACTACCGCCTTCAGTTCAAACTTTTAACAATTACTTTGTCCAATTGGTCCCCAAATCAGTGAAACAGGTAAAGTAACAGGTAAACAGGTAAGTAAAACGACACGAGTACAATTTTATTACCTAAAAAACAAAGTAAAATTGCACCGCCGGCCATCGGGGATCTGTCTGGAGAGATTTTGCGAGCATGTCCTTGAAATACACTGTCGGCCATAAGTTTAAGACCGCACATAAACAACATAATTATCCATCAATTGCAATAAAATCCCATAGGATAAATAAAAGAAAGCATCTATTGTTAGTATCGAATATTTAAAGAAGTCATTCTTTTGTTTACTTTCAAGTTATTGGACAATAAACATATGGTGGTAGATCAATTATGGTCTGGGGTTGCTTCTCTAGCCAAGTAACTGTTGATTTGATTAAAATTGAAGGAATTTTGAAAAAAGAACACTACAAAAACATTTTAGAACAAAATGCCTTTTCTTCCGGGTTACGATTAATTGGAGATGGATTCATTTTCCAACAAGATAATGATCCAAAGCATAGCTCAAAATGATGTAGAGAAAAGAATTGTGGAATGCTTTATGTGAATTTTGGAACAATATATCACAAGACACCATTGATATGCCGAGACTTGTGAAAAAAGTCATAAAATGTAAAGGAGTACATTGTTGATCAGGTTAATTTAACATTTAATATTTTATTGGAGTTTTTTTATTTTCCTAGTTTAATTAAGGTGGTCTTAAACTTTTGGCCTGCAGTGTATATACATATGTACGTCTTGAAATAGTTTGCTGACCTTACAATGGAAGAGTCACAGTGTAAGAAACCAATTAAAAAATATTTTTTTTATGAAACCCACCAACTCACAGTGGGGCCGCGTGCTGGACTATACTGTAGAGAGCAGGAGTAAGCCCAGCATTGGGATTATATGTATAGATTGTTACTTCACTCTATTCTATATTTGTTCACGTGTTAGGCTATTTCGAAATGACATGTAGCCTTACGCTTTTGGGGTGACCCGGGTGGACTTGGGTGGACCCATGGTGAACGTCAATGATAAGGTAATAATATGATCTGTGACATGGAATATCACAGATTGCTTTTTTGCATCACGCCCGCAACCAACCGAACCTTAAATGTTGTCTTCAATAAATATTTAAACTAAATCATCCTTGCCTTCATCATTTCACCTCCGACTTTACATTATTGAATGAAATAATTAAACTTAGTTAGTATAACGTCTATGGCCAAGGTTTAACACAAACAAATATATCAATAAATTAGTACAACGTCTATGGCCAAGGTTTAACACAAACAAATACATCAATAAATTAGTACAACGTCTATGGCCAAGGTTTAACACAAACAAATACATCAATAAATTAGTACAACGTCTATGGCCAAGGTTTAACACAAACAAATACATCAATAAATTAGTACAACGTCTATGGCCAGGTTTAACACAAACAAATACATCAATAAATTAGTACAACGTCTATGGCCAAGGTTTAACACAAACTAATACATCAATAGAATTAATTACAACGTCTATGGCAAAGGTTTAACACAAACAAATACATCAATAAATTAGTACAACGTCTATGGCCAAGGTTTAACACAAACAAATACATCAATAAATTAGTACAACGTCTATGGCCAAGGTTGAACACAAACAAATACATCAATAAATTCGTTATCGCACAATATAGTACAATACAAGACATCTCTAACAAAATAAAGTAGAAACCGACGCGATTCTTCTTAAAACAAACGTAGGTATTAACATAAGAAAATCGATAGCGATTCATTAGGCAGACGAACGAGAGGCGTCGGGTTGAGCGCTAGGCGCGGGGGCCGGTGCAGCCGAGCCGCGCAGCAGCCGCACCGGGGGCGCCAGGGGCCACCCCACTGTCGCGCTAACGAACCTACTCAATAGTTGCTTACACTTACGAGTATGTTTCATTGCTTGGTTCTGTGCACATTCAAGTAATCTCATCATACGACAATGTTAATTTATATTTGTACATATCTCTAGTTAAATTTACCAAAACATTTACAATGGTAGAGCCACGGTGTAGCTAGTTTCTCGTCGAACAGATAGACCGGGGCAGGATCACGCCCCCACATAATACCAGCGTCAAACGGCAGTGCGTGTTGAGGTCCAGGGTTCATGTTCAGGGTGATGCATGAGCATCCTGGTTCTTCATCAAGTATGGATGTAAATGTCATGGACAGACGTCACTTACCATGTGAAGAGAACTTTGCGCTCGTCAATCTTCCGTATATTGTAAATAACAATCTCTTAGAACTACAGAATTAAATAATTGTGGTTAAATAACGGTTCGATGATTTTGATTTTTCGATCGATTCCCACAAAAAAAATACATTGTTATATATGTTGTTGTATATCTTGCCTACATTCCTCAATCAATGATGTGCGATAGCCTAATAGTTTAGGCAGTTTAGTTTAGGCACGCTCAGCGAAACTTAAGGTCGTAGGTGCGCGTCTGCCATTCGACTGCTGTCGTGGATCAGCTCGCAGCACACGCACTGCAGCTCAGTTGTACTGGTTGTCAGGAATTTTAATACGAATAGTATCATATACATGTCATATACTTTAAAAATTCATGTAATTGTATTTCGAATAAACTGATAATCTATTAACTTTTTATTTCACAAAAATCGTATTCCTCCTCAAGTTACTATTCGTCAATCTGTGGTATTTTATTAATAATATTTACAGTTTGATAACCAAATAAAAATATCTTATTTCGTTATAAGTTCCTCTGTGTGTCTTTAGGAATACGCAACGTGGACATTACAGTACAACGAGGGTGACACGCCTAGTGAAAAGAATCAGCGCGCAGAATGTAGTTGAAGGAAGTTGATCACAGTGCAGGGCACAGGTGTAGCTCACACGGGGTCGCCAGCAGCCGGCGGATGCAAGCGGCTCAGGGACGGCCTTGTCATTATACGACCGTGTCCTCAATCGAGCGTCTTACGATTAACTGTCATGTACGATATAAAGCATGTCGGCGCGCACAAATTAGAACTTCGTTATTATTTATTCATTCAAGGAATAATAAGGCAACCTTTACATATTCCGCTTTAGGTCCGCGAGCAGATAACACGAACGTGTTACTGTTACACCGACCTTTAGACACTTAACAATGTGTTTTTGTTGCTTTTTACCGTAAATATTAAAAACGATCGCTGGTATTAACATTAATTAGGTGAAAGTAAAATGCAATCAACTGTTCAGTGCGAAAAAAAAACTGTGTACAAGTAAAAAGCGTCCGCTCCCGTCCGCTGGCGCACGTAAAGGGCAAGAATGCAAACAGAACGAGGGATCAAATTATATAAACGTTTTTTTATAAATTATATTGAGGGAGACAAAGGACACAGACACAGTTCACCCGATAATAAGTGTCTCCTGCAGCCATGGCGTAATGAGGGTCTTCTTCTACTTCTGTTGTTATTCTGTTGAATATTCATATGGGGACGACGGTTTTTCGGAGGAAAACCTTTGCATATGCAAGTCAGCTGCGCGCAAAAACGTTAGGACGCCAACCCGTTTCCGAGATGTTCAAGTATGCTTAAATTTTCAACTATCCCGGTCAACGTTAAGGGCCATGCGTACAATCGAGCATGTCTCGCCGAGCATGTTCTAATACATTTTTTGTTAATGAATCCACACTGACCGAATACGTAAATGCCTAATGCTCAGCCAAACATGCTCGCTAGTGGATGCAGGGCTTTAGACGCGGGTTAGACAAAGAGGGCGCCGGTCGATCGGACAGATTCCTGTCGTATGGCGTATACATAGGCAGCCACGCGGAGGAACGTGCCGGCTACAATAACACAAGCGGACGAACACACCGACACGTGCAGTAAGCCGGGTGACCGCGATGCTCGCCGGTGTTAGAACACCTATGTTTATTTGTGTTTAGATTTTTTATAAACCGCACATAAGTAAACATCAAAGCACGATGGAACAAAGAAACCATTTACTTAAAGGAAGAGAAGATAAGAAGATCTAAGCTCTTGTATAATGAAAAATAAAAAATACCTCGTCTCCAATTATAATGTGATACTCATAATATAATATAACTGGAGGTGAGATATATATATAGGTATATAGATATATACCGAGGATTAATGAGTCACGGGCTGGTTTCGCTTACGGATGAACAGTGTGCTCGTTTGTCACACTTTAAATAAATAACAAAATTTCCATTTTGTTATTTATTAATTAATTTGATAAAAAGACTCGTGCTCAAGCACTAAACAGATGGAGTTCGAATGAAATACATTTGCAGAAGCCAAAAAGACTTATCTTATCTATGTGTGCGCATGTAACCATGCAGACGAGTAACATTTAACGGACATACAAAACCTGCGACAGCTACTGGACGCGATGCAAAGGTCAAGTAATGCTGTTTGTTTAGTTTCGTTTAGTTGACCGAAATAGTAGATCGCGGGCGAGCAGGTGTCCACCCACGGCCAATTAGCTCGGGAATCGAATTTATTAACTTCAACGTTCATTGGTAACTACTGTAATTCATATGGTAAGTGTGGACCCGGACACCAAGCTATTGATGGCGAGGGTTTCCACAGCAAGTCTTTACTGTTAGCTGATAGCTTATGGGTTTCATGACTTAACTATCAGGTGAATGTTGTGCTTGTTTGTAACAGACATGTATACGAAAAAATACCATTATTGCGTGTAATACTGGTTGCGGACCACTGAAATACATAACGGCGATCTTTCGCAGCATCATTGTGATTATTGTGTCTCTTACAACTCTGTTGGGTTACTGCTGCGCACTGGCCCTCACTGGTGGCACAAGTGCTGCTCCTGGTAGTAGCTTCATCTATCTTTCGCATCTTTGATACAATTTAGTAAAAATCTTCTCTTCGAAGTGAGTATGTTTGTTAAACCTTAAATAATGTCTCTTAAAAAAGTTAATGGTCGTTTCGCCCAATTATATCTTTGGATAATAAATGATGTGAACAGACGAACTTTAGTCAGATCTGGTTTGTTTTAGTCAGCCTCGATGAGCAATCATGATGCAGACGCGTTCTCACCCCTGAGGGCTGAGATTCAATACTCAGTACTAATACTCACCGGATCCCTAAACTCTCCAATGGAAACACAGCACCGTGATGCTGCTATGTGTCGCTGGTATTCTGGAGGGCGCGATCCTCTCTCGGTCGAACTGGTCAGAGCTGCAGCAAGAGACAAACTGTAGCATTGCTCTACAACTATTAAAAAGTTAATTATATTAAATATATTTATCTTGAGACGTGGTCACAGTACTTGTTTATAACTCATTTTACGTGAAGCTATCTTGTTCCTCAAAATAAACTTTTCCAGAAACACATGTCATTTCCAAATGTTGACATATTGTTTTCTACTTCTCTTTTATAAATAAACATATGTAGTTCCCACGGATACATTTGGGATCTCTCGTGGCTTGTTCAAGATAATGAGCTGAAAAATTTGCCTTCATGATCAATTTACGTCCATTACGCGCGGGTCGAAGGTCGCAGCTTGACAATTCAAATTCCTACACTTTTATTGACGAACCCCATTAAAAAATGTATCTTGTGTCACACTTATAAGATTTATTATACCATGTTCGATATTTCCTTCACAGTAAACGATTTAATGCCGTGCAATGATGACTTTGAATTTTAAGTCGGTCGCTTTGAGGCGAATATAGCGCGACGTCGGCGTCCCCTTGATGTCGGGATACACGACCGAATCGGAGGCGCCTCGACGTAAGTATGCTAATTCTGGCAATTGAAGGCTGATGGCGCGTTGTTAGGCTCGTGGGGAGCTGGCGCGCACCAGGTTTGTTTTTTATATATTTTATCGCCGCGTCACTTTCGTAAATGATGTATTACCTTCATCGCGATAATAACACGAAATTCAAAGTTCAAACAGTCCTGCTTTTTTATTATATTGACGGAGACAGTTGAGCACACAGTTCACCTGGTGGCGAGTGATTCCACCGCGCGCACCCTCGACGAGGAATACTCATGCAGATACGTTGTCACCCTCGATCACTAATATTGAATACCTCGCAACGTTATTGTGCTACTATTTGACCCGGCGAGAGCGTGCTCGTCCCCGGTAGAGACGACACATTCATGCTGTAGCTCTAAGCTGCAAAGTTGCTCTACGTTTGCAGAATTTGAACAATGTTATCAATCTGTTTCCAACGATTATCAATAAATCAGTTACAGGTAACAGCTAAGGTATGTACGCATACACGCTACGCTTCTACGGAACCACTCAGCTCACAAAATACCAGAAATAGCAGCATAACGCTGCTACGTTCCGTGTGGGTTCACCACAAGGATGAGATGGGATGAAGAGGAGGATGTAAGGATTCGGAGAGCCAATTATGGATAACGAGGCACCTACCTCTGCTGGCACCGCACTCGCGTGTTGCGCTCTGTCGACGCTGGACGTTATGTCTTGCCGTCGGGTGCACCGCGCGATCCTTTGACCCAGTTTGTAAATATGGATTCAACACAACCGCTCGTATCACTTCAATGGTTATTTTCGTCATTGGAGTCATTAACTTTTATATTTAATTTTTTGCATTGAAGCGTTGCAGTTTAAATAAACTGGTTAAAATATAAAAGTTCACTTTTAAACCAATTACTTATTGGTTTCATTTACTTTTTTTGTGTAACAAACGTGCGCACATTTCACCTGAAGGTGCTCAGGTGCTCGACCTGAGTTGCTGTTGCGTCGCGGGTTCCGAGTTCGTTTCCCAGTTGACGTGATAAAAAGATAAACATTAAGTATTCCTGTTCTATTTCTTTTAAATTTTATTTTAAATATTCAATCATCTATTATTTTATTTACTTATACATTGTAAAGTTTATTAAATACACCAGTAACGTGAAAACAGTGATTTATTTATACCATAATTGACACGAACGCTGCCAATTGGTTTGGCAGTTGTATTAATGTCCCGCCTGGCAGCGGCAACAGCTCAGTGCCAGTCGCTCCGTGCTATGCTAAGCAGCCGGCCCCGTTTTTTGCCAGCGCCGCCACTGGACCAGCCGCGGCCGGCCTAACTCGGAATGCAGACCGTTTTATTGCATTCCGCGTGGGTACCGTTACATTTGAATTTGTTTACGGAGCACGCCGCCTGCGCAGGCGCGGTATGCAAGCGCGTTGTCGCAGACTGATGGATGACAGGTGACGTCGGCGCACCAAAGGGCCAGGGGCGCCGGCAGCGGCCCCAACCTTCCATTGATCTTCACTACACGTCCACTGGACCACGCGCTCGTCTTCATGCATTCACACGCACTTCACTTAAAGTCCGATGTCCCACGTGGTTTGTTCATAATGGTCGACTCGACTGGTCAAGGGTGACGTGGCAGCATGACGGTAGTGCGGTTCACTTGAGGAGTGCGGGGACTCGGGGACCAGGTCAGGGTGAAGAGGCATGTTGATGATGGACGTGTACGTCGTGTGCTACAACCATTGCTTACTACTCCGTGGTATTAGCTCTCGCCAACGGTATTTCAGAGCAGCGCATCCGCTAGTTAAGTTGGCTTGGCTCATTACCCATTAATCCCAGTTCTTTGATATTAACCGAAGGGGTCAGCATGCTCCCAGGAGTTTGTACCGTTGCTGCGGGTTAGGTGGAAGTGTAGCTGTGTGTAGTATGGCGTACTCCTCTGGTGTTGCGGATGTTCGAGGCAGCGGTGATCACTTGCCACCAGGCGGCTGCCCTGGCCAATTTGCCCCCTCTATTATAAATAAAACCATAATAAATATAATATAAAATAAAAATAAATAAATATATTAACAACTAAAATACAACTAGAGAATACTATCTAATACGGTACATCATGTTGGCTAACTATAAATGAACACGCACCATAATAACATTTAAACCAACCATCATATGCTTGGGATGCAGGCTTGGGCAGCCCTGGCGCTCATTAGCCATGCGCGCACAAAGAGGCCGCCACCGCAGCCCACCAGGTCCTAGCCCTCTCTTTGTAGCTACAAATATTGCAGTCGCGGCAACCCTCGGAGCAGGGCCTTAAGCTTCGTACTCCGCCGGCACTGTTCGCTAATTTAATGTTTTTATTCATGATATGAAACCTTGAGTCGTGAGTGATTCTATCAAATGATCATGTATTCCTCGGCGATACATTCTGGACATCGCGTGACGTCATCCGGTACAATGACGTCAGAGGAAAGTTCCGATGCAGTGTCACAGATAAAAGACAAATGAATACTTTTATATTTTGTATAATATAACAAAAAATAAATTGAATCATTAACTTTTATATTGTTTTTGCATTGAAGCAATGCAGTTTAAATGAACTGGTCAAGACGTAAACGAAGTCCACTCTTAACCAACTAGTTATTGGTTTCATTCAGTTTAATCAGGGAACTCTGGTGACAAACGAACTACTGTCAGTAGCACTCAGTCCGGCAGAACAAGCTGCCAACTGTTAGTAACTGCATCTACTCAACTAATATATTTATTTTTCAACTAATCACAAATTTTTACACAAACGTACTGGCTTTATTATATTTTATTTACAAAAGTAGTTTATCGTTTAATTATAAATGTTTTTTCGTATTCGAAGTCATCACTTCTCTCTTTTAAAGTCAACATATTTATAAACGTGTCGACAAAGCTTCTCGCCTTCTCCCATCGATTCCACTCCAAGAACTTGAACATGAAAGGTGCCCTTAAAAGGTATAAACAGCTTTCACGTGTTCAACACAGCACACTCCTACATATTGTTTGAATTTAAACAACAAAATGAGGTGAAATCTATAATCCAATAATTGTACCCTACTCCAATAAACATAAGGAGGAAAAGGTTCGCAAAAATAGATTCGCGAAGCGTGACGAGGTCCGCGCCGCCGGAGGACGGAGGGCAGAGGGTCACTTGTAAATAGAGAGCGAGTGAAACTCGATAATGAAATAAACTTAGGAAGGATATTTTCTCCTCTCCGCGGGTAATGAGAGACTGCTATTTGAAAAGGATAAAAGCTATCCATTTGTTTTTTATCAAAACTACTCTCGTGTTGGAGGAGGCTAGATACATTTCTACTTATGACGTGAAATCTAATTTGCTTTCTACTTATATTTAAAATTTTTCCATAATAATAATTATATCGTATATATTCTGAGTAATAATTGTAAACAAAATTAGATATTTAATACCGATATGCATACCACGAGCTCCCTAGCAGGTTTCGAATACACAACAAATTCAGAATTCTCGTGTCGTATTCTTAATTTGTTACTCTCGCTTCGATCGACAATATCTAGTCACGATCACGATATTAAAAATAAATCTTTAAATAAATGACCTCAGTCAGTGCAACGGCTTCACAAATAATTGCCTTAAAGCAGAAAAAATTCAAAGAATTTATTCAATATCGTTTGTACGAAGTAAGTTTCGTGATGTATACGAGTGTGGTCTTTGTTATCGATAATTAATCAAATATGCATCTGTATCGTACGCGGCTGTCACTTGTCCGTGGTAGAGCGCTCCTTATACACACTCGATGGCCTCCAGCTCTGGAGGACATGTAATGTAAAGTATGTGTGCTTCTCTAGTGCAATATACTGCACGTGCATTAGGGTCGGAGGAAGGCTCAGATCAGCGTCCACGACAACATTTCAATCAACAGCCGGTCTAACCAGTTTATTTCTGAACACGGTAAGTATGCCAGCCCCTCGAGACAAAAAGTTGTTGCGGCAGTTCGCTCACTCGCGGATCAGCAGGGAACCCCACCAGGGCCTAGGATCGGGGTCGCTCCCGATGGCCGCCAGTTCCCCCGGATTACTGACAATTATTATGTCATCAAAGAACGGGACAAGAACTGCGAGAGTCGGCGACGCTCTCACTTAGTAAACTATCTATAGTTTGCACCAGTGGTTCATATCTATTGTTTTTTTATTTACTAAGGGAGTCCTAAGGCACCTTTCAGTACACATTTTAGTACATGACGGAAGTATGATGCGAAAACTCAACACCATCGGCAAGGAAATATAATTTCCTACGCGTGTACATAAGTATATGCTCGTTTTTTAAACTATTAGGTAATTTGTGTACTCCGTAAAACTGTGGCAGCATCGGAAAACTCGCTTTTAATTAAGAGTTCCTGAGTGACATTGTTACTAACTAATGTAAGTGCTGTTTGCCACGTGCGTGCAGAGGACGAAACCATCGCGGAGAAGCCTGTATGTCTCACAAATAAATAAAAAGACGATTTCAAAGACACGTGTGGTGTAAGACCCTCTCTAGAGAGACCCATACTTAGCGGAGGAATTTTATATTTATATATACGCACTTCACTTTTAAATCTTTTTACTGGTGACAAACGAGCAAATAGATCACCTTCACAAACATTCAAGATGCGTTATCACTCCTGAATGAGATACATCGCCTCGTTGCCAGCAACAAGGGTCTCCGATCCCCACGCTGATGGGCCCTGGTCGCTGATGGACCTGGATCTCCAGGAGCTGACACTTTCAACGGTTTCTAGACGTAGTACAATGGCATACAATGTTGATTTGCTGAGCGGCACGCCCGGCGAGGCCCTGCGCCCTGCCTCATCGGTGTCGGGCGCCGTTAAACTGTAGGGAGGACATAAAAATGGCGTCCATTCCACATTCAGCTAAGCCCGGTCATAAATGCAAGCGGCGGTAAATAAAATTGCATCAACATCAAGCAATATATTTCTAACACGCTTCGTATATTCAAAAACATATCACTCAAAACAATATCAATAAAATAAAATTATTTAAATAATTTCGGAATGTATTATTAATATAAGATATTATTTTCTTGTTCTGTAATTGTTGGAAATGTTTTTTTCATTTAAGTGAAATATTTTTATTGTCATATAACCTATTAGAACTCTTTCTAGAGTTTTTACATTTTTTTAGTGTCAACTTTGTGTACGAAACTTAAGGTAATAGGTTCGAATCCGCATCCGAAGCCTGGTTGGAGTCATTCACCGGAATGTTATTAAAGTTAAAAGTTGCAAGCATTCTATTTAAAAAAATGATTTTGAATTTTTTTCGTGTCTGCTCAAACTTAATCCCGTATAAACACTTTGTAATATATAACTTTTAGATGGTGATGGGGAAGCCCTCAATCCTCACGACTCCCGCATCACATCTAAGGGAGACGGCAGTGACTGACAAGCGGCGCTGCAAAGGACTCTAGTCCTATGTCAGCACAAGCTGAGTCACCTCCGTTTGCGGCAATGAACCGTTGTTGATTATTATTAAAATTGATCGCCATACTCCATCCGTTGTTCTGTC
This sequence comes from Teinopalpus imperialis, assembly GCA_029286865.1. Lineage (NCBI taxonomy): Eukaryota > Metazoa > Arthropoda > Insecta > Lepidoptera > Papilionidae > Teinopalpus > Teinopalpus imperialis. The sequence continues at coordinate 308,370 of JAGSMU010000013.1, forward strand.
CTCATGTTCAGTCAAATGTAATGAACACGCAGCTAAACAGCGCGTCTGCCATTGGCGTACATATCAGAAATATGTAACGTGTGTGCTGTGGACGTGTCTCCTCAAATGAATAAACGTTTAATTAAACCTTACGTTATCGTTGAAATAGGACAAAATGAACTAAACCTCTAAGCATTTTCTAGATAGAGACGAGTGTGTGACAGGCCTCCTCGTCTAATGAATGTAGCGGTCACCCGTCAACACAACATGTTACTGCACTAACTAATGAATATAATCGAAGAATGATTAGTAATGCTTACATTACTGACATTTCCATCATCCTCACCAACTTAACTAAACTGAACTTAAATGTTTGTGTAAGCAAATGGTTCACCACAAGAGTGGAATGACTTCTAACTTACGAGGTTAAGTTCCACAGACCGTACCCTAAACCATTAGTTAAGGTTTACTAAAGTTAAAATATTACCATATTATTATAGTAACGATTGACGTATTTGATTTTTTTGTTTAATTATTTAAATATCTGTCGGTTAGACGGGCCGATCTGCCAACACAATGACCACATAATGTTGAGACTTAAAAATATATGTAACTTATGGCGTTTTGGAAAATTAACTCGAGTTCACATTTTTGCAATGAACATTTCTGTATTTATTTTGTAAATTAACCGACAGTTACAACGCAGGTTCTTTTTACCGTTTTAGTAACGTTCTTGTTATAAGAAAACTTTCACATTTCTTATTACATAATCTATAACTTTTTTTTATAAATAACTAAGGAATAGTTCTTTGATTAAATGACCAAGATATTTATTTATAAGCGAATTGATTTCTTTGTTTATTTCTGTTAAGTAACAAATTAGAACAACGTTATGCTGATGCCGTTATATATGTGGAGGCATTTAAATCTAAAGTTCCCAAGACATGAGTTAACTCTGTCGCGGCATACCGGCCGCACCTGCCTGCTCGGCAACAGATACAAGCAAAACTACATTAACTACTTTAATATTAATATTTTCAACATTATTTACCCTTTTAAGAACACATAATAGTCATAATACGTCGTGGAATTGTATTTAATTCGTCCTACATACAGAGCCCGTTAGTGTTTGTTGTTTCTAAATAAGGACATTTGTTTTCATCGTATCGAGGTTGACAAAAGTGCGCGCAGTTCACCTGATGGTAAGTCTAGGATATCCACATTCAGAATGCAGAAACATCATAACCGCGGACTGCTGCACTCACCAGACGGAGCATTCTATGAGGTCAGAAAGAAGTTGCAACGTACCCCTAACACTATAAAAAGTATGTCGTCTGTTTACCTGAGCAGTGATGCAATCTAATCATTTCAAGTTAATAATAATATTAGCAATATTACGTTTAATTAATTAGCGATGCGACACAAAGTCCGAGGTGGAACGACAGCGATGATCGTTGCCGACACAATCGCCCAAAAGTTTCCCCCGACGTCGCGGGGAATTTCTCATTGAATGCGTAATAAGCGGGCTATGCAGTGAATGTTAAGTTTCCCCTGTTTGAGGAATCGTGCGCTCGCAGACGGAGGGTGGGTCCCCCGGACGGACGCGCTAGGGGTCGCTGGAGATGAACGGGGTCCGTTCGATATATCGGCGACGTGAGCCCGCCGCCCGCGGCACCGGCGTCTTTTATTATAACAAGCAAATGTCTACTGTTATTATTTTCTAAGTTTAACTTAATGATTCCAATTAGTGTTGCGAATTCGCCATCAAGCCCGACAACATTGCTGTCTATCGCTTTAATGGAAAATGTCGAAAGTTGTACCACAAAGATAATTGCTAGCTTAGCAAAACAACGAATGGTTAAGGAAAGGTGCAAGAGTACAGTTTTACAACAACGTAGCAGAAGGCATATTAAATACTAAAAGCCTATTTAAGAAACGATTTGTTGCTTTTAATAGATTAAACTTTACTTTTAAGTGCGTATTTCATATGTTCTTATATCACAATTATATATATATATAATGCCTAAACATAATTTATCACATTATTCAATGCAAGTGACGGTGGTTCGAGTTAACTAAGCCGTCAACACATCAAACACCTCTGTTTCCATGAAATGAATTCGTTACAGTTACATTTGCAACTTTTTGCATTTTGCATTTATGTAAAGTTTAAGATGTATAACCGGGTTGCAGGAAGAGGACCTTCACTCATCTTTAGGACAAAACAGTTTTCGTCTTCTATAGTAGTAGTTACTACTCTGGTGTTACACTAAATATTTTGCTTTAGTACATGATATTTATCCTGCACTTACGTGGATCGATATCCGGGTTTATGGAGTCGGATAAGATAATGTAACGTATTAAGCGTGGATACACATGTTACACGTTTAAAACAACATCCCAGTCATTAAACAGCGCGATGTCACAGGCTGTGTAACTGTGCGAACTTAAGGTCGTAGGTTCAAATTTGCCATTTGCCGACTTGTCATAAACCATCTCCTAACACGAGCATGTAAGTTTTATTATTAATTATAATTAATATATCCTTGAAAAACTAACTCAATAATTGGGAAAATATTAAATTGTAGGGAAAACAAAAGAAAGATATAATTTCTACAGCGAATCAACAATGATCGTTAGCGAATTTCCTAAGTTAGACCGTGATACTGTCTCCACCCGATACTGACACATAAAAGGCGTGTCGCCGAGAGCATCGGCAGCATCCATAAAACATCTCCGCTTAGCGCGACTTGAGAACAAGCGGCAGCGAGATAAGTCGTATCCATTTTTTCTGGCGCCGCCGCCGTACCAAATCCCCCGACGACGGCCCACTTCCCGGCTGAGATATTCCCGCTTTATGTGACGAATAATAAGCTTGGGACTGCGCGCTCCCATCATGTGAACCTTTCATAATGTAAATCTTCTGTGAGTTGCAATGGCCTCCGTAATGTTATGCAATGTAGCTGTCTCAAGAGATTTCGTATTTTTGTAATAATAGGGTGAGAAACGGACGCAAAGTTCATGTGCCAGGGCCCGCGCCACACGACCTCTACGAGCATCCTCGACAAAGAATCAAGATACAAATGTGTTGTCACCCCTTGGGTCCGAGGTGGAACGCCTTGTTATTTGTAATTTCGTCTCCGGATTCACCCTCGCCAAACGAGATTTAGCAACGTTCGTCAGCGTCCCTAATGTCAGTGGAGAACATAATGATGATGACGCCGTCCTCCTGCCCCTCCGACCACGGCCATGTCCTCTGGTAATTGCCAGATGATACCAACCACGCACAGTATTTCATAATGCCGTAAATTTGCGTAAACATCGAGGCACTCGCTGGTGCGCTTCCCTGTTCCGACGTAATGCGCATGCAACACTATCCGGCTGGGACTGTACACACAAGCTGTCTCCTACATTTAGTATTGTTACGGTCACACATTCATGAGTTCTTACACAAAGTCACACAATTCCCTGACGGTGTATACACTCTCTTCTGCGGAGTGAGATGGAATTCCTGTAATAGGGTCTCCGGATGCCTTCGGGAACATGCTTCGAGCTGAAGCTCAGCGCTCCAGTAGCCATCTTAGTACAAGCGTGTCATACAAACTTTAGTTTATGAATTATTTAAAACTGCATGTACTTTTGTTTGTGTACTCGTGTATGTACTAAATATGTCTTTATTGTTTCTTACTATACAAGTAACACAGTGGCCCACATTAACGACTGTAACAATGACAAGAAAATTCCAAGCACTCACTCGCGTACTGGAATGACATAATAATCTGAACTGATACCTGCTATAAATAAATAAAAATAAAAAATATATATTTAAAAAAGTCCTTTATTCCATTCTGGATACATGTATGTACATACACAACGAGTTTTATTTCTTTTAAAAAAATATTTAAGTTCCATTCGTTGACAATACATACACTTTGATTGCAAACATTTTGGTTGTAATTACTTTGTAGCCTAGAATATGCTTAAGACGAGCAAAAACTACAGTGCTATGACATATGCGAACATCCCGCTAGAGGCAGACCAAAGGAGGATTTATGTACGAGAATATAGATAGAATTATGGCAGAGACGCTGTCCAACTTGTTCCTAACAAACAAAATGTATATTGTATGAGTCGCTGAATTTCAAGCGGTTTTTTTACAGCTTTAATGGATGGTGCCTCGACCGCCGTCCGCCCACAACTCCGCGCCAGATAACATATGATCACAACAAAAAATATCTCTATAAAAACTTTTGTACTTTCATTTCACAGTGTTAAAGCACTTTTTGGAAAAGCTTAGTGCTTACCACGATAAATAACACACGCGTATTGTGCGTTACATGTTAATTAACGGCATACGCGATTAGAAATCCTGATTTTATATTAATACTTAATGGAGCGAGCTCAGGATTACGTTCCTACCTAGAGCACGCTTCGTGGCAATCTATGGGGAGGCCCAGCTCCAGCAGTGGGCTGGGGCAGGGTGTGATGATGAAGAACATTAGCTTGACCTGTTAGCTGACCTTGTCTTGACCTTCATTATATGCATTCATACATACGTATGTATGAATGCATATAATGAAGTGTACCAGTACAAATATATGCATGTAATGGAGATTTCTTTGATTCAGGTTTGACCCAGTACAGGACGTGTAAACAATAGAAAATGCTGCAGATACCTATGTCACCGATGCCAGTACTATCATTTCATAACTATGCGAGTTGTTTTAGTTTTATTCAATTAATTTTTTTTAAATTCCATTCGTTGCATTGTCATATATAAAATTTGCTTCATTCATAATAAAATAAAGCAAATTCCGCGGACTATATCAATAATATATGATTTTTATATAAAAAGTAAGAAATGTAACAATCTATATATAAATCCCACTGCTGGGCATAGACCTCCTGCCTACAGGGTGTTGACGCATAATACCGCCACACGGCCCTACAACAGATAACTTCACATGTTTTTTGAAATATATATATTTTTATAAATATTTTAGACGAAGATTTCCCCACGATTTTCTCCTTCAGCACCGAGTGCCTAATAATTCAGCACTAAAATTTTAATTAAGAATTTGTTGGTGCCTGCAGCGGTAAAAGACCAGCCCGCTTAGACCCTGGGCTCCCCACGGCTCCGGCCTATGTGTACAGTCAATATCATCGCAGTGAACATTCCTCTGCTGTTCCCGTGATCGTATCAGTTGTGCACCCTGTGTGCTTCTCGTAGTTCGTATGAGTTGAATGTGGAGTTTTTTTTAAAAGCAGTGCTGTTATGATTACTAGCATTCCGGTTAACAACTAGCAGAACATGCTTGCGACAGGAAACGGTTCGCAATAGCGGATTCGCAACCGTACCCTAAAGCATCAGGTTGTTGGCACTTCAATTGACGATAAGCGAATGAAGATATTGTTGAATCTGCGAAACACAAGTCTGTGTCTGGATCCGAAGCCGCATTTGAGATGTTTATTCCGTTGCCCCGCCTCAGGGAAGAGTTTCTCTACCCAAGTATCAGTAGACAGACTTTACGAAATAACTATCATAAAGTTAATTATTAATTGATATGTTTGTTACTGATTTCTTTCCATATTCCTAGTAATATTAATTTATATTTATAATTATAACTTCATAGCGATACGTAACATGTTTTTTTATTGTATTGAAAATAACAATCGAGCCCACGGTTCATCCAGCGGTGGCTCCTGCGTGACACTCACATTCGTTCATGTTTAGGAATCATGATGCAGATGCGTATCTCCCCTCAGTAATAAAGTTCTCCGGGTCCACTCACCAGCGTTTTGTTGGTATTCTGTGCGTGATCCTTTCCCGTATGGGTCGACCTATACATGACGCAGCCAGAAACAAACTGCAGTGTATCTCTATCACCATTAATATATGTGAATATGGTTGTACAAAATATACAATAAACGTATAAATTTACAAAGCAATTCTAATATAGGGAATAAAAATGAACGATTGAAGGTCAATAAATAAACTTTATTATGTGGAAAAACGGCGCGCATCCGGTCAATTGTGCATCGAGTCATTGCCGCGATATCAATCATGGCCGGCGCGGGAAAATCCGTAAAGTGAGGTTATGATAATGGAACTGATTGATGGTGCGACTGCCCAAACTCGTGGCTTCTCTACATCTTGCTTTTTACAATTGTCGCGTGGGCAGAACGCTATATGTTTTCTTTTGTTATATAATGGTGACAAACATGGTTGCAGTGTTTGTCGTGTAGTTGTCTGTTTGCTTGTAGTGATGACTACGAGGCGTGGTATCTACACTCTATCTACAATGATTCACGATGCTGTGTTTGAGGACACAGATGGAATTTTTTCCTATAATCAGGTCTGCGCATTCTACACTCACCATACCAAACAGAACAATGTTATCCTGCTATTTCACGCTGATATTCTGTGAGGAAACGGCCCTTCACTGTCGCACTCACCCATTTATGTTTTAGTTATAAATTAGCCACAACGTGGCTCCACCTCTGTTAAGAAACTAATATGAATTAACATGTTGTCATATTTTAATGTCCTGATCGATTTCGACTACGACAACAACGTCCGTCTTAATATAATGCTAGACGTCATCTGCGCAGGATGTATTGAACTGCTGAGCTCATTTTTTTTGCCCAACAACAGTCACACAACCCACACATCGTTGTTTCTCAACGCCTATGTAAGTTCCCACAAGTACACGCAGCCACTAATGATTCGTTTAACACGTGTATTAACACTAGCTGTTGCTTCGCATGCCTCGATGTGTATTGTTACCTAGCACTACACACAGGCACCAGCGGGTATCCTAATGATATTGTAGTGATCTACCTCTACCTTATTATATCTAAACATTCATAATTAGTCATTTAGTTAATCATCATATTAATTTGTCGCTGTAAACAATAATTTCCCTTTTTTAGTTTGTAACGTTACGCTGCATAAATAGTGATTGCACAAGCGGGACCCACAAGTGTCAACAATTAAAATAAGGCTCGTAGTTTGAGTAGTCGAATAACGAAACCATAGCGCGTATCAGAAACAGTGCAAAACGCCATCTATCGAGCTTAGGTATAAACTTATTAAAAAAAACAAAATCCTAAATTTTGTATAAGAAGTTTTCATATTGGATTTCATGCTTCTTCCTTCAAAGTGACAAACAGCCTGTATAATTTTTTTCACTCCCTAAGGGGTAAAGTTGTTAAAAGCACCGATATATTTATATATTTATTTCTAAACGGAAGCAGGTATGAAATTTAGTGCTTTTTGCTTTGAAAATGACGGACTTCCATACAACCGTTCACCCCCTAGTTCACCCCTCAGGGGTGAAATTTCCAAAACCCTTCCTTAGTGGATGCTTACAACATAAAAGGCAAAACTGCCAAAATGTCAAGTTGGCAGCCCCAGCGGTTTAGCCTCTGCGTTGGTGAACCAGTCAGTCTGTCCGGACAAGATATTATATATGTATAGATTAGCTGGATCTCACCTGTGTGTTAGTTAGATATATATCTGTGGTCATAGATCAGACAATGATAAGTACATTTTTGCTCAGTATGACTTATTCACATAGGTAAACTCGCCAAAAGTTGAAATACAAAAGTTATCATAATCTGATTAGTAATTAGTATTCAATACAACAGTAATATTCTGCATGTAGTTATCCTGATATGACCTGATATCCTGAAATGAAAGAGCATTTTTTGGCGATTATACCTATATTAATAAGTGATACTGAGCAAAAATGATGTTATCATTGTCTGATCTGTGAGCACAGACATATAGTTTACCTCAAAGACCTAATATTGCTGTTAGTGCTGGGTATGGATAAATGGTTTTGCTAGATTTTAAAATCTTTTTTGGTTTTTCTTTTCAAATGCCCTTTCTTACTCACAAGTATTTGTGTTCTAATCGATTTAAATATCATTCGATCTCTTGCAAATTATCACGTTTTGTAATGTAAAAATATAACTTTGTAATAAATATAACATATAAAAATGTGGTCTGTTGTTCAATAATAATATGTTTTAGATAATATATACAGGAAGCAAACTTACAAATAACCTAGAACTGACTAAAAACTTACCTATCACACAATCAGATGTGATCTTATAACATCTTTTCTTTCCGTACATTGTTTGTATTGGAAGCGACATCTTCAGTAACGTTACAGTCATCAATAACATTTAAAGCTAACGTCGGTAATGCCTTCATCCATCATTTACTGATAATGGGTCGGCGACACGCGACAACCCTTTCGTTTACCCCCGCGCCACGGCCTGGGGTGGGGGGGAGTCGCAGCGATCCATCGTCATATTACACAAGCAGTACATACGCACCGATTAGCCTCATCAAACGTGTCTCTATGTCTCTATGTCTAACACCCAACACTGCCCTGCTCTACCCATGCAATGTATACACAATTTAAAAGAAATATTTATTTTTTATAATTTATTTGAAACGCGATATGATTGATATATTCCTATTTTTTTTTATTTAAATATTAAATGCATATTTGAATATGGAATGACTTGAGCTGTTTTGGCGGGATGCCAGTCAACATTAAAAAAATATATTCAAAATGCAAAGTCGTACCATTTACCAAGTGAAGGAAATTTTAACATTACAAAACAATAACGAGATCAATTACGCCTCTAATACCTATTACCTGCGAGAGTCGTGTCACAGTCCGTTACGATACCACACACACCCCCCCGCCCCCCGCCGGGTGCGACCGGGCGAAATTATTACATGACGATGTAGATGCCGCCGTGAAAAAACAATAAAAGATTTGAGTACGTCACGCCTCGCGAACATTCCGGCCATAATAACCGTGGACAATATCTCCCTTACGATTTATAATGTACCAGTTTTATCACCACGGGGCGGCGGCGGCTCTTTAGAGCCCGCGGAAGAAAGCATGCACGAACTTTATTACCGCCATTTTATTTTTTATAATTTCACGCCAACATAGGTATCGAGTCATTATTAGCATGGGTACTGGAGATTAAATGAACATGCGAAAGGTATGCTTTGGACGTACCTAGCGGCCGGACAAACTATTCTTAATATCTGTTCTACTACTAAACGCGAGTCATATCCTAATTCCACATAAGCTAAGTTCGCTGCCAGGTGATACTTAGATCTGTCAGACTTCCGTAGAATGCCTGCACTCAGTACTAGGGCCGTGTACAGTTAGTTATTTTCATTCCAAATCATCACATTATAACATAAGGGTGACCAACGAGCACTCAGTTCACTCGATGGTAAGTGATAGTTGAGACCCACGACGACTACATTTCATCAGTAAAGATACCTGTAATTCCCCGGACTCTCCCATTCGCCATACGAACACGTCATGAACAACATTGTGCTGGTATTCCGTGAAAGTGTGATAATTCCCTGATTCGATCGAGTCGAACTATTTATATTTCAGCTAGAAATTATCACAGCATGAATTACATGCAGCGTGGCACCACTCCTGTTACCACTATACTTGACTACAAAACTAATACTTCCTCATCGAGCTAATCAGCTCCGTAGCGGGACCCACCTTCTCTTGATGTTATAGCGCTAGCCTTGGACCTATGGTCCTTACATATTTGGATGAATTTCTTCTAGGACCTCACCTAGATGACAACACTGATAGGAAGAAATGATGCCACCAGTAAATGGCAAATTAAGTGAAAACAAATTATACTATCTATTATGCTTCTTGGGCCATTTAACAGGATTTAGATTTTAGAGTGACATTTGAGGTGACCAATCAGACCACACAGTTCACCTGACGGTAAATCATTTCTGCAGCCCACGAAACATATTCGCCATCAATAAGAAATTCTAATGTCACCTACGTTGTTGCTTGTTACCCTGGACTAATCTGGAATGCCTCATCTCCAATAATACACTATTTTTTATCTACGTCCAAAGTAAACATGTACATAAAAGATATAATATGTTATGAGATAGCTAATGGCATTAAGTGTAACCGGCGTCTCGAACACTATTTTTGGTAATAACCGAGCCATAAGTCATTACATCATTCTCCGCTTGTTAGTAAGTAGTTACAGAACGGCCAGTAAAAATTTTGACGTGTTTTGGCGGCGTGTTCGCCGAACGTCCGGTGGAATGGCCGGGCTCCGGTTACGGCCGCTTCATGCGCTCCGGATGTAACACTCATAATAAAACGATCTTAATATCGCGTAAACCTTTTACTTGCGGGTAACACGTTGGACAATACGGCACCCGAGAATTATTACTCGAGCACCTTTAAAAGTACGAGAGTGGGGCTCTTTCATACGTCAATAATGGACAATCCAAGAATAGCTCGACTAATCCATGAAATAAAGCAGGTAATTTCTTTCTTTTTACATAAAATTGCCAATTTTATCACACCACCTGTTCGAGACCATAGACTTATCCTTGGGCGACACGGAAGAGTGTAAAACTCAATTATTGTGGGTGGTTACAGTTTAAATCGCCGTCCGAACCCCTGTTGTTACAATAAAAATATTTTTTTTTCATCCCAACACACCCTCGTCTGCGTATTGAAGACTAAATTCAGTATAAGAGCTGGTAATATATATTTCTTATAATTATACAAATTGAAAATGTAGTACTATACATAAAAAGGAATAGAACTCTTTTTGTATAATTGTAAATTTGTAATAATTTCACCTGCAAAGTTGAGTTCAACAAAGTATATTATATACCTCATCGTTTTTCTTAAACATTTTCGAATATAAAATTGTAGAGAGAATTAAATGTACGTCAGCAATGGTTTAGGTATTACTAAAATTCTCGCCAACCACTCCATCTAAGATATGATGATTCCTAACACAGGAGGTTATTCAAAACAGTCGAATGGTGGATTCAAACCTTCGTCGCTTAGTGTCGCGGACAGCACGTACCCCAAACAATTAGGCTATTGCTGCTGGTTGCTGGCTGGCAGGAAGTACCTCGTAGTGACGCCTTAGTAGTGACGACATGTCGTCATCTAGGTTTCTTATCGAGGATAGATTTAGGTGTATCGTGGTCGGAGTGGTCACCTAACAACTGGTTAACCGTGTCCTTGTGTTAATCTGATTTGAAAAAATAGCAGAAACACTTAACCATGCTCGCACATTACAACAAAAATGGGACTAAAAATAAAAGAGTAAAAATACACGAAATTGGTATATCGAGCTCCTAGCCTAGGCAAACAAAGCCGTTCAAATTGCGCTGACTGCAGCAACTAGGCCGAACCCGGGGCTGGGGGTGATGCGAGAATTTAAACTAAATCCCCTGCGAGCCGTCGCGCCGGATCACCGCGTGTGTGCACTATGCACTGTAATTTACTACTAATGTTCCTGCACGCGAATATGATCCTTAGGCGGTGGCGATAGGCGTCCCGTGGGCGGCACGCGGGCTTGCTGGCATTCGTTGAGAATTACATTTTTTGGGTGTTCGCAGTGCGCGGCGCTCGGCCGAGCTGGTCACCGTATTAGTGATAGTTAGCTCTCAATAAAGTATTTTCATGTTTTTTGCCGCGGACGCATTAGCGGCCGTCGGGCCGTGGGAGCGGGGCGTGCGGGCACTTCGAAATGTTTGTGTGAAAAGTATTAACGATAGAAAGGTCATTATTCGTTCGTTGTATTGTTAATCATAATAAGTTTTTATAATGGTTATATTTTGATAATGCTTTTAAAATATTTCCACCCAAAATAGATGCAACACAAAAAATACACGATAGAAATTACTGCTACTGGTTAAAAGATATGTATGACTTGAAATGACGATATAATTTTAGAGGTAATTTAGGGTATGTACTATTTAGCCATTCGCCTCAAAGCAAGTTTCATTTTTAAAAACCTATACAATGTACGGTTGGTATAAAGGTTGTCATAATAGTAGTGGATGATTTGTTTACAATGTTTAACCTAGGAATATTATAAATGTATATATATATTTTAACAGTGGTAGAGCTACACTGCAGTTAATTTCTAGCTGCAGAATGAATGGGTCTGCTCGACTGGGGTAGTTACCATGTGTGAAATAGAAGCATAATGATTCTGTGTTTCGTCTGGTAAGTGCAGGGATCCAGGGACCTTTGTTACAGGTATTACATCTCAGTCCTCAAAGGTGAGAACGCATCTGCTTTATGATTCCTTTTGCTTTATGTCAAGGATATCATGGGTCATGGGCCGCAGGAATAACTTACCATCAGGTGAACTGTGTACACGTTAAAGGGGTTGTTAAAGCAGTGGGCGGTTCATACGTCTTCGAAACATATTTTTTTTATTTTATTACTTCCAAATGTAGGTAGGCTTCCTCACGAGGCGCCGGCGCCGGCGCCGGCGCCGGGGACCGGCCTCTATTTACTCGCGTACCGAGAATCATAGCGAACGCTTGTAACTACAAATAATAAAGTGAATCATTGACATTACAATAATTCAATTAGTTTACTTGTAACAGCGGGCGTATGAAGTTGTGTTAAACGACAAACAGCGAGGAGCCCCTCGACCGCGGTCCCTCGTCCCTCGCACCCGGCGTCCTAAATCGGCGCACACCTCCGCAAATCGTAATCCTCTTAGAAAACATTTCCAATTTAAAAAGAATTCCGTCTTTTATCCCTCCGAGGAGGGCACGCGTAAAAAATAAAAGGAAAACCTCAGTGACACGCGAATACATGTGCGCACAGAAGCCGCCGCTCCGCCGGACCCCTCGCATCCTTACAGGTCGCCTCCTCGCCGAGAAAGCATCCATTGAAACTCCACTCAGGCCGTGTTAGCTATCTATTTAGTATAAAAAGGGTCGAGAATTTCTTAAGATCCTTTTTTTATCCGGAGGTGGCGGCCACCCCGCCCGCCGGCCTGTTCCCTGACGCCGTACATAATATATATATATCAAGTAACGTCTTCAATTTCTGAAACCCTCATGCCAATATAGACTACTCATCACACAGTCTGAACTGTTCAAAACTTTCGGATAATACATTTGTATAGCAAGCGTATAATTATATGTATACTGCACACAATAATTAAGTTTGAAACTGAATCTAAACTCGTCTTAATTTGCCCAATTCATGTGTAGGTACAATTGTGTTCAAATATTTAGTTCTCCTGAGGAGGTTTTCAGTATGAGAACTCTACTTGATTTAGATTTGGCTTTAAATTATATCATCATTGTTATAAAGAATGTTCACTTAAAATAGTATTTTATGTAAATACTGTTCGTGGAGATGGTTTTAGCTGAATAAACATCTTGTTTCTTTCTTCCGACCGATTATGGAGAACAACATCGGCGTCCGAAGTGTGCGACATACCCCCGAAGTGTGCGACATACCCCCGAAGTGTGTGTGCGACACCCGTTTTCCCTCTAATTACGTAGTAGTAAGTCAATTCTAATTCATATCATTACAATTAATAGATTGACGGTACGGAAATAGCAAAACATGATTTGCTATCAAACAGATGTAAGATAATAAAAAGAACAGAAGTATTTTCTCATTTACATTGTTGTTTATTGTCTAATTGTTCTGATTGCACAAACCTCAAAACACGGCGAGTGATAATTCCATTCAAACCACTAGAGAAATATAATTTCTAAACGTTGCTTGTGTCTGATGAAGCTGTAAGAGCCGCATGGACTAACAGCATCAACATCAACAGAATTTGGATAAAAGTTGCTTTTAACAAAATTAACTTTTTTATATTAGGAGTGGCACGAGCGCACAGTGTAGCGAGTGCGCAGTAAGAGATCACTACGGACCAGGACATCTAAGCCTCAACAAAGCTTCAAGACTGCATTGTCACCCCGAAACACTGATTTGTAATGCCATGAGTGAGAATGGAATAAAACTTAGTCCATTGCTGACGGAACAAATAAAACCCTACAACAGTTTAAAGAAAATAATGCGTGATCAGAAAATTTATAATCGTCTTGTCTTTTAATGACAGAGATTGTATGGTTGTGGTTTAAAAATCCAGCGTCGCCCGAGCCAGGGGTGGCTGAATTGGCTCAGAGGACCGCAGAGCCGCAATTGGATCACACGAGCGGCTGCGAACACACTCCCTGCACCCATGTTATTCCACTGGAATCAAGTTATCCAAGTAAATTCAATTTCAATGGCCCTAAGTAAACTTCAATCGGTATCAATTGTGTCGCACGATTATATCGATGAATACTTTATACCCTGCGGCGGTCGTCCGATGCTTTGATATTTTATTGCAATTTTTAAGTAACGTTTGAGAGCTATGAGTTTATGACAAAATAGAAATTATTTAAACAAATATAACGTAGATATCCCATACTACTCCTCCTACTTACCTGCAGGTTTTAGGAATGTTTCTAGAAATGTGAAGGCCGCCAGATGCTCTTTGTATATTATATATATAAATATATATATATATATATATATATATATATATATATATTCGTATATATATAAATATATACTTGTGTATATACAGGTGTAATGTATATTGCTTTTACTTTTTATACTTTTTTTTCTTTTTATTTAAATGCTAGCAATTTAATTTCATTTGTATTACATGTTTACACAACAATAAAAAGATACACTTGACAACATTAACATGTGTATCATAACTAGAATATAATTTGATGTTAATTAATTAATTAGCTTTATAACATTGAGAAATAAATATAAGAATATTAAGTAAAACATATACACACGTTTCAATTCTCTGCATGTGCGTAACGAGATTCCGATAAATTTGTCCGAAACATCTCAATCGCGGAATAAGAGATAGAAAAAATAGCACAATCCTCATAAGTCGCCGGCACGCCTGGGGATCGGTTAACCCACGTTACGGCGCCACTCCCAGCGGAGGATTGCGAGTTTCCACAAAGAAAATGGCAATCAAAATTTGATTTACCGCCACCCGTGCCGCACATCAGACCGCTCTAATCCGTGAAGAGAGAGAAAGCCTAAAACCTAAGGGGGTCCGGCGGCGCTGGCCAATTGAAAATCCTGCTTGCACAAGACGCCTTTAATATTTATGACCGAATAAAGCGCACGCCGAGCGATGAATAAATACAACGCACCAGTCCCACCGGTGCGTGCAAACAAACGTACGATTTTTTTTATATAAAATAATTGGCAAACACCTAATGGTAAGTATTCGCAACGCCAGAGGAGTCGCCAATGCGCTGTCTGTTTTTATAGTAAGATGTTTTTATAATTACAGGAAATGTCATAGATACTTCTAACTTTTTGAATTGGCATGAAATTCTCAATAGATTTGTTTTTTATTACAATCGGGGTGATAAATGAAGATGTTCCCCGCTGTACGGTGAGCTGAGAACGCGGCTCGTGCAACCTGCAGCAACATTAGTGAAGACGGCCCTGACGATGAGATGGGGTGCCTCGCCTCGTTATCAATGGTCCCTCTAACACTCTCGCCGTACTTTTAGGGCTAATAGCAATCCCTTTTTGATGACTACAATTAGTTTAATTCCATCCTTATACTGCCCTCGCATTCTTCGGCCCTAACATAAAAAAAAACTTAGTAACACAAATCGCTACGCATAACGATTTAAATATAATAATATAAATATAATAGAAAAACATTCATTGTATGCAGAATTATGTTACTTGTATACAGTTTATAAAATATTTATTTGTATAGTGTACGTCTGTGAAGAGCAACAAAACGATAAGTTTGAGGTGCGCACCCCCAGGGTGGCCCGGCGGCCCTCTCCCCTCACCCCTCACCCCTCGCCCCAAGCCGATCGCAACTATCTTTACAAAATATGTATTATAAGGGCCGCCGCTCAATATTCAGTGGCATATAAAACCGGATTGGACTTTTTGATCAGCAAGCGAATATTCAGTGCGCCCACATGTTACCTATAAATAAATAATGAATCCCGACCTCGGCATGTGACGGCATCGCGCTGACGGAACCCACACGCGGGGAGCGCGCGTGTGTGCCGGCCTCCTGTTTGTTGGAACTTGTTCTTAACGTACTAGGGGTGACATACGAGCACACAGTTCACCGGGTGCTAAGTATATCCTGCGGCTCGTAAGTTATTCCTTCCTCGATAAAATTGTAACGCAGATGCAGCTACAAATAAGCTCAAGCGTGGCTCGACCACTGTATGAATTGTTGAACGCCATTGTTTGCCTAATGCTATCAGATAGATATAACAAGTAACCGTGCCATGTAACCTTTATACAGAGAGGACCAACTGTCTATTTACGTGGTACGTTTAACATTGTAAGAGCTACACTGCAGTTAGTTCTATGCTGCAGCATGACTGCGTCGGCTCAGTCGGGGAACCATCACTCCCTCACAGAATGCCGTCCATTCATCCGTCCGTGTAGAGGTCATGGGCCGCAGTCGCCTGTTATACAAAAAAAGTGGAGCTACATACCAGTATCACGTTGTGAGGCAAAATTGTAGCTTTTTTTAAATAGAATATTAGCAATAGTCGAATGATGGATTCGAACCTACGGCCTTGAGTGTCGCAGACCGTACCCTAAACCATTAGACTATTAATGCTTCAAATATAACGCTATGGAGTGGTTATCCCACAAACGTCTCAGATGGACATCCGAGGGACCGCAGACAGACAAACATGACATACTATCAGCTAAAAAATTGCTGTGTTCACATATATCCGGTGACTTAGTTACAAGTGAAGCGGCATTTCTACTTATTTCTCAAAGGTTAATATTGTGACTTGACGTGCTGCACGTCGGTTATAGTTTCTTCTTGAAAAAGTCATGAAATACTTGCTCAAAACAAATAAGAAATCTTCTGATCAGACCGATCTACGCACACATTTTGCACAGTTGCAGTTTTATTGCAGTTAAGATGTAAGGTCGGTAAGATACAGCAATAAAATGATTACGAGCGAGAAACAACGCTAGCACCCCCGTGGAGAGCGGCAACTTTGCATCGAAATCGATAGGCGGGGGCGCGGCGGTGGGGGGCGGGGGAGGCCGGTGAGGAATGTCACATTAGGGAGTTTGCATGGGGTCACCGTAAGCCGTTTCCGATAAGGCCCCCGGCGTCGGGCCCAGCGTCCCGGATCACGTATAGCCCCGCTTATCTGCGTACCGCAGTCCGCGGTGCACGCTTGCTGAATAATGCATGGCGTCCCGCTCGCTCCCCAAATTGAAATCATTCTCAAATAACTCCGCGATGACCGACCGCGCCGGAAGGGAAGCTGCTGCATGCGTGCACTTAACAATACTGTAAGATTGGATTCCTGAGACGATTACAGATAAAACTCTCAAATTGTTCATTTTGACAACCCTAAGGCAGAAATCGTACAAGATTAGTAGCACCGTAGTTTGTTTTTGTTAATATTAGGGTTGGCGAACAAGTTCACAGTTCACCTGGTCGTAAGCGATGAGTGCCACGACGTCCACATCCATCTACAAGCAAGATTTCTCTCCAGGACTGTTATACAATGCCACCGCTAGACCCACCCAACGAAACACAGCAGCGTTATACTGCCGTTCATGTTGGTATCGTTTGAGAGCGTTGTGCTACCACGTTCCAGCCGGTCCATCTATGTTGCAGCCATAAACTACCTGCAGCGTAGCTCTACCGTGTAAAAATGTTGAATTTATAGTAAACATACGCCTGCGTATTATGGCAATAAGTATTATACTATCATAACATGTTAATTGGTAACAAGCAGCGCGTCCTGGGCAAGGCCTGCACCGAACACGGCCAATCAGACGGCAGATCGGTTCTGTAAACCACTCGAAATATCGGAATACAAATGTTAAAATAAATGAAATAAAATCCGTAAATTTAGTTCAATTCCTTTTTTTTTCTTTTATAGTATAGTATAGCCGGCAAACGAGCCAGCAACACCAGAAGAGTCGCAAATGCGTTGCCGGCATTTAAGGAAGGTGTAGGCTCTTTTTTTGAAGGTCCCTATCGTATCGGTTTGGAAGCACCGCTGGCGACAGCTGATACCACAGAGTAGTTTGGCGCGGCAGGAAATTTCGCGTGAAGCACACAATGGTGAATTGCCAGCCATCGAGATGATGAGGAGGAAATTTTGTTTTGTCATTCTGTCGTGATGTACGATGTTTAAACTCAGCGGCTGGAATTAAACAACTTCTCAGAACTCTCCCTATGGTAAATTCAGCAAAGATCTATAGAGACGGAAAATCTCTTCGCAACGCCAGTGAATCAAATCGATCGGAAAGTACCTGGTCATCAAGGATTCGAGCCGCTCTCCGCTGAATGCGGTCAAACGGTTGAAGCTCCAAAACGGGTGTTCCAGAACAGAGATGGGAACAATATTCCATGTAAGGCCGAATTTCATATTTGCGTTAATATAAGAAATCATTATGCAATTAATTCCGAGAATTGTTCGATTAAAGGTAAATTCTCCTTTCCCCTATCCTGCCACCTACCACCACGTCTAACAAGCACATAAGATAACCATGAGATCAGTAACACGACAACGAGAGTAAGTTATCTTATATTATATAATTATATAATTTTTAATATAAAAAATATGCAAAATATTTACTACGTACACATGTCTTAACTCTTTCAAATTTCTATAATTCTTAACAATATAAAAAAAGGAAATGTCTTGACACTACACTCACAGCATATATCTACAGCATATAAACACAAGAACTATAACAGTAGACTTTACCGTAGCTTCCGACTTCACGTCTCGAAGTATTTGAATTATTAACATATTTCTTAGACGGTATATAGGTTTCTTCGCTGTGTTTCCTTCACCGCCAAACGCGTGGTAAATCACCAACTGAATGAACAACTTTATTGGTGCCTGCACCGGAGATCAAACTCGAAAAAAGCGAGTCCTTAGTCTCAGAGCTACCACGCCTCTTCTAATTCGAATTAAAATAAGAATTTATTCAAAAGCAATAAAATAGTAATTGTGATGAGATATAGTTAAAACTTAAGTTAGAGTTTATCGCTGGGGCGGATATTTGTAAACTAATTCGAGAGAACAAGCACCTGCACCGCCCTCAATCGATTAGGGCGCGCAAAAAGCCCTCACGCCATCGCAAGATTGAGATCTCTGGACGCGTGTCTCCACATGATAAATAATGGCTCCCCGCTTTTTACACGTCGAGGGTGTCACGCAAAAAAATGAATAAGGAAATTTACCTAATGGCTGCGATTCTTTATACTCTGTCTCCATTGTCAGAGGACAATGCTGTAATGGAGGGATGACGTGAGTGGAGTGCGCTACGGCAGCGAGCTTTTGATCTCGTGCGCCTTATTGTCCGAAATGATATGCTACAGTAAATCCGAGATGCGTTCTTCCGATTCGTTTTACGTTTCACTAAACTGCAATTAATTATCAGGTTATTGCAATATTCTTATTATAATATATTAATAATTATTTTATAGACCCAGACAAGATCAATTTCAATAATTCACAATGAAGCCACCCACAAGATGATGGAATGAAATAAACGCGAACTGTGTGCTCGTTTCTTACTCAATGTAATATATACATTAAAATCCTAACCCTTGTGTTAAATTGTAGAACACACAAGCTCAGCAAATACCACTAATATTCACTTCACTTTTGCAATAACATTCTTATCGTATTCATTATTGATGATAGTTATAAAATATAGTATACCTATATTCAAACTTTCCTAGAGGATTAGTTTATTCTAAGGTGAACATCTTGTAAAATTTGTCTCAGAGGCGACAGTGACTTTGATTTGTAGTGTTTTATGATATTAAAGATCAGCCGCTTGCATGTTTTAATGTGAAACAAACGATCCTTTTATTTAAGCCTCAATCTCTCTCCGGCACTGCCTTATGGTTTATGATTATAAAGATCGTCGTGGTCGATTTTTGAGCGCGTTTCGCGTGATGCTGCGAATAAGCCTTTCGTTTATTCCATTATTTCAGTTTTGCATGATTTTTAAATATAGTTAGATTAAGGAATAATTATTTTATAACGATTTTTATTAAAAAAACGCTAAATTAGATTTGTAGATTTAATAAAACTATTTTATTTTTTATTTTATCATGTTTCCGACATTTTGTTTATTATCAGCACCACACATAGCCACGGATAGGGCAGAGGTGTTTCACATTTTGGTAGCACTGCAGCCATTCATCTATTGCTTAATAATTTTATTAGCTTTATAAATTATCCTTGGCAGGAATCGGTGTTCTTTTGCGAGAATTTGTGGTTTATGAAATTTAAATTTTTTTTTAAATCATCAATGTTATAAATATAAGAAAAACCTATTGTCTACTAACCTATACTTAAAAACTATTCTGACTGACAAGGAAACTGAAATTTGTTTAGTTATAAGCTTTGAGCTAACGCTGATAACGATATACTCGTAGTTCTATTCATTTTGTTAAGTTTTATTTTATAATGCTTTGCGTCAATTTGTGGAGAGGCCTACCTTTAGCTGTGGACTGCATTCATTTACAATGAAATGACTAAGGTCAAAATCAGTTTAACGCAGAGAAAGCTAAACAATGAAAGCAGTCCTCATGAATAGCAGCGTCCTGAGTGTACACTCGTCGTGAGGGAGTGTGCCATGCGCCTGCACTGCGATGGCTCATACCACTTGTCATCAGAGAGTTCGATCACACACCGAGTATAACCCTCTACGCTTTCTAAGTGGCTATATTCAGTTCCGTAGGTCATCTCTGGATACAATATTCGACAAGATATGTCCCAGTTTCCCAAACCCTGCCCTTCCGAATTAGATTCGTCGATTGACCTCTAGTTTGAGTGAGACTTCACTAGCAGGACTATTTAGGTAAATATACTGGTCAACAAGTTTGAGCGTAGTGCTCCCGGCAACCGTTATGGTTGTGACGACAACGTTAGACATCATTTTCCTCTTGTCCACGTTCATGTTAAGACCTACACGTCGGGAGACAATATTGAGATCATTTAGCACAGTGTTTAATCTGTCGAAGAATATGTGTGTGGTACTGAAGCCTTTTCGGAACCCGGTTTGATCAGGATGTTGGAAGTTGACGAGTCTAAAAGCATGACGATTAATGACGATTCTCGCAAACAGTACATAGACTCAGCTCCCAAGGGAAATCGATTATTCTGGAATGAATTCTTCAAGAGTGTTGCATAATTATATTTTTTTAAATATGCAAATTATTTATATTATTAATAAGCAGTCTTTTTTTTCTCAAAGAAAAATGGTGGAACCATCATATTGTCTATTTACCTGTGAGGCCTTGGTACCTTCTTCTTCTTGGTAACTTGTTATGAAAAAAATTGAATACGAATGAATTAAATTTATAGCTAATCTGAAAATTCAGCCCCAATATTTTATTGAACTACTGATACTGACTGATACAGGATTATTTATTTACTCTCGGTATTTTATAGAATACATATAGGAGATAGTGCAGAGGAGTAACGTAACATGATTCTCTTATCTCCTTTTCATCATGGGACAACAAGACGCTGGCGGGTTCCCATCCTTTCTCTGTGGATATTCCCCACATTCGGATAAAGCTATTTGCTTCATCCGAATGTGGGGAATATGGGGAATATGGGGTTAATCCGAAGAATTTTTTCGTCCGAGTATAATGTGGATGGCTTGAAAAGAGTGAATAGCGAAGTTCGTGCGTTAACGTATACACCGCCACCTACTAGGTGGGATTGTAGACAAGCGCTGGCTTGTCTATGGATTTAAAAAAAATAAAGGTTTTTTCCCCAAAAATGAAAAGATAAGTCTAAACTATTCAATATATGACTTTAGGTGTAGTTTGTTTATGAAGTAATTTCATGAATAAGAAATGTACAAGGCATTGAAGATACGGAGCTGGCGAAAATTTACCCTCAACATATAGTGGGGTGTTGTGTGTGTCTGTATGTGTACTGAAAGACACAGGACGATTCTTTTGTTTTCTTCACATAAAAACACCTGTTATCATGATTATTGTTACCTCAATATAAAATACACAAACTCTATGCTAATATAATTTTTAAGTAATAAAATAAAAAAAATAAACATCGCTCTTAACTCTCTCCTCACCCTTTCCTCTCCATTCAATACATTGTCAACCAATACATTTCATTTTTCAAGATCACAATATTCTAAAACATGTTTTATAAACATGTATTGTAATGAATCTTATCTTTTTAAATTGACAATAAATTAAAATTTGCATACCTTGAATTTTTCTTATTTTATTTTATTCAATAAATACATTTCATAAATATGTATATATACACCTATAATCATTTTATAATGAATTGAAATGTGTCAATGCACTTTGTTTTAGAATAAGCAAACTCAAAGAATATAATTAAGAGACTATTTTTTATTTTAAATGGTAAGTACAGAATATGAGATAAATACAAATGAAGTTTCAATTTCAAGTCTTCTCAAGCACATGAGATAACACTACACACACAGTGCACATTTTATCAAACTACTATATATTTTCAAGTAACTATTTTAAACAAATTTATAATCATAAATCTAATAAATACTTACCAAAAACATAAAATCCAACAAGCAAAAAAGCAATCCAATGATGTCACACCACCCCATGCCAACAACATTTAAATATATACACTGACCGATTAAATTTATATTTAACATTTTAATGAATAGAAACTCCACTTCAAAAGAGCCCTTATAATCAAAGAACTGATTTCAATGTTACAAACAGGTTACTGTACAATGAAGTTCAAAAGGGTACTGCGGAGAGTCGGTAAGCTCTGCACCCACCGAGCGGTAAAAGAGCTTTTCTTTGGTCGAATAAAATCAAAAATTCACAAACCCTACCCTGCTATTGGATAACAAACCCCATACCCCTTTGCGCCTGTGCTAAAAAACGAAAGGGTTAAACAACTCACCCCTTTTTTAACCACCCCAGTGTTTTGCATCTCTTTCTTTAATTTAAGCACCCTTCAAAAAAAGGGATGCTGTTTACATTTGACATAAATGCTATGTACATTGATAAACACTGATAAATTACAAATTTATTTCAAAACTATTGGAACTTTTGTCTTATATAAAGTAAAGCTTCATAAAATTAAATATTAAAATCATCTTGTATCCATTTTTGTCTAAAAAAGCAAATAATATAAATATAATTATATTTAGAATTAATTAGTGGCTACTTAAAAAATACAGTCAAATCATACTTCCTGTAAATTTATTTAAAATATTTTAATTTAAACAAATTGTAATAAACTAAAATTCTCGCGCTGCTTTTAAAAGTGTTGTTTCGTTATACGCATTTTTCGATCTTTGACAGATTTTATATATATTTATGCAGTTTATTTCTAATTTCTTTTAAATTTGTAGTTTGTTAACATTGTAGATGATAAACATATTTCCTAATTTTAGTATAATTCATTGTACTAAAATTATTTCATAAAAGAAGTAATAATTTTGATTAACCATAAAATATTTTAATTTTCTCCTCCTTCTCGTCTATTCCTACGTATGTAATCTGTGGAACTTAATTTTGTGTTTCTCATTCTGTCATATTTGGTATATCTGTCATAATCATACATTGACAATGACTTTAAATTAGATAGAGCCGTATTTATTTAATTTAATTTATGTTGCATTCGTAATCAAAAAATATAAATAACCATGACACTTTATCATTTTGGTAACTGCCTTGCACTAGTGTATGCGCCATATCATATGGCTTACAAGTTTTCTGGAATGTAAGTCATAAAGAGGTTAGACCAATAATCGACATAAAAATAAAAATGTTAATAAACATGTGATCTTGTTTCAGATCAGAATACGCTACCTTTTCAAAATGCGTATATGCGGGAGGTCTGTATATCTTTACTCAGTTATGTAAAATGTTATTACTCGCAACATTCTTCCCAGATTCGGACAGTAGCCATATCAACGGGGAATACGATGTTTTTCTGGTAAGTAACATCATTTGTATAAGACTGAAAGAATAATAATGAATACTGTATAGTTACTTTATAAATAAAACCTATAGTTTTATAATATAAAGCTTGCAATTGGAATGTTTCTCAGTAGGAACACCCATTAAATAGCTTGGACTTTCCTATTAGATGAATCAATCCGTTATTTAAAAAGACACTTCCGAACTTTTAATTTTTTTTGTTTTTTTTAATGGATACAAGTCAGTGCCTGTCTACAGCCCCACCTGGTGCTAAGTCGTGATGTAGACATTGATGGTAGAGCACTCTAACTCAAAAAATGCCTTTTCACTCTTTTGAATGCAACCACATTATACTCAGTTGAAAAGACTGCTGCAGGAAAATTCCAATCCTTCGCTGTTCACATTAAAAATGATAAAGCATATTGTTTCATCCAAATGCAAGGAATATCCACAACAAAACCTATCATGCATCTTATTGTCCATTGATGAAAAGGGAATGGGAGAATCATATTTTATCATTATTTTTTTTTTTTTATTACATTGAGAGTAACAGACAAGCACACAGTACACCCGATGGTAAATGATTCCTTAGGCTCATGACATCTACATTTTGCCTTGACAAAGAATCATAATTACAACACACACACAGCAGCATTATGCTGCTATTTAATGTTGGTAATCTGTGAAGGCGTAGTCCTAGCCCGGTCAAGCTGACCCATTCATTATAAACAATTTGTGCCTTTGCTCAAGACTAAGCAGGTTTGTTTTAACTAAATCTGAGTTACGAATTAGCCATTTGAGCTGCCTCTCCACTAAGTTGTACCTTACAAGAAAGTATTACTTTTGTGGGTAAAGTAGTTTCTTAAAAAACAAAGTACTTAGTAGATGTAATCTAGTTCTCATTGTCATAAATAATAATCAGGAATTTTAAGATAGGCTGGAACATGTGCTGCAGTTAAGCAATGTATCTGGAATGCATGCGAGTTAGTATCTTTCTGGGCATTGCTTAAGGTGTCCCAATAAGCTGAATAAAGCCAAAAAGATAAAAAGTTATGTCATACTAAATTTCCTTTTTTTTACTGATGAATGATATCACTAAAAGGTACAATTTTTGCTATGAAAAATATTCTCAGTTGATTTTAAAACAAATTAAAACTATATTCCAGGAAATTCTGAAAGCTACAGTAGATTTCGCAGATCTTATAGGATTGTACTTTGCACTGAATTCTGTACCAGGGAAAGGTCATGCAAAGATACTTACATCTGCCATTGGATGGGCAAGTGCAGAGGTGAGTTCGCAAAACTAAATAAACTAGTTTGTAATTCACAATAAGTTCGGAGGAAAGTTGGGAAGCAATTATAAGGACAGGGTATGTACATATACATATGTGCAACATACCAAGACATGAAAACCAAAAATTTGTATTACTGAATTATTATTATTTATCATCTACGAGTCAAACCTGCAATTCTGCAGCTGGGTATTCTGACCACTCAAAACCAACATGGCCATTGAGATTCATAGGCAACAAGTAGGATAAATAATTAATGAAGATTAAGCAGCATGGGATGAACAAGTGAAACCTATGCAAGTCTGCAGGAAGGTGATTGATGCAGGTGGCTCAGGATCATACTCTGTGGCGGTCTGTAGTCCATGTCCAGCAGTGGACTAGTGGTGGCCTGATGATGAAACAAGTGACATTGCAATCACAATCTGATGGTTAGCACCAGCATCTAGTACTATCATGGGGGCATATGGTCTTTTATTATTGATGTACATTGCGAACACTGTACTCTGTATGTATGTATGTAGATGTGATGTAATGTGCAATATACAAAAGAGTGGTGATACAAGCAGGTGTACACCACACCAGACACAGTTCATCATGGCTCGGCATCAATAAAAAATAATTATTTATTCTTTATTTGCACAAGTAAAACAAACATTGTACAAAAAGATGGAGTTAATGCCAAATGGCATTCTCTACTGGCCTCCTACCTTTAGATTGAATTTGAATAACACTTAGAAATATTGGAAAAACATTTTTTTTTTAAGAGTACATAACTGTTATAAATAAAGTATTTATAGAAATAATGTACATAATAATTAAAGTTATGTGTACTTTAAATACATATATACTACATTGTCTTACACATATGTTTCATGTATATTTGTGGATTGAACATTATCTATCTAGTCTATGCAACAATTCAAGATGCATTCTCGCCCACGAGAACTGAGATGGAATATCTTGTTACCACCAGTAACAAGTTCTACACATAGCAGCATTATGCTGCCATTTAACAAAGGTATTCTGTGTGGGCAGGTAAGAACCACTTACTGCACTGAGCTGACCCATTTTTAAATTTCTAGAAAAGTAGTTTCAGCATGGCCCTAGTAGCTAGTCCTTCCTGATGTCTCACATGTAGTGCCCTACAGAGGCCATCAGGAGGGTATAGAGAGCTTCTGTGTTTATACAAATAATTACACATATAACCTATAATGCTACCACCTTCTCCTTAGCTCATTACGGCGTTCTCGCCACGTCAACTGGTTGTAGAACTTGTCAAAAACAATCTTCCTGACAATATAAAAACCAACGGAATTATAAATAATAATAAAATGTAAAGAAATCTAATAAATAAGTCTAATGTTAATGCAGCCAAGTTGACCATTTTAATTATTTCATTTGAATTATGAAAAACCAGTTATTTTAATTTACCAACTTTTAATTTCATTACCTCAACAGATTCCGTTTCAATATTTTTCACTACATTTTGCAAGGACAATAGTGAACCGTCGGATTCGGCTACTGGCGCTTCAATTATTATTAGTAGATAAATAAATAGTGTTATTATGATTACTCTCAGGTTGTTGTCACCCGCAGTATACTGCTGTGGGTCGGCGCCCGCGGCTCAGAGTTCGACTGGCTGTACGTACGCTCTTGTGCAGAATCTAATGTCGCTTTGCTGCAACACGCCGCCACCGCCGCCCTCGTATGGCTGTGGACGAGGAGCGACCTGCCACGGAAGCACACCCCCGTGGTGGTCTGCCTCCTGGCCCTGTCGCCCTACCGAACGCTGCTGGAAGATGCCGTGGCCAGTATACTGTCGTTGAGCGCCTGGTCCCTCCTAGCGTTGCGTGCTTTACACGCATCGGCGATCGGTCTTGCCGCGTTAGCAATGTACGCGGTTTTGGCGCAACAAATTGGTATATGAACACTGAACAATGTTAATTTATTTATTAGTAAACCCATAGTTGATAGTGTATAATGTATTTGGTTGAATGGTAAATGGGTAATAAAATTGTTGCTTTAGAATGTTTTGTGATTCTCTACCTCACTACACGGCTCTTAGAAAACTGATAATGCAAATATGGTCACAAACTGTCCTCACGAGGATATGTTAATACTTCTTTACTTTCTGTCTGCCTTTCAATTGCTTTAAGCGCTGTTCCGAGTATTCCTTCTGACATTTATTTTAAAAACGGCATATTTAAATTAAAAAAAATTTAAAGTCTAAAATCAAATTATTTATTTTCACAAGCATCTAAATATGTCAACAATTGAATGAACCGATTTTTTACAAAAACAATTAAATATGCCTAGTCCGGCCATAAGTTCTGTTACAAATGAAAATGCATTTTTTTTATAATGAAGTAATATAACATTAAAATTTATACCTACATATTTTTTAGTCTCAGCAAAAAATAAAAAATATTTTATTCAAAAGGTGGCTGATTAAAGGCCTGTATAAAAGCCAAAGGGCTTTTATACAGGCCACGAATCTATGGATTTACGCACTGTTACGCCACTGCTTGCTCCAAAGATTTTTTAAAAGACTCAATGTCGCCGTGCCTTTTAGAGCAAGCCATGTCCTCTAAAACTAACTACAATTTGAAGTCTAAAGGGTTGAGGTCTGGGCTAGATGAGGGCCAGTCTTCAGCTCTGTTCGTTGAAGTCCTGAACGTTGGTTTCAAGCCAGGCTTCGATAGTTCATGCCTTGTGACCAGGTGCAGAATCCGGCTGGAAAGTCCACGATATATTTTTTAAAAGACTCAATGTCGCCGTGCCTTTTAGAGCAAGCCATGTCCTCTAAAACTAACTACAATTTGAAGTCTAAAGGGTTGAGGTCTGGGCTAGATGAGGGCTAGTCTTCAGCTCTGTTCGTTGAAGTCCTGAACGTTGGTTTCAAGCCAGGCTTCGATAGTTCATGCCTTGTGACCAGGTGCAGAATCCGGCTGGAAAGTCCACGGTATATTTTTAAAAGTGTATTGCTGAGAGGTTTCACAACATGATCCAAGACTGTATCTTGATACACTTTGGCTGAAATTTTCACTCCTTTTTCAAAATGCCTTCAATTTTATCAAATCACCAGTTCCTGGGCTAGAGAAGCGACCCCAGACCATAATTAAGCCACCACCAAAGTTGATTGTTAGGACTACACAATAGTTCAAACTTGGATTCAACGGTCCAAAGCACTTTTTAACATCTTCTTCAGTCAATTTCGATGGGCAAGAGCCCACTGCATCCGTTTTTCTTGTTTTACGGCCTTAGCAGAGGTTTTTGACGGCTAGGCGACTATACAACTTCGCATCTCTCAGTCACCGTTTTACTGTAGTCAATGATAAAGGTTTAACTCGGGTTTCATTTACTTCAACGCGGATTTCTGGTGCTGTTAAGCATCTATTTCACTTGCTGGTAACAACAATGAAATATCTTCACTAGACGTGGTAGCTCTTGGCCTTCCCGAGCGTGGACAATCTTGAAAACTGCCTGGCTCCCTGTATCGAGTTATAGTGCCATGAACACAAGTCTTCGATATCTTCGGTTGTGAAGCAATCTCACGTTCGGATTTGCCTTTATTATGTAAAACAAGAACGCACTCCACTGCTAATTTCTCAAACTTATCCCATTTTATGACGTCTTCATTGTAGAAACCACAAGTTTAGACTAATTGAGATTGTTTGTGAACAAACCCAAGTAAACTCGGGTAATAATAAGTCAGAAACACGAGTTTTCAGGAGCGAAATAATCCTAGTTATTGACCAATATGTAACAAAAGCAGAGTAATTAGTAATGAGGACATTATAAAAATATTATTACGACTCTACCACCTGGCTCTAGCGCAGCGTTTGTCGATGTTTGAAAACAATTGATGTTTATTGTCCAATAACTTGAAAGTAAACAAAAGAATGACTAAATATTCGATACTAACAATAGAATATGCAGATGTGCATTTCTTTTATTTCTCCTGTGGGATTTTATTACAATTGATGGATAATTATGTTGTTTATGTGCGGTCTTAAACGTTTGGCTGGCAGGGTACGTGTTCCATATTCAAAGTAATTAAAAAAGAAAAGTTTTTATGTAACAGTATTTATGGCCAGACTAGTTGTATAAATGGGCACAGCTAGTAACGCAACTAAATTCAAATATGGAATGATATCTATGTAAAAAACAAAAAGATTCTAGCATATGAGCATCTCGATTTAGGTATTCTTGCCTTTTTAAACATAATATAGCATAATTCCACTAGGAAAGAAACAACTTTCTTCAGGGATACCTTATACATAATTGTTGTATATTGATAGGTTTTTACAACATTTCTTGACAAATATAACAAGGATATCATTATGGTTCCTTTATTTCCATCCACGGTGAAGGTAGAGAGCGATGGAGTACTGATATGAGGTAAGTGGCTTAGATCCAGATAATTTTCTTTTAGAATTAGAAGTCGCAAACGAGCATACAGTACAGTGCATTGAGGAGAACAGATGACTGCCGTCCATGACGTCTAGCTCCAGCCTGAACAAATATGCAAGACACGCGTATTCACCCCGACGTGTCTACACAGCAGAAATAGCAACACGGCGGAACTTTGGGCTGATACCAAGTTTTGAAGTGTCTGGAATATGACCGACGGCTCCATACCCACTTTGTGCAAGGCGATCACTGCAATCCTATTTTCTTTAACACCCCATTCCATATTGTAATTTGATAATGAACACAAAATGGAAAAAATATTTGAAATGGCGCAAAATCGAAGGAAGTTTTTAAAAAATATACACTGCAGGCCAAAAGTTTGAGACCATCTTAATTAAAGTAGGAAAATAAGGTAAAACTCCAATAAAATATTAAATGTTTAATTAACCTGTTTAATCATCTAACAGAACATTTAATGACAAACAATATACTTTAAAAGCGTAAAGAAATATTAACAGTTCATGCAAAAAATGGCTATAGTTAGCTAAACTGATTTTTCATCAAAATATCCTCCTTTACATTTTATGACTTTTTCACAAGTCTCGACATACGGGCAATCATTTTGTCAATGGTGTCTTGTTACACTGTTCCAAATGTGATACATTGTTCCAAATTTCGCATAAAGCATTCCACATTTCTTCTCGCGAGGATTGGCCACGATTACGGACGTTCCTATCAAGTCCTTCCCACAAAAGTTCAATTTGATTGAGATCCGGGCTCTGAGGAGGCCAAACCATGTTTTTTAACACCCCTTGTGCCTCTTGCTCTTCTAAATATCCTCTACATCATTTTGAGCTATGCTTTGGATCATTATTTTGTTGGAAAATGAATCCATCTCCAATTAATAGCAACCCGGAAGAAACGGCATTTTGTTCTAAAATGTTTTTGTACTGTTCCTTTTTCAAAATGCCTTCAATTTTATCAAATCACCAGTTCCTGGGCTAGAGAAGCGACCCCAGACCATAATTAAGCCACCACCAAAGTTGATTGTTAGGACTACACAATAGTTCAAACTTGGATTCAACGGTCCAAAGCACTTTTTTAACATCTTCTTCAGTCCAATTTCGATGGGCAAGAGCCCACTGCATCCGTTTTTTCTTGTTTTACGGCCTTAGCAGAGGTTTTTGACGGCTAGGCGACTATACAACTTCGCATCTCTCAGTCACCGTTTTACTGTAGTCAATGATAAAGGTTTAACTCGGGTTTCATTTACTTCAACGCGGATTTCTGGTGCTGTTAAGCATCTATTTCACTTGCTGGTAACAACAATGAAATATCTTCACTAGACGTGGTAGCTCTTGGCCTTCCCGAGCGTGGACAATCTTGAAAACTGCCTGGCTCCTGTATCGAGTTATTGTGCCATGAACACAAGTCTTCGATATCTTCGGTTGTGAAGCAATCTCACTTTCGGATTTGCCTTTATTATGTAAAACAAGAACGCACTCCACTGCTAATTTCTCAAACTTATCCCATTTTATGACGTCTTCATTGTAGAAACCACAAGTTTAGACTAATTGAGATTGTTTGTGAACAAACCCAAGTAAACTCGGGTAATAATAAGTCAGAAACACGAGTTTTCAGGAGCGAAATAATCCTAGTTATTGACCAATATGTAACAAAAGCAAAGTAATTAGTAATGAGGACATTATAAAAATATTATTACGACTCTACCACCTGGCTCTAGCGCAGCGTTTGTCGATGTTTGAAAACAATTGATGTTTATTGTCCAATAACTTGAAAGTTAACAAAAGAATGACTAAATATTCGATACTAACAATAGAATATGCAGATGTGCATTTCTTTTATTTCTCCTGTGGGATTTTATTACAATTCATGGATAATTATGTTGTTTATGTGCGGTCTTAAACGTTTGGCTGGCAGGGTACGTGTTCCATATTCAAAATAATTAAAAAAGAAAAGTTTTTATGTAACAGTATTTATGGCCAGACTAGTTGTATAAATGGGCACAGCTAGTAACACCCAACTAAATTCAAATATGGAATGATATCTATGTAAAAAACAAAAAGATTCTAGCATATGAGCATCTCGATTTAGGTATTCTTGCCTTTTTAAACATAATATAGCATAATTCCACTAGGAAAGAAACAACTTTCTTCAGGGATACCTTATACATAATTGTTGTATATTGATAGGTTTTTACAACATTTCTTGACAAATATAACAAGGATATCATTATGGTTCCTTTATTTCCATCCAAGGTGAAGGTAGAGAGCGATGGAGTACTGATATGAGGTAAGTGGCTTAGATCAGATAATTTTCTTTTAGAATTAGAAGTCGCAAATGAGCATACAGTACAGTGCATTGAGAACAGATGACTGCCGTCCATGACGTCTAGCTCCAGCCTGAACAAATATGCAAGACACACTTGCGTATTCACCCCCGACGTGTCTACACAGCAGAAATAGCAACACGGCGGAACTTTGGAGACCTGAGCTCGTCAGCTAATTCACGTTGCATCTGGAAATTATGTTTAGCGTGATCTGCCACATAAAATAAAGAAAGAATGGTCTGAGTAACGGAAAAGTGTGATGTTCACAGATTACAAATACTCGCGTTATGATGATACCCATGTTTATTTCAAATATTCATAGCAATAGAAGGTGATATAATAAATCATATTAAAATAAAAACAAACGAAACTGTTGCGCTAGAGAAAATTGACAGTAAAAAAACACGATAGTAACAAAGCGTTTAAATTTTTCATACCACAACATAAGCTGCCCGTATTTCTGGATGAAACTCCCTGGCCTGCTGGAATAATATTTAGACGTTTTGTGCATATGAAATATAGACCAGACAAAGTGTTTCATAAAGACGACATGGTAAATAAAAATAATGGATAAAAGATTGTTTACACTGACCAGTTTTAATTGTAAAAATGTTAAACGTTCCGTAGAAGGGATCAGAGAATTATGTTTGTTTTCTGATATAATTGCACTACAGGAGACGTGGCTGTTACCAGAGGATATTTCTTATTTAAGCAGTGTTAACAATAACTTTAGCTACGTAGGGACCTCTGCTATGGACACTTCAATAGGAATGCTGCGAGGAAGACCTTATGGTGGAGTCGCCATTTTGTGGAAGAAAAGTGTGTTCGAAAACGTTTTGGTACTGCCATGCAATAACCCGCGTGTATGCGCCATCAGAATAACAACTCGTGATATATAATAGTACTAAATGCCTATAAACTCGCCTATAATAGTAATAAATGTTTATATGCCGACGGCCTGTAGGGAAAATCTACAGGAATTCACTGACTGCCTCGGCAATGTGAGTGCTATTGTACATGAGTCTGGTATAGAATCAGTTTACATAACGGGTGACTTTAACGCTCATCCTAATGAACTCTTTTTTAATGAACTTTTAAGTTTTTGTAAAGAACAAAGTTGGTTTTGTATAGATGTCGATATGTTGGGTATATTATATATATGCTCACACGTTCATAAGTGAATCACATGGGTCCAGGAGATGGCTAGACCACTGCGTAATAACCCAATCTGCGAAGACTACTGTATCTAGAATATATGTAAAATATGATGTGTTGTGGTCAGACCATTTACCCCGTATTATGGAGTGTAAATTAAATTTTTTATCCCAAAATTAAACAGTGAAAATAATGTATGTAACAAAGTGTTGTGGGGAGATAGAAATAATGAACAGGTGAACTTATATTATAATGAATGTAATAAAAAATTAAGACAATAAATTTTCCTACAGAATGCATAGCATGCTCAAGTTATTATTGTCACGATTACAATTGTAAAAAAAGAATTGATAAACTATATCATGAGATTGTAGTTGCTCTTAGTGATGCTGCAATAATTAGTAGAAGTACGCCGACATGCAAAAAACCGGTGGCAGGCTGGAATAACTATGTCAAGGAAGCTCACAGGGAGGCCAGGTTGAAGTTTCAACTGTGGTTATTATATAACAAGCCTTCATCAGGAAGTATTTATGATGAAATGTTCAAAACTAGAAAAGTATTTAAATCGAGACTGAAATGGTGTCAAGACCACCAAGATCAAATTAAAATGGATCGACTGGCTTATCATCATACTGAAAATGATTTTCGTTCTTTTTGGAAAAATACGCAAAAATTAAACTCAAGACCTGGTCACCCTGTTAGTGTTAATGGAATTAGCGATACTAAAGATTAATATATATTACTAAAGATTGACTAAATCTGTTGATGTTAGATGCTGATCACCCTAATGGGAGGGTAAAAACATGTTTAACAGCCAAGGATGTGGCCAACACCATAAAATCTATAACAAGAGGTAAATCTCCTGGACAGGATGGGCTCAGCGTTGAGCATCTCCTGCGTGCTGGACCACATATTTGAAGGGTTCTAAGCATGTTATACTCATTATGCATTAGTCATTCATATCTCCCTGCAGATCTTATGAGAACTATAGTCGTGCCTGTGGTTAAAAATAAAACCAGCAATTTATCAGAAAGAAATAATTACAGACCGATTTCTCTGGCGACGATTGTCGCAAAAGTTTTAGATGCAGTGCTTAATGCTAAGTTAGTTAAACATCTGCATATACACGATAACCAGTTTGAGTTTAGGCCAGGGCTGTCTACAGAAAGTGCTATACTGTGCCTTAAGCACTCCGTTAGGTACTATACCTCGCGAAAATCACCGATCTTTGCTTGTTTCCTTGATCTGTCCAAGGCTTTCGACCTGGTCTCCTATGATGTTATGTGGAAGAAGCTTGAGGAATAAAAGTTCCACAGGACGTTATTCAAGTTCTCCAGTTCTGGTATGGAAACCAAGTTAATATTGTTAGATGGGCAGGCAATTATTCCGAGCCATATCATATGGAATGTGGTGTTAGACAGGGAGGTCTGACGTCACCTGCTTTGTTCAACCTGTTCATAAATGCGCTTATCGTAGCGCTCAGCAACGAGCATATCGGCTGTCATGTTGACAGAATATGCGTTAATAACATTAGTTATGCAGACGACATGTTGTTGCTGAGCGCATCGGTCTGCGGCTTGAGAAAGTTGCTCACAATTTGTGAAAGTTATGCCAATAGCCACGGGTTAAAGTAGAATGTAACAAAAAGTGAATATATGGTTTTTTAGGCACGCGGTAACAACATCGCTGAAGGGGGTATCAATATAAATATTGAGGACACTTGATTACTTCTGACCTCAAAGATGACACTGACCTGGAGAGAGAACGAAGGGCGTTGGCAGTTAAGGCAAATATGATCGCACGCAGATTTGCGCGTTGCTCAAGGGAAGTAAAAGTAACGTTTTTCCGAGCGTACTGTACGTCATTGTACACGAGCAGCTTGTGGGCGGTCTATAAGAAAAAATCGTAAAACGCCCTACGCGTACAATACAATAACGCGTTGAGAGTGCTGTTGGGGCTTCCCCGGTTCTGTAGCGCATCAGGGATGTTCGCATAAGCACGCGTCGACTGTTTTTACGCGACAATGCGAAAGAGATGTGCATCCCTGGTGCGCAGGGTGCGGGCTAGCTCCAACACTCTACTAGCTATGATAGCTAGTAGACTGGACTGTTCATATGTTAACCATTGCACTAGGGTGCATATGACAGTAAATTAGTTGTAATCATATGTAATTATTACTAACCCTAGATATGAAGAGTGTGATTACTAACAATATATGAGTCTTATGATACTTGAAATAAATGTTTATTATTATTATTATAACAAAGTGTGCCAAACGGCTTTGACATCAAAGTTTCTTGAGCATCATTATTCAAAATAAAATTTATCTCGAATGGATTCTCCATGGATGGCGGTTATAAACTTTAATGATAGTCCTAAGAAATTAGTAAGGTCTGTCTAAAACTAAGATGTAAATTAGCTAATATAAATTTTTGATTCAAATTAGCTGATTTAGATGATCTTAAAATCAAATTGAGCCAAAGATTAAAGGAATCTTTATACCATTGTATCTTACCCTTACCCATATCAGTCACCAGAAATCTTTACTCTATAGATACTTAAATCCATTTTATAGTGGTATATTCATTGTAGAATTCAAGTTTATGGTTGAAGTGGTACATAAATAGCCCCTATAATATATCATATTTCTCACGAGATGAGATAGAGTCTGTAACCCAAACACGTTCCCTTTGCCATTGTATAAAGCAAATTTATTAAATATAGCAATGAAACAGCCTCCTTTTTCGGTTTTAGTCCTACCCCTGGGCCCTTCTGTAAGTCACGTGCCTTGTATCCAATACCTCGCTTTCAATACCATCGTGAAACCAAGACTCAGTAGGAATATATCGTTTTTCAATGAAGAGGATATTACTACAACTGATGTGAAAATGGCATGCTTGATCGTAGATCGAAAGAAAGTAATAAACAAGTGTATCAAAATTATACAAGAAGATTCAGCTATTGAGTATATGTTCACTTATATTTTAATTTTTTTTTATAGTTCACTTTACATCGTAAAGAATCAATAATTCATTTGCAGGACTGCTCCAATGATTCCGAATCTGATTATGGCATTGACGATGATTTGAGAACAATTGAGAATATTCACTTCGTGAACAAACGATGACGACATTTATCAAGTATATAAATAAAACATGCGTGATTATATTAGAAACGAAATAAATATTCTTTGCTGCGCAACTTTATAACAGTGTGTGCAACCGTGTTCTTGTTTGATTTAATTATAATATATTCATCTATATATAAATATCGTAATAGTAACAATATGCATATAAACATATGATAATAGTAACAATAATCGATAGTTATGGTCGATTTCTCATCTCGAGCCTAAGCAAGTATTATTTTGATTACCTTTGAATGCATAAGCAATACTATTAAAAATTAGTATATTAATAGAAAACTTATTATTTTATAAAATATAAATTAAATATCGTTCACTTTACCATAAATATTAAATAATGTAGTGTCAATCAATAAACCAGTCTTTTTATTTCGATATCTTTATTCACTAGGTACAATTACTATTTACACTTAAACACTAAAATTATCATAAATATACGATAAATAACGTTATATCCTTTTTACAAGAACACCATTTCAATTCCAATTTACATCGATTTTAATTGATTCTAAAGTAATCGATTATAGTTTTCTACCATTCCATCGCTATCACATTATCTATTTTTGATATATTTATTGTTTCTAATATGTTCACGCATATGTCTTCTTTATATACTTGATAAATATTGTCATCGTTTGTTCACGAAGTGAATGTTCTCAAATATTTTTATCTATTAAGATTAAAACGGTATATTTACAATTGTGAAAGTTTATGGAGTGGTTATTTATAAAGATGTCAATGCAATACTTTTCTTTTTTCTTTTAAACTTACGATCTTACTTACGTATAAGGAGATATAAGATCTGCAAATTAGCTTCGACGTTAGTATTATGCCCGTATTTTCCTGTCCTGATAACCTTGAGAACCCCAAGTTGTTTACGAAAGATCACATTATCGAAGTTTTCGTCATGTCAGTGATATACTCGTGATAGTGTCGATGAACGCTATGTTACACTTAGCGTTTTTGACTTGTCTGTTGATAAGTTGTGTGACTGCAGATTATGGGATTAAATGCAACAATAGCTCCGAGCCTAGCATGTCATTTGAGCCATCAGCCGATGGTGTTAAAGGTCGATACACGGTGATGTGGTGTACGGAGGCGGACGAAAGTGTTACTAAATGGAACCTCCTCATCCGATTTTACGAGACCCGCAAACCTGAACATTGTAAACATTATGACTTGAAACGTCCACCACCATTGGGTCAAGCTCATTCCTATGTAAGCCAAGATGTGAAAATAAGCTCCAATTGCACTAATGTGAGTATACACAACAGTTAGTACGAAATACACAATCTTATATTATTTTCAATAATTGCGGTTGATGGTTGGTTAAGCATCATGCT
Source organism: Teinopalpus imperialis (assembly GCA_029286865.1). Classification (NCBI taxonomy): domain Eukaryota; kingdom Metazoa; phylum Arthropoda; class Insecta; order Lepidoptera; family Papilionidae; genus Teinopalpus; species Teinopalpus imperialis. The sequence goes on from JAGSMU010000013.1 coordinate 345,906, forward strand.
TTGTAGCAATCTATAGCTAATGTTCAGTGGACTATGGAAGGGCTGTGATGATGATGAAACAATGTTTACAGAATTATAACATTATTTTAATAGTAAAATATCAGTTATTTAAAAGAATGTTAACAGAATTATTACATTATTTTAATAGTAAAATATTAGTTATTTATAACAATGTTTACAGAATTATAACATTAATTTAATAGTAAAATATCAGTTATTTAAAAGAATGTGAACAGAATTATAACATTATTTTAATAGTAAAATATCAGTTATTTAAAAGAATGTTAACAGAATTATTACATTATTTTAATAGTAAAATATCAGTTATTTAAAAGAATGTTAACAGAATTATAACATTATTTTAATAGTAAAATATCAGTTATTTAAAAGAATGTTAACAGAATTATTACATTATTTTAATAGTAAAATATCAGTTATTTAAGGATATGATTAAATTATATTGTAAATAAATAAATTGATAATCCTGTCATATCCTGCTCATGATGTCCTAATTTATATTTTGTAACTAAAAAACTTCGAGACTTTAATATACTATTGTTTTTAATCATTCATTAACAGCATCCTTACATTTGGGACATTTAAATTAGTCAGAGCTATTATCATATTATTATATTATATAGATTTACCTTAGATAACTTAACCAATCCCAATCATCCATCCATAATTAACATTCATAGTCTGTACTGTCTTAAAAAATATATGATTTATATGACAAGATGTTTACTTCTAAGAGTTTGTTTCCCTAAGTTTTGCTTTTGAATATAAATTTAATAAAAATGATGCAGGTGTGCCTTTCTACATCCATGGACTTGATATTCGAAGCATGCTACACCATTAAAAACATGCTGCTCCGGGGGTCACACAGCTCCGAAGGCCACGATTCCTTCCACTACATATCAAATAACTTCACAAATTTGAAGTCACTTAAGGCTAGCACTCCTGCTGTTCAGTTTTTCGACTATAAGTAAGTAAACCTTAATAAGTTTGAGGAGTTATATATTTTTTTTTATATATATGGTGTCATACAGGCACAGGTTAACTGATTATTTCTGCGACCAATGACACCCTCCCAAGATGTAATGACAAGAAGCAACACAAGTGTGCATTATTCAGTAGAATGCTCCTACATGGGGGAGCCAATGTAATGAAATAAATAAATAAAGAAGAGATGTAGACAGATCACCCAGTATTGATTTTACATTAATAATGTTATTATTATTGTATTGGGGGTTGATGAACAAGCGCACAGTTCACTTGACGAGACGTAACAGACGAGAGTGGTCCCGTGACACTTGCATCCATCCTCCACAAAGATGCACATGTATTGTCACCACCGCATGCAATGCCTTGTTATGAGTAATTGGATCCTGAATCCCTTTACACCAGACGAAACACAGTAGCATCATGCTGCTATTTCACACTGGTATTGTTAGATTGTGGACTTTTGATGCTAATTACATTTCAAAGACTAATAATATGCTAATAGGGATTAGCATATTATTAGGGAGGTGGGGAGGGCGAAATATAATAAAATACAAAAGAAAAATATATACTATTAAAAGTATAAAAATAATATACTATAAACTGTCTTGAGTAATCAATCTATTCTATTAAATAATGAGTAAGGTCTCAGTGGGTCCCCAACCATTGGGGTTGATGCTCCAGCATCATTGGCATCCCTATAAATCTGCTGCATGGTTGCTAAGGTGATATTTGTTTAGAGGGTGTGTAATTATTCATTGTATAGACTGTATAACATTTATGCAACATTTTGACTAATAAAGATTGTATAGAGCTTGCATAACTATTCACTTCCTATGCAAGATTGTTTTTCTTAATAGACTACCCCAATAAAAAAACGTTCCGAAACTCCATCAGATACATTTGACTTTTGCATTACAATGACAAAAATTGTCATAAAATTTATGTTATTAACGATTTTATAACATTAATCACATATAAAACTAATGTTTACTAATTTTCAATTAACTTTATTTAGAAGGAGTAGTGAATTTTAACAAAAATACAGGACTTTTTCGTTGTAATTATTATCAACATATCGGAATGCACTTCGTCAAAGTAAAATGTCATTGAATTACAGAAATTCGTTATTTTCGTTTGGGTTTTGTTTAGAGTTTTTAACAATATTTAGTTAAAATAATCGTATTCTGTTTAAATATAACGCAATATTATAGCAATGTCAGGTAATATATTAAATGAAAAAACAAAATGTTTACATTCCGTTGTTGTCAAAAAGTTGAATCAGGCATAATAAAAGACAGGGACATTGTTTTAATAAATATATATATATATATATATATATAATATATATATATATATATATTTATTATATATATAATATAAAATATATATATTTATTATATATATATATATAATAGCAGAAAATAAATTAAAACTAGAACAAATGGTTGAGGTTCACGAATGGGCAAGAGAAGAACATGCTCTTAAAATGGAGCAATTGAAATTAAATATTACTTTATTAAAAAAACAAATAAAAGATCTAGATTAAATTAAATTGTTTTTTAGTACCTGAATAATTTAGAAATAATGATCAATAAATAATCTTCTAACTGTTTGCCCCAGCTGGTTTTCATTCCTCAAGGCAGAAACAAATTCAGGTGAAACGCCACGTCCTCTACCATCTTGTTTTATGTCGTCTTTTATTAAATCAATTATCTTCCTGGCGTAAACTTTTGTAAATCTGTATTTATTTCTGAAGTCATTGTCGTTTATCACAAATGGATATGCGCGATCATTAAACACTTATTTTTCTAGGCGCAAGATCCTCTTCTATGTCTAGACGGTGCAATAAATCAAAGTATTTTATGTAGTGGACTACAAAGATGGATCTTTTATAAAACTCAGAAACAGTGTGCCAACGTGAATCGAAAATTCATAATCAGCTGATATATTGAAATCCGCCATCTTGCTCTTATTCAATGGTTAAACAAGGGTCTTGGCCTGTGTAAGCCCTGTATAACTTATTATATGCACTAAAACACATGTACACAGGCTTTACGTCAAAAAAGTTTTTATTAGTAATAAAAATCTTATAAGTGATGTGTACACTGTTTATTACTAAGACTGACAATGTATAAGCTGGTGATACAACATTTCAAGTTTTGTGATGTCAGTGAAGCAAGTATTACTCTTTCTACATCTATAAACTTTTAATTGGCCTTCTGTGTTTAAGTTCTTTTACTCTTAACTGTTATGTAATAGCTGTAAGTTTACCTAAAAGTGTAAAATAAAATAAGATAAATAATGAATCAATCTGTTTGTGTCATTCTAGTGAGTACATGTGGGTCAAGTGGTTACTTGGGTCCATACCCGCTGGCTCCTTCGCTATTGACATTTGCAGGCTGAACACAAGTTTGTCTCTAGAGGTAAGTCACTTTCTACTCTTTCTGACATAGATTGAAGATGTAAATGTGTTTTACCTCAAGGAGTAATTACGTTTACTATCTGGCTGGAGACCGGATTGTAAGACGTGTGAGCGAAGCGCAGCATATTGTGCGCTCACTCGCACTGTTGTCATTATATACTAAATTGAAATAAAATGCTACATTTATTTTATCCTTATATTATTACAAATAAAAAACAAAAACTTGTTATATACAAGTAAATGTGAACTTTTATAAAGTAATAAGTTTTAACGATAAAAACATTAACTACTTTTATTATTTGGATAAACAACTACTAACTTCTAGTTATTTAATTATCAAATGACATAAAGGTTACAGATAAACTTATTAGCATTACATTCAATACAAATGAATATGTAATATCAGTAACATGTAGCTATTAACTGAACAATGCTAATTGTTGTTTAAAGTGTAGATACTAAGAGGAGTCGTCGGCGGAATCTTCGTTTAGGTGAGCCATTTACGATCACTTAATCGTAACACTTAAGCGAAGCGCGATACACCCCCTCACCCCACCCCACCTCACCTCGAGGATTTATCGATAACACGCGCTTGACGTGCACACTACTACGCAATACATGATGTACAACTCGGTCTGCAGCGAGATAGTAAACGCACTACAATGCCCTACATTTGCAATACACATCACATAGTTGTAGGGACCTGATGAGCAATAGGTTCAATAATTTGAGTAACAATAGTGCGCACAATGAGCATAAAGTTTGATTGCGCGCACGCAGGCAGCGGATGTCGACGCCGCCATCGACGTCATGCCCAGCTTTGGAACTCTGGTACCGTTAATCAAGTTGAACAATTAGGATAATATTTTACATTTGTTCATCCCACCCTTTAATATCTATTATAAGTTTATTTATTTATACATTTAGTTTTATTTGTTGAAACGTCGACCGGTTCGTATCAGACTATATCGTATGGGCCGGTCGACGGTATACTACGGTCAAAACACATTAGGTTTGGAGTTCAAGCTCAATATATACAAAGGCGTACAGATACTTATTAATGTAATAAATACAATATATCATTATATCATTAATTAGATTTATTGTAATAGGATTTGTAAAAGAAAACTATTGATGAAATTAATATATATATATATATATATAATTATAGTAAATTGTGTACAGTTTAAATGACGTCACGCGGACGTTGTAGCAAATTGCAGGCCTTGTGCGCTCCATTAGAGAGCCGAGAGATGAGATGGAATGTCTCGTTACCTGTATTCTAGATCTGCTGATCTCTATTTTCACCTTACTAAACTCAGCCGCGTAGTTCCTATATGTAAAGCCGGTATCCTGTGAGGGCGCAGTCCTTTCTTGAACCTATAAACGTGGCTGTACCACATAAAAACATAGAATAACTCGTTAACCGTTCAATTCACTACGCCGTCACAATATACCCATATAAATAGCAATAAACATAATAGAAGACTTACTGGTGATGAGGCGCTCCCAGTCGTCACGTGCGACAGCGTTATGATTCCTGTTCGAGTGTGTGTGGACGTCATGGGCGACAGTGTGTGTTTTTGGTTGTTACCCTCATATCTAATCAGCGAAATGTCGATTCGCTAAAATTTATGTCACAAGATCTGAAAGTCTTTCTGCATAATGTTTTTTTTTTAATTTGTTTTCGTTGCAATGCGCCGATAACCTTTTGTCCAGTTATTAAATTCCGCATTTCATTTAATATAACCAAACAAAATTTCGACACTTTTGCCCCACCCCCAAGACCATTATGGATCAGGGTCAGGCTTTGGGCTCAGTTCTCTACACAGGTACGTTCCGTATGAGACCTCGGACTCTTCACAAAGCATTGAGGGAGGCGCCGAGCCGAGAGAGGACGGTAGAGGTCTCATTGTCTTTAGAGAAAATAAATAGAATAGTTGCTCAGTTTTTAAACACTTTTTTCATAAATATGACCACCCACCCAGGAACTAAACAAATTCTTCTTTTTTCCGGCTAATCGGGCGGATTCTATAGATCTCTTGTAGCTCTATAGAAATATCATAAAATATAATTTCTTCCAGAGAACTATGGTCTGTTAGATAAAAATGGCAGCACAACGTGAAACCGTGAAAACCAGCTGTGAACCGGAGACCCAATCACATGTAGCAGTGCACGACATCTTGGGCCTCAGGCTGATAAGGCACGAGCGTCTTGTATCTTTGTTGACGTCACGGACCGCGGTCATCTCTTACCTTCAGCTGAACTGTGCCCGTTCGTCACACCCAATATTATAATGAATCATCCTCAATAGGGACCAGATGCAAGTCCTAGCGCTAACTTATTTACGCTGGCGATGTAAATACTACACTAACGATAGTCTTGCCCTAGTAAACAGGCACACTAACAAACTAACTTGTCACTGCGAGGCTCTACGCATGTCGTCTTGGCTCAAAGTGCGAAGAATTATGTGTCAAGTGCCTTAATGAGCATGCGGTGCGTTGCAGACGTGCGAGGACGTAACCAACAACTGCACCGGGGAGCTGTACACCATCTCGTGCCAGCTGAGTCCACCGTACGGCGTCTACAGTATCCGCCTGGAGCACCTGGACCCCTGGGTCTATGGATATATCGCCGCCAATAGCATACTCTCAAAATTTGGTGAGCTTTTTGTGTGATCAATATATTGTACCTTAAGCTCCTGTCTCCGCTGGGGAACGACCACGACCTCGCAGTACACCAACGTGCAATATTAACCGTCAACGTCGTCGTAACCCTGGTCGGTATGATGATCTGGCGACCCTTATTGCTGGTGACTGGTCGAGTCCATATAATAGAGGAGGGGTCAAGGACCTATATTTATTTTTAGTATGAATATATTATTTCTTGCCACTTGTCCTTTGTATATTGTGTGCTCGAACCTAGGCTGACCTAAAAATAGCATCAACGTCTTGTCTTCTAACCCAGGGCAAGGAGCCATATCTAGTCAACGTGACATATCTAGTGATGCAGCACGGACTCCCCCACTAACTGGATGTGAGGCATTCTATGTTAGTCCTCTGAGGAGTAAACCAGATGCAATGACTGGTAACGAGGCGTTGCATCTCGTTCCTCGGTGACAACGAAACGCATCTTGAACCATTGTGGAAGGTGTGTAGGAGTGATGGAGCTGCTGTCAGGTAATAACATTGTGTGGTAATGCAACACAAGCGTGGGTGAGTGCAGAGCACTGGGGCGTGGAGCAGCCGGTGCGGACCGTGAGCGGCACGCGCTGGGCGGCGCTGAGCGCGGCCGCGGTGCTGCTGCTGGCGCTGCTGGCCACACTGCTGGCGTGTCGCGGCAGGCTGCATGCGAGGCTGCGGCGCGCCATTCAACCGTACGTATGCAACATGCACGGGGGTCGTCCTCCGCTATATCAGCATAACGCCATTACAGATCTCAGGGATGAAGGCACATCTCTTTAGATTCCTCGCAGATTAACTTTACCACACACATTCAGTCCAATGTTGATATTGTTTTGCGACTGTAATCTAACTTCAATATCCGCTTTCTTTAAAAGCGGTGCCTTACGACATGTTCTTCCAAATAAGTTTGCCTCACATGATCGCCTTCTTATACATAGGTACATAATTATTCTTGCTGACACATCTCTCGACCCTCCAGCACCAAATACTTCCAAAAGAAAAGCTCGGATTCTTTGATCATTCACGTATTTTCTAGGACTCGTTCACCAACTTTATATGGGTATTAAAAAAACATAGGAGGAAATTCCAATATCAACTTGCAACAGATTAATCTGTGCAATTCCGAAGTATTGCTGCTAAAGGCCATGCGACGAGATATTGCTAACTTTACATAATGTCTATATAAAATGTCTACAATTAATTATAATGAACTTCATTTTAATATATAGTTTTTCTTAGTTACTTAGTTCGTGGCTTTAATCAGTTGAACGAAGTTCAATTCTTAGAACTTGAAATATAGTTAAGCCGAAAGAAAATGTTGTACTTTATTGAAAATATTTCTAATATTTATCTCACAATATCTATACAATTTATTTAAATATATTAGGTCTTTACCTATGAAATTGCCGTTCTTCAGTATTCAATTTCAAACCAAAAAAAAGTTTTGATTGGTTGTGAATTCTAAATTCAAATTTATTTTGTTTTAAATCATGACATGCTTTTTACAAAGTCAGTCTTTTTATTCATTATCTTTGTTTTTTCATTATGTTTGATGATATACGATACTTTAAAAAATCGTGTAATTATGGAACATGAGTTCCATCGTGGCATCAACGCGGCACAAACGGCAAGTCACATCAACAACGTTTACGGAGAGAACTTTACAAACGAATGCACAACCCGTTATTGGTTTGCCCGGTTCCGTTCTGGAAATTTTGATTTTAAAAATGAACCTCTTTGTCGTCCGGATACTTTGGTCAACAATGATGAATTAAAGGCGATTGTGGAACCTGATGATACTCAATCAACAGCCGGCAGCAGCTTTTCATGTCAACATCAAAACAATATTGGTCCATTTGAGACAAATTGGCAAGGTAAAAAAGCTCTATAAATGGGTGCCCCACGAATTTTATGATCGCCAGCGCAACGTACACGACAACGCGCGACCCGATAATGCACAACAGACAGTCTCCAAGCTGCAAGAGTTGGGGTTGGAAGCTCTCCCTCATCCGCCGTACTCACCAGACCTTGCACCCACCGCCTATTTATTTTTCCAAAATTTGACAACTTTTTTGCGGGAATAAATTAAATTCCCGAGAGGCATTACAAAATGCCTTTGAAGAGTTTGTTGCCTCCCGTCCAGCTGATTTTTACAAGAAGGGCATCAATAAACTACCACTGCGTTGGCAAAGACGCATCGATTACATGGGTGATTACTTTGAATAACAAAAACAAAAAAGTTAGAAAATACTTTAACTTATTTCATACAAAACGGCAATTTCATGGGTAAAGACCGTATATATATATATATATATATATATATATATATATATATATATATATATATATATTTTCATATAAAATTTCATTTATATATTCATTCATAATGAGTTGATTGTTACAGAAACGAGTCGGAGCCCGACGCCAAGGTGGAGGGCAGCTGCGTTCGAGTAATTCTGCTGTACGCGAGGGACTGTGCGCCCCTGGTGGAGGTGGCTCGACGTCTGGCGGCGCTGCTTCAGCACGTGGCGCCCGGCCGGGTGAGTGCACACACGCACACTTGTACTAGTTCAGCAGAAAGAGCACACAGTCACTTTTGAGTTGATACGATGAAGTGCGGTTTGTTTTATTGTATTTCTAAACATAAATTTTAATGATATATTTTCGTTGTAAGGTGACATAAGACGCAACTATGCGGAAAGTGCGTAAGTTACTGCTGTCGCAGGGGGTTCGTAGGACAATCCACCACCTCCCATGGCCCCTCCGACCCTCGGGTCGTACGGGCCGAACCGCGGGAGGACGCGCACGGTCTGGCTCCAAGCGCACCTTCCTTGACTGCCTATAAGTTATTTAGACCTGTTCCTTGTCCCCATTGTGCCGCTGTCCCCCTACCGGGCTGGACATGGACAGTGCAGTGCATCGCGGTGGTGTGTTTGCCTGCAGGTGTACGACCTGTACTCAGCGGAGGTGGCGGCGCAGGCGGCCAGCGCGCCCGGTGAGTGGCTGCGGGCGACCATGGTGCGCGAGGACGCGCGCGTGGTGCTGCTGCAGACGCCCGCCGCCGCATGCCTGTACGCCACGCAGCTGAAGCAGCGCGGATACACGCTCGCATGTAAGTATTGTGGATCAATTAGTTGTATCCGTATCGTAGGACTATCGCTACTCGTACCATTGTAAGTATGTGTATCAATTAGTTGTATCCGTATCGTAGGACTATCGCTACTCGTACCATTGTAAGTATTGTGGATCAATTAGTTGTATCCGTATCATTAGGACTATCGCTACTCGTACCATTGTATGTGTATCAATTAGTTGTATCCGTATCGTAGGACTATCGCTACTCGTACCATTGTAAGTATGTGTATCAATTAGTTGTATCCGTATCGTAGGACTATCGCTACTCGTACCATTGTAAGTATTGTGGATCAATTAGTTGTATCCGTATCGTAGGACTATCGCTACTCGTACCATTGTATGTGTATCAATTAGTTGTATCCGTATCGTAGGACTATCGCTACTCGTACCATTGTAAGTATGTGTATCAATTAGTTGTATCCGTATCGTAGGACTATCGCTACTCGTACCATTGTAAGTATTGTGGATCAATTAGTTGTATCCGTATCGTAGGACTATCGCTACTCGTACCATTGTAAGTATGTGTATCAATTAGTTGTATCCGTATCGTAGGACTATCGCTACTCGTACCATTGTAAGTATGTGTATCAATTAGTTGTATCCGTATCGTAGGACTATCGCTACTCGTATTGTAAGTCCGCTGTTTACCGAGGAGTGCAATAAAATTGCTAACACCAAGCTCCGTGTTATATATACACTTGTAATTTCGTGTATATTGTTTTTAGTTATTTCTACTTGTCTTCTTTCCCTGTTGTATATGGGACATTCTGTGATAAGGTGTATCACACTTTCCACCTTATCGTCACCACAGGCGCAAGCAGGGCTGGGGGCAGGGGGGGAGCACCACGCAAAGGTTTGTCAATAAGATTGTGAATGTTTCTAGTGGAGCAGCCGCTGCTGGGCGGGCGCGTGCTGCCGCGCTCCCCGCACTGTTCGGACGCTCTGCTTCAGCTGGCGCTGCGCATGCTGTGCGAGAGCGCAGCGCAGAGCGCGCATGCTGCCAGCTGGTACCCCTACAAGAAGTACTACGTCGCCGAGTGAGTTGTCCAACTTACTCATTCACCAACTACAACAATCATAAATGTTCGCAAAAAATCAGCTTGCGTTCGCGAACTCTCTGAAGGTTTAAGTGACCACGTTGAATCCTTTTCTAGCTACGGCATGAATTGGTCAGCCAGACCGCCGAGACACGGTGGCGTTGTAAAACTACAATTATATTTAAATATTAAACAATTAAGTGTACGTGGACACAGAAATACTTGGACAGGTGACCCTTATAACCGATCACGAGGATGCCATCTGGGTCCTCAAGGAAGGCGACGCGTTATGATTATTTATCGAGGAAGAATGTGTTTCAAGAGCCGCAGGAGTCACCGGCGGTTGTCCGCTTGGATGCAATGTCCTTATGGAATATATCTTTTGAAAACTAACTGAACACTCGAGCGAAGTACTCGTGCGTTCGTTCCTCGGCGACCCTTGCCAACGATACTTGACGAGTTATTTAATAAAAATCATGCTGCACAGCACTCGAGGTCACCGGGATCAAGAAGAGCGAGCTCCTCGTGCAGTTCACCTGAACTCTCAGCTTTTGTTGTTTACTTTATTTCGATCCACGCAGAAGATAGTATCTTGTAATCTTCTAGGAGCGGTTTAGGGTTTAATTTTATTATCACAGAACCCCAAGCCGATGGGACCCGCAGCCATATTTTTTTTATTTCAATTGCCTCACGAATCGTCCTTATGGGTTCAGTGTTCTTTTGCGAGGATTTGTGGCTGATGAATTTTTCAAGGAAAATGACACTGCGGGGTTGAAGATAACCTGAATGGGGGCTTGGAGAGCGGTACTCACTTGGAAACTTTCATTACAAAATATAAGTGAAAACAATTCCCTTTCCAGGATATCGGGGCTGGAAGCGGAGATGGTGCCCCTAGTGACCCCCCAGCGCCGCTACGTGCTGCCGGGGGCCGCCTCCTTGCTGCTGCGTGACTTGTCTCCAGACACGTCATCGGAGCTGCAGTCACCGGACTTGGTGGAGCAACTAGAGCAGTTCTCGCTGGCCGTGGACAGTCTGCTGGCCTACGTTAGAGAAAACCCCGATTACCTGAACGATGAACTAATCTTCTTATGAATGAGTTCGAGTCGTGCGCTGGCTTGGAGCTGTGTTTGGTGCATGGTGAGGGATGCGGGAGGGGTGGGGGCGAGTGCTCCACCAGCCGTGCCGTGCTGTGGCCCCGTCGGTACCTTTACACCCGTTGATCTGCAGTTTAGGTTAAGTTAATCGAAAGCTTTATAATTTAAGAGTTGTTAATATAGTTCTCGCAGGATTACATATATATATTACATATATATATATATATATATATATATATATATATATATATATATATATATATATGTAGGCGGTATCAATGAGAACACCTTTTCTTCGTTAAAAACTTCTTTAATATTTTTTTCTACCTCGTTACAATTATTACCCCCTCGTCGTCGTTCTTCCCTCCTACTGCCGTCCAAAGTGAGTGCCCCACTCTCAAGAACGCATGACAAAGATCACACTTCCTAATAACATCAGAAACTATATACAACTCGGCCGTATTGCTACTTGCAACTCTTGAAGCTATACTTGACCCTGGACCTACCCTAAGACCCTCACATACACAGTTAAATATTCATACAATCACAAAACCTAAAATTAACTTTAAACTTGAGACAAGGCATGAATCATATCGCTACACATTGTATCAGTAACATCGGTTGTCTCAACTGCAGTACAACATTACTATTTTTTTTTCATCTCCTTAACAATGCACCTAAACACAAAACATTATCAGCAATCAACAATGCTTGTTAGATAGATACTAGAACAGCATAACAACAAAAAAAAAAATACTATCCTCATTAATGTAACGTCTTACGAGTTGGTGACTCATTACCAATGAATTAAAAAGTACACCAGTGCAACACACAACACAGTATTCCTTCAGCTACTATACAATATATCTTCTTAAAACAACTTACTTTGGAAGAAACTGAGACCATTACACACAAAGGATAAATTGAATGAAGGCCTTCTTTTCATACAATCTGCAGCTGCTGTAGTTTTTCTGTCTTGTCCCGACTCCTTGGAGATTAGGTATGGTCCAAAAAAGTATAGTTTTAATTTTAGTGAATTTCAAAATTGGGTTCTTTGTACAGCCACAGCATCCACCTGCTTATATTTTACACCTTCCTTCCGTTTCTTATCGTTGTTCGTCCTTCTGTTTCCTTTCTGGATTTTTAATATCTGTGCTTCAGCTTCTCTTTTTAATTCATCTCTTTTATGCATAATTATTCCATCTTGCTTTCTTCTTCTATCTCCATATCTTCTTTCATTCTTAATTTTACTCCAGTTAGCAATTCAAATGGTGATGTATTGCCAACATATTAGTACCAATGAACAGGTTCTCCAATACACATCTTTGTTCATGTGGATATAATAATACAACTCATCCACTCCACTCGCCGATTGCCGGGGCACTCCAGCCGTGTTAGTGAGATGAGTTCTATTTCCTCGTACAGTTATGATTCTCCGTGTATTTCCATAATCTTTGTGGTGCAACCTCGACTTCTCTACAGTTTCCCTCGCGGTCACCGTCTGTCCTGTACAGAATAGAAATAAATCCGGACAAACTTGGTATTAAGCAATTACAGTAAATATGTAATTATACATTTTGTTGGCAGCATCCAAAGGTAGGCGAAATGGTCACAATGTAAGGTCTAGTGTAGTACTCCTTTTCTATAATGTCTGTAATCTTCTTTTTCCCAAAGTGACCTGTCCCATGAGCACTTTTAATAATTTCCATATCCATGGCTAACCTCCTTTCCACACCTTTATAAATAACCTCATTCTGCATACAATAGCTGGTATATGCTTTGCAGCCCGTCACTATTTTGAAGCGTTAGTATCTCCGGTACTTTTCACACCTTCAATGCCTACTAATGCTTCTGGTTCGTAACTGCAACTTTGTAGTTTTCCTGCTCATGGAGTAGGCTGGATGCAGCTGACCGCTGTCGGGGTGTTTTCGCATTGAAACTGCTGCATAGTCATAGTTACAGGCTAATGTGTTTTCTTCAGTCTCCATTTCTAAATTAAATATTTTCAAAACAGGTTCACAACATAATTTCAACTTTATTTCTTCAAAGGCTAGTTGTTACACATCTCCAAAATTAAATTCACATTTCTTTAGTAAATCAGTTAACGGTTTTGCAGTCATTGCATAATTTTGGATAAGTTTTCTAAAATATGAAGTCAGTCCTATAAAGCTATGCACTTCTTTGAAAGTGGAAATTTCATAACGGCCTTAGTCTTCTCAGTTGATGGTTTAATTTTTCTATCATAAATATGATGTCCTAAATATTCAGCTGATCTTTGTAATAATGTTGACTTCTTCCAGTTTATTTGCCCATAATCCGCAGCCACCTTCAATACATCGTTGAGTCTTGTTATTCCGTCTTCCTCATGTTCAGCAAGTATAGTTAAATCGTCAATAAATATCAACACAATTCCTCTTCTTATTAAATCTACAAATATGATGTGAATGTAACGTGTAAAGTTTCTCGGACAGATGGAAAGACCAAACGGACTCCTCAAGAACTCATATTGACCTTCAGGGTTATTTATCACGAGTTCTGCATACTTCATAGACTGCTTCAGTCGCTAAACGGAAAGAAACATTTTTCAAGTGTAAAGTACTAGAAACTTTCACTTTGCAAATCTGTCTACATGATCTGAAGCTGATGTTCATCCTTCCCCGTCTGGTGAGTGATGTTCCTGTAGTCCACGCACCACTCATCAATTTGCTGTTTTACCACCTTCTGATCTGTTATTGCTAATCTTCTAGGCCGCTGTGTCACAGGTATGTCATCTTTCAACTCAACCGGTGCATCCCTGTTGTTTAAAGGCTCGTAGTTATTGATAATATCTTGCGCGGCTGGGTCGTTATCGTCCTAACAGGAATATAAACAAATATAATATTGGTATGATTCTGATGATGATAATATTGAGGTCTTATTTGAACTGAACCCTCATCAGTAGCAGTGACAGTAGCACTAGAAATGGTTGATCTAAAGTAATATGATACGGCACTACACGTGTGGGATGTATGAGAAAACTAATTCTGTAAGTGCGAGGATCAATAACTGAACATATCTGACAGGATCCCACACCGGTTAACAACATTTTCTCGTCGTATTCACGACTTTAACTTCGAAAACAACTCAGTTGTTATTAAATTTATATGATTCCCTGTACCAATGAAGCAATTCGTTGCCGCTGCCGCTCGCGTCGCCGCCACGTGCACGTGTTAAGGTCGCATCTTGTCACGCGAACATGTATTTGCTATAGGACCTTGGTGGGCACACTTATAGCAACGTTCAATTGATTATTTCAGCTCGGATTCTATTGATGTCGGCCTCACCGACTTATCATGTATTTTCATATATTCCTTCGTCTTGTGTTTGAAACTCTCATACAGGTTTCTCTGGTCGCGCCGGATACCTTGTCACTCCGTACAACATTAGATTGTTTGACTCATAACCGTGTGCTCCATGTGTGATGTATCGGCTGGACACGTCATCCGGCAACTTATCCGTCTCATCGTCAACTCTCTCATTACCAACTTGTACCGACTTTATGTTTCATTCCACTGCTTCTTCCTCTTACTCATCATCTCATGCATCTGTTTTCTGCTTCTGGAAAATTTTTTGATTAGGGCAACCTTCCGCTCGTCATATGATCTGAAAGCATTTTCCGTTCTCAACCATAATTCCGCAGTGCCAGATAAACAAGGTCCTGGTGTTGGCTCCAAGCAAATATTTCAGCATTATCCTCCAAGTCCTGTGGCCACTTTGTCTGAGAATATGTCACGTCATCTCCGGTAAACTTTGTTAGTGAATCGTAAAAAACGTTTTAACGTATTGCTCAACTTGCCGACGCCATCGTAAACAAATTGTAAACAGTTTGTAGTCTTTGCATTGAAATTTCGTACTTTCAAAAATACCGTTGCACCCCGCACCACGCACCCCGCGCCCCGCCACCGCTTATTTCACTAAACCCCGCGGACCGACGGACGTGAAATTTGCAGTTTTCAATGAGAACAGCTTTTCTTCGTTAAAAACTTCTTTAATAATTTCTCACATCCGGGGTAGCCATTACAATTATAACCCCTCATCGGCGTTCTGCCCTCGTAACTAAAACAGCGAACCCTTGTAAACGTGAAGCGATATCTCACACGTTTACACGCTGAACAAGAGAAACGTTAAGATGAACATAAGATTACATGTTAAATATAGATATGCAACGTTAGTCATGTACGAGTATATAAGTAAGTTAGCTATGGACACCAGTTTTTGAATATGTACACAAAAAAAACCTTTTAATGTTATTGAGAATCGAAGTCGCGCAATGTTCATAATATTTTCGACAACTTTACTGAAACGTAACTTATAAATAAATGTTAAAACGCATTTAGTGCGCTACGTACCGGCCGGGTATACAAGTAACGCTACACACGGCGAGCACGTGTGTGCACTAGGCTCAACTGATTCTAATGTTCGACGAACAAACTTATATTATTTTTATATTGCCCACGGACTGTCTCGGACTGGTGTGCACTGCTGGCCGCACGATACGTCTGCAGTAGCCCGAGGGTGACAGACAGAGCGCAAGTGGCAGGGGGCCGGCCATACAGCTCGCAGAACTGACCGATGGGGAGGAAGGTTGTTGAGTGCCAGCCTCGGACTGAGGCGCGGGCCGCAGTAGATGCATGACGGGAAGTCGACGGCTGACGAGGACTTCAGTCCGTGCTTTGTGGGCCTTTGTTTTTAGAGTGGGGAAATGCCTACACACAACCCGCCCGAGGACGGGTTATGTGAAATATATGGGATTTTAATGGGTGCGAGTCCGACATAACTTATATCGGACTCGCACCGACTAAAACCGCCACCAGTGCTGTCGAGGGGTCCCGTGACTTCCGTAAGAAACGCAACTGCAACCCCCCTGGGCTCCGCTGGGATAGCCCGTCCCGAGGGCGTGCGTGATGATCGCACCCCCAGAATACCACTCGGTGCCGTCGTCGCCGGTGCTCGGGATCGCTATTACTGGACGGTCGCAGTCGTGGGGGAGGGGAAGCCTACGTAGAGTAATGAACTAGTAATGAACGTGTTGGTGGGCTGACGCACCATCCGATGTGGCTTCCCAAATATACCTTGCATGGTGCCTAGCACTCGTGCTATTGGCAGACAATATTCCTTTTGTGTAGGAAGAAGCGAGCTTCCTCATGATCGTAATCTAACGGAAATGAGAAGGGTTTCGTAAGTTTAAAAAAAATCGGTTTAGTTATGAGTTTGCGAAATACCAGGTGCTCGGCGGTGCAGGAAAACTTCGTGAGCAAACCTGCAGGCTTAAGGAATAAATACCAAAAAAAATATTTGGTAGACGTGAAATCCGCCGGCCCATAGTGGAGTCGCGTTTACTATGCTTCCCAGCAGTGGGGTCTGTATACTGGGTGCCCGTAAGTAGCACGACAAACTCGAGCGTCACCTTACGTTAATAAAAAAAAATACTTTCGTAAAAGTGTTACCACTTTTGAGATATTAAGATTTTTCATTCTTTCCAATAACAAGAAAAAAGTAATCAATGTTACAACTTTGTGAAATCTTTAATAAACCGGTAACTTATTTCTGCAGTATGCAGCAGCTGCTACTACTACTTACTACTACACTACACTACCTTTTTTTTCATCTCGGAGGCAAATGTTACGTGCACATTGTATATAAGCTCTAACTTGTATCCCGCTGCCTACTTTAAACCTATTTTTTTTAGAACGACGTATTAAACTAACCGACGACAATACGACAAGTTCATGTGATATATTAAATCTTGACATTTATTATCTATAGCCTTACCATGTTGTTTATATATAAAAAGTATATTAGCAATACCTCGTTTTGTAAATATATCTTATTAACCTTTATATGTAATTAAAAATATAACAGAGAAGAATTATGATATAATATATCCTTTAGAATATTCAATCCTTTATTACTGATAACGAGGCATTCGTCTCGGTCCTCAACAACGCATCAACATCAACACATTGTGATTCCTTGTCAAGGAGGAATGTAGCTGTGGTCCATGAGGTCAAAAAAACTAAATATCAAGTATAAGTAATATTCACGTGTGTTATAATAATAATTTGATTGAGTCCATGAACATTGAAATGAAATATAAATTAAACTTAAATGTAATGTGTAGTTTGAAGATGTCGTTTTAATTGTTCTGTTAATGAAGCTGAAGTAGAACACGTCGAGCGCCTTGGACGCACGTGTGCACGCGGAGCGCCGCTCTACCATTTACTATTGTTACTTCTCCTGTCCAGCTCATACCACATTGTGTACAATTCATTGTTACTGTTACCGAACATTTTGTTCAAAATGTCGCAAATATATATATGTCGTAAATATAAAAGTTTTAACGATGTACAAAAAAACTTACTGTCAGGTGTAAATTAAGCATCAAGTTATTTTTAAGTATATTTTAAGAAGCTAGAAGTTAAAGTTTATCCAGATAACTGTAAACGAAGGTAAATCGTATAAATTCCTTATTCATTGTTTTGTGTAAATTGTTAAAACATAATGTTGTTCGTTGTACATATAGTTTAGTTATAGGTGGTAAGTTGGTTGGGCGGACGGTGACCACCGGCGGCCAAAGGTTTTTGTGTGCTTTCTCGTCACAATTTATAATAAATGTTATTTTCGTTAACCGGTGTCGTCGTACGTCATTTGCCCTTCCCTCCCCCCGGTCCCCATCCCCCCCTTGTCCTCCTGTGTTGGTTACGTCGAGCTGTGCCTTACGACCGTTTTATTTTTCAATGTGATCATTTTTGTATTTTAAATATATATATTTGTGGTACGTGGTAGGTAGCTCGAGAGTCTCACAGCAAACCAAATTCGTTTCCCGAAACTTGCAAGTGTTAGAGATGAATAAAAATACGAATACGCAGCGGATCAACGTGGCAACACCCGCTGTCTAGAGGAGGCTTGTGCCCAGCAGTGGGATCTATATAACATCCAGGATAACAAGCAACAACAAGTGTTGTCTAGTGGCTGGCATACACTGCTAAATAATAAATATTAAACTGATTCGTAATTTAATTTCATACATTTTATTGTATGGAGTGTTACAAACGAACTAATTGAGTATTCACCCGCTAGTAAGCGATTCCTGCGGCGCGTGACGTCCGCGGTCCACATTCAGCCTCAACACGGAATTATAATGCAGATGCTTTGTCACCGCATGACGATGAATGCCTCGGCACCAGTAATAGTTACTGGATGCCGACACTCGCTATTATGCTATTTTAAGTTGGTATCCTATGAGGGCGAGCTTCATCCCGGTCGCTGATCGCTCATGACTAACTCGCCGCCGCCAGAAGCAAACTGCAGCCTCGTAAGTATAAAGTACATACAATATATTTGGTTGATCAGAGCTTCAGGCCGCATTATTACTTATCATAAGCCAACACTCAACAAAATGTATGGGTAGATAAGTGGCACATTCGATTATCTCTTACTCCGAATCCTGCATTGAAAAACAGAAAAATTAAAAAATATTTCAAAGTGCCGAGACCCTGGGACAATCTGTCAAAAGAGGCCGAGAGACTCGAGAGTCCAACCAGTGAGGAGTTTCAGACCAACCATCATACGAACAAGACCTGGCTGTATGGACTAAAGTCCTTTGCCTTTCCATTAGGGATAAACTAATATCATCATCATCGAGAGACTCGAACTAGAAATTTGTTTGTTTCATTGATATCATCTTTTTTTTCTTTAATTATGACAAAATTCGGTAATTTACATTACTTGTCATAGAGAACCTTGATCATAGAGTATTCATTATAGTTGATGTAAAAATTATTTTTGAAAAAATATATATTAATGAACAAATTTTCATGTTTTTTTATCATAAAGTTGAATATGAGAATCAAAGTCGAAAATACAATTACGCTTCACGAAGCACTATTAACTATTTAGGACATAGATATAACATCCTCATTGTTGTTCATTAGATAAAAAATAAACGTATTTTTACGGATTGGTTCTAAAAGATATCTAAAAATTTGAATATGGCGGCGCGCGGGAACATGGCCGCCCACCGCCACACCGGCCGGCGCGGTACGTCGTTTTGTACGTGACCGGTTTGTTTGTATGCGCACGTTAAGTGATTGCTATATTATTCATTATCCAACAATGATACAACTCGGGCTGCATTTAGTACAAAATAACTGTAGTATGTTTTAGGTGTTCATTTTTATTTGTTTTGCTGTAACCCAAACCAAAAAGCAATTTGACGTTGCAGCAATTCAGATGATTACCGAAAGACCTTGGTAGATACGACTACGTGTATATGTATTTCTTTAAAGAAATAAATGTGAGTTTATCATTACAACAGCTAGTGCTTGCAGTTTGATTCGTAAACTCTTCCAAAGCTTCCAACAATTTGCAGCCGTGTCTGCATGTCCATAGGATCGTAACATGCGCAACTTTTTATCAGCGACACATTATCAGCTCAGTGTTATGTAACTGAAACGTGCGCTATCGCCGTCCCTGTCGCCGGCGAGCGGGGCTCCGCGCGCCACTAGAGCGGGACGCACGATATTGCATTAAATTTCGATCCTATTCTGAAATGTTTTGTCCAATCGCGTCCGATCTCTACGTGTTCCGGTTCTTTGTCATCAATGGATTGCCGGGCGAGTCCATTTCGAGTGGCACTTGTAATGCTTTTACGCTATATTTGGACTATCTCGGGTCCCGTGAATAACTTCGAGGAATGTCCTGAGATATTCGCTCTCCGCGGGCCGACATATTCCGCCGGGAGGAGTGGTATTCGACGCGATCGCTCATAAGCCCTTTCGGCATTAATGAGTCGCGCCCACTTCAGCTGACTGCGTCGTACGCGAGGCTACTCCACAAGACCAGTAGTAGTCCGGCGTCCGAGCGAGGCGGTCGTGTCGCGCGCGCGAGTGATATGCAGATATGTTATTTAGGTTTAAAATGTTTTTAGAACGTTCGCCATAGGCGTGAAAGCGTCCAGATCGCGTAATATCCGCGGCGGCACCTCGACGGAGCGCGGGCGGAGGTGCGCGGGCACGGGCGGAGCGAGCCGGGCACAATAATGCTCAAATTCCTGACTCACAAGCTGCGGACGCATTCTTTGAATGAGGAGAACGTTTCCGAGAAGGTGGGTGTTGGCCGGCGCTGCGCCGCGAAGGTCGCACCGTCACACCGCCACCAGAAAATGGCCGCTCGCTCCGCGAGAACAAAGGAGCGGAACGAGCGCCGGCTCTCGGCGCGCCCACCGATCTCGCCGCGGCCGGAGTGCGCTAGCTCTGGCCGCGGGGTGATCAAGGAGGGTGTCGGCGGTGTGCGTGGCCACCGGGCTGAGCTGGTCTGCTTGTTGTTGCAGGTGGAGGAGCACGACTCCGGCACCGAGTCGGACGACGAGGCCGAGCGCGCCGAGTCCGCCGACACCGGTGAGTGCACGCCGGTCGCAGCCCGGAGCTTCGTTCAAACACTTAAAGCACACACAACTAACGCGAGACCTATTAGAATGTTATTACCATAGCCGCCCGCCTGCCCACCGACGTCGGAGTCTCATTTGTTGTCACCGGAACCGGTCTTTCTCCGACATCATTTCGGTTATGCATTAGCTCGGCGTTTTTAGGGCCGTTTCTTTGTTCATCCTCGGTGACCTTGGCGCGCGACCTTGAACCTACACCGCTGTTGTGGCAGCGAGGTGTACGCGGTGGACATCAAGCGACGTGGAGTGCGCCGAAGTTACGGGAAATGTCCCGCCGGCGTGCGTGGACCTTCAGACGTGTTTTGTTTTTGTATATTGTACACACAACCAAGGAAGAATTCTCAATGAAAATAAAGGATTGTGTCGCCGTTTTGTGAGTATCGATTTGTAACTAAAAATAAATATTATAACACGTTACGTGCGGCCGCGCGGGGCGGGCGGCGCCCGCTGGGTGCAGCCGACCTTGGGTGATCAGCTCTGTTAATTTTTTGTACCTATCTGTATATCAAAACTAATGTGTGAGTATTGTTCACCGTCTGGGGTGGTGTCCTCACGCACCCAGCTGTCTGCAGGCTCTTGTACAGCGCAACGTTACTTTGTAAAGATTGCTAGTACTGCTGTTAACGTCCCAATGACTCGTGCAAGCTGGCTGATGCTCGCGCTAGGAGATGGATCACGAGAATAGTTGAATGGCTTTGAACGTACACCCTGTGTCGCAGACCGTACCCTAAACTTCACTTTCACACGGTGACTCTTCGCGTAGTGGTGATAGTAAAGTAAGCTCGTACAGTGGTGGAGCAACGCTGGAGTTTGTGTTTAGCCGCAGCATGAATAGGTATAACGCTGCTGTGTTTTATCTGAGGAGTATAGGGATCGGAAAACTTATTGCCATTGACGAGATACTCCAACCCAAACGTCACGGGTGGCAGGGCATCTGCATTACCATACTGATAATGAAATAATAAAATAACTTAAATCTGAGAACTCGTACGCAATATGCGATGGCAATAGATAAGGTTTTTACTGTGATTTGTTGTCATTGGGTGTCCCACATGTGCAATCTGCACAGATCACCGGTGGGCAGTACCACGCCCACGTTTGTACCGATAACGAAACTTAAAAGCAGATGACAGGCAGCTTCCTAAGGTCTGGAAGGGAACCGTCGTCTCCGGCTCCTCACTCTCCGCAAGCCTTGTTAGCTGCTATTCTGGAGAGCATAGTCCTCAGCGAGTCGTACTATTGGAATGGAATGGCAATCATAATATCAAAAACAAACCGGTCGTAAATAAACAGCTGAGCGAAGTCTTGGCGTCTTTCTTAATGATATATATAAACATATATAAATATATATATATATATTTATATATATATATATATATACTACTCCTTTTCTTGTATTCGAATCGCAGTTACTATAATTGTTACAAAAATTAAGTCTGGCTAAATATATGTTCAAAGACACACTGTGTCAGCAGGCAGCGGAGTTTTTTTATTTATTTATTCCGAGAAAATATACATAAGTAAAATATACATGAATTGACCTCACCAAACTGCAGACGATGGGCGGAACCACTCTGAGTACAATCTTAACTTCTCTGATGCTTTAAATAATTACAATTCACTGATAACATAATAACATATTTATTTCTTATTTTTATATATTTTTAAATCACTCCT
The DNA here is from genome assembly GCA_029286865.1 of Teinopalpus imperialis. Lineage (NCBI taxonomy): Eukaryota > Metazoa > Arthropoda > Insecta > Lepidoptera > Papilionidae > Teinopalpus > Teinopalpus imperialis. Next base: position 368,444 of record JAGSMU010000013.1, read on the forward strand.
ATGCACACAATTTCTTAATTTTTTACTGTTCTAAATAATTAAGATTTTAATGAAGATACTAAATCAATGTTTTAATAAGCACAGTTTAAATTTGTTTTCAAACACATTTTAAAATCTTTGTGGTAGGGGTACGACCAGGGGGCCCGCTAGTAGGGAGTGCAACGGCGCTGCTAGCACGATGTCGGCTGCAATTCCGCTGTACCCCGACCTCTGTGGACGAGGAACGTCAACGTCGACAGAGGGGGGCGAATATGAACCGAGGGCCCCTCTTAGGTGTGAGACCTCGGCTCGGATCTTTTAGGGGCGGGGGGTGGGGTGGCAGGTCGATTTAAAAGCGGCCTAGAACACTAGTATTTTACTTGTAGGCTGCTGAGTTCAAACCCCGCACTCGCCGACGAACACGGTGTTTTTGTGCGCAACTGAATTTGTGTTCGCCCGTGTAGAGACCTGTCCTTGGCTGACAGTGCGTCGCCAGGCAAAGTCAAGATGTGTTTAAGGCGTCTTTTGTGGGGGGGGTGGGGGAGTAGGCACCTGCAGCCACCACCAGTGGATTAGGATGGTCTTTTATTTTTTTCCAAGAACAGTAATTTGTCCGTTCTTACTCGTTTATATGCAAAGGATGTTACTTCACTTTTATTGTAAATCTACAAATGTTTGTATGCGATGTAACGAACACCATCGGTATTCCATCGGTTTTCTGATCTTCCACTGCATAAATTACTGCCACGTACAGAATACCAGCATTTCGCTGATGAGTGAGTCTAGGGATCCAGCATAAGGATCTTATTACTGGTGAGAGGTGACAACGCTTGTGGATTACATTTCCTTATCGATGGTGAATATGGGCGTTACGTGGTTCAGGAATGATGTGTTTGATTGCTGTCCAATACAATTATAAAAAAAAGCAACTTAACATGTTTTCGATTTTTTTTTACATACATATTCGGACATGCCTCCTAGGTTTCCTCACGAAGTGTTCCTTCACCGCCGAGCACTTGCATATATTTTACAATGTTCATCGCTCAGATTCATGATGGTTTGGTGGACACTTGGGGCCCTTGTCTGGACCCTCCTCACCCCCTCACCCCCCGTCGTCACAATCGTCGTCGTTATTCTAAAAACATATCGACGTAACGACACGGAATTAGAAATGCTCTTGTGAATATTTTCCTTCGCTGGTGCCAGCGCCACCGTGACCGCGGGAACCGCCTGCGCCTGGGCATGCACTTTTGGGGTCTGTCTTATAAGAGTATAAAGCGAGCACACTCACACATTCATTCTCGATAAGAACTCATAATGCAGATACGTTGACACTTGTGAAGTTGTGAGCTTGCACAAATGCCTGGTAAGCAGTAATAAGGCTTTGTGTTGCTATTTCACGTTAGAACTGTATGATGGCGTGATTGTTCCTGTTCGAGCGGTCGACAGCAAGGTCAAGACGAAGGAGTAACAACATAATGTGCCTGTGTTTCGTATGGACGGCGAACAAATTACCGGTAACGTGGCATTCGGTCACAGTGTTCAGGGATGACGTGAGCATCTTGAACGTTAGTTGAGGATGGATGCCATGACCCAATAAACCAATAACTCCTCGTTTGGGTCTGGAACCTCGGCAGCAGCCAGGACTTCGAACAGCGCTGTACTACCGGTTACGTAAATAATTAATATGACTGAGCCTGCCGGAGTGCGTGCGCGTGCCTCTCTGTCGCCCTCACCGCCTACGCGTCTTGTTTATTCATCTGCAGTCGAGGAGTTCAAACTTTAAATAAACTTATATCAATAAGTTTTGCTCGTTCACTTTAATGTCAGGGTAAATCCCTGCCGCTGCGGCTGCCGTGTGGCGAGTCCAGGATACGATTCCCAGCCGAGGAACAATATTTGTGTGTCACAAGTATGTACATGTCGAGTCCCTGAAGCCGCATTACATCGGGACAGGGAAGGGAGAGGAGTGAGTGCTTCTGTATTTGCTCAAATGCTTACGCCACTATACAATATTTTGCGCAGTTGATGAATCTGGCAATAACCAGGAGACGTCGCCAACAGTTTCTAGGATAACGTCACATTTGACTGAGGTATGCGGAAATACGATACCTGACCTTGCCTGTTTGTTTTGTTCTGGACATGGTCAAGTCTTGTAAGATTTAGTTGTATGGACTTTTCTCGAATGATGTCTTTTCCTTGAAATATTCGCATGATATTCATTACCTGTCCAATATTCAGATTACTCACTCACTCAGGTGGTAGAGTCGTGCTCCAGCTTCTTTCTTGCAATAGCATGAATGGGTCGGCTCGGTCGGGGCAAGATCATACATGAACAGACTTCAGGGATGTCCGCATGTGCTTGAATCTTAGTTGATCTAATAAGATAACATATAGACTTCCTATATATGATATTCAAGAATATAATATGACTCGTTGGAATAATCCGTTGAACATTATACCGTATATAAATGTAAACACGGAGTGCAGTTGAAAAGTTTATCGGAGTTCAGGTTGCTTTATCAGCAGCGGGAGGCCGCGTGGTCAGGTCTTCACGTTTGGATATTGTTATTTAACTGCTAGATCACCTGACGATGCCCGGGTCCATGTTACTCTCTTCCCCACACCCTGGGAACTTATTCAGCATTGGAACCGTCACCATCCACGTGCTCCGATTGTAGCTAATCTTTAAAATAATAAATAGTAGCAAGTGAAAATTTACTGCTAAATGATTGTAAGCAACAAATTTAGCAGCAAGACAATTACTTAGTAAGATAATCGAGCTGAAACAAAATGTAACGCTGTGAACAGCTTCATAAGAAGTATGAACCGTGTGGAGACGTCTTACAGTTGCAATTCATGTGCTTTCGTCGGAGTGCATCCGGCGACCTTGAATACCATTCACGGTGCTGCATATACACTTTGTGTTGAGGGTGACGAACGAGACAAGCGGAACACAGTTGACCTGACGGTAAATGTTCCTGCCCCTGGCACATTCACCTTCGATAAGAATCGTATTGGCCTAGGGTCTGGTCTGTGAAGCTCACGGTCGCATCCAAATTTAATACACCATTCGCTTGTGTGTTGAACCATCTAGCACAAGCACGAGCACTAGCAATCATTTAAGCTTAGCTATATTGTTTGCATTTATAAAAGCTCTCCGGATCCCTATACTCACCAGACGAAATGGCGTTTCACGTTACAATTCTGTGAGGGTCCCGGTCGGTCGGTCCGACAGTCTATCAGTTAGAAACTAAATGATAGTGACTCCACCACTGCTGTCGTGAGGAGTCGAGCATGAGGAGCAGCCATAAAGAGCATTGTTGCACGACGCGTTGTGTTCGCGGTGGCAGGTCGTCGCGAAGTCTGCCACCGGCCGCTGCCGTCGCCCGCGTTGCCAACTTTTCCACCGCCGCAGTGATAAGAGCTTTGATTAGAACAAAACAAGTGTCGAATGTTATTCCAGCGCAGATAACAACAACAACATGACAGATATGACGCCAGGAGAGAGCTGATAACGGAGCTGCCTCGCGTCGGATTAGCTCGAGTCCAGTTCATAAGGCGTTGTGTGATATTTGTTTTTTTGCTTTAATATATTTCATATAATTTATTGTGCTGTGTGTGCAAGGAGTACTTCGACACAGAACACCAACGTACGGTGGCACCGTAACGTTTCATAACTGTGTTTCGTATGGTGAGCGTCGAGATCTGAAGACCTTTCTTACTGGACGAGGCATTCCATCTAGTCGGGGACGACAACTCATCCGCGTTATGATTCCTCACCGAGCATGGAAGTGAGTAACATTAGGTGGACTGTGTGCTCTTTTGGCACATTTGATTGATTTTTTTTTCGTTGTTATAATCACAGTGTCAAGTGTCAATCTGCCACAGTGGTGACCGGCGATGGTGCGGATCTATCAAATAAATGTTTAGACGCATATCGCCGACCCAAAACAACGCATTGCTTAGCTGAAGTGACATTTGGCTAGTCATGCAGCTTGTAGAACTGGTGGCACCTTGAGGCAACCTCGTATATATCGTCGTGTCGGACGACCTATGCCGGTGTGCGGGGACTCGATGACTGCTGGTGGCCCCAGGCTCGTGTCCTGGCAGTCCTGGGGAGGCCTGCGTTCAACGGTGGATTGTTCTGATGATAATGAAGCTGAGTCATGCAGTAGTACTAAACAAATATAGCACCAGTTCTATCAATTAATTAAAACAAATTCCTTGAATTGTTTGATTTCATATAAGTATTAATAAGTAGATCATGTCATTTTGCTCATGTAATCGTTCACCCACGAACATTAATATAATATTATATTAAATGTAAATAACGTTATAGGTATATTTTGACTCGTGTACTATATCTTTTTGTCCACATTGTGGTTTTTGGGGACGCGGTTTAATGCGGAGCCTTTCGAAGTTTCTTTCATTTCGTTCGTTAATGAACCAGCTTTCGTGAATAGGTAAATGTGTTCTGAACTAACTTGCTTCCTTCATAAGCGACGACGGTTATGAAACCATTATTTTATAGTAATGATGGTGACAAACTAGCACACAGACTGATGGCAGGTGATGCCGTCCACATCCATGTTCAACACGGAATCGGGCTGCATTGTCGCCCCTGAGGCCTGATATAGAAATCTTTAATCGTTATCTTCACTTGGGTCTGGAGCCCCAACACTCTCCAGATGAAACACAGCAGCGTGATGCGATATCACCTCCGCAGAATATATGATAGTGCCGTTAGGGTTGAGGTCACCACACAGCGGCAATCGATGGCAAAAACAAACCACTAAGTGAGCTGAATATAATTGTGGTGTATGTTTATTATGCTATAATATGTTGCGACATATACCGATATAGTAGAGACATAAAAGCAGTTTCGCGAAAAAACTATTACTAAATGAAACTTTTTTTTTGAATATAAAGTAAATAGCAATTGTCGATCCTTTCCCTAGCAAGAATGAAGTGCTCGGTGCGGCCGTCCGTTATCTTTACCGGCAGACAAACCCTCGCACGCGTGTGGCCGTCAGCTCTGCAGGATGTGTATGATAAGACTCATTTCATCTTACACGCTGTCCTTTAGACTCTCTGTAGCAATTTGTTAACAATGGGAGAGGGACGCTACAGTGCAGTGCTTCTGGCTTCAGCATCAATGGGTAATGATAAAATAGCATAACGCTACGGTGTTCTGTCTAATGAGTGTTGAGATCCGTAGACCCTTTTTTTTCATTGAGAGTAACAAACTCACACACTTCACCTGATAGCAAGTGATTATTGCGGCCTATGACATCTGCATTCATCCTTGACAAGGAATCATAATGCAGATGCGTTGTCACCCTTGAGGACTGAGATGAAGTGCCTCGTCACCAATAATAAAATCTCCGGATCCCTGCATTCATAAAACGAAACACAGCAACATTATGCTGCTATTTTACGCTGATATTCTGATATCGGGTGTGATCCTACCCCGGTCGAACTGACCTATTCATTCTGCAGCTAGAAACAAACTGTAGTGTAGCTCTACCACTATCGAAAGCCTTATTACAACGCGTCATTTGTTGTGGTGTAGAGGTCATTATCGTCATGGGGCGCAGTCTTCTCTTACCTTCAGGTGAACTGTGCTCGATTGTCACCCTCGATACAATAATATTCCTAATCAAGATGACTCCCTCGCCTGTGGGAAGCCGAGGACAGCCGTCCACAACGTTGCTAATAACTTTATAACTGATAGAAACAACCTCGTAGTCCAACAGGTTGTACTAACAAACTCGAGTTATTTCACACAACGTTTTAACCGGATAATGTTAATTTTATTACGTAAGCATCTTTTAATTTGTTTCTTAATGCGATACGTACTTAGTGCGAGCCGTGGTAGCTCAGTGTGCAAGTGCTCGCTTTTAGTTCACGATACCGAGTAACCGAGTTCGATCCCGGTGCCGGCACCGACGGGCCTTGTGAATGAAACCCTCGTGAGGAACGCCACCCTTCCTCGCACACCTAGATAAAGTTTAAACTAACGTTATTTGCATTCCGTCTCAATATGTGGTGATTCAGAAGGCATCGTCTAAATAATAATTTTTAATCAAATCGTGTTCCTTTGTCGCTGCAAGTCAGAACATGTTTATCGCGAGTAAGCTTCTTCCGTGGAAGTACCTGTGTGTATACATATATATCAATATATATGCATATATATATATATATATATATATATATAATTATAATTATATATATGAACGAATACACCTACAACATCTAGTCTTCCGTAAAAAAAACCATTAATTATCAAATATCTAGAATAACGTTAATCTAAATGATGTTTTTGTGTAATATTCGTTTTAATTGATTAATAATGTGCCTTTAGACATTTGTACTGGTTATGTTATTTTATTTTGTTATGTACTGTGGCACACATACTATGTTTTGTTTAATACATCGCGTTGTTTTGGTGTGGAATATAATAGTAAGCTTTCGGGTTTCTTTTCTTTCGTTCGTCAATTGTTAAATCTTTGGTAAACACTTGCTTGCTTTATAAACGGCGACGTAATGCAAACAAGTTTTTAAAGTAATGACGGCGAACAAGTAGCGCACAGTTGACCTGATGGCGAGGGTGCGTGCCGTGACTCCATCCAACCGCAACAAAGATTCAATATGCGTCGTCACTCCTGATGGCTAAGGTGGAATTCCCCCTCACCTGCAGTTGGGTCTCCGGATCCCTCACCCACCACACGAAACACACGCTGGTATTCTGAGAGTGCTTAGTCTTTCCACCATTTGTTAGACGTAATCCACCATGATGTACCAAACAAAAGTCTTCGTGGAATTCGGCCACGAAGAATGTCTTTCTAAAGCGATGCCTGTGTGGCGGCGAGGGCCAACTGTGTAATGTTCTACACACACGGCGAGGGCCAACTGTGCACATGCGAGCTGTTTGTCCAGGTGACTCGCCGCTGATAAGGCCGGCAGTACAGCGCCGTCGCTGATAACACTCGTTTTTTTAATGTATATAATCCAGTGCTCGTCTACAACTCCACCTGGTGTTAAGTGGTCATGTAGACGTTGCTGGTGGAGCGGCACCAGCTCGGCTAATGCACTTATTCACTCTTCTGTTGAAGACACCCACATTATATTCGGGCGGTAAGACCACAACAAGAAAATTATTCCAATCCTTCGCTGTTCGCATTAAAAATGTAGCGTATCGCTTCCTTCTAATACGAGGCCGGACGGAAACTGATGTCCGATGACGACGACAAGGGATGAATGAATGAATCATGTTACGAAACTTTTTTTTGTGTTTTGAGGATAGCTGTTGGTCCAGAGACCTTTACAGCTTTATCTAATTAGACTCGCGAGCGCGCGGCCCGTTGGGAGACAACGACGAAGTTGCGAAGCTGGCGCGGAGACTGCTGCTACACCACCGCTGCACACCGACTCCTGTGGACGGTGTGCAGCGTGGCAGTGTCGGAGGTGTGGACGGTCGACGACAACAGAGGGGGACGATAATACGATACGTAACGCCTCTGCGCTTTCCAAAATGTATGAGGGCCACTGATGCGTTCCGTAGGAGATCTTGGAGGCCTTAAATGAATTAAAGGTGGATACCGAAAGGATTTTAGCTAATAGGATTTCTACAAAACCTTGTCTCTCCCCCCAGAAGATCGGTATCTTTGTCGTAATCAACCCGTAACCTTGACTAAGCACACGGACCTCGGATCTTATCGCTCGGCACCGCCAGATAAGGCCGGCTGAGTGCGCGGATATGAATCTTACATATCTAGCAATTGCTTCTCGTGGCGGACAATAGTTGTAGATGACATTCATTACGTAAAACTAACGACCTACCCATTGAAGTAGAGCGTCCCGTGCGCCGACCGATCAAGAAGAGGCACTCTTACCAAGTCTGTTCCGAATCTTCAATAGGGCGCTTTTATTTATTTTAAATTCATTAGAATTAGAGATAACTTCTGCTATAGGTTCCTGAATCATAAATAATAGAAAATACAGTAAAACGATAATAACGTTCTCATTTTATTAATATTTTTTAAATTTTAAATTTGTCAAAGTAATATAATTTTTACACAAATCGCAGTTCCGGACTGAGTGATAGACAAACGTCCCACGATCATTTTAAGTGCTGATTTAGCACGTGTCCGGCGATGAAGGAAATCGTCGTGAGGAAACTTGCATCTCAAGAGGTAATTAATAAAAAAAATCAAGACACGTGAAGTGAAGATTGGCGGAGTCTGCATTTGGACACTATGTTACAACACCCTTGCCGCAGAGGACGACCTAGCAGTGGGATCCATACAATTTATAGATTGTTATTTTACTTGTTTTTCGCTGATCATTAAGTTACACAAGTCGTTACATAACAGACTTCTGAACCTTGTTTTTAACTCGGGTAGTTAAAGATCAAAAACATAATATTAAAAAAAAATGTTGACGTCACCAAGACTAAAAGTCTTGTACTCACGTCGACTTGATCCGTGCTCTCGGTAGCTGCGACTGTATGTACTGCGGATGGAATCTCTCGACACTGTTCGCTGTTAACTAATTTATTCTATTCTTTAGTTATATTATTATGATGCCAGTTAAATAGTAACTACGGTAAGACCGTCTTTTTTAATTTTATATTCCGCATGTCACGTTACGTTTTTGGTATAACGTTTAGGATTGTTCGCGAGGGTATGTTTTGTTCGAGCTTAGATAAATGTTTGGTTTTCTTGTGCGAGTTATGTGGATGTCCACCTCTATCAATCTGTTTGATCGAATGCTTTGTGCGGAGTTACGTTCCATACAAATGCAAGTCAAGTCAAAACTTGGGGATTTTGAAATCTTGTTAAACGGTGGGAGAAAGTCGCCGAGAACAAGGGAGAAACTTGTTAAGTTTTATTGAAAAATAAACGTTTAAAAACGGAAAGTACTTAGTTTCCGAGCCAATAGTTACCTTTATGGATAGATACAGCTCTATTGTCAGTTCTATTACCAATTGTATTAGGTTCATAATTATCTGTCACAGAGAGCTATTTATGCGATAACATAATATGTTAACAAGTAATGTTAATATAAAATTTAAGTACACATTGTATCTTTAAATTAGCTATAGCAAAAATATTTGGCATGACCGGGGAATAATTAGGTCATCTAAAAAATACCTGCTGAAGTTTGAGGAATGAGCGCACAGTTCAAGATTATGTGGTTATTATCTTGAACCTCAAAGATTAGATGCTCATGCCTTCTCACCCCTGAGGTTGTTGAGGCTGACATTCCATCTAAGTCCTCAGAGATGGCAACTTCTCTGCATTGTCATGTGAGTATGCTGGGCCGCAAGAGTCACTTATCACTTGAAATGCGTGATAGTATGTTTGCCTTCAATCTATTTAAAAAAACAACTTTAAAAACTTAATAAACATTTTAACTTTCATAAAATCTTACCGTAAGTGAAGGTTGGGAAGTGCCCGCAGTTTAGTTGCAACACTAAATCATTAAAAAACACTCAGACGTGAGTGTGCGCGTTCGACCGCCTATTACCTGCGCACGCGCATGTATTAACCATCGCACCAAACCTGGACAAATTAATTGATGCAGTTCTGCGGAGTGGGATTGGCAGCGGATGTCGCATGCCACAGGGCTGTCGCGTCCCCGCCGTACAGCCAGTCGGGCGGCTTAAAAACTCGTTGCGTAAGATTTTCGACAAAACATGCGAACGGGATGAATGTCGTCAGCCCTGGAGCTTGTGAATCGCGTTGTTTTTGGCCCCGCCGAGCACTCTGTGAATGAAGCCCCCTGCCCTCCGTCCTTTCCTTAGATGGTGCGACGCCGGTGTTCGCAAAACGCTCTCCCTGCCAGCTCTCGGCCGCTCGTTGATGTTAGAAAGGGACGATGCTTTCCGTCAACAGTCACCTTCCTTTTCACGTACAAAAATTATCCGTACGCACTGTTCTGTACTGAGTGCGCGATTATGTGAACCCGTAGGATTCTGCGAACTGGTTTTTTACTTGAGCTGGCAACGTGAAATTGCGATGTCATTTAACGTAGTACCTCCCCTCCCCCGTTTCCTCTCAACCCCGCCCCCTCTCATCGTTGTATCCTCACAAAAATCCACACAATTTAAAAGCATAATTGTGATGTAGCTTCTTAGTTTTTGTTGGCTATCCTTTTTATTCTTGCGTAGTATTTTATTTATTTAGAATCATTTCATTTTACTTATTAATGCGGTGCAACTAGAGCCTAGTGGTATCGTGGCCCTACCACTGACAAACTAGCGTTGCGTTATACTTTGTCAGATGAGTTCTTTACTAGATCTTGACGTCTGCAGCTAACTATTATCATCACCGGCTGCAGGGGTCGTTGCTCACCAGCGAACTGCTTCACAATTTTATTTCATTAACAAATATAAATCAGGACGATTGATGCAAGGTGTAGCAACGTCTAGCTCGAGCTGCCAGCGGGCGGGATGGCAGACGCAAGAATGTCCTGACGAGCTCGCCGTCGGTGACCGCGTGTCTGGTGGTTCCCTGCGTCGCTTTCTGCCTCATGTAGTATAGTGATCATTGGTCGCGTACCTTGGATTAATGCAGCGCTTCGACACTGGGATACTGAAGAAATTTCCATACATTCTCATATAAAAATATTCAACGATTAAGATTATGTCGTCCGGCATTATGAGCTAGAACAACGTTGTTTCCAACAGCAGCGTGAATGAGTCAATTAGATTATTAGATTTATTTACTTTTAATCCTAACATTTTATCAAAATACATTGACACGAGGTACAACCAGGTATTGTCTCAATAATTTTGTTACTTTAAATTAGATCACACGATATTGGCGTGCTCTCAGTCAGTTCTTAGCGGTGGTGGAGTCACGTAAGAACTAGTTTCTAGATGAAAGATGCCTGGGTGGGCTCGACCGGGGGAAGGCCACGCCGTCTAAGGATACCAGCTCAAAAATTCTGTTGCGTTTGGTCAATGTACCAACGTGGCGCCCCAACGATGACTACGCACGTGCAACTTGAATCCTTATTGAGAGCGTAGATGTCGAGTCGCACCCATCACTTACCATCAGATGAGCTCGTATGTCACCCTCAATAAAACAAACTCTTCTTCAAAATCGACAACGAACTCTGTTGTAATAATTTGTTGAGAAGTGTATTGTTCCTCGTGCATAACATCCAGCAGACCAGCAGGCTGTGCTCTGGCCGAGAGATCAGCGCCACGCGGCGCACAACAAACAATGCGGTGACCCCACGTGTTGATGTTGTGCTCCATTGTAACCGCCTCATTGCGCCATGTTGACTTACCCCCCCCCATCCACCGCCGCCCCCCCTCGTTCCACACGCCGCGCGCCCGCCTACCTGCGCCCGCGCATGTTAGCGTGTAACGCGTAACGTGTTATTTTTCATTGCTGATTGCGCAAGCGATGCATAATCAATTCAAACCAAATTAATATATGCACGATTTGTCCAAATTACTGCGTTTAGCTGTAAATATCTACAATAAACAAAAGAAATTTAAATTTACAATATAAATTCAAATTTAACAATATTTTGGCCAGTTATAAATAAATGTGGTCTACCGGTTAATCAGGCACCAGGGCGAGGCACTCACTATCAGGTTGCCCAACTCTACAAGCGTGCCCGCAGATTACCAGATCCAATAATACTGTCGAAATAACATAAATAAGGTTACATTTTGTCATGTAGTCGAGACTTTGATGGGGTTCCGCAGAATTTACAAGAAGACCTTCAATTACTTTCACCAAGTTTCGAGTGGCCGCACAAAGAAAAACTTTTGGTCACGTATTAAAAGGCTTAAGAAAACGTTTTGCGTAATGTATAAATTAACTGATATTGTTTTTTTTAAGTCCGTATAAGTCTTAATCGTAGTTGTGTCGAGCCGAACGAGCTCAACTCCAGGAGTTGTTCTGTCACCAGCTGCAAATGACTAAAATATTTATCATTTATATTATCCATTTATCATTTTTTCTCCTGCCTATGTTTCTCTCACTCACTCCGGGTTGACTGGCTGATAATGCCACTAGACAATGTTCAAGTGAAATCAAGTGTAAATAAGGAAATAAATAATTATATTTTAATCACTCATAGAGCTACAATGCAGCTAGTTTCTGGGTGCAATATGATCACCCTCACAACATAGCAGCATTACGCTACTATGTTTCGCATGGTGATTGTAAGGATTATTGGATCCTAGTGTAGGAAATGATGCAAATGATTAACTGCAGTCATCGCTTCACGGTCAGGTGAAACGTGTGGTAATTTGTCACAACAAATATATTAAAAAAAACACTTCCCTGGTCGAGTACTCTCGCATCCGAACCCTCCTCCCGTCTCACCTCATCTGCCTCACTCCACGGACAGAACATTTGAAACACGCATCCGACTATTCGAGTTATTTTAAATCTGTAATTAGATTAGAGAAAGATCATATTTCATTTGTAATTAAAATTCTTTGGAATACGCAACCCGTCCTAACTAAATCTGTGCAGTCTTGACACGTTGTTTTTATTTTGTTAATGTGCCCTATACATAGTGGTCGCTACGGGGTCGTAGTTTAGTTTTAATGTTATTGTTGTGTGGTAGATACGTGTTGTTTGTTTATATACCTAATTGTTATATAACCTTTTATTTACCGACTGTCTAATGAAATTGTTTATTTTGTACATTGGATAAAACAATTTAATATGTATGTATATCTGTGGTAAAATCATCAATCAAATATGTCGACCTTAGAAATCTAAATTTAATTTAGTCAAATATTAGTTATTATACTATTGGATAATAAAGGAAGCACTCTTATCCAAGAAGCCTGATTGTTTACGGTGTGGTCTACGAAAGTTAAGGATCCAATCTGCCATTACTCTATTGTTATAATCCATCTTCTTGCAAAAGCATTTCAGCAGAGTTGGTGCGCTTGACGACTGTCAGTAACGTAAATGCCACTGCATTGAAAAGCTTCCTCGAAATGAAGAAGGAATACCATTTTCACTTTCTAAAAGTAATTGTAAGGAACGAGCACACACACACCCATTGTGAGCGATACATGTAGCCCAGCAGGTCTACATCCACCCTGAACAAAGATTTAAGGTTACATTGTCTCATTGTCTGCAATATGATCAAATAGGACCCTGGATCCATACACCGACCCTACCCATACGTGTTCTAGTTAGTCACAAACTGCAGCGTTGCCCTCTCATGTTAACTCCTCTCCCAAGGTATCAACGCGCTTAGCGCAGCATCCACCTCGCGCTGGATGCTGCAGTCACCTTTTTTTTATTACTTTGAAAGTAACAATAGAGCGCACAGTTCACAAGTGATTCCTCCATGACATGTACATTTATGATGCGTGGTCACTAATAGAGTTCAGATCCCTGCACTCACCAGACGAAATACAGCAACATTATGGTGCTATTTCATGCTGGTATTCTATGAGGACGGGGTCCTTCCCGGTCGAGCTGACCATTGTACAGCTAGAAACAAACTGTATTGTAGCTCTACCACTGTCAAAAATACTTACTTCCCCTATACTGTGCTTCTGTTACTGTCGGGGTCGGATGTTCCATCTGCACTAAGTCCCGAGGTGTTACTAGTGTATATAATGATGCCAAGGTGTTGCAAGGTTATGTAATGCAAAAAAAACTTTTTGTACAAATGCTATCAATACTATTAAAGTTATTAAAATTCCAAAACCATTCCAACTAAGCAACGTGTGCCGGGAGATTACAGGGAGACCAACTTAAATTTGGGAGATGACTAAAATCATTAATTAGGCTATGGACGCTTCTAAGTTTTCAAAACGTCGATTAAAAAAAACCTGAAGTGTGATCCCACCACTGCCGCCCCGGGGCTGATGAGCTGCTGGAGACTGGTTGTAACTCATACAGGCTTACGATCAAGTTACGCGGCTTAACTGCGGGTTCAAGTTAATTAACTGTCAACTAAAGATCATAGAAATTAAAGTGGGTGCAGAGGTTTAGTGTCGGGATAGCAGTGCAAAAGCGCGTACGTACAGGTCGTTGACCCGGCGGTGTGAGGGGCAGGTTGTGCTGGTGGTGGGGCGGTGGGGAGAGCGACCCGGTCACGGCCTCGCGTCTCTCTTCCACCGACTTGCACTTTTACACGTTGCTTACTGTATCGATGCAAACCTTACTTAGAGTGAGCCGCACTATTTAGCAAAAAAATGTATATTAAGAGGTGTGACATTCTAGCACACTGGTTGCTGGTAACTGAGTGCGGCCCATTCACAACAACTAGCCCCCCCCCCCCCACCCTGAAGGACCGATTGAACATTCCTATAAACCAATCAAATGCTACTTCCTCCGATCGTTTCACCAAAATGATGCTAATTTAAGTCAACAAGAAAACTTCATCAGCTCCATGTCCAAGAGTGGACCTGGATTCTGATGATAAATAACAACATTAAAGTATCAAATACTAGGTAAGAAGGCGGCATTTATTTCTAAATAATGACCATTATGCAATTCTCTCGGCCGACGTAGTACTAATGTAAATTTAAAAACGCTGTGTTCCGTCTGGCGAGTGTAGCCATCTGAACACCCTTCTTACTGGTGACGAGGCACTACATGCACACAGTTCACCTGAAGGCAAGTGATTCCTGCGGCCCATGACATCTACATTCATCCTTAACAGAGAATCATCGCTACACTCACCAGACGAAACACAGCAGCGGTATACCGCTATTTTACGCTGGTATTCTGTGAGAACGTTTCTCCTACCCCATCCATTCATTCTGGAGGCAGAATCAAACTGCAGTGACGTCATTTGCGTTATGATTCCTCATCATGGATGGACGTAGACATCATGCTGATGATCACAGTAAGCGTCAGGTGAACTGTGCTCGCTTGTCACCAACCGAGACCTATTGACGCTTTATCATTACATATATACCTTCCCAATGCCAATGTTCAGAGCTGATTCACCACATGCTCAGTGATGAAGGAAAACATGGCGAGGAAACCATACCAGAAGACAGTGCAGTCGGGCCACACTCCGTGCTCCGATGTCTGGAGACGCGAGGATTATGCCGCAGTGGGATGTTAATTTATTTTATATATTTAAACACAAAGAACATCGCATTCCTAGATTTTACCCGCGATCTACTGGGATATTTGTTTCTTATTGGAGGAGAGGCCATTGTGAATCCCAGTTCCCACTCCCGACGGCGAGTTGAAAAAACACTGCATTAAATGGTGCGAGTTTCAATAGCGAGAAAGAAAACAATTGAACGGTTTAACGGCGATTTAGAGTAATCGACTCTTAAATGAGTTTTTCATTTCTTTTTGTTGTTTTTATATGTATGTGATAGGAATGTAATTGGAGATGCATGGAGTCGTTTTGTAGTGACGATGATGTCTTCTTGGTCTATTCCGACCATCGAGCACGGCGATGTCATCCGGTCACCACCATGAAATAATTTAATAAATAACAATATAGAGCTCCGTGTCTTAACGCTAGCTGTTGATGGGCGATACCGAAGTTCTAAACTATAATATACTTACCAAATGTACTAAATTGTTATATCACCAAATGTACTAAATTGGCACGAAATTGTGAAAAATCCACATCGCATAGTCTTACAGATAGTAACAAACGTTTTCAGCAATACTAACTAAACCTTCGGTTAAAATCATTTATGATCAAAAAAACTTAAGATTAATCTGTTTGTTCCCAGGTGACTGCGCCGACGTCGTCATGAAGTGGAGCGATGCCACCGACATCAGTGAGTACCTCTGCCCGGTGCTTCCTCCCTTGACCCAGTAGCGCCCCCGCCTTCCACAACACGGCCGTAGCGTTGCTTATGTTCTATTACGGTGAATGGTGATTAGGGAATCAACTGTCTGCTGTCTGTAATGGTGACGTATTCCTTCCGACATTTGTAAAGGGGTTGAAAAAATAATGTAAATTTAACTAACTGTTTCTCAGACAATTTGTAAAACACTTCGTCACTATTTATATTTATATATAAAACATAGTAAATCTGACAACGACCTTATCTTTGAAAACGTTATTTTTTAAATTGAATAAAAGTTAGAGTTTATAATTTGAACTCGTGACTACAAAAGAGAGGAATTCGTACCTCCTGCTTTGAAACCCACCCAACCAGTGAGCTACGATGGCTTTAATTATATACACACGGCCCTTGTTAAACACTTCGCCCAAATGTCATACAAATCGTCTCATCTTGCTATACTCAATGCTCGGCTATATTGACGGTGACAAACGAGCACACACTTCACCTGAAGGTAAGTGATTCCTGCGACTCCTAACACCCACACACGTCCTGGATAACGAGTCATGATACATCATAACAACATCCGCTAGTTTTGTTTTGTATTGTGAGGCGAGGGAACCACATTTAACATTTAAGCTGGATATCGTGACGTCACGTACTACATGCCAAGTAGTATATACTATTAGTATAGACGTTGCCAAGAGGCAGATGTGGGAGCCTCTGTCTAGACTCAGTTCGCCAAAAACGTAAATAGTCTATTATGTGTATTCACTGTATCTTTTCTTTAATAATGTTACGAGTGACAAACGAAGACACCATGACATCTACATCTACCCATGAGGGCTAAGGTTGAATGCCTTGGCACCAGTAATAAAGGTCTTCCATTCCCTACACTAACCAACAGCGTCATATATATAAAGTTGGTATTCCGTGAGGGGGTGGTCGTTCCCCAGCCGTCCCATTCGTGCTGCAGTATTCTGCAGGATAGTTCGATCCGGGACTAAGGAAGGTGACGGTTAGTAAGTGCCTCTGTGTTTTTGCGAATACATATTAAAGTTACGTCTGAACGGACTTGACTTCTCTGAAGGGCAAGATCATAAGTGAAGAGTGTGTCGGTACTGGACAGTCGCGGGCGACGGGCTCGGTGCCGCATCGCTTGGCGCACGTCCGAGGAAGAGTTGGAGTATTTTTACGCGCCGCCATTCATGCGGAAGCGATGGTGGGGCGAAGTCCTCCGGTGCGTCGTTGATAAATTGCATCCAGGTCAGTCGCGACAGGCCACCTGCTGGCTTGGCTGGCATGTACTGTTCACAGACTGCATTTAAAGTGAAAATTATCTCGAGTCTAAGACGTAATAGTTCGCTCGGATGCTGTTCGGAGGTAGTGATTCTTTAGAGTTAAAGTATCAGTAAAAAATAATAAGCAGCTGCCTATAATGGTATAGGGTGGGGCAGATCTAAGGTATGGACCTTAGTTCTGCCTCACCCTAATATCAGATTTGATAAACCTCTCAAACGAGCTCCGAGGATAATTTATGATTCTATTGAAATTAAAAAACATCCTAATTTCAATAGAGAAGATGGCTGGAAGCTACCATGGGCTTTGGATCTTGTGATTAATAAAAATAAATCAAGATACTGTGAACTCTTTGTGCGAATATCGGACCAAAAGTAAATAAATAGAACCTGACGATAATTCTGGTTAGATGACATTAAGACGTCAAACCTCCGCATGACCGTTCGACCACATCGAACCGTCGGGATAAGGAAGTTAAAAATAAACACCGTCAACTCTAAGTAGTTGATTTTATTCAATTACAAAGTGTTCCTTGGTTATCGATCACCTGCTCTACACGGTACATTCGTTTCGATACTTGCGGCAGCCAATGAATTTTAGATCTTGACTTTTCACACTTAGGTTTTAATTCGCTAAACGCAAGCTAGTTGTTGATGATGCAAGTATTTTTTGCAAAGACTACAATTATAACCACATGTTGAAATAAATTACAAACTCCTTATAGATATAGGGGTCCCTCAGGGATCCGTTATTTGACCTTTTCACTTCCTTATTACTTTACATAAATGACATAATTGCCACATGTCGTGAATAGTAATCATGAGATAGTATTGTTTGGTGATGAGACTCCTTAAGTATTTAAAGTTAAGTGATATACTTTGATTAATGACGGTGTAAACCAGAGGTTTACACACTTTTTTTCTCATAGACCATTTTCAAAATTAAAACTTGATGTACCTTATGGGGAAAAGTTAGACCTTATTGGCACGAGCCAATCCTTGGCATCCGGTTACTTATACGGAGTACATGTCATTTTATGTTAATTAAAATATTAGAGCCTTTAAACCTTTACCACGTGCTTTGTGGTGAAGGAACACTATTATTAAGTGATGCCCGCACTCACGTGGCGGACTACGCTCCCACACCCTCTATTATATACATCTTATGCTAAGCCAACAACATTATAGCAACACATATAAGGTGACCTAACCTGCAATAAACACAATAAAACAAATCAAACATCAAGTGCCTCATGGTGTTGGGAACGGTCTGGGAAACATAAGGTAATAAGCTTGAATTCCATTCGACTGTTGTCTCGGACAATGTCATTAGTTGTAGTGGTAAACGGGAAGTTAGTATTTAATATCTCAGCTATAAACACACCACCGATTTAGTTTAGTCCGAATTGTGTTTAAGTGATATCGGTTGTCAGAGCAGCCTCACACACGGTTGGGCTTCGCCCCTTCACGTCCGCAACGAATACGAAAAATGGAATACTCCAACAAACCGATTCGCGCGGAATATAAATTCACATTATAGTTAACTGCAGCGTTCGCACTAGGCAAGCCTGCACCGTGATGGTTAGTTACGAATACATTTTTTAAAACCTTCAACACCTGCACGTCTATTATATTGTTAAGTAAGTAAAAACAATCTTATAACTATTATTTTTTGGTATATTTCAGTTTATACTCAATATATAAATATATAATTGTTAATTTATATACTCACATTATAAATACAATTCACGAAGAAGTTTTTACGCTTTGATGTCCACTACATTCCCAGTATCCTCGTAACTGAGCGTAGCCAGCCAATAGTTGACTATAGTTTGCGCCTCAACAGCATTTGATTTAATGTCACAGTTTCTAATAACTATGTTGTACACGTGAACTCCACTAAATTGTCCGAAGCGTTGAGCAAAAGCAGTATTAACGTCTGGAGTGTATTCCTTTAAACACAGAGTGGACTTGTGGACTGCAACAGCTGTTTTCAAGATATATGTACAACTGCCGAACGTTAAACACCCCACTCTCTCTATAAAGATCTGTGGAATTATACCTAAATGGTTTTTTAAAATTACTTTTAAAACTGATCTTTGCGCTCTTCCCATTTGAATTAACAAAGTCTTGGCAGCACTGCCCCAGCAACATATATACATCATTAGAGATTGGCACAACGCATAGTAAACTGTTTTCAGCGTATTTAGAGATGTCGAATGGAGAAAAGCATCTGTTACACTACAAGTACTGCGTAATTTCAGTTTTTTTAAAAAAAATAGAAGTATGACGTTAACTCTAGATCAGCTATTAGTTGTGAGTGTGGCAATTTCTCTCCGCCGACATTTTCCGCCAGCTTGCAGAAAGAATAATCTCAGTTATATTATTTAATATTTTCCAAGCTTAGTAATTACTATTAGACCGATGACGGCCATAGACTAGAGACGATAAATCTTAATACGGTACTAAGCAATCTTAGCATGGTAGTGGCGACATCTGCAAGTTTTGTGGGAAGACTATTGATTGGCGTATGACACGATCTCATGATCAGGGTTATGCCAATCTTTGTTTTTATTTATCGCCTGATGGTAATTGATCATTTCGATGATTTGCAGTAACATTTGAGAAAGGAGAAGGCTCTTTTGTTTCTTCTCCCAAGCTCTGGCAGCGATGATGTTCGACTGCTGAAGTCGTATAAGGACGGAAATATCCACGAACATAACGCTGATGATATAACATAAGCATAATCGTTAAAACTTCACAATTTACGACAATCGAATTGTGCTGCGACACATTGTGGCAATTTCTACATTGTTTTTGTAAATTGTTAACACTGCCTCTGTTGACAAACAAAACCGAATGACAAAAAAAAAAAAACGCCATTGTTTATCAGGCGTGACGGGCGGTGGCCATGTTGCGGAGCTGCGCGCGCGCCGAATTTCGGCGGATTACATCATGGCGCAAAAAAACGTGTGCTCGTGCATTGCGGAGGGAGGGAGGGACGGAGGCGATGGTGGGGGGGGAGGGTTGACCTTGGCCTTGCATGCGGCCAAGGTGAGCGATTCGTGCCGCGATTACACACGCGTCCGCCGGTCTGGCCGACTCACCGCCACCTCGAATATGGTGCGACCAAAAATTACTCAGCTCTTGGTTTATGTGGACTAAACAAAGCGCAGATACTTCTGGATTTACATGATTTATATTTATATGCATAATTCTTCTGCACTCAATATGAGTTTTTCTATAAATTTCTTTAGCAACATTGTGACTCTACCGCGCAGTGGTTGATGAAAGGTTACCTTCGTAGTATTTTTTGTTGATCTAACGGTAACAAACGCTGGTACAGTTTAAAGCGTCACGTTGGGTTATCAATGGTGGCGACTGCGTTGGCGGGAATCTAACGGCTTGTGCGTGACAAACGGACAAGCAACGCAATCAACCAAATTAGCACCTTCCTAGGGCCGCGCGGCGATATTGCCATCCAACTGGTTCGTTAAGCTGCGTCTGCGCAGCGCTCCGATGCCGGATGTGCGTTGTTCGTCGGGTCGTAGGTTCGGATTCCTGTTTTCTTCGGGGACAGTCAATGTTTGCCTGAGACGCGATAACGTGTTCCTTTTCCCACTAATGTTTGATCTATTCACACTCGCTCCACAGGGTTGATGGTGAGCAAAGAGTCGGAGCACTAACGTTGTAAGGCGACACCAAAAGCGATAATTTTTTATATTTAATTGATTCAAAATTTAGCCAGTTTCTTTCCAGCTTCATCGTATTTAACGCGAACAGCGAAGAACTAGAATAATTTGCTTGTGACTTTCTGTCCGTGTCTTCAAGGGGAGTAGGCATCAGCTGGGCTGGTGCGCTCCGCCGGCAACGTCTTGTAGCAAGGACTGGCTTGTATACATTTATAAACTAAACCTTAGAAAATATTTGCTAATAACAATAATAGTAATTCTAACTATTTCTTATTAGCAAATATTGTTAAATACCAAATTACAATTTTTAGCCGGCCTGTCCCGTGCCGCCGCCGCCACCGTTTGACTGCAGTGTTCATTATTGCCAGGGTACGCTCTGCAAACGAAGGTCGTAGGTTCCAATTCAACATTTAACTATCGTCGTGAACCTTCGCATGTAGTTATCAACGGGAATGTTAGTAGTGTTCAGCATGGCGAGCACTTCCTTCCGCCAGAATGAGACGCCTGTCACCTTTTTACTTTTTACTAAACTCTTATCCTAGTATATATATTGTAAAAACAATACGGTTGCGAGACGTGGCCAATCGATTCCGATTCGGTTAAATCAATTGTAATTTAAAAATATTATTATTACCTGTCACAGTATCGAATTAGTGATTAGTGATGATGACGTCATCCCGGTAAGTGTTGACGCATCGAGCACACGCGACGACTGCGGGCTTTTGTTTGATGGATGTCAGTAGTAGTGGAGATTTAGACCTTGGTGGCAGAGCTACCAGCTCAGCAAATGCCTATTCAGTCTCATCTTGAACATGTTATACTTATATGTTTTATTCGAACATGTTATACGTCGTGCTCGGACAGACAGACAGACAGACCGCCGCAGGCAATTCATTTCCATGTTGGGCCGCTTGCAGTAAAAGCGACGAAGCATATCGCTTCGTCCAAATGCGAGGAATATCAACGACGAAAAGATGGAAAACCCGCTGCAGAGGTGAGAGTATCTGTCCGCTTTGTCCCGGGTCTGGTGTGCGACTCCCAGTGGAGGGACATTATCTGTGTATCCCAAAACTGTTGGTTTTCGGGTCTGGGTAAGTCACGTGTCCCGACACTGCATCTGAATCCACCAGGAGGTCCTCATCACCTAAGGCCAATCTGTAGGGGAGGCCGAGTTCAGTATGTGTTCGGCGGTGGAGGAAAGCACCCAGTGCCGAAAACCCACAATTTGCTATACATAGATATTGTTCCTTGTCTGGTATTCTAACCACGACGTAGCTGCTAGGTCTCTAACCACGACCCGCGATGTAGCAGCTAGGTCTCTAAACACGACCCGCAACGTAGCAGCTAGGTCTCTAACCACGACCCGCGACGTAGTAGCTAGGTCTCTAACAACTACACCACGCGGCCGTCAGCTGCCCTACTGTACGATCCTGCCCACCGGCATCCATCGACTTCCTGCGAGGTTATAGATCCTCACTCCATCTCATGGAAGGTCATCCTACGCTTCTATGACCAGTCCAAGGTTGCCACTCGAGAACCTCTCTTCCCCATCGGTTAGCAGTTCTACGAGAGATATGGTCAGCCCATTGCCACTTCAGATTATTGATTCGTTGAGCTGTTTCGTTTATCTTAGTTCTTCTACGGCTATACACGTTCAGCATCTCACAGCAACACTGAGCACAGCCCTCACCGTAGCTCGCTGAATGGCTTTAACATTTCTCATACGGCCATTAGTGCAGGACCAGGCCTCAGATCCCTAGACCATCATACTACATATATACATAATATATAATAATTGTACCGTTCAAGATATTACGATGATGCAGTAATGCCCGGGAGGCTGTAATTATTTGTTAGACGATGGCGATGGAAAGGAATTTAAATCCTGAGAGTTGAACAATAGCAGATGTATGAATCCATTTTCTTCAAATTCTTCGATTGTTCGCGGAGAGATGAAGTCATACTAAATAAGACATGCCAATCAAGGTTATGTTTTTTTATTCCATGAAGAATGACAAACTGTCCTCTCGTGTTACCCTCAATACAAAAAAATAAAAGAATGCCCATTCTAGGTATATCTAGGCGCTTCGTAACAAGATAAATACTAAAAAATAAATTCGTAAATTTTCTTATACCAAGTATAATCCCTTGGATCTGGATCAAGGCCGGAGATAAGTTCAGAATAAAGGTTTTTTTTTCAATTTCCTGTCCGGCTAAATGTAAATAAAAAATTGACGTATCACAATATCCAAAATATTATAAATGAAAATAGAAACGATTCGATTTCAATCTCGATTAATAAAAAGGACATATTTTGAGATTTACAATCTGAAGGAACAGCGCCATCTGACGTTTTAATATTTGTCAAATGCACATCAGAACATGCTGTGAGTATAAATATGAAATGATCAAATAATAAAAATCTGCAGAATAAAAGTTAAACTTTGCTCTTTCAGCATTCTTAATATATGTTTTCAACTATATATTGGTTTGTCGAACGATACATTAAGAGCAAATTAACTGTTTTTACCAAATAAATATTTTGTATATTTTATAAAACTAAATTATTTAGATTCAATTAATTTCATTGGGGTTACCAACGGTAACACGGAGTTCACTTCTGCCCCGACACCCACTACCCACTTATCCTCTATAAGGAATCACAATACAAATGCCTCGTTACCCTCTCTATAATTATAAAAAATATTATAGGATTAATTTGGGTCAAATCGATCTGAGATAAATCGATGTTTAGCAGTTTAACGATATTTATATATTTTTAAACAAAAATTATTAAAAACTGGCAACAAAAAAAATGCTGTCATCTTTCGAATTATTTATAGAATAGAAGTTTTATACCTATTGACTGTTGTTATTAACTTTCATTATTAATTAATTTTTATTTATTTATTTATTTTACTTTTATGTACACAAAGCATTTATATAAGGGAAGTAATATAGGAAAGGTATGTACAAAGGCTAAGCTTATTTTACAATAAAAATCTCTTGCAGCAGGCCTGGTGTTGGAAATATTATCGGGAAAAAGAACATAGTGTACTAATGAAAAAAAAAGAAATAATAAAATAGAGAAATATAATAATAATGAATAAAGAATTATATTTATTTACAAACATGCATAAATTTATTAATTAATACTTTATGTATGTAAACATAAATTAATAAATATATATATATATGTATATATATATATGTATGTATATATATATATATATATATATATATATATGTATATATATATATATATATATATATGTATATATATATATATATAACTAGTATAATATATTTTTCCTCGATCAATTATTTAAGACGTCGCTGGTGCAGCTAGGAACAAACTAGTGTTATTACACCACTAAAACACTTCGCAAACTGGTTTACGATACCTTTTCCTTATATAGACAGACTTTCTTACATAGGAAAAGGCCACCGTTTCTATGACTTATTTAATGTGTTTGATGTATTGTACCGACGACGATGGTGCACAACTGTAACTTCATGAAATTAGACTTCGTTCCAAAGTTGTCTTTTGTCTTTTGTTATTCGTTTCATTGATGCTTTCGACATCACCTTGTGTATCGGAGACTTACGTCCGCGTGTCATGGAGAGCCAACCCTTTTCTTGTTTCCTTTTTTAAACGTAGCGAATACAACTTGTGATCTTTAGACGTAGAGTCGTGCTGTGACAGTCGAAGGTCGGCCAGGTCGGCACTAATCTGTCATGAGATAATCGAGTCAATATATCAACATCATATAACATTAAATCAAAAAGCATTCTGAGGACGATTATTTTTCTGATATCTTTTTTTTATTTGTATTGAAGGCGTCGTACTCACCAGGTGGCCTCGACGGGGCGTCATATCCACAATGATTCTCGATAAGGAATCATAATGCCGATGCGTTATCACCCCTTAGTTCTAAAATAGTTCGTAATAAGGATCTCCGGATCCCCAAACTCACCGTAAGAAACACAGCAGCGTTACGCTGGTTTCCTGTGAGGGTGTGGTCCTCCCTGGTTGAGCCTACTCATGCTGCGGTTAGACACAAACTGTAGCGTGACTCTAGCACTGTTATCGTTATTCCTAACACTGAATACTTTACGCAGCTTTAATTAGCTGAAGAAGTTCAATAACAAAAAGATATAATAATTTATAACATATATTAGAAATAATTTATGAAACTAAAGATACCTTCAGGTCAGTGTAGCCACAGTCTGCCACAGTGCACCATCCTGGCTCACCTGCCTCCATCGGCTTCCCGCTCACTTGCATAGCTCATCTAGCATAGCTCATCTAGCATCTAGTGATCCTGACACAAATCTTAGGAAGTGATCTTTGTAGCCAATAACATCACAGCCACTGACAGCGTCCTTGGTGTCAGGTGTCCGCCAACAGCGCGCTCCAACACTTTGTGTAGAAAAAAACTATTCATTATCATCCTACTAGTGTTGTAGGTTATTTAATTATATACGTGGAAATCCACTATGCAAAAAAATCCTAGTTACAACGCGAATGGGTCGACGCTTGAATCTTTGTGAACCCTCAATATATCTAGCATCTTTCACGTCCTGGTGTACTCACCCAATAAACAATATCTCTTTCGGACGCGGGTGAATCTATGATTCGCGATGGGATTGTGACGGCACTTACAATCAAGGGGTTTGGGTGTGTGACGGCAGACTGAGCTATGGTCGGCATCTCAAGATCTATGTGTAGATTTTCGTTACGCAAGAACCACGGCGCAGCGGCGGCCTTGCGCACGAAACGATTTTGTATTACCTGAATCGGTGAATCTGACGCGGGGAGGAGGAGTGAACCTCGGAACGCGTTCCTTCGACGCGGTAATGAAAGGTTCGATTTCGGAGAAAGTCTCGTATGATAAGTACGAGTCGATCCGATCAGACCTTGTCGAAAGCTTTACCCATGTGAGTAAGGTAAACGATTCTTGTTTTTTTCATATTTTAGATTTTTCTTAATATTCACCAGAGTTCTATAAATTTATTCGTAAATATGAACGCATTGTTGTTTTTGTTTGAAGTTGACATTTGAGGTTTTGTTATTTTAAATTGTTTAATACGGTCATATTCCCTTTTTTGATGTTACACAAGATACAAAAGTCTTCTCGTGTGGACGTAATAACAAAACTAAGACTTGTGCACATGTGCCGGTGACAATAGTGCCACGCGTTGACGCGGAGTCGCGTCGTACTGCCGTGAGGTGACCACGCATCGCGGACGGACATGACGCAACTTATATTTTATATCTGGTTAAATTTTACACGTTAACCCGGAATAAGTAGCTCACTTCAGACTCCGAGGAAGGATCAAGTTTTGCACAGACTACCCGCTTGAAAGTGACTTAGGGATGTTGTGTTTCCTCTGGCGTTAAAAAAAACCCAAAGACCGTATTACTGGTGACGAGATATTCCATTAGTTTACAGTGATAGAGCCGGTGGCAACATGAATGCTTCGAGGGGAAGGACTCCAGCGTGTCTTGAGTGAGAATCCGAAGACGTGCATATTAGCCCTCAGGGATGTGAGTGTTTGTTGAGGGTGGATGTGGATGTGGACGTCACGGGACAGCCATGACTTACTGTCAGTTGAACTGTGTGCTCGCTGTCACCTCTTTTATTATAAAAGGAAAATCTTTATGGGCGACTCTACATTGACCAGGTGAACTGTATTGTATACTCGCGCCTCTACCTTTGAAATGATAACATAGTAGTGACGTAAGGTGCCACTAACTTCTTAAAGGTTACCAATTACACCAGGCTAGCACAGTACTGTATCACTGCTGCGGCGCACGGCGAGAGACAGAATATACTTTAATTGCTATAGAAGTGTTCCACCTCAGTCCCCAGGGAACAACACATTCGTTTTTCTTTGTTTTAGAGGACGATTATATCAGTACCCATAAACACCCTTCCCATCCTGGTATCCGTGGTAGCTCAGTGGCTCAGTGATTGCTTTTAATTAACGATATGTAGCAAACCGAGTTCGATCTCCGGTGCCAGTATCAGTTAACATTGTTAATTGCAGTTTTAAGTGCGAATTTACACTCGGCAAGGAAAATATCTTTGTATTCATATGTAAAAATATTTTGACATATGTAGGTCGCCATGGAGCCGCATGGCGATCTATGCTCCAACAACCTATCTAGGGCGGTGGCTTAAGCCCAGCAGTGAGATATATATATGTATATATACATATATATATATATATATAGGCTGTTATTTTACTTAAGTCACAAATGCTCAGAGTATATGTCGTGTAGCACTTGTTAAAGCTGGTTCTGGTTTTGAATAATTAAACACGTTACTCTGAAAACATATGCTAATTAAATATATACAAAAGCTCAATCACTGAGCAGTCTCTACATATCAGTATTCCAACGTCGTAATCATATCACTCGTCAATGGTCGTTGTACAGAGTGCCTTAGCTCGTAACAACGCAGAATAACTTTTCTGGAATGCTCTAGGCACAACTTGCCGCAATTGGGGAACCTTCTCGAAACAAAACACGTAAACAGCTATTTAGAACAACCAAACGCAACCTTATCATACATTTAGTTTTATATGAGTCTATTTATTCCAAAAAAACTGTAGCTATCTTTTTTGTTGACTTTTTAAGATCTATTCTCGGATACATGTATAATGCCTAGTAATCCGTTTTTAGATCTCGTACCTGCGGTACGGAAGAGCTGAGACATGATCCCTCGTACCTATGTAACATTGTTATCACATTGCTAACAGTTTATGGTTGCGCTGTGAGGCCGTAACCTAAGAAGGAACGATTTAGTATAATCGCTATTATTGCCAGATAGGCGGTTGCCTTATGTGTCTGGGTATTATCGGTATTTATCACGCGTTGGCGCACTACCAGTACCGTCTGGCAAAATTTAAGTGGAATTTAACTTTAGAAGGCAGCTTTTAGTTGTACTTGGTTTGCTTTTAGTTTTTCTAAACAATACTTGGTCTCGCGCGTGTACAAGTAAAATTTTTAATCTGATAATTAATTTCTCACATAATCATCTTTCGCAATGTGTTGTAACTATACAATTGTCAATTAAGTCTATTTGCATCATTATACCAATACAACATTTAAGAAAAGCATCGCCATCTATGACAATCGATCTAAAACCAAAATCTTGTTTGCGCTTGCGCAGGATATATTCCCAACAATAGTTAATTCAAGATGACAAGGACTTTTACGTGCACAAATTTTCAACACTCGCCTGCGTCGCAGAGGCAGAGGCTTATTGTGATGTATCGTATAACTTTTACACGATTTCCTTATTATCAAAAAGTCCACAGTGTTTTAAAGTTTTCAATCGAAATATATTAACAAGACAGGCCGATAAATAAACCGGACTGTCCACATGCCACCGTAAATATATAGCCACCTCACATTTCGTGACTTGCTCGCGTCAACGGCGCATTGAATCTTGATCTTAGCTTGAACAACTTTATCGTTTACGTCCGTGAATCGTGAATGTGCACGAATATGAACTTTATTAGAACCGGATAGAGGGGTTAAGTTGTGAACAAACGGCGTTGTGTAACTAAGTTGAGATAACATCTCGGCGAGAAGTGAGCGAGGTGCGTCGTCCGGGCGGAGTGGAGGCCTTTCAATTATTCAAGAGAACGACTGTTATTAGGAACGTTTCGGTCACTTTACGCTGTCGATACGATACGATACGTACGTGGAACATATGTACACACGTGGAGTATCTATTGTGTAGCATAGGTAGCGGAAGAGCCAGCGGGTAGGTCATCATCGCCTCCAAACAGCCGATATTTAAGAAAGGTGTAGACAGTATCCTTGAAGGTCCGGAAGTCAATAATACCGTTGACGACAGTTGATACCACAGAGTAGTTGTTGGCAGTTAGAAAACTTCGTATAAAGCGCACGGTAGTGGATTGCCAACCATCGAGATGATGCAGGATGGTGACGTTGAACTCGACGGTTGCAATTTGAATACTTCTTGAGTTTTAGATGTCATGGGCAGCTGAACGGTGTGCTTGTTTGTCACCCTCATATTTAAAAAAAAGTTATTTAATAAAAACATTAATGACCGATATAGATCAATGCGTGAATCGATTCGTGGGTGACAATCTATGTAGGGAGACTGCATATACTGTCAAAATAGAATCCAAATGAACATATTATATATTTGTCGGTCGAGTGGCCTTGTGGTAATGCGTCGTGGGTCTGGGTTCGATTTCCAGCCGAGGAACAAAATTCGTTTATTACAAATAGTTGATTTTCGAGTCTGCATGTGCGTATCCCGTGTCCACCGGAACTTTCCTCCGATCTTACTGCACGTCCATTGTATCGGACTGAGGAAGGGCACGACGGGCAAGTGCCTCTGTGTTGTGCGAGTGCTGACGGCATACATCCTGCGAGCCGTGATGATGATGATGTCGGCCAGGACGACTTCATGTCATGACTCGGTCAGATCCCAAAGCATGTAAGAAAACAAATTCTTCACATATATACAAAACTACTAACTACGCAAAACTCTTCATAAATGTTGTTTAATTCTTCTAACCAATTGTATAAACCTAAACTAGCCTTATTGGATTACGTTATTGGATGCAACAATATAACAAATATAACTTGGCACACCAAACATCGCTGACCTCTAAAACTTGGGTAAAATATTAAACGATTCTTTTAAGAAATGCTAACTGTAAATACATTAAAGTTAGTTTGGACCACAAGGTTCGCGACGTCGGCTCTTATAAAGCCAGGGTCCTCCCCACCCACCGGCCCCTCGTGTGAATAGCTCTCTAACGATTTTCTACGTTATTTTTACATTTCTCGACCACCGCCGCCGAGCCCCCGCCTTTGGGTCTCGTTCTCTCTTAGTTAGATCTCTTTTAAAGTAAAATTTCTATTATTGTTTTATATCGATGATTGATGTGACATGATGTTAATACCAGAAACAAGAGTCATTGGCTTATACACTGACGGGACGCGAGCCAGCAACAATGAAACTGTTAATTGCAATTTCAAGTGCTGATCCAGTGATCGCCGGTAAAGGAAAACGTCGTTAAGAAACAATAAGAATTAAAAAAAAAACCATGCTCTAACTAGAGAGGAGGCCGATGCCCAGCAGTGGGATCTATATACACTCGTAAGCAAAAACATCGACTCGAGCGTCATGCGCGAGGTTTAATGTTTTTAAAAAAAATAACTGCGTCCCGAATTATAATTTTCTTTGTGAATGACTAAAGCTGTATGTTTCGGCTTCTGACTGATATAAAAAAATACAACCCAAATACATTGGTATTGCTAATCACCATTGTTGCACCTGTTTCCAATAGCGCTAATTAGGGGTTGTCGTGACCTATGAAAGGTCATTAACCTGACCAACCCTTATCAGTTAGTCGTCAAACGTCAAACAGTACACATCCTTTATTATTGAAAAAATTGCCCGAAACTGGACGTATCTACTGCAGAAGTGGCTCAAGCGGATGCCCTATCGGAACAAGGCCAGAGTCAGCGAGAAGTGGCTCGTGTGCTCGGCTGCTGTGTCCACAGTCTACCGGCGACACCAGGAGACTGGGAGCTTTAACCAATGAAGCTTGTCGGGCACCAGAGAGGGACGACCCATACATCGTCAGTACTTCACTCAGAATTCGGGCTTTCTCTGGCGTACAAGCCCAAAAGGAGCTCAGTTCAACGATAGCAGTGGCTGTTGGCGGCTGGACAGTCTATATTTTTTTTTTTAGAATGGAGAAATGCCTGGTTATATCGCACTCGCACCGACTAAAACCCCACTGTGGTCGCAACGCTCGCGAGGGGTCGCAGGATCTCCGTAAGGAACGCGCAACCCGTCGGAAACCGAACTGGTTTTCGGCGAGACCGGGACCGACACGTGACAGAAGCCCGTTGAGACGGGCGGCAAGAATTCTCTCGAATAACTTGCCAGCCTCGTCCAACAGGCATATGGGACGGTACGCGGAGAATCTGCGTCTCTGTCTGCCTTCTTCAAGAGGACCAGTCGGGCCTCTTTCCAGGCCCTAGAGAACTTGGAGTTACGGAGGCAGCTGGTGAACAGCTGCCTCAGCCTGTTCCCTGGGGTAGCCAGACTCAACACCCAGACCCGACCGGGAATTCCGTCGGCTCCTGGCGCGGTGTTCCGGCCTTTCAAGCAGCCAACGGCTCGGGCCGGCTCCTGCTCGGTCACCCCCATCTCGTCTCTCCACTCCCACAAAGAGTGAACTGAGGGACTTGACTGGCCCTCCAGAAAGAGCGAGCTGATCACTCTTCCCAAAAGGGCCGGATCGAGAGTTTCCGTCACCGGGGGCATCCAGGGACGGAGCTTACCTAGCACCATCTGATACGGACGCCCCCACGGATCCTCGTTGAGTCCCTCCAGGATTTGTTCCCAGGACCGAAACCTGGCGTTGCAGATGGCTACCTGCAACGCCTTCGTGGCCGCTCGATACGCCTCGTAGAGTCTGGCTATATCCTCACTTGGAGCTCGCCTTCGCCTCCTTCGGGCTCTGGTGAACTGGCGTCGGCTCCGCAAGCAGATCGTTCAGAGCTCTGCGATCTCCGACGACCACCAGTACACCGCCCCGCGCTTGGGGCGACTGGTGGATCGGACGGAACCTCTTCGGCGCTTTCTGGCCATATCGCGACGTTGGCGGCGGCCCCGAGCAAATCTCGGTCTAGCCGCTTGAGACACCAACGTCGGGTGTGGCTGCCTTCTTGGTGGCTGGAGTCACCGTCGGGGCGGCGGATTGCAAGGTCGAAAACAATGCGGCGGTGGTCGGAAAGTGTGACCACCTCCTCTGCAGCCCGAACGCATGCGCATCGCAGCAGGAGTCGCCCATGTAAGGTCCACGACCGACTCTCCCTGCCACCGCACGCACGTGCTCACGGACCCCCGATTCACCAGTCGGAGGTCCAATCCAGCCGACCATTCCATCACCGTCTCTCCTTTCGGACTGTCACTGGGATTCCCCCACGCCCTGGAGTGGGCGTTGAAGTCTCCCAGGACAATTAACGGACGAGGGAGGCACCTGCGAATGCAAAGTGCCACCTCGTCCAGGTACACCTCGTAGTCGGCGAGGGACATTGCGGGAGAGACGTAGCAGCCGACTATGGCCAGGGTGCCCCATTGCACTGCAACAAAGTCCTGACCCCTTCCCAATAGGGAGCAGGGTGGGACACCTTCACCACCCCCCCAGTAGATCGCCACGGAACCCCGCTCATCACCGAACCAGCGAGGGTGGTCCGGGACGGAATAGGGCTCCACCACTACTGCCAGAGCAACCCCCCACTCCGCAGCTGTCTGCATAAACAAATGCTGAGCATTGCGGCAGTGGTTTAGGTTGCTCTGGAGGACCTTGAGGGGTGTGAAGAGGCCTAGGAGACCTCCATTCCCGAGCTAGTGCTCGGGGTTGCGACGGGTGCTGCCTGGACCGCTACGCTCGTGGAGGTGGGAAGAGATGACTTTTCCCGCTCTTCTTTGACAGTGGGGCGCACCTCTTACCGTTCAGGCGATGGTTTGAGGGACGCCCCAGATCCGAGCACAGCGGGCTTTTGAGTGCAGGCGCTCTACACTCTTTGGCCCTGTGCCCGGTCTCTCCACACGCGTAGCAGCGCATGCTCCGGTTCACCTGGTTGGGGCACCTACTGCCAACGTGCCCCCTCTCCAGGCACCGGAAGCAATGTATGGGCCTGGGGTTCAATAACTGCACCCGAGCAGAACCCCAGCCTATGCAAACGCGCCCAGCGGCCACCAGTTTGCACACCGCCGCATTCCGCCTGTCACAGCACCGCACGCGTTGCCTCCCCTGTCCCCTCACAACAGTGAAGGGTACTGGGAGCAACCTCGAGCCTCCAAGAGGCCCGGCTCGTCGGGCACAGGGCCCATGGCCGTTTCTCGGTCCCGTAAGGGACTGAGGGTACGCCCCGAACCCAGCAAGTTTTGGTCCGCGCCGGTTTCCTGGTACCGCCCATATCTGGGCGGCGATCCCCTATCCGCCACCTGGGGGACGCGCCCGATAGAAGGTCTGGCAACTCCCACGGGATACTAATGGACTACTAGCCTAAGTTGACCCCTGCGTATTGAGCAGCCCGACTACGTTTCGCATACAATGGAGCTCTGTTCTCTGCTGAGATGAAAGCAGAATGTGCCTTCATGGCAGCGACAGACGACAACGAGTCTAGTAAGAACTGGAGAGCAAGTCGTCCGATGCTGCCTATGTGAAAATGTGGCATTTGGGAGAGGTTTCTGGATGGTGTGGGCGGGCATTTAATGGAGGCAAAAACCGAGTAGTTTTCATCTCAACTAGCAAAAGATTTGGAGGTTGGACGGCGAGCCGATGTATTAAAGAGCTATTAGGGAATCATGTCATTCCTTACATAGGCCTTATCGGTGAAAACTTTGTATAAGAATATTTTAACCGCAAGCGGGCAGCGTGGGTTGATTTTTTTGCCTACGAGTGTATATATATCTTTCCTAAAATAATTTGCGGCCCACATTAATAATAAGTAAAACCTTCATGGCACAAGTGACGTGGTGAGTATCCCGCCGTTTGGTGTGTTGTTATAAAAACACAATTAAAATCAAGCATTTCTTTATGTTTATTATCATGTTTATTAAAATATATAAACATGTATTAGGAGCATGTACATATTAATATTTAGTATTTATATTTGCGTAGTAGCTCAGTGGGTAAGCGCTCGCTCTTAATGTCACAGTACGCGAGCAAACCGAGTTCGATCCCAGGTGCGGATGTACATTGTTAGTTAAGTGCTGATACAGCACGTACTCGGGTAGGAAAACGTCGTGAGGAAACTAATGTAAGAAATAAGACGTAAGGAATAGCAAATGGGCTTGAATACGTCAAGTTGTTGGACCTTATTGAGAGAGAGAAAAACATCTGTTGAACGTTCGAGGGGCGACGACCGGCGGTGACCTAATTCGAAGCCGCGCGCCTCGGCGGCCTGTGCGGCGCATCGCTCGCACGCATTACGAAAGTGTTCTTAGGTTATTATTGTATTGGTGACAAACGAGCACACCTCACCTGATAGTACGTGATGGTTGCGGCCCATACGTCCATCGTCAAGGATTCAAGACGTGCGTTGTCGCGCCCAGGCGACCTCATCATATATTTGTACCAACACACTTGCATTTCACATTGTTGTACCAGGGTCCCATCAGCCATTGGTCAGCGCTACTTTCTCACCAACACCAGCAGCAGCAGCAGCTCCACACTGTGCTTTGTGACTTTCTGTGCGTCTGTCTCTTCGTTGTGTAGGACACATCCGCTGTAGAGATCGTTTACCAGCATGGGAACTTCATGCTGGTGTAACAACCTGAACTTATTTTTTTTTAATATTGTATTATATTAAGATTGACGAACTAGGCCATAGTTCCCGTGATGCCAAGTGAGAACTGCCGTCATCTTTTACTTGCATCCCCAACTAACTTCAAGATACGTTATCTCTCCTGAGGAATGACACAGCACGGTGAGCTGTGAATGAGTCGCGGGATCCCTACACTCAACACGCATGCCAACCATTTTCTAAAGTTTCTCGAAAGTCGGGTTTTTTTATTAATGGGGGTCGCAATCTTTTGAAATAAATATGACCTATATACAAAAGGTTCGTGTATTAAGGGAATAAACTTTAATGTAGTTTTATAAAATTAAATATTACCATGTAATAACAACGTGACAAAATCATTTTATAGGCTTACTTTGTTTAAATAAACTATTAATTAAAATGTTATTACAATTTTATAATGAAGGCGTGGGCAAGGCTTTTTACTTACCTTTATAGGTTTTTGGTGGGTCGCGACATTAAAATGAGAGTTGAGAAACTACGGTGTAAGTGCGTGGGCAAGGCTTTTTACTTACCTTTATAGGTTTTTGGTGGGTCGCGACATTAAAATGAGAGCTGAGAAACTACGGTGTAAGTGCGTGGGCAAGGCTTTTTACTTACCTTTATAGGTTTTTGGTGGGTCGCGACATTAAAATGAGAGTTGAGAAACTACGGTGTAAGTGCGTGGGCAAGGCTTTTTACTTATCTTTATAGGTTTTTGGTGGGTCGCGACATTAAAATGAGAGTTGAGAAACTACGGTGTAAGTGCGTGGGCAAGGCTTTTTACTTACCTTTATAGGTTTTTGGTGGGTCGCGACATTAAAAACTACTTAAAGTTTATGATAGTTGTAGACAAGTCCTAGCACCGATGTTTAGTTAATATAAACGTAGCACTAACTTCCTAGTACTCATACAAGAACTAAAGTATACAAAACGAGGGTGAAATGTTAAAGAACGTTTTACCCGCCTCTACTGGAACTAAATCAAAACTCGGCCTCCCTCGACGCAGCCCATGCGTAAATGCCAGCAACTCAATTACCTCCGGTGTCTTCGTTACAAATATTATACGCGATGGATTATACTTGGAGTCACGTTGACCAGCTTGCATATGCGAGCGGAAGCGGTATATTGGAGGATTGACAGACTAGCACAGTTCACTCACCATACGAAATACAGCAGTGCTACGCTGCTGTTTCACGTACATAGTATTATAGTAAAAAGCCGCGGTATTTCAGTGTCTGAACACTCGCTGATAAGCACCGCACACGAGTTCGACCCTGGTGGCGGCAGCAATGAATACCGTTAATCGCAATTTTAAGTGTGTTAGACCCCGAGGTCGCTGGTGTCAGACCCCGAGGTTGCCGGTGATAGACCCCGAGGTCGCCGGTGAAGGAAAACGTCGTAAGGAAACTTATATGTCTAAGAAATAATCAAAAACAATTATTTCGATGACTACTGAGACGTACGCATTTTCAACAAGATTAAGAATAATTAAGACATGCCAGGTGAGATCAGCTGTGGATGCTGTGTGTTTTCAATTTATTAACAATAGTTGATAACTGTTATCTTACTTTTGCCTCTCTTACTTTATTTGAGATAAATAAAAATATATTATTGTATTTATATTTTATGTAAATTTTGCGATTTAAGGAACGTTTGTTTGCCTCTAATATATTTCATAGAATCGACTTAACAACATACCCAATATAATTTCTCCCATTACTAGTGGAGAAAGATAAACGTGAGAATATAGATACACGAAGATATTGATCTTTGTGCAGTTGAAACGTCTATAAGCCTGTGTAACAACCCGTGCACTGCAACCGAGAGGCACATAGGAACTTTATTTCATGTCTAGACGTAAAAAATCTAGTGTAAAATAATGTTTTATCATTTTTACGCGAATACTGAAGATTGAATAAAAATTTAACCTCTCTTACGCTCTATGCATTGTTAACCCTGAATCAATTTGAACACACGACAAAGAAAGCTGACTAGAAACATCGACACCAAAAAGTCTACATTCAGTGACCATAACTTAGATCGGTCCAAACATTACACTCGAAACCGTAACGAATAGCTATCTAATCCCGCTAAGGATTCGTGAGACTAACGAATTTAACCAGACATTGCATTGCAAGTCCTCAAGACACTGTGAGCTTATTCTGTGTGGATCGGACTGAAATAAGTAATTATAAAGTTGACGATAGTACAGGTTAACTAAGACATTAGACGCGCTGTATTAAAACATCGGGATAAAAAGTAATAAAAAAAATGCGATAAAATCCGTAAAAATAAATATCGACGTCTTAAAAACTTAATGCTGATATATGTGTTAAATCAGAGACTTTTTTCCTATATACCACTTTCAAAATGTAGCTGTTCCGGTGGACCCCTGCAGCCACATCTCTACCATATTCCCATAACTCGACAAAAAATGTGAAGATTAGATCTTAATGGAACCAATCAGGTTAATTAATTAATTAATTGTGCTGAGCGTGAATGTCAAAAAAGTAAAGCAAAGTGGTCCAGGTGGACCCGGGGTTCCAGGTAGACCTGGGGGTCCAGGTGGACCCGGGGTTCCAGGTAGACCTGGGGGTCCACTTTGGGAACTACGGTATTAACTAATAAGTAAGTATAGTTCGTTATGGAAATTCGACAACATTTTACGCGTGCCGGTAACATACAAACATATGGTTCTTGGTATATCTATAGAACAGACTCAAGTTAAAGTTTCCTAGTACTTATTTTATAATAATAACTAAAAAAAATTGCAACAACTTACGATGTTCATGTATTTTTATATAGATTTCTGTCCAATGATTTAACCAATCTTAAAACATTACTAACAAATCTGTCAACTATTAATAAAAGCACACAGTTCACCTGATGTTGGGTGACTCTCACGGTCCACGACATGCACATCACTCCTCGATAAGGAATCAAGAGCCGTGGTGTCTATTCGCTCGCTTTAATTCAGAGTATGTGAGGTAACTGATTTCGATCTTCGATGACGGCATCAATGAAATTGTTGATTGCAATTTTAGTGCTGATTTACCCCAAAAAACTTTGTGAAACTTGCATGTCTAAGAAATAAATTACAAACATATTTCGAAGACATGTGAAGTCCGCCAGTCCACAGTGTAGCCGCGTAGTGGACAATGCTCTAACACCTCTAGAAACGAGGACTATGCCCAACAATGGACTATTTATAATTTATATACGCTGTAATATATTATAAATAGTCCACTGTTGTCCAATTTTTATAATTTAATAATGCAGATCTGTTGTCAATAAAACTAAAAAAAAAACAATGGCAATCAATAATATTTACGCTGGCAATCTATGAGGGGGTGTGCTTACCGGCTCGAGCCAACCCATTACGTGATACCATTAAATATACTGTAGAGTGGTTCAGACCACTCTTAAAAATATCACTGGAATTAATATCTCTAGTCTGTCAAACAATATTAACGTACAAATCTAATTAACTATTATTCTAAATGTCTTTATAATATCCTATTTATATCTAATCTAACTTTTAATTTGTTAAAGTTAATTTTTTTAATAAAAATCTAACCTATGCGTGAATCATTTAGTTCATATTAGACACAGGTAACTCCGGATTGATTTTAGAACAAGATCGTACATCCCTCAAAAAATATTTAATAAGTCAATAAATCATTATTTTCCAAATACAACTTTAAATCAGTAATGCTACGGTTCATATAAGATTAACTGAAGCATGAAAAGATGTATGACGTTGAGACAACTGTTGCCGGATCAGATGAATCAGAAAAGGACAGAGAATCATTGGAAAAGTTTACGCTTTGTGAGACAAAAAGTGAAATATTTAAATTTCAATTTGCAGTAATTGAGTTAGTGAGTTACGGGGACAATAATTGTTCATTATAATAATAATAAATATTTAAATTTCAATTTGCAGTAATTGAGTTAGTGAGTTACGGAGACAATAATTGTTCATTATAATAATAATAAATATTTAAATTTCAATTTGCAGTAATTGAGTTAGTGAGTTACGGAGACAATAATTGTACATTATAATAATAATAATAATAAATATTTAAATTTCAATTTGCAGTAGTTGAGTTAGTGAGTTACGGAGACAATAATTGTTCATTATAATAATAATAAATATTTTAATTTCAATTTGCAGTAATTGAGTTAGTGAGTTACGGAGACAATAATTGTTCATTATAATAATAATAAATATTTAAATTTCAATTTGCAGTAATTGAGTTAGTGAGTTACGGAGACAATAATTGTTCATTATAATAATAATAAATATTTAAATTTCAATTTGCAGTAGTTGAGTTAGTGAGTTACAGAGACAATAATTGTTCATTATAATAATAAATATTTTAATTTCAATTTGCAGTAATTGGAGTTAGTGAGTTACGGAGACAATAATTGTACATTATAATAATAATAATAAATATTTAAATTTCAATTTGCAGTAATTGAGTTAGTGAGTTGGAGACAATAATTGTTCATTATAATAATAATAAATATTTAAATTTCAATTTGCAGTAGTGAGTTAGTGAGTTACGGAACAATAATTGTTCATTATAATAATAATAAATATTTAAATTTCAATTTACAGTAATTGAGTTAGTGAGTTACGGAGACAATAATTGTTCATTATAATAATAATAAATATTTAAATTTCAATTTGCAGTAATTGAGTTAGTGAGTTACGGAGACAATAATTGTACATTATAATAATAATAAATATTTAAATTTCAATTTGCAGTAATTGAGTTAGTGAGTTACGGAGACAATAATTGTTCATTATAATAATAAATATTTAGAATTTCAATTTGCAGTAATTGAGTTAGTGAGTTACGGAGACAATAATTGTTCATTATAATAATAATAAATATTTAAATTTCAATTTGCAGTAGTTGAGTTAGTGAGTTACAGAGACAATAATTATTCATTATAATAATAATAATAATAAATATTTAAAATTTCCAATTTGCAGTAATTGAGTTAGTGAGTTACGGAGACACACTGTTCATTATAACAATAATAAATATTTAAAATTTCCAATTTGCAGTAATTGAGCTAGTGAGTTACGGAGACAATAATTGTTCATTATAATAATAATATATATTTATTTTCAATTTTGCAGCAATTGAGTTAATGAGTTATGGAGACAATAATTGTTCATTATAATAATAATAAATATTTAATTTCAATTTTGCAGCACTGAGTTAGTGAGTCACGGAGACAATAATTGTTCATTATAATAATAATAAATATTTAAAATTTCCAATTTGCAGTAACTGAGCTAGTGAGTTACGGAGACAATAATTGTTCATTATAATAATAATAACATTTAAATTTCAATTTGCACTGAGTTAGTGAGTTGGAGACAATAATTGTTCACATAATAATAATAAATATTTAAATTTCAATTTGCAGTAATTGGAGTTAGTGAGTTACAGGGACAATAATTGTTCATTATAATAATAATAACATTTAAATTTCAATTTGCAGTAATTGAGTTAATGAGTTATGGAGACAATAATTGTTCATTATAATAATAATAAATATTTAAAATTTCCACCTGCAGTAATTGAGTTAGTGAGTTACGGAGACAATAATTGTTCATTATACACACAACATTTAAATTTCAATTTGCAGTAATTGAGTTAGTGGAGTTACGGAGACAATAATTGTTCATTATAATAATAATAATAACATTTAAATTTCCACCTGCAGTAATTGAGCTAGTGAGTTACGGAGACAACAATTGTTCATTATAATAATAATAACATTTAAATTTCCAATTTGCAGTAACTGAGTTAGTGAGTTACGGAGACAACAATTGTTCATTATAATAATAACAACATTTAAATTTCAATTTGCAATTGAGTTAATGAGTTACGGAGACAATAATTGTTCATTATAATAATAATAATAAATATTTAAAATTTCCACCTGCAGTAATTGAGTTAGTGAGTTACGGAGACAACAATTGTTCATTATAATAATAATAAATATTTAAATTTCAATTTGCAGTAATTGAGTTAGTGAGTTACGGAGACAATAATTGTACATTATAATAATAATATTTAAATTTCAATTTGCAGTAATTGAGTTAGTGAGTTACGGAGACAATAATTGTTCATTATAATAATAATAAATATTTTAATTTCAATTTGCAGTAATTGAGTTAATGAGTTACGGAGACAATAATTGTTTATTATAATAATAATAAATATTTAAATTTCAATTTGCAGTAATTGAGTTAGTGAGTTACGGGGACAATAATTGTTCATTATAATAATAATAAATATTTAAATTTCAATTTGCAGTAATTGAGTTAGTGAGTTACGGAGACAATAATTGTTCATTATAATAATAATAAATATTTAAATTTCAATTTGCAGTAGTGAGTTAATGAGTTACGGAGACAATAATTGTACATTATAATAATAATAAATATTTAAATTTCAATTTGCAGTAATTGAGTTAATGAGTTACAGAGACAATAATTGTTTATTATAATAATAATAAATATTTAAATTTCAATTTGCAGTAATTGGAGTTAGTGAGTTACGGGGACAATAATTGTTCATTATAATAATAATAAATATTTAGAATTTCAATTTGCAGTAATTGAGTTAATGAGTTACAGGAGACAATAATTGTTCATTATAATAATAATAAATATTTTAATTTCAATTTGCAGTAATTGAGTTAATGAGTTACGGAGACAATAATTGTTTATTATAATAATAATAAATATTTAAATTTCAATTTGCAGTAATTGAGTTAATGAGTTACGGAGACAATAATTGTTCATTATAATAATAATAAATATTTAAATTTCAATTTGCAGTAATTGAGTTAATTGAGTTAGTGAGTCACGGAGACAATAATTGTTCATTATAATAATAATAAATATTTTAATTTCAATTTGCAGTAATTGAGTTAATGAGTTACGGAGACAATAATTGTTCATTATAATAATAATAAATATTTAAATTTCAATTTGCAGTAATTGAGTTAGTGAGTTACGGAGACAATAATTGTTCATTATAATAATAATAAATATTTAAATTTCAATTTGCAGTAATTGAGTTAGTGAGTTACGGAGACAATAATTGTTCATTATAATAATAATAAATATTTTAATTTCAATTTGCAGTAATTGAGTTAGTGAGTTACGGAGACAATAATTGTACATTATAATAATAATAAATATTTAAATTTCAATTTGCATTAATTGAGTTAGTGAGTTACAGAGACAATAATTATTCATTATAATAATAATAATAAATATTTAAATTTCAATTTGCAGTAATTGAGTTAATGAGTTACAGGAGACAATAATTGTTCATTATAATAATAATAAATATTTAAATTTCAATTTGCAGTAATTAGGTTAGTGAGTTACAGGGACAATAATTGTTCATTATAATAATAATAAATATTTAAATTTCAATTTGCAGTAATTGAGTTAATTGAGTTAGTGAGTTACAGGGACAATAATTGTTCATTATAATAATAATAAAATATTCAAATTTCAATTTGCAGTAATTGAGTTAATGAGTTACGAGACAATAATTGTTTATTATAATAATAATAAATATTTAAATTTCAATTTGCAGTAATTGAGTTAATGAGTTACGGAGACAATAATTGTTCATTATAATAATAATAAATATTTAAATTTCAATTTGCAGTAATTGAGTTAATGAGTTACGGAGACAATAATTGTTCATTATAATAATAATAAATATTTAAATTTCAATTTGCAGTAATTGAGTTAATGAGTTACGGAGACAATAATTGTTTATTATAATAATAATAAATATTTAAATTTCAATTTGCAGTAATTGAGTTAGTGAGTTACGGGGACAATAATTGTTCATTATAATAATAATAAATATTTAAATTTCAATTTGCAGTAATTGAGTTAGTGAGTTACGGAGACAATAATTGTTCATTATAATAATAATAAATATTTTAATTTCAATTTGCAGTAATTGAGTTAATGAGTTACGGAGACAATAATTGTTTATTATAATAATAATAAATATTTAAATTTCAATTGCAGTAATTGAGTTAATTGAGTTAGTGAGTTACGGGGACAATAATTGTTCATTATAATAATAACAACATTTAAATTTCAATTTGCAGTAATTGAGTTAGTGAGTTACGGAGACAATGGTGTTCATTATAATAATAATAATAAAATATTCAAATTTCAATTTGCAGTAATTGAGTTAATGAGTTACGGAGACAATAATTGTTCATTATAATAATAATAAATATTTAATTTCAATTTGCAGTAATTGAGTTAGTGAGTTACGGAGACAATAATTGTTCATTATAATAATAATAAATATTTAAATTTCAATTTGCAGTAATTGAGTTAGTGAGTTACGGAGACAATAATTGTTCATTATAATAATAATAAATATTTAAATTTCAATTTGCAGTA
Organism: Teinopalpus imperialis; assembly: GCA_029286865.1. Classification (NCBI taxonomy): domain Eukaryota; kingdom Metazoa; phylum Arthropoda; class Insecta; order Lepidoptera; family Papilionidae; genus Teinopalpus; species Teinopalpus imperialis. The sequence continues at coordinate 411,024 of JAGSMU010000013.1, forward strand.
ATTGAGTTAGTGAGTTACGGAGACAATAATTGTTCATTATAATAATAATAATAAATATTTAAATTTCAATTTGCAGTAATTGAGTTAGTGAGTTACGGAGACAATAATTATTCATTATAATAATAATAAAATATTCAAATTTCAATTTGTAGTAATTGAGTTAGTGAGTTACGAGACACAATTGTTCATTATAATAATAATAAATATTTAAATTTCAATTTGCACTGAGTTAGTGAGTTACGGAGACAATAATTGTTCATTATAATAATAATAACATTTAAATTTCAATTTGCAGTAATTGAGTTAGTGAGTTACGGAGACAATAATTGTTCATTATAATAATAATAAATATTTTAATTTCAATTTGCAGCAATTGAGCTAATGAGTTACGGAGACACACTGTTCATTATAATAATAATAACATTTAAATTTCAATTTGCAGCAATTGAGCTAGTGAGTCACGGAGACAACAATTGTTCATTATAATAATAAATATTTTAATTTCAATTTGCAGTAACTGAGCTAGTGAGTTACGGGGACAATAATTGTTCATTATAATAATAACAACATTTAAATTTCAATTTGCAGTAATTGAGTTAATTGAGTTAGTGAGTTACGGAGACAATAATTGTTCACATAATAATAATAATAACATTTTAATTTCAATTTGCAGCAATTGAGTTAATGAGTTACGAGACACAATTGTTCATTATAATAATAACAACATTTAAATTTCAATTTGCAGTAATTGAGCTAGTGAGTCACGGAGACAATAACTGTTCATTATAATAATAATAACATTTAACTCCACCTGCAGTAACTGAGTTAGTGAGTCACGGAGACAATAACTGTTCATTATAACAATAACAACATTTAAATCTCCACCTGCAGTAACTGAGTTAATGAGTTACAGGAGACAATAATTGTTTATTATAATAATAATAACATTTAAATTTCCAATTTGCAGTAATTGAGTTAGTGAGTTACGGAGACAATAATTGTTCATTATAATAATAATAAATATTTAAATTTCAATTTGCAGTAATTGAGTTAGTGAGTTACGGAGACAATAATTGTTCATTATAATAATAATAAATATTTTAATTTCAATTTGCAGTAATTGAGTTAATGAGTTACGGAGACAATAATTGTTTATTATAATAATAATAAATATTTAAATTTCAATTTGCAGTAATTGAGTTAGTGAGTTACGGGGACAATAATTGTTCATTATAATAATAATAAATATTTAAATTTCAATTTGCAGTAATTGAGTTAGTGAGTCACGGAGACAATAACTGTTCAATATAATAATAACAACATTTAAATTTCCAATTTGCAGTAACTGAGCTAGTGAGTCACGGAGACAATAATTGTTCAATATAATAATAATAATAAATATTTTAATTTCAATTTGCAGCAATTGAGTTAATGAGTTACGAGACAATAATTGTTCATTATAACAATAACAACATTTAAATTTCACCTGCAGTAACTGAGCTAGTGAGTCACGGAGACAATAACTGTTCATTATAATAATAATAATAATAATAACATTTAACTCCACCTGCAGCACTGAGCTAGTGAGTTACGGAGACAATAATTGTACATTATAATAATAATAACATTTTAATTTCAATTTACAGTAATTGAGTTAATGAGTTACGGAGACACACTGTTCATTATAACAATAATAACATTTAAATTTCCAATTTGCAGTAATTGGAGTTAGTGAGTTACGGGGACAATAATTGTTCATAATAATAATAATAATAACATTTAAATTTCAATTTGCAGTAATTGAGCTAGTGAGTCACGGAGACAATAATTGTTCATAATAATAATAATAAATATATTAATTTCAATTTGCAGTAACTGAGCTAGTGAGTTACGGAGACACAATTGTTCATTATAACACACAACATTTAAATTTCCAATTTGCAGTAACTGAGCTAGTGAGTTACGGAGACAATAACTGTTCATTATAATAATAATAACATTTAAATTTCCAATTTGCAGTAACTGAGTTAGTGAGTCACGGAGACAATAATTATTCATTATAATAATAATAAATATTTAAATTTCACCTGCAGTAACTGAGCTAGTGAGTTACGAGACACAATTGTTCATTATAATAACACAACATTTAAATTTCCAATTTGCAGTAACTGAGTTAATGAGTTACGGAGACAATAACTGTTCATTATAACAATAATAACATTTAAATTTCCAATTTGCAGTAACTGAGCTAGTGAGTTACGGGGACAATAATTGTTCATAATAATAATAACATTTAAATTTCAATTTGCAGTAATTGAGTTAGTGAGTTACGGAGACAATAACTGTTCATTATAACAATAATAAATATTTAAATTTCAATTGCAGTAATTGAGTTAATGAGTTACGGAGACAACAATTGTTCATTATAATAACACAACATTTAAATCTCCACCTGCAGTAACTGAGTTAATGAGTTACGGAGACAACAATTGTTCATTATAATAATAATAAATATTTAAATTCAATTTGCAGTAACTGAGTTAGTGAGTTACAGAGACAATAATTGTTCATTATAATAATAACAACATTTAAATTTCAATTGCAGTAATTGAGTTAGTGAGTCACGGAGACAATAACTGTTCATTATAACACACAACATTTAAATCTCCACCTGCAGTAACTGAGTTAATGAGTTACGGAGACAATAATTATTCATTATAATAATAACAACATTTAAATTTCACCTGCAGTAATTGAGTTAGAGAGTTACGGGGACAATAATTGTTCATTATAATAATAATAAATATTTAAAATTTCCAATTTGCAGTAATTGGAGTTAGTGAGTTACGGAGACAATAATTGTTCATTATAATAATAATAAATATTTTAATTTCAATTTGCAGTAATTGAGTTAATGAGTTACGGAGACAATAATTGTTTATTATAATAATAATAACATTTAAATTTCAATTGCAGTAATTGAGTTAGTGGAGTTACGGAGACAATAATTGTTCATTATAATAATAATAACATTTAAATTTCAATTTGCAGTAACTGAGCTAGTGAGTCACGGAGACAATAACTGTTCATTATAACAATAACAACATTTAAATCTCCACCTGCAGCAATTGAGTTAATGAGTTACGGAGACAACAATTGTTCATTATAATAATAACAACATTTAAATCTCCACCTGCAGTAATTGAGCTAGTGAGTTACGGAGACAATAACTGTTCATTATAATAACACAACATTTAAATCTCCACCTGCAGTAATTGAGCTAATGAGTTACGGAGACAACAATTGTTCATTATAATAATAATAACAACATTTAAATTTCAATTTGCAGTAACTGAGCTAGTGAGTTACGGAGACAATAATTGTTCATTATAATAATAATAACATTTTAATTTCAATTTGCAGCAATTGAGTTAATGAGTTACGGAGACAATAACTGTTCATTATAATAATAACAACATTTAAATTTCAATTGCAGTAATTGAGTTAGAGAGTTACGGGGACAATAATTGTTCATTATAATAATAATAACATTTAACTCCACCTGCAGTAATTGAGTTAGTGAGTTACGAGACAATAATTGTTCACATAATAATAACAACATTTAAATTCCACCTGCAGTAATTGAGCTAATGAGTTACGGAGACACACTGTTCATTATAACAATAACAACATTTAAACTCCACCTGCAGTAATTGAGCTAGTGAGTTACGGAGACAATAATTATTCATTATAATAACACAACATTTAAATTTCAATTTGCAGTAACTGAGTTAGTGAGTTACGGAGACAATAATTGTTCACATAATAATAATAAATATTTTAATTTCAATTTGCAGTAATTGAGTTAATGAGTTACGGAGACAACAATTGTTCATTATAACACACAACATTTAAATTTCAATTTGCAGTAATTGAGTTAGTGAGTTACAGGAGACAATAATTGTTCATTATAATAATAATAAATATTTTAATTTCAATTTGCAATTGAGTTAGTGAGTTACGGAGACAATAATTGTTCATTATAATAATAATAAATATATAAATTTCAATTTGCAGTAGTTGAGTTAGTGAGTTACAGAGACATTAATTGTTCATTATAATAATAAATATTTAGAATTTCAATTTGCAGTAATTGAGTTAGTGAGTTACGAGACAATAATTGTACATTATAATAATAATAAATATTTAAATTTCAATTTGCACTGAGTTAGTGAGTCACGGAGACAATAATTGTTCAATATAATAATAACAACATTTAAATTTCAATTTGCAGCACTGAGTTAGTGAGTCACGGAGACAATAATTGTTCATTATAATAATAATAACATTTAAATTCCACCTGCAGTAATTGAGTTAGTGAGTTACGAGACAATAATTGTTCATTATAATAATAATAACATTTAAATTCCACCTGCAGTAATTGAGTTATGAGTTACGGAGACAATAATTGTTCATTATAACAATAATAAATATTTAATTTCAATTGCAGTAATTGAGTTAGTGAGTCACGGAGACAATAATTGTACATTATAATAATAAATATTTAATTTCAATTGCAGTAATTGAGTTAGTGAGTTACAGAGACAATAATTGTTCATTATAATAATAACATTTAAATTTCCAATTTGCAGTAATTGAGTTAGTGAGTCACGGAGACAATAATTGTTCACATAATAATAATAACATTTAAATTTCCAATTTGCAGTAATTGAGTTAGTGAGTCACGGAGACAATAACTGTTCATTATAATAACACAACATTTAAATCTCCACCTGCAGTAATTGAGCTAGTGAGTTACGGAGACACACTGTTCATTATAATAATAATAATAACATTTAAATTTCCAATTTGCAGTAATTGAGTTAGTGAGTCACGGAGACAATAATTGTTCATTATAACAATAACAACATTTAAATCTCCACCTGCAGTAATTGAGTTAATTGAGTTACAGAGACAATAATTGTTCATTATAATAATAACATTTTAATTTCAATTTGCAATAATTGAGTTAGTGAGTCACGGAGACAATAATTGTTCAATATAATAATAATAACAACATTTAAATTTCAATTTGCAGTAATTGAGTTAGTGATTACGGAGACAATTGTTCATTATAATAATAATAAATATTTAAATTTCAATTTGCAGCACTGAGTTAGTGAGTCACGGAGACAATAATTGTACATTATAATAATAACATTTAAATTTCCAATTTGCAGTAACTGAGCTAGTGAGTTACGGAGACACAATTGTTCATTATAATAATAATAACATTTAAATTTCCAATTTGCAGTAATTGAGCTAGTGAGTTACGGAGACAATAATTGTTCACATAATAATAACAACATTTAAATTTCAATTTGCAGTAATTGGAGTTAGTGAGTTACGGAGACACAATTGTTCATTATAATAATAATAACATTTAAATTTCAATTTGCAGTAATTGACTTAGTGAGTTACGGAGACAATTGTTCATTATAACAATAATAACATTTAACTTCAATTTGCAGCAATTGAGTTAATGAGTTACGAGACACAATTGTTCATTATAATACACAACATTTAAATTTCACCTGCAGTAATTGAGTTAGTGAGTCACGGAGACAATAACTGTTCATTATAATAATAACATTTAAATTTCCAATTTGCAGTAATTGAGCTAGTGAGTTACGGAGACAATAATTGTTCATTATAATAATAATAAATATTTAAAATTTCCAATTTGCAGTAATTGAGCTAATGAGTTACGGAGACACACTGTTCATTATAATAATAACAACATTTAAATTCCACCTGCAGTAATTGAGTTAGAGAGTTACGGGGACAATAATTGTTCATTATAATAATAATAACATTTAAATTTCAATTTGCAGCAATTGAGTTAATGAGTTACGAGACAATAATTGTTCATTATAATAATAATAACATTTAAATTTCCAATTTGCAGTAATTGAGTTAATGAGTTACGGAGACAATTGTTCATTATAACACACAACATTTAAATTCCAATTTGCAGTAATTGAGCTAATGAGTTACGGAGACAATAATTGTTCATTATAATAATAACAACATTTAAATTTCAATTTGCAGTAGTGAGTTAGTGAGTTACAGGAGACAATAATTATTCATTATAATAATAATAAATATTTAAATTTCAATTTGCAGTAATTGGAGTTAGTGAGTTACAGGAGACAATAATTGTTCATTATATAATAATAATAAATATTTAAATTTCAATTTGCAGTAATTGAGTTAGTGAGTTACGGAGACAATAATTGTTCATTATAATAATAATAAATATATAAATTTCAATTTGCAATAATTGAGTTAGTGAGTTACGGAGACAATAATTGTTCAATATAATAATAATAATAATAAATATTTAGAATTTCAATTTGCAGTAATTGAGTTAGTGAGTTACGGAGACAATAATTGTTCATTATAATAATAATAAATATTTTAATTTCAATTTGCAGTAGTTGAGTTAGTGAGAGTTACGGAGACAATAATTGTTCATTATAATAATAATAAATATTTAAATTTCAATTTGCAGTAATTGAGTTAGTGAGAGTTACGGAGACAATAATTGTTCATTATAATAATAATAAATATTTAAATTTCAATTTGCAGTAATTGAGTTAATGAGTTACGGAGACAATAATTGTTCATTATAATAATAATAAATATTTAAATTTCAATTTGCAGTAATTGAGTTAGTGAGTTACGGAGACAATAATTGTTCATTATAATAATAATAAATATATTAATTTCAATTTGCAGTAATTGAGTTAATGAGTTACGGAGACAATAATTGTTTATTATAATAATAATAAATATTTAAATTTCAATTTGCAGTAATTGAGTTAGTGAGTTACGGAGACAATAATTGTTCATTATAATAATAATAAATATATTAATTTCAATTTGCAGTAATTGAGTTAATGAGTTACGGAGACAATAATTGTTCATTATAATAATAATAAATATTTAAATTTCAATTTGCAGTAATTGAGTTAGTGAGTTACGGAGACAATAATTGTTCATTATAATAATAATAAATATTTTAATTTCAATTTGCAGTAATTGAGTTAATGAGTTACGGAGACAATAATTGTTTATTATAATAATAATAAATATTTAAATTTCAATTTGCAGTAATTGAGTTAGAGAGTTACGGGGACAATAATTGTTCATTATAATAATAATAAATATTTAAATTTCAATTTGCAGTAATTGAGTTAGTGAGTTACGGAGACAATAATTGTTCATTATAATAATAATAAATATATTAATTTCAATTTGCAGTAATTGAGTTAATGAGTTACGGAGACAATAATTGTTTATTATAATAATAATAAATATTTAAATTTCAATTTGCAATTGAGTTAGTGAGTTACGGAGACAATAATTGTTCATTATAATAATAATAATAAATATATTAATTTCAATTTGCAGTAATTGAGTTAATGAGTTACGGAGACAATAATTGTTCATTATAATAATAATAAATATTTAAATTTCAATTTGCAGTAATTGAGTTAGTGAGTTACGGAGACAATAATTGTTCATTATAATAATAATAAATATTTAAATTTCAATTTGCAGTAATTGAGTTAGTGAGTTACGGGGACAATAATTGTTCATTAAAATGATAATAAATATTCTGTTTTTACTTTTCTTTTTGTTTGAATTTATATCTTATATTTCAATTTCATTCAATTCGCAATTTATTGAAGATATAATGATGTTCCGATTCAAATATTGTCTCTTGTATTGACCAAGTTATTTGTGATTTTAATCTTCTGGCCATGTCCTTAATTCGCTTTCTACATCCAGGCATTTTTTTAAGATTTATGCGTCGATATATAATTAAAAATTACAAACACCTAAATAAACGTGTGTACGTGTCGGTTTGTGCGGCTGACGCCGGCAGAGGCGCCGCGCGGGCTGCGCTCTGCACTCCACAAGTTCAAGACCATCCCCTCTCCCTCGCGTCGTCAGTGCTCCACGCGTGCCCTCCCCCCTCCCTCGACCTCTCCTCGCTACTCACCAGCCCCCTCCCTGCGACGTCCCCATGGTGCTTAGTTTCCGCTGCATCGCTAATTTCATACATCGCCATGCGTTACCAGGTCATGAGCTCGGCTCCTCAGCAACAGTCACGACGCGAATGAATACGCTTTTTAGTTTTACTTTTTCATTTTGATCGATGCATGTTTGATTATGAAGTATAATTGCTTATTATTATTATTTTTTCATTGAAAAAAAGCACACAGTTCACCGTCGATAAGGAATCACAGTGCAGATGTGTCAACCCTGAAGACTAAGATGGAATGCTTCGTCACCTGTGATAAGGATCTTTGAACCCAAACACTCACTAGACGAAACACAGCAGCGTTATGCTGGTATTTTGTGATAGCGTGAAGCTTCCTGGCAAAAGGAGGTCATAATTGAAAACATATGATGAGTAATTGGTTTGGTTACAGATGCACGCGGCGAGGCAGCGGCCAGGCCACGTGGGGCTCCTGAACCTGACCTACTGTACGATCACCACTCCTCTGAGGAAGAACTCGAGGTGAGCAGTCCATAGCTTCCCATTCAGTTGTTCCAGTCCTTCCCAATTTGTTGATCAACAACTGAATTATGAACTTATTTCTTACATCCGGTAGAACCACGCCGCTTAAAAAAATGGCTAGACAACTTAAAAAATAAAGTGGCAAATATAAACCGATCTGAGAAGTCCACCAGTCACATAGAATCGATTTCTAAAAACAAGCGTTAGTTAGATTAATGAAATCCCACCGTTGATGGTACTTAAGTAAATAATGAAAAGATGACGGCAGGTCGCACTGTGCCATCACAGCTGTAAAGCACTCCAAACATCGGGATATAAAAGTTACAACAGTGTTCGAGCCAATACAATGCCAGCTGGAATTTAATCATTCACTTATTTTCAATTATATTTTGAGAAGCAATTTCAACCAGATAACTAACTGTAACTTTTCGCATAGTTATGGCCACCCTTATCCTACTCCCCCCTCCTCAGATTCTATAGACTTAAGGGTCTGGATGATTTCCATGGCCGAAGGGTCTCGTAATTATCGTCTCAAAGGCCCTTATTTAAAATGCGATAGCTTTGAAGCGAGGGCCGTCTTCAAAAGTTCTGAAAGTTTTAATTCTTTCCACTAGTCTCACACTAACATCCACAAGATACACCAAATTGAGAGATATTTCTTTGTTTCAGTTGGTTTATCGTTATATTACTAAAATGTGATCGAAAGTATTTTGTATATCATTACGATATACAAATTACAGACACTTTCCATGTATTTTACCATTAAAAAAATGTCTATTTTTCACTAAAAGTGAAAAAAAAGACATTTTGAAAAAAACTTTTACTTAAAAAACCAATAAAAAAACGACAGTATGGTTGTCTTTATTTAAAAAAGTCTTTGACAAAAAGACGAACCTAAATCTAATTAGCAAGGCAAGGTGTAATGGGTACATATTACGAAACAAAAGCCAAGAGTACCTATATTGCGTTGGATGTTTAAAATATGGCGGAACGGGTGAACGGCCGCCGGCGACTGGCGCGAAAATTACAAGTCTAACCCAGCAATAGTAAATAAAAAAGATGTCCGCTAGAGACGCCTTGTACAAAATGTCGATAAAATGTTTTATTTATTTCTGCTGTTCATTAGATGAGAGGAGTCGAAGATACAATAATTAGTAAACGAGTAATCTATCTTAGTCTGACAAGCAACAACGTACTCGTAAACTATTTTCGTCTCTTCAGAGTTAAAATTTCTATCCGTGTGTGATCTCTGTCGTCATGATCGACGTAAACATGAAAATAACTCGCATTTGCAAACACAGTCTACCGAGACCTGTTCATGCAATGAGGGTACGGGTAACTTAATGGTAAGTCATTCTTGGTATGGACACCAACGCCACGCCTACTTTGGTTCTCGATTAGGAATCAAAACCAAGGCTGTATAATTTGTTATCGAGTTATGATTCCTTCTCGGGGATTAATGTGGATATCACGGGCCGCACGAATCATTGGACATCAGATTTTTTTTGTTTACTCTTAATTGCAGTAACTTTAAATAAATTAGATGTTTACAAAGTACTTACTGCCAAAGGCATTCTTTACCAGTCAACCCAAGATGTGGTGAGTTATTGTTACATGTGTAGCAAATAATATACACTTAGTAAAAATAACTTCCATATTATATTCTGATATTCTGTGAACCCGTCTGTCATTCCCTCAGTTAAAAATGATAAAAACTATCTAGCTAGCACTCTTTTTTTCTGTCCAGGCAGTTTATTACACATTATTAGTGGATACACGATTAAAATTATCAATTACTGCGCACGTATCAATTTGAACACGCTATTGTAATGGCAAAAGTAATTAAAATGGAAATTCTTTCGTACACACGGACAGATCGACAGTTTGTCAACCGCCCATTGTCACTGGACAGCTCCACGGGACAATCACCCTTATCGCCTTGTGACAAGGGCGGTTACTACCCGTCACCCGCCCCCGGGTAGATGCGCTCTCGACATTTCTTCCAGCTACAATTAGCCCGAGTAAATTTGGATCCGAGTAATGAAATTTTACGAGGCAATGACGAATATTTTTTGTAGGGAATTAAAAGAAACTTAGACGTGTTGTATTTTATTTCATTATACTGGATTAAAGTATTAAAAACGAAATCAAAAAAGTTTTTGAGCCAGTGCCAGCTACTTGTGACCTCCTCTCGGGAGCCCTTGTGCTGGTTACCCACTAATAGAGGTTTCGACTGTAACCTCTCAACCCGATGAAACTGTAAAAGCCCTCGGGCTAGCAGCGGCCATCAGCCCGTGATGGAATCCCTCATTCCACACAACACAGCGTGCGTTTCATGCTGGTATTATGTGAGACACAACAACATAGCTCTAGCACAATTAACAATGATATAGTATTGTATACTGGTATGTAGTATAGGATTTTACGGACGAATTATTCTGAAAACGATCCACCTCCCTTAGATGCAAAGTGAAAGTAACAAAAAACGTGGTACACTTGAAGTCGAGGCGGCGGGGGTCTCGTCTGGCAAGGATTTTTTTATTGCTCGAAGGGGTTGTTAGTGTGAGAAGCCAAATTACTAGATAGGACTCTTAAGTATTGCGATATACCAACTCGGTGCTGGCTTACAAACAAACAAGCAAAAACTGCACTCGCGAGCTAATAATAGCCTCGAGCGTACTGCACGATGTTATGTCTTTAAAAAATTAACTACCCGACTGAAAATGAACCTGCCCTCAATTATAATTTTCTATTAGAATTATGTAAGCTTTGTACTTTGGTTTCTAAATATAAATTTTAAATGTAAACGAATGTTATCTTTTCCAAGAATACGATCCAAAACATATTGTTGCTAATCAGCATTTTTGCACCTGTTTACAATTGTTAACCTAATTAGGGATGTGAAGCCCTGTGGAAGGTCATTAACCTGACCAACCCTTATCAGTTAGTCGACTAACGACAACCGGTACACTTATCCTTTAATATTACACACAAACATTGCCCAAAAATGGACACATCTATTGAAGAAGTGGCTCAAGCGGTTGCCTCATCGGAACAAGGCCAGAGGCAGCGAGAAGTTGCTCGTGTGTTAAATATGAGCCAGTCTGCTGTGTCCAGAGTTTACTGGTGATATCAGGTGACTGGTAGCTGATGATTGAACCTGGCTCTAAGTTGAGCAGACTACGTTTCGCAAGAGAACACGTGTTCTGGACGGACGAACAGAGGAGCTCTCTTCTTTTCTCACATGAATGGACAACCGATGAACACGGTAGTAGCCGTGTGGCAAATGAAGCGTCAATAGTGTAAAGGTGTTGGGTGTTGTTTACTAGAAGGCACTAGTACTTATGTTGCCTAACCTTTCCTTGTTGTTAGGCCGACAAGGCCGTGTTGATCCTGTATGCACGTACTTACTGATCTCCAGGCTCGATTTTATATGATATACATATACATATGATTTATTTGATTTCCAACAATGAGTACAACAAAACTTAACAAAGTACTTACCATAACTTATTTAATTAAGTTATTACTTACCAGAAAATATACACAAAAAAAATCTTTCCACCTACTTAAAGTTATAGCAGATACATTAAAAATAACCAGCTATGCTATATAGCTATGCCTCCTGATAGTAGGCGCCTGTAATCTACCGGATTCGGGCAGCCTGCGCTCGAATGAACCAAGCTTTTCCATCTGTGTAGCTCCCACAAAGTATATGCATATAATTCTAATATTAACTTGTAGCTCGTGAATGGCATTTGCCATCCCGGAGGAGAACGTTTCACTCATTTTCAAGCGAGCTGAGACCGTCTCGTCTCTTATTATCCTTTTACAATCCTGTCCTTATTTTGTTTCTAACATTTTGTTTTTTGCCCTCGGGTGAAAATTATAAATTCCTTTGTCCTTGGCGTTTTTTTTTTTAAATTGTAAGGATAGACGGACTACGCGCCGATGGATGGGCACCGTTACGCTATACATTTCGTCCGTATTTGTCTGCCTTATTGTTGTCAAAGAAAGAGACATTTGACATTTTTGCTCTGGTTTCATACTGAGTTGTAGATTAAATCTTTCCGTTTGAAGATTGTCAAACTTAATAAGTGATACTAAATAGACAGATTGCCACAGATTGCAACGAGCACGATCCTACCTAAGCATTGCATTCATCGACATCCCACAAACTTAGTAGGTCTTCACTCATCTATTAGGAGGTAGGTTCCACAATTTATATATATAAAACAATTTGCAGATGAAAACTTGAGTTGTAGGTTCATCTGTGAGTAGTTACTAGAGCTTATCTCGTTGCGCAGTCGGCTGGCGAGCTGGTCGGGTCGCGTGAGTAATGCCTGCGCGTCTCTTTGAACGTCGTTCGAGCGTGAAATTCGCCGCCCGACTGTCGGCCGCCTTTATTGGAAATTAATAAAGTTTCACAGACAGTGTTAACCCTTCGCCGTGCGCGAGGCACGCGGGACACCGTACGGCTGGACAGTTTCATCCCGTTCCTATAAGAAAGTTTATAATATAAAACACATACATTTATAATAGATGAAAAGACTTAACTATTTCTCCATCGCATATTGCATCACACGCTCACGAAGTAGCCTTTTAAAATGATCAATATTTTTCTATTATCACCAGGCGAGGAGGTCCCGCGTAGTTTATTCTGAACAGTATATGGATTGGCAACGAATTTTGTGCAGATATTTTTTGTTTTCTCGCTTTTTTTTTCTTATATTATCATAAGCAAAGGTATCGAGGGCCTGGTAATCTATCAGACGGAGAAAACCAACGCATATTTTGTCTAGTTGTCTATTTCGAATTTCCCGTCGAGGTTCTCGTCTTATGAGATAGTTATTATTATTATTTATTAAATATATACAGTATCAGCTGTCGCCGGTGGTGTTTCACAACCAGTACGACTTAGGGACCTTCAAGAAAAGAGCCTACACTTTTCTTTAGATCCGGCAACGCGTCTGCGACTCCTGTGGTGTTGCGGATGTCCATGGGCGGCGACCACTTGCCATCGGGTGGGCTGCTGGCTCGTTTGCTTATGTGACTGTTTATGTGAGTGTTTATGTGAGTGTTTATGTGAGTGGTTATGTGAGTGTTTATGTGAGTGGTTATGTGAGTGTTTATGTGAGTGGTTATGTGAGTGTTTATGTGAGTGGTTATGTGAGTGTTTATGTGAGTGTTTATGTGAGTGGTTATGTGAGTGTTTATGTGAGTGGTTATGTGAGTATTTATGTGAGTGGTTATGTGAGTGTTTATGTGAGTGTTTATGTGAGTGGTTATGTGAGTGTTTATGTGAGTGGTTATGTGAGTGTTTATGTGAGTGGTTATGTGAGTGTTTATGTGAGTGGTTATGTGAGTGGTTATGTGAGTGGTTATGTGAGTGGTTATGTGAGTGTTTATGTGAGTGTTTGCGGAGTGGTTATGTGAGTGTTTATGTGAGTGGTTATGTGAGAGTGTTTATGTGAGTGTTTATGTAGTGGTTATGTGAGTGGTTATGTAAGTGGTTATGTGAGTGGTTATGTGAGTGGTTATGTGAGGTGTTTATGTGAGTATTTATGTGAGTGGTTATGTGAGTGTTTATGTGAGTGTTTATGTGAGTGGTTATGTGAGTGTTTATGTGAGTGGTTATGTGAGTGTTTATGTGAGTGGTTATGTGAGTGTTTATGTGAGTGGTTATGTGAGTGTTTATGTGAGTGGTTATGTGAGTGTTTATGTGAGTGTTTATGTGAGTGGTTATGTGAGTGTTTATGTGAGTGGTTATGTGAGTGTTTATGGGACACAGACATCCCTAGCCATCAGGTAAACTGTGTTCGCCACCCTCAAGATATACTAAAAATAACTAAAGTGGTGGTAGAGCTACACTGCAGTTTGTTTCTTGCTGCAGAATGAATGGGTCAGCTCGATTGGGGTAGAATCACGCCCTCGGAGAATACTCGCGTGAAATAGCAGCATAATGCCGCTTTTTTTCGTGTGGTAACTAAGTGTGGGCATTCCATCTCAGTCCACAAGGGTGACAACGCATCTACATTAAGATTCCTTGTCAAGTATGAATGTAGATGTCATGGGTCGCAGGAATCACCAGCCATCAGGTGAACTGTGTGTGTTTGTGACTCTCAATGTAATAAAAAAAAGCAATTCAGCCCTGGGAACTTATATTACCATAGACAAGGGACACTGGGATTAACTGGATGCTGGAGAGGAGACAATAATTCATGGTAATCAGTGCCGTCCCATCTCATCTGACTTAGGTTTGTCGTAAACATTCCGCAAATCACTGGTAGCGACTACTTCGTACATTTTTGCACGTGAACATGTAGTTTTGGAGTCACAATGATGATGTTTTGTTTTTTGATGAATTGAGGGGTGACAAATGAGCACACACTTCACCTGATGGTGTGTGATAATTGTAGCCCACATCTCCATACTGAACCAAAATTAAAGATGTCATGAGATGCGTTATCACCCCATTGTTACTTGTAATTGAGTCTTTTCCATCCAAAATGTAGAATTATTGTTATGAAAATACAAATTAAATATTTCTTTATGTTTATTATCATGTAAGCTAAGATGTGTCAGCAGCATGTATATATTAGTATTCGGTATTTATATTTGGGTATAAACTCAAGCAAACTCGAGGTCGATCCCCGGCCCCGGCACCGATCTACATAGTTAATCACAATTTCAAATGCGGATATACATATGGCATACTCGGCGGTGAAGGAACGTGTCGCGTGGAAACCTGCAAGTCTAAGAAATAATAAAATAAAAATATTTGGAAGACATGTGAAGTCCGCCAATCTGCAGTGGAGTGTGGTTAACTCTAACACCGTCTCTAGAGAGGGGGCCCAGGCACCGCACATGGATCTATGTATATAGGTTGTCAGTTTACTTTTATTTAGTGTTAAGTAGGTCTGACCGGCAGCCCTGGCTCGGGTCGCTCACCGTTGCAGTTAAAGACTTGCAGGTTTTTTTTCTTCGGTCTTGCTTCCATAATGAATGACCGGACGGCCGCAGTTAGGCGTTTTCGCCGGCTATTCGACGCGGCTTTTTTCTCGCACAGGGGTTGGGCGGGGGTGGCGGAGGGTGAGGCGGGGTGGTCTCCACCGTTAATTCAAGCGTGTAATGATGCGACGCTTTGACGGAAGGGAATTGCAAGTTGTGCAATTACATGCTGGAATATTTAGCGGGGACGAGGTCGGCGAGGCTGCTTCTTGCGCTACCCCTCGCATCGATTCCCATGCACCCTCGGGGCTGGAGATCGATTTCAGTTGCCGTCTCGTTCCCGCCAACAAGATTGTCGCCACTCATATTAATGCTGTTTGGGTGTTTGTTTAAAGCCAAGGCGAAGGTAAATTAGCCATAAATAAGTCAAGGGTTACTTTGCTGTTTTAACTTTTAGATTTTGGAGTGTATTCTTTTGATTTTTATATTGTTTTTTTGTCTCATCTCCATATTGTAACAATTTACATATTTTTTTAATGTGTATGGTATTTGTGTAGCCATAAATAAATAAATATACATTGTTGTTAACAAAGAGTGGATCTCTCCGGATGTTAAGATTCTTTTGAAAGTCAGTTGCATGATGTCCTATTAAAATAGACTGGCAAGAGGACTAGTTTTAAAATAGAGTGGCAAGAAGATTAGTTTTAAAATAGAGTGGCAAGAAGACTAGTTTTAAAATAGAGTGGCAAGAAGACTAGTTTTAAAATAGACTGGCAAGAAGACTAGTTTTAAAATAGAGTGGCAAGAAGACTAGTTTTAAAATAGAGTGGCAAGAAGACTAGTTTTAAAATAGAGTGGCAAGAAGACTAGTTTTAAAATAGAGTGGCAAGAAGACTAGTTTTAAAATAGAGGTGGCAAGAAGACTAGTTTTAAAATGAAGTGGCAAGAAGACTAGTTTTAAAATAGAGTGGCAAGAAGACTAGTTTTAAAATAGAGTGGCAAGAAGACTAGTTTTAAAATAGAGTGGCAAGAAGACTAGTTTTAAAATAGAGTGGCAAGAAGACTAGTTTTAATTTCCACATATTTTATAAACCCTCAAGCCTATTTCCGCATGTGTATGTAGGCAGAGTATCAAGGAAATGTTTGACGCAACTAGTTACTATGTCTATGTACACATGGGTAGAATCACGATACAGTTTGTTTGTTACACTAAAAAAGTGCATCGGCTCGACAAGAGAGGATAACGTCCTCACAGAATACCAGCGTGAAAAAGCAGCAAGAACCTGCTGTGTTTCGTATGATGAGCGTTGCGATCCGGGAACCCAACTCAATCTTCAGTTGTGAACACGCGTGTGCACCATCGTTTTTGAATGTTCACGTAGACGCATACGCATTCATCACTTGCCGTCTGGTGAACCGAAGTGCTTGTAACTTAGTCCCAAAGTGCTTTCGAAAAGTAATTATCGAGTCTGGGCGTCGGTGGCAGCCCTGTGCTCGAGAGACAGCTTGTGTTTTTACGCGAGAGTCCGTTACAACGGCTTCCTGCGCCGCACCGCACATTCCTTCAGCGGGCCGCCGCGTTTTTGTGCGCCAACATGTCCGCAGAGCAAAAATGTCGCAATTAGATATTTCTAGTCACTGTAATATTAAGTCAGTACTTGTCTACAATCCTTCCTATCTGTCCTGTAAACTGACCATGTAGCCATTACTGATAATTTCTATTTTAAATCAATACCGTAGATCGGCTTCACCTTGAAATGAGATTCGATTAACCACAAATCCTCGCAATAGAATTTCGATTCACTAAGGACGATTCTTGAGGAAATTGAAATAAATTTATCCTAATTGCAATACAGAATATGGCTTCGTGCTAGCTGCCACCGGCTTGGGATCCTGTGATTAATAAAATTAAATTCCAAACCATCCAAAACCACTGCAAGAGCTCAAGATAAAAAGTTGATGGTAGTTCGAGTTAATGAGTCGTGAAACAATCGGTGTGATGTACAGATATACAAAATTATACTATTTAATGCATTCACGTCAATACAAGAAGACATTGAAGTTTTTCTTCTCCAGAGATAATGTTATGTAATTTGTTTTAAGTTTTGATTTATTAAATTCTATTATTAAATCCAAGTTTTAAGAATAATGACTCAAACCGTTCAGCTTAATGGCGAATGATTGCTCCAGTCCATGCCATCACACATTCATGCTCGACAAGGCATCATGAAGCAAGTGGCTCGTCTGCCACTAAACATAAACTCCTACTATTCTTTGAAAGCGTGGTTCCTCAGTCGAATTGATTTTCTTGTTCTATATATAGTTTATAATAGAATCTAAACATGTTAAAACGAATTTGTATTGCGGTGTTGTATGGCCATAACGTTATCGTGTTTCATAGGGGATCAACGGCGGGCCTAGCGGAGCCGGAGCGGACGCGGGTGCGGCGGCGGAAGCGGGCGCGCTGAGGCCCGAGGGTCGGCGGCGCGGGGCCTCCTCCCCCGCCAGGGCTGCGCCCGAAAAGCGGCGCTGGGCCGCGCAGCCCTATCTGGACGCGGACGAGCTGGCCGCTAGAGCACCTTCCTCGGATGATGACGACACTAAGGTACCGTTCACAACCCTTCCCTCGTGGAACACCGACCGGATGGTGCACTCCGTCATCATCATCGTATTATATTTAATGCAGGGGTTTTAAATTTATTGAATTACCATTATATACCCGTACATTAAAATGTGGCTTGCGGGTGGCCAGGGTTGAAGTTTGTGGCAATCTGCAGGCAGCGGAGGTCCGTGGTCACGCTGTGGTGGTGATAATGACATTAAAATATAAAAATTGTTTAAAGTGTATTTTTTTCACATGATTTTAAAAACGTCTACTTTTATCTCAGTTTGAGAGAGAGAGAGAAAGAGATGTCCGTGTGTTTGAAGCAGTGGATTGGTGAATGCTGTTACGAAAAGATTAAAATCAACTAAAGAACACACACATTAGTAGTCCAGAGAATGTCTTCCTGGACTGCTCGGTTGATTACTCCATGACAATTTCCGTCCATTTCGACAATATCTGACAGTAACCTGAAGACATCGCTATTTTCTGGTAGGTGTCGCACACACAGCATCAACTGCGCAGAATATTGTATAGTACCGTAAGCATTTGCGCAACACAGAGGCACTCGCTCGGCGTACCCTGCCATACTCCGATGTAACGCATGTGCGATAAGATCGGAGGAAAGTCAGATAGCAGTAGTAGGGACACGGGACATGCATACACTAAACCCAAAACCAACTTAGTATCCAAATTAGTGATACACAAATATTGTTCCTCGGCTGGTAGTCGTGCCCGGGACCCTCGAAGCAGCGACGGCTGCAGAATTCTGACCACTACGCCAGTCGGCCGCCGATTCTTTTTCCGCGCGTCGTTACAAATTCACTACTGTGTCAAAATATGTTGATAGATATCCATTGAAACATTGAATCCTTGAGAGAAGCAATGTTTTACTGATAAAACTTTGAATAAACGGTAATGGCCGTTTGGTTCATTTTCACTTAACACTTAATCTAGAGTAACAATAAATATATTTGGACCTGAAGAACGAAACGAGATATAACAGTCGAAAATATTTAGTTCGTATTTAGTATTTCACGAAAGGGCTCATCGATTCCAGGTGGAGACCCCAGTGCGTTTCCGCACGTCGCCCCCGCTCGAGGCGTTGAAGCCGAGGCGGGCGGGTGGCACAGGCGGGGGCGGTATAGCGGGAACGGGGGCGGCCGCGGTGCTGGCGAGCAGAAGCGGAAGCGGAATTGCGAGCGGGGACGGTTGCGCGTCTCCGCGGCGCCGTCGCGTGGCCCTACCGCCGCCCAGGCGACACCGCCCTGCGCTCGACTTCGATAAAATGCAACAGGTAGGAAAGTAGAGTAACAACTTGTACCTATATTTCCCACTGTTGGGCATGGGCCTCTTCTCTATAGAGGCTGTTACAGCGTAGTCCACCGAGTGACTCCACTGCGCGTTCGCGAACATCACGTTTGAAATATATTTTTGTATAATTTCTTAGACACGCAGGTTTCTTTCACCGCTGAGCAATTAAGGATGTTAATTGGTGTTGACACCGGGGATCGAACTCGGTTTACTCGCGTACAGTGAATTATTGCGCTTTGACACAGCAACTACGGCAAAGCGGTCGTCAACACTCGTAATATATGTATATATTTACAAATCGAAAAACTGAACACTTATGTGCGTCGATTTCTACGTCATTTGTCCTTTATTTTTGAGCAATGTCTACGCTAGGGGTGTAGTGACGTAGCGCACGGTGAGCCTCGTGCTCATGGACACTAACTGTACGGTGGTATACGTTTTTTAACAACTCTGCATCGACCTAGGAATTACATAACAATGGTGACAAACGAGCACAAATGTGTATGTTGTAAACCACAATCCTCAAAAATCTCACGGGAAAATCAAAGTGGAAGATGAAATCTCTAGTTACCATATACTGGATTTCCAGATTCCTACATTTACCAAAGTGTGGTCCATCCTCGGTTAGAACTTCACTGATAGAACGGACTATTAATAGTGTTAGTATATTGATTATATCATAGATTATATACCAGAAGTTGATACGCGCTGCGGCGTGATTGGATGGGTCAGCTCGGCTGGAGCAGGGGCACGGCCTGACATAATACCAACATGAAATGACAATATAACTCTGCTGTGTTTCGTATGATAATGGACCAGTAATTGATAACGGAGCATTGCATATGAGCCGCGGCAGCTGCCTGGACCATTGTTGAGGATGGCACTCCTCATATTAAAAAATAAGTAACCAAGTGAACTACGCGCCGAAAAACAATGGAATGCAACAAAACTAGTGTACAGCGCCTGCTCGAGGCGGACCATTAACATTCTGAGGAATTCCACTCGCTGGCGAAGAATCTAATAGATTTAGATACCTCAGTGTAATTAGATTATTGCAAACACTCAGCGTTGGCACCTTCAGGGTGAGAACGGCCCAACGCAAAATACCCACTCGTTGGGAATTGCGACAGTGGTGACACGACTATTGTTTCAGCGATGTCAGTGTTTTGTCTCGTTCGCACAGTTGTAGTACAAATATGTGAATAATTTTTTAAGACATTTCACGAGCGTAACTCGCTTTAGCGGATCGGTTGCTTTCGTTTTAAAGGCACGATTGTGTTTATTTCTGCTTTTAATTCAAGATAAACACACCTTCATATTATTTTACCGATATCACTGTTTGGTCATTTTACGACGGTTACTAATCGTTTTCATTCTGAATGTGCGATACAGTTAATTCTGCGTTTAGTAAATATAACCTGTAGCACCTCACCTACTCAACCTGGCACAACACGTTTATCGATATCGCTATATGTCTCTATTCCACGCTTGTATAATTACAAAGAGACGTTTCAAGACGTATTACGATCTTAATTAATTTTCGTGATCGGTCGTTTTCGTTTTAAAGGTGTCATTATACTCTACGTCTTTTCATTTCTGTTTTTATTCAAGATAAAATCTCGACAGGTAGATTGATTATTGTTTTAGATTTTTTTTAATTAGTCCAGCGAGCAGTGCTTTAACATTGCTAATACCGTTAACCACTCAGGCTAAGCTAAATGCTTGTGCAGTGCAGGTGTCGGTTCACGACAATACTTGAAAGACAGATTTTATCCTATGACGACACAGACCGGACTGATCTAGACTATTGGCAACCCGACGGAATCGCATACTCATCTGTTTCGGGGAACTTACAATTAGCATTATTTGGGGATATTTCTTATTAGTTAATAAAATAAATATATTTCCAAGCACACTCGTATCGTTCGACAGGGGTCGAGGTTTAGGGCAACAGAGAACCCAGAGCGTTCCGTCACGGAGTCCCAACCGCCTCAGGTGATACGAGATGCTGGTCGGAATTGTCCGTTTGAAGACACGACTGTCGGGACAATTGCAGTCGATCACCTCGGTGCCACGTCCTGATATACTGTCTTTTTGTTTGTTTCGGCATTCACGAGGTTCTCATCATATGGAATAGTGATGTCGATCTCCAATATTCTTAACTGCGCCCGTCCATCAGCGCGATATCAGCCGGATTCGCAAGACTAGTCCTGTCCGTGATGAAGGAACGAATTGTTACAATTATTATTAACAAAGAGCTTGCCCATGCTATCGCATCTCGTCGCTATCTGCCGCGATACGAGCGACGCGTGGATTGAGATAAATTGAGGTCAATGAACTGACGCTATTGTTTGTATCACAAATTAAATATGTGTTATATCCGAACCTGATAACTTAACCTTTTAGTTTTTTTAAGTGTTAGACCCACTTTGTTTTAACTGGGGCATGAATGGTCCGCCTCGGCCAAGGACCGCGCTATGCTGCTATTCTGTGAGGGGACTTTACCTGGTCGAGCCGACACATTCATACTGCGGTTGGAAACTAACTATACCACTGTTGGTGGAGGCTGTTGGGATGAGGAGACAATGTGGCAGCCCTCAATCGACCACGTCGCTCTCGACGCCAACAGATCAAATTCAAAGCGTGTCATCGCAACCGTTAGTGAGGTGAAGTGAACCTTTGTTTCCAATAGGAACGGGATTGCGTATAGCTTATCGACTCAATAATTATTTATTTATTTATGAGATAATCCAACAGTGATTTACAAAACAAGCAGTTAGTATAGATGGGTCAAGTTGAGCGGAGTATAACTATACCCTCACTAAATATATAAACACAATATAATATAATAGTAATATAACTTGGTTCGTATGCCGAGCGTAGGGATCCGGAGACACACTCTTCAGGGGTGACAACGCAACATAGATGGAGATGTCGTGTGCAGCAGTCATAATTTACTATTTTGTGAACTGTGTGCTCATTTGTCACCCTTATAATTATATTTAAAAAAAACAATATTTATACTATAATAGCTACTCCGTAGTGTCTCTCTCGATTTCCTTTGGAAATATATTATAAACTTCCGTATTATCGACAGTTGCTCGCCCCCTCTCTAGAGGCGCACATGTGCTGCCACAGCCGCACCGCTCCCACGCCGCCGGCCCACGTGCGGCGCGCGAACAAAAACTGCACGAATTAGGTGCACGTATTTACGTGGACCTCCCGACCTCAGGGTGATGATGCCTCCGCATTATGCTTACTTCTCGATGAAAATCATGGTGTGAATGATAAAAAAATAGCCTCATGGCTTAGGGTACGGTCTGCGAAATTTAAGGTCGTAGGTTCATATCCACCGTTAGACTATTGTCATGACCCGCCTCCTAGCACGAGCATGCTCAGCTTAGTTGTCCTGGTGAACCGGAATATTAGTAGTAAATGTTTTAAAAATAAAAGATACGAAAATCTTTATATTTTATATATACTAACATATCAAACACAACGCCCTTTTTTAAATTAAAAACAAAACAAAGTTTACTTTTATTTATCTCATTATTGATGAACACATGTCCGCCGCGGCCGCCGCTCGAGTGCCTCACTTTACTGTATGTAAAAGATAAACCGCACAGCTCATTGAGGTAATGCCGTTGGCATGCGTACCTGAGCTACCGGGTTCAAAGCAATCGAAAACTGCTCTAGTGGCTTTTAAATGTGAATTATTCTTTAACTCTCCAATTAATAGATACCCCATTATTGTATTAAATATTTCAATATTTATCTCTTATATTATCTTATATTAATTATATTTTTTTTACGACGTTAGGGCTGACGACAATCGAGCACACGGTCCCCCCGGTAGTGCAAAGATTCATAATACGTACCTATACGTATCGCAGCCGGACACTAAGATCTCAACAGCTGCAAGGTCTCGGATTCATTTCCTCACCACACGAAACACAGTAGCCCTAATGCAGGTATTGGAAAACATTGCCTTAAAAATTCGGGAAAAACCGAAAGTTCTTTTTTTATGGGATATTAGTAAAACAAAACGATCACAACAAATTTATTCAAATTTCGATGGAACTTGGAGTCAGTTATTAAAAAATAACTGAATATAATTTACGTACGACAAGTTCACGAAAAATGTCACGGTCCCAAAAAGTTATTATTTTATGTTTAACCATAGCCGTCGCCCTAGGTCCCGGGTCCCGGGTCCCGGCGCCGGGGGCTATTTCGTCGATGTATCGCTTTGTGTTAAAGAACCTTACATGTAAAGGTTTTTTTTTTGCTTAAACACAGTTTGAAATGATATAGGCGACTTGTATTATTCCTTTGTGAAATAGTTGAACAACATCGCGATACCTTCCAGCTTAAATAGTGAACGGTATAGCACATATAGCACATATAGCACATACAGCACCATGCACCATGACTCTGATTGT
Source organism: Teinopalpus imperialis (assembly GCA_029286865.1). Taxonomy (NCBI): domain Eukaryota; kingdom Metazoa; phylum Arthropoda; class Insecta; order Lepidoptera; family Papilionidae; genus Teinopalpus; species Teinopalpus imperialis. The sequence continues at coordinate 434,923 of JAGSMU010000013.1, forward strand.
TTAGAATGAATGGGCCCACGCTCTCACAGGACGCCAGCGTGAAGTGTTTCCTATGGTGAGGGTATCCGGGAACACAGTATCAGGTACAGGCACCCCCATCTCCCTCTTCAAAATCATGCTGCAGACAGTTTCTATATGCTGCTACTATCTCATTCATATCATAAATCACTGTGTGGCCATACCGCCGTTAAAAAGTAAGCGTAAACGGTTATTGTAGGGCGTCTTTCCCGCTGGGTGTGTGGCCCGACAAGCCGCTAAGCGTTATCAGGCGCTTATCGTCCCGCAGCCCTCATGCGGGGCTGCATGTGCACGAGGCAATGCAAACACGAACTTCTTGCGACAGATTTCAAACAATATCGCGAATTCAATGATGTACAAAGTGAAATACGGACTATTCAGTATAATAATACCTATACATATAAAAAATCCCACTGCTGGGCATTCACTTCCCCCGTATACAGGGTTTTCACTCCACTTCCGATGGTTTCCCTCACCGCGACACGTGGGTTTCCTTCACCGTCAAGCATTTGGTACATCACCACTTAAAATTGGAATTTACAATATTCACATTGGCGTCGGCACCAGGGTCGGCCGCCAGCTGCTCGCGCACTCAGTTCGAAGCTCTAAGGGGCAGTCGACTGCAGTGGCACCGCTCTGTAGAAATCTTGGGACTTGTGATCAAAAACCTACGACAAGTAGTTTTGACAGTTCTCTCTTGATGTTAACGTAACACTAACTAAAGAATTCTGAAGAGACCGTAGCAGGTGAAAATCTGAGGGTGCGAGGTCGGGGCTATATGATATAAGGATGCATTAACTTTGCCGAGTGGACAAAGATGTGTGTGATCTGGCGTTGTCGTGATAAATAACCAAACCCTTTATGTTGATCAATTCCGGACGTTTATTCTCTATTTATTACTTGAGTCTCATCAGCTGTTGAGATCCAAATCGATGGTGTTATCCGGCGGTGTAGGCTCTCGATGAATGATGCCCTCCATCCCACCATATTGCGAGTTAATCCAGGTTTCGCTACAGTCTGCGGAGCTGGACTGCCCTTTGACTATGATCTGTTTCGGACGTTCTTGTCGAAGGTAATCCATTTTTCATCATCACGTAGTATCTTCTGAAACGCACAGAGCATGCCGACCATATCCGTGTTAACGTTAAGATATTAATGACCCAGATAAAAGAGATTAAACAATTTTTCTGAGATCAAATAGGTTTTTATTTAATGAATTTAAATGTTTCAAACGGCAAAGCCAAGAGGCAGAGTGGCTCAGTGTCTAAGAACTCGCTTTGAATGAACGTTACGCGAGCCAACCGAGTTCAATCCCCGGCGCCCGCACCACTCAACCTTGTTAATCGCAATTTTAAATATGAAAACCTGCGCCTCGAAGAAATTTAAAAATATATATTTTCAATGACAAGTGAAAACCGGAAGCCGCCTGGTGGACTACGTAGTGGGATTTATATATATATACGCTGTTAGTTATTTCTTTTTATACATTTTACTGAAAAGAAAAAATGTACATGATACATTTTTCCAAAGAGGAACAGTGTAAAAAAAGTTGGCCAACACGTCGCTCGCCCCTGCGCGAGTGAATGGCGGACGTCGCCGCTCAGTGAGCGCCGCTGAATGGAGCGCGTCCGTTGCGCGCGCAGCACGGCCGCCGCGTCGCGCCCCCCAACTAGACGCGACTTGGAGCTCGAACGATGTTTTTGTATCGCCCGCTCGTGTATGTAACGAGTTAACGCACATCGCATAGTACGGCGGCGGGGTCTTACTATGCATTTCAATACGAACGATACATTTCTCGTTACAGATAGAAATCCTTCGGGAATCGTTATTTTGTTATCGTGATTGTTCACTTGTATGTATGTTTTGTTCTGTATTTATATACAGATTGTAAATATTAAATGTTATTTTTTTATACACTTGCATCTGCTCGTATACTAGTGGGCTTCAGAATTGGGTCCAGAGATGATTTATTGGAGAGGCACGTAGTCAAGTTTATGTCGGTCACTCAAGAGTTACGAGTGCGGAGTGGCGAGTCGCGCTACAGCTAGCTTATAACCGCGACGTGGCACTATCACGAGATTTGTATATATATTTTAAATGGTATACGTTCTTTTGCAGCTGAAGGTGGGCGGCGGCGTGCGGTCGTGGCGCGCGGTGGGCGCGGCGCACGGCGGCGAGCTCTCCGTCTTCTGCTGGTGATCGCGCACGCACGTACGTATCCACGCGGGCACACGCACGTACGTATCCACGCGGGCACACGCACGTACGTATCCACGCGGGCACACGCACGTACGTATCCACGCGGGCACACGCACGTACGTAACCACGCGGGCACACCTACGTGACGTACGCACATGCGTTCGTACACATGTAGTATGGTTGACATGTGATTCGACTTAAAAGTAACTTTATTTTTATGTATTAATGTGCTAAACTTAATCCATTGTCCACATCTCTTAGAGACATGTGCACGTTTATAAAGACGCGTGTGCACTTGATTAGCTCAAAAGAGAGAGATAAAAGTGATATATTTCATTTCAAGTGAGCTGGAGAGCTTCACGGAGATCTCCAGAGTACTCCCCCTCTATAAGTATATTGAAGTAGTAAGTTTAAGATTCCTTTCGAGTTCTGAGCGAGAATGAGTGAGCCACTCAATTGAACTATAGTAGCAGTTGGACGGAATCCACAAGAGATGTACACGGGTGTCTTCAGTTAATCAATCTAACTCTTTGACTCTCTATATCTCGTTCAAAGAACAAACAAGTGATCGAGTGTACGACGTGTATGACAAACTCTAAGCCAAACAACTAAATAAGGTCTTCTCTCTCCACATCTCTTCGTTCTGCCGGACAGCCATTGTTCGTTCGAGTTGCTTGTCCGCTACGCTCCCTCACTCTTGCATCACTTCGACACCTAGTATGGGAGCCTTAAAACTGTTCATTTTTAATTATATTGTCGGTGCAAAAGGAGAACATACTTTACCCTGCGGCAAGTGATCCCTGCCCCATGGCACCCGCATTTATCCTATCATAGTACAAATACGTTGTCACCCTCAGGCCTACGATGGAATGCTATTGATATATAAGATGAGATTAAAAAGCTAGTGGGTTGCGGATAGATTAGCTAACATTTTCATCCTCTCGTGAGCTACTCTAGTCTAAAACAAACAATTAAAATAAAATAAAATGAAAAACTCGCTGCGAAATATTACCAACTGTAAACTTATTTCTTTAATATATTATATATTTTAGATTAACACCTTCCATCAGCTACTACGTATTTTTGTCTATGGAAACAATCCTCAATTTGGGAGTTAAGATTTCGATTTTCTATATAATAAATGAATTCATCTCGAAAAATTCCTTCAGTTGTCGTTGAGAATTTAAATTGAAAAAAACTATTAAATAAATATAAATAACATGATCGTGTTATACTGCTGACCAAGAATTATCAAAACGTTTTGTTCAGCGCTCGTAGACCGAACGTCCCCGACCATCGTTGTAGCCACAGTGACACTTTACTGTCTGTGCGATCATAGCATTGTTATCAAATTGTCTTTCCAGTTACTATCATATATAAAATTTATCTATAAAATAAAATAATAATCAAATACCTATTTAAAAAATAGGAAATTGACATAAACGTTGGAAATAACAAATAAAATAACTTCCAACGCACCACATTGAGGTCAATATAGCGCTGTGCTGCGAGAATGATTCAATACACATTAGATGTAACTGAATTTGTATTATTTCCAGAGCTTTAGTGGTCCCGCCCGCTGCCTGACGCGATGCGTCATGACGCGACGCAACACGTGCGTGGTGTCGCAGTGACGCCCGTCTTGGAACCGACTTTGCAACAAGTCGCACGACTTCCCTCGCAGATGTCCTGCGTCTCGGGAGGCCTTCCTTCCGGACAGAGTGGCGTGTGACGTCACTGGGCCTCAGTCTGCCAGGTTATGGCTGTTAAGACTTGATATTCGTGTTACATTTAAATTTGAAAAACGTAGATACGTGCATTTGTAACGTTCAAACAAACTACGAGGTGACGTAAAACGTCATCGTATGACACGCAAAATAGCTGTCTTTTCTCACAGAAGATTCGCCGCTTCGTGTTACACAAAATGATCACTTTTGAAAACGAGTCCAACGCATAAGAGCGACAATGCGCACGGTACCCTTCTAGTGCAATAGACTAAATATATTCGAAAGCAAATTTATAGTTCCGTTTCCTTCAAGCGGTGTCGTCAGTGTTCTTGATTACGTGTTCCGTAAAACTATCATGGCGTTGGTTTTAAATGAAGACTATCCTAACATTACTTTATTTCGTAATAAAAATGGACTTGGACTGGTTTTTTTTTCCTCCAAAATGAATATATAGTAATCCGTATTAACTAGGTAGGTCCATGTAAAGTTCTGTCCGTGTGATCGCTCCAGTGTTCAGAGTTCCTCTTCATTCAAATGATCGAAGTACAAAGTGTTATCGCGGCGAGTACGTCGCGCTACTGTCGGGTGCGTTGTTCTGTGCAACATCCTCCATCTCTGTCTAGCGCCGCCACATACACAGAAAGTAGTTTTTTGATATATTTACTCGTTTTGGAGATCGATGGCCGCTGCGGAGTTTACGCTGGACCCATCCCGGAGGGAAATTCGTATTTTGTACAAGGCCTTCGCTTGTGGTCGTAGATGCGACTTGACTGTTGACGTCGTTGGATTTCGAGTGGTGCGGACTTCTTAGCGTCACCGCGGCCATTTTGCTAACGCTAGTAACGGCCATGAGTTGCGTATCTCACAGAATTGCGTTCGCACAACGAGGATCTCATTTATTATTAAAATAAAACTTAAATATATTATTGAGTATACGTAGAGTCGTTTTACGATTGGTGTGTGCGAAAATACGCAGTTTAAAATATTCGCAAATAGTAGTATTTAATGTGTGTATCAATTTGTAAAGATAAAATTATTAACATTGCCTGACACCGGACGACGTACCGTAACAGTGCCGTGGGTACTTCACGTCTATGATCTGGCAACTAGCTTGTTAAGATGCACATTTGCACAAAACTTTGAAGAACATTTATACTTGAAATAAAGCATTCAGTAGATATACAAACATATTGTATTCTCTACTTATTTGTTAATTTGTTCGTCTCTTAATTTTTTAAATCTTTATATGATATTAAAAGAAAACGTTAAATTAATGCTTCTAGTCGATTCAGAAACGTTTTAAATGTTACTGCGGTTACTGTTCCAATAAGAACAATATTATAGAATATTTCAGAACTGTTTGACAGTGCGGCTGCAATGTGACGAATCTAGAAATCCGCATCCCACGGAATGGCAGTTATTTTTTGATTTGAATTTTTGATCTCGAATCGCAACCGTTGGCGCTTTGTGTTAATCTAAACATATAGAAATTTATGTACAAATTTTGTAAGACGCGTATTTGACACAAAAATTCAACGCCGTTGCGATTCCTTCCTAGACTAACGCGATATTTTATCAGTTTATTGTGAATTGGTGGCACCCGGGACGGCGCAGCGGTCGGGGCGGCGCAGCGGCCGGGACGGAAGGACCTTCACCACTTCTAGTTTTTACAGCATTGATTAATCTTTTCTCTTCGGAAATGTGACTAGACTAAATTGAGGACAGGATAGAACAGCATTTTTTACTGTTCATCGTTACTGTTTTGAGAATCGCCACGTGGTTGATGAGAGAATCGAAGATCCGAGGTGAGCCAGTCATTTTGATTCTTTAGAGGCTGGATTTGCCGAGACCACAGTGGAGACGTGAGCTTGTCTAGCAACTTTATGTCTAGTACAGGCTAACAAACAAATAAAATTAATTTGTTACACGCGTCATAATTTTTTCCAGGTCTTTATAGAATAGAAGAATGATTCTAGATACAGCAAGGATCGGTCGGCACCATCGGAAACTGATCATGTCCACTTAGTTCATGATACCAGCCTGAAACAGTAGCATAATGCTGCTGTTTCGTGTGGTCAGTTCAGGAATCCCGCGACTCTGTTACAGCACGAGGCTCCATCCTCCAGGGCTGTCCACCTGGAACCTTTGTCGAGATGTGATGGACCGCAGACATCACTCAGGGCGTTTGTCACCTCTAATATTATAAACAAAAAATATGTCTTCTCGTCGATTCAGTAATTCAGTTAAATATTCGTAGATATAACGCAAATGTCGATATCGTAGACTCTTGTTTATTGTAGGGATTATCTTAATTGTGGTCTGGTCACATTTCCACGTGTCCCGTCGCCCCTCCTCCGAGGCGGTGTCCACGCGACCACGTGCTGGTCGGCCGCCGCGCGCCCCGGTTGTACGTAGTCGTAACTTACGTTGTAGATTTAGCAGGGCTAAACATTTCTGTTTTTCTTGTTGTGTTATAAAACGAACATAAAAAAATTATAAAAAAAAAACTAAAAAAAAATGGTGCGAGTGGACTCAGTGAACTCAAAGACATTTAACAAATTTTCAAATTAATACGATAATAAGTGGACTTGTTTTTTTTAAGAAAACGGCGCTTAGTGAAGATTGTGTGTAAATAGTGTTAGTTTAGACGTAAGCTAAGTTTAGTTGTAGTAGGTTAACTAATTGTACGGCGGCCGCTCGTCCGGACACTTCTCGACCACCTCCCTCCCTCCCCTTGTGGTTCTTTTAATTCCCGCTACGTTTCGTTACTCACACGTGTTGAGTCCTGACTCCTGGCCATGGTTGCGAGCCTAAACTGTCAATTTGTTGTGAATGTTTTACTCCGGATGTGGGTAGCGAGGAGACTTGTAAATAATCGATCATTTGACATAAATCGAACCGAAAAATCGAAATGAAAATAAATTATCGATTATATTTTTTTTATAAAACAACTTGTACTTGAAATTCCTCAACTACCCACATCTGCGTCTGTTTGCGACTCGTTTGCGAATTAAGTGAGATTTTAACGCCTATGACTATTGTCATAAGGTCGAGTATAGGGCGATACCAGAAGTGCGCGGAGTCGCAAGGGCTCGCGGCCAGGCTGCGCTCGGTGGTGATATTTTACAAGATAATGTATATTATGTTTTATATATTGAATTAACGAGCGAAATAAAGAGTGAGCAATGGCACATCTTGTTGTGGGTGTTTTATTGTCACCATATTCATAAACTCCTTTTTTTTAATTTATTTAAATATATATTACAGGATTATCTCTCACAGTGGTAGCGTACAAGGGATAATGTAACAGTTTATCTAACACATAACTACTCTATAGATCTCGCATATCTCCAATATACATAGAACGCACTGTTGGGCAGAGGCCTCCTCGGTATATATATATATATATATATGTATATATATATGTATATATATATATATATATATTTATATATATATATCTATATATATATATATACATGTTTATCCCAGATACATTCAGGTATTTAGCTATGAAAAGGTAATTACTTGGTTAATTAGGAGATGGTAATTACTTGGTTGCAATCATTATCAACTACGGTGTATAGTGACCGGATGATTGCTTTAAATACCAGCCCAGATACACTTAATATGCACGTTGATGACGTCATATCCACGCCATAGCAGACTCGGTATACAAACTGTTTAAAGCGACAGGTCAAACACGGGGTGGGTGGCAGGGAAGCGGGAGGGGCTTCGCATATCTGCGAGGTGCAAACTTATCGTAACCGAGCTAAAATATATAACTGATTACACCCGAGATGGCAGACTGTTACAAAAAGCTTCCTAACATAAATTCCGCCTTTTGTTTGCCTTTTTTATGGGGCTTATGCAAAACAAATGAAGTAATTAATAACGTGATAAAGCCAAGACGGCTTGAAGATGGCAGAAGAAATGTTGAAGACAACAGCATGACGCATAAATGTACATCGAGGACTTGAGACTTAAGTACTAATGCCTAGCCAATGAGGTATTCCATAACAGACCTCAAACAATTGCATTACATCTGACCTCATGTGACACAACCATAAAAACAAATTGTAGAACATACGTAATATACGTTGAAATCCACCACGAGGACATGATCAGTTCCTCACCCACCTTCCTCCCACCACCGGCTATTAAATTAAGTGAACGCAATTTTGTAAATTAAGTAAAGAATAAATAAAAATGTCTTATCAAAGCTTATTTATAAGAAATTCAGAGCGGGCAAGATAAGGTCTGGACTTAAAAGATTTTAATCATCAATACCTAAAAATAAAATTAAACATGTCATACAAGTCAGTAAGTTTGAAAGATAAACGTATAAAGGCGAAAATGCAAGGGCATAGTAAAATATATCTTCTATAATCACGAGATTTGGTAAAAGACTGTAAGGTAGATGGTGTTCCGCCGGCTGGCTGGGTAGTGGAGACACGGCAGTGTCCGCTGCTATAATACCACAGGATCTTTACAATTATAACTGACTTCAAGTTATAAATAATATTAACAACTCAAGGGTGCTTGTAATACCACAGGTGTTTAATATAGATCAGGATATAATAAGTATAATATATATACCTAGGCCGGCCGTAAGTTCTGTTACAAAAGAAAATGCATTTTTCTTTAATGAAGTAATGTAATATTATTAAAATTTATATATAAATTAGTCTCAGCAAAAAAAAAAAAATCTATTTGAAAGGGGGCACCCCTTTGGCTTTACTCTGTTTGGTACGCACTGTTTCTAAGGGAAATTTCTTACTTCACTTTCTCTGACACAATGATTTTTTAAGAGATTCAATGTCGCCGTGTCGTTTAGAGCAGGCCATGTCCTCTAAAACTGACCATAATTTTAAGTCTAAAGGGTTGAGGTCTGGGCTAGATGAGGGCCAGTCTTCAGCTCTTATAAAGTCCAGAACGTTGGTTTCAGGCTAGGTTTGGGTAGTTCGTGCCTTGTGACCAGGTGCAGAATCCGGCTGGAAAGTCCACGGTATATTTTTTAAAAGTGTATTGCTGAGAGGTTTCACAACACAACATTCCTTTTTCGGAAAAATGTAGTTTTGTAACTCCTTAATAAGACACGCCCCACCAAACCATCACTGACGCAGGATGATGACCACGTTGTACCTTTCCGACCACTTGAGCAGCTTCTTTGAAACTGTGAGCGTACACTTTATCATTTTGCTTATTGTAGTGTTCTGCAATCGTGAAAAATTTTTCATGGGTAAAGAGGATATTTCTGTGCCTTTCACCTGCGTATCGCGACAGAAGGCTTTTAGATTATCCACTTTCTTTAATTGTAAAGATTGATTTAGGGCATGTCCTGTATATCGACGATAAGCACCGAGCTTCAGGTCTTGTTTTATAATACGCGACAGAGTCCTAGCGGGAATCTTCATTTCTCGCGATAAGATTTTTTGCTTCCTAATGGGGTTTCGACGAATTCTGGCTTTAACAGCCTTTGTAGTTCTAACAGCACGCGGCCGCACCGATCTTTTCTGCTCTTGGACAGAGGAAGTGTTGTTGTGTCTGTTGATAGTACGATATACGAACATACGGCTGATACCAAGCTTTTGAAGTGTGACCGACGGCTCCATACCCACTTTGGCGATCACTGCAATCCTATTTTCTTTAACACCCCATTCCATATTGTAATTTGATAATGAACACGAAAAAATATGTGAAATGGCGCAAAATCGAAAGATTTTAAAATAATATACGTACAAAATAATTAAAAAGTTGAAAAAAAGAAAAGTTTTTATGTAACAGTATTTATGGCCAGACGAGTTATAATAACTTTTTTTAGTAACGAGGCTGGCGGATTGCAGACGTCTGAGATTGTTGACGAATTACAAAAGGATAATCAAGAAGCAAAAACAATGTCCGAAACTAACCTATTATACGTTCCATATTAGGTTTTATAGTCAAATATCTGTTTGGGATATCTTTGTCGTTGTATAACGAAATGTTGTGAACGTGAACACGTAAATACGTTTATTTTTTCATACCTTCGTTTCTCTTATCTATTGTAGGATATTTTGATAAGAGTTTGATCTATCAATATCAAAAGAGCATAAAAACGCGTTGAAGCAAGTTTGACCGAAGGTGTCATTTTTGACACAACTGTTTGAGATTCTGATTCAAATAAGAAATAAATAAAAACATGTTATAAAGAAATTCTTTATAAATGGAGTGCATCTAAAAAACAACAAAGGGTATTTCCCTGAAATAGAAATGTGTTAAATTAAAACAGGTTCATAATATTACTATCTATAATTAACGTTTTATACATGGACGAGGAAACTTTTTAACAAATTTATATATATATATATATATAGGATCCTGTGAAATTTATTTACGCACTTCCGGTGAGTGCTTAATATAATATTTATAGGAATATTAATAAATGATGCAGTGTGATACATACCTTAGGATTTAATCACACTACAACAATCGTCGTAGGTGTAAATACACGAATAACGAAACAACAAACGTATTTTACATTATCACTAAATTCGTTTTGTATTGTATTTTTTTTTATTTAGAGGTTCGAGCACAAGTTAGGTATCTGCGGCCCAGGACATGCACAATCATCCTCGATAGAGAAATGTAGAAGCGTTATCGCCTCTGAGCACGAACGCGTAGTATCTCAGACTTATTTATATAATCAAATGAAAATAGAACTAAAAGATATGTAACTAATTAAATATTTTATTTTTACATTTCACAACTACAGTGTAATTTTACTAATTAATCTATATTTATAAAATTGTGAATTATGTTATGATTTGATACCACTTGAATATAAGGCTTAAGCTAACATCGGCATTTGTTAAATGGCAACATCTAGTTCAAATTATTCTCACCAGCTTTCTACATTTTCATATCAGAACCATGGATGGGTCAGCTCGAATGGGGGCCACGCCCCATATTATTATTAGTCTGTAGATATCAATTAGATGAACTGTGCTCGGGTGTCACCCCTAATATTATGTAAAATTGTAAATCACAAGTAATATCAAGTTTATTTAAATTGCAAATTGTGTCGTGTACCGAAGTGTACATTAGGTTTTCGAGAATTAAAACAAGGAAAAATATGTTAATAAATTAGGGGAGTAGGTTAACAAAACGACACGTGGGTTATTTTGTAAACAGCGATGACGTCGCAGTTAGAAGTGCCACTCGATGACCAGATATCGATGTTTACGCTTTTATTTTATAGATAAGTTGAGGCTCGAGAATGATAAGGAAAATCAACTCTAGTGGACACTACATTACAATAAAACAAGCGTCACTGTTTATTAACTTGATGATTTCATTCAAATAAGAAAATTACTAAAAAAATAAAATCCACATAAACTTCTTAAAAACTAATCCATCGTGATTACGTTTCTCGAGTCGAATGCATGACATTTATTTATTTATTTAAGGCAACAGGATTTACATAAAGTGATAATGCTAAGATTTGATAAAAAAAAATATAGCAGTCATGATTTACTATAGTTAAAATAAAACTTCCTTTTTATAAGAGCAGTACGCGTGCGAGTAAAGTTTATATGTGTATAGGAATGAGTGTGAGCATGCGTGCGTAATGAGAACCTGTGAGTTTGTGCGTCTTTGTACCTACAGTTGGTACTCTTTGTGGTACCGCGGGCTATTTTGTTCCAATACTTACTAAGCTAAACATTACATTTAGCCTTCCTCGGTACACTATAGTTGATCTCATGAGTCAGAGAGTACATAATTGTGATACAGTATATACTAACCTTACGGTACTTGTGTTTACGCGAATACAGTACCGTGAATATAACATTTTTTTTAAAGTGAGTGCCGTCTCTTGCTTTGGCTTGTTCGCATTTTTAAATTCATACCAAACAACTAACAAAAATATGCCATCATCATGCATTTCAAGAGTTGTTAGTATTAACCCGCTGATTTTAGAAGTCATATATTGAGAAGAAAAAATTCAATGTTGCGCTTTACACGAAACTTTGTGCCAGATACAACCATTTCGTGGAATCAGCTGTCGTCAACAGTATCGTTTCCGAACCGATACGACTTCAAAAAAGAGCGTACTCCTTAAAAACGTTCGGTGTTGCGATGTGCAGGCGGATGTGATCACATACCATCGGTGAGGAGCTAACTCGTGTGATAAACAGAACACATGGTACTTACTGTGGCACTCGACGTAAAGTAAAATGTGATGTAAATAGTTAGACACTTCTATTTAGCTACACACAAGTTTAACTTTGAGAGTAAAGATAAGTATTAATTGTACTTGAATCGCTATTGATAATTGCACCAACGCCATGTTATTCAAATGAAGACACTAAAGACAAGTATTGAGCAATAGCGGACAGCTTTGCTTATCCGTTTTTTCTTTTAATAAAACACACAGTAATGTTCGCTGCTGCTGGCACATAGTTATGTGTTCATGTTCATATTTTAAAATTTAAAAAAAATATTGCCTCTTATTTTCTCCATTTTTCCGGGCATTTACGCGCCTAAAGCAAAAACCTTATCGTTATCTCAATATTCTATTTCAATGAGTCGTTATGGGTAAGTTGCGATTCCTCTACAAGCAACTTTATGTCGGTGATATAGGGAAATGGCGAATCACTTGCGATCCTCTGAAGATATGTTAATGAATGCTATCAAGCATTTAAAGAAGTTTAACAAAACAGAAAACGTACGTATGAAACCGAGACCTAGAAGAAGTAAAGACTTGAGTACGATTTTCTAAGCCGAAAAAGAACCGTTCAAAGGATCAGAGCTTATTCGTTTGGAAGTATTTGGTGTTAGAGGGCCGAGAGGTGTCAGCGAGTATAATTAGAAGGCCATGATGTGAGGCAAACTTATTTGGAAGAATATCTCGTGAGGTAAGACTTTTAAGCAAGCAAATATTAATGCTAGATAACGAGTTTACAAACAAATGTGGACATTACGATAATGAACGTGAATGGAAAAATCTATTTTCGAATGAAACAAAAATTAATTGTGACGGAAAACAATATTTGAGATGTCCTACGAATAAAGAAATGAATCCAAAGTATGCGAAGACAACAGTCCAACGTGGAGAAGGGAATACAATCCTGTTATTTCGGATATGGTTAAAGTTTGACGGTGATATGGTCTTTCCGAAAAGACAATGAGTCAACACACAGCAACAGTGGTTAAAGACTCTCTACAGAGGCATCAGTAACGGTCTTAGATTGGCCCCGTACATCCCGACATCAACCCTATTAAAATGTGGTGCCATATGAAAAAAACCGTTCATCTACTTAATATGGCTTTAAAGAAACATGGGAGCAAATTTCAATATCAACTTGCAACAAATTAATATCTTCAATGCCAAAGCGATGTCGGGCTATTATTGCTGTTAAAGGCCATGCGACAAGATATTGATAAATTTACATAATGTCTTTAAAAAATGTCTACAATTAATTATAATAAATTTCTTTATTATAATTAATTGTATCGTAATTTTCTTAGATACTTAGTGTGACTTTAATGACTTGGCTATTTCATTGTTCCATTCATACCACTTTAGATATAGTAAAACCAAATAAAAATGTACGACGTGTCCACTTTATTGAAAATATTTCTTATATTTATCACACAATCCTTACACAAATTATTTAAATGTTATTTTAAAGTTCCTATTGTATTAATAATAAAAACAAAGAATCAAAAATCTCAGTTAATATAATATCCCTTGAGTGTTTTATGTGAGTGACTCCGCTGTATATCACTCAGGGTGTGATGCTACGAGGGTCAAGTATGAGGATCAGAAAAATAACATAAATCCCTCAAGTAATATCATCTCAGTTCATAACCGAACAAGCAGCAGTAAAGATACGACTCGCCAGGCGTGGCAACTATGAGAGTTCGCACGAGATTTGTGACACTTTTTTGATATTTAAGAAATTCAAATGAAGTGGTTACTAACTTTTTTTATTGTTAGAACAAATTAATTTTGTTTAAATAATGGCAACATTAGCAAATCACCTAAGCACTAGGATATAGGTATACATTGGTGATATAGCTAATGTATTTTCTAAACGTGTAAGTGAACATTTAAAAATAATGAAATTCAACTCCGTGCTAGCAGCCATCCAACCAGTTTGAATTTAAAAAGTTTATTAAAATCTAATTCAGTCCAATAATAATAATTAAAAAAAATATATATTTTATATTTTAAAATGCTTACCTGGTTTAAATAATTATCACACATTACTTCAATCGTATCGACCTTTAGATCTTTAAGCTTACAGAACTACACTTTCTTTTCTTTACTGGCAACATTAAAGTATTTAAGTAAGGTTCTCGTTTTACCGCTCGATTTAGGTGTTTTTTCTGCATTTGAGTTTCTACGCGTGGGAATATTCTCTTTCGGACTGAGAGGAGCGCAGAGTGTGGATTTTTCAGCCACTTCCACCTTGCCCTTCCTCTCGCGCACTATAAGCGTCAGCCAGTTCGTCGTATCTTGTTTTTTTTTCGCGGGCGACATAAGCCTTAAATGCGGCGCTTCGCCATCGAGAACAAAATTAGGCAAATTCTTCGTCGGCGTCGAAAAGGAAATTACTCTGACCTTGCAGGGAGTCGTTTTTATTGGAGACTGAAGTGAAGCGGTGTTTGGAGAAATTGTCTTAGGGCTTTTAGGAGACAATAGCTTGCAATGCTTCCTTTCGTAATTTTTCGTGGGTGTCATGAAGGAAGTCCCAGCTTTGGGGGGTATGTAGCCCCAATCGGCGGTTATGGAGCTGCTGGGGTCCGCGTCGAACAGGCACCGCTTTTTACTAGGGGGTGTCTTCTCTATGCTTTCTCTATGCCTCTTTAATCCAACTCGTGAAAGGTTGGGTTCGTCATTTTCAGGCACCGAAGGAAGGTCCAATTTCAGCCTCTTCACCAATACTTCTGTTTCTTCAGTATCGGAATGCTTAGATCCGTTCATCAAATCTGTTAGACATCTCTTTGTTCTTTTCGGATTCTCGTGTGACTTGAGCCGCTTCGCGCTGTATGATCCGGGTGTGTTTATCAGTTTCCGTTTGAGAGAGTTGGGTGTCCTGTCCAAAGCGCCCCATTTGGGCAAACTGGTAACATCTATTCGAGGAACTACTTCCGCCTGACCTTTGTATTCTATATCCACCTCGGCGAATTCTCTGCCGATTCTCCAGATCTTGTGTCTTGCGTCGTCACTGCACGTGACAATCTTCGTGTCTCCCTTCTGACACCAGGCGGCACAAGTGACTTCTGCCCAATGTCCCGCTAGTTTTACGATTGGTTCGGAGTACTTGACGTTCCATATATATGCGTTTTTGTCGCTGCTCCCGCTGACCAAATACATGCTGTCGGGACTAAGGCTGGTCTTGATGTAGAAGGTGCTGTTCTCGTGGCCGATGTACCTTTGCTCAGGCACAGAGCTGTAGGTGGATATATTGAAACTGTATATGACATTGTCCATGCAACTGGCGTACAGTTTGACCCTCGCATCGTCTATGATCAGATTGGTGTAGCCGTTTTTAGCAGAGCTGCCGCAATAAGGGATAGAATGCTTCGGAAGCGGTTCTCTTTTGTATATGTTGTAGTTTTTTCGTAAATCCCATACTTTGATGTTTCCGTCGCATTCACCGCATGATATTAGGGTAAGATCGTCTTGGAAGACGAGGCCGGTGATGCTTATCGCCCGATGGTTGTCTAGGCGAGGCCTTTTACCGTGAGAGCCTGGAGTCTTGGGAGTGAAACTAGAATGGCAGTTCATGAGGCAGTTATCTGGCTTGAGTATGACGCTGGGTTGATTACTGGCACGGATGTCCCAAAGTAAAATATGTCCGTCTCTGGCGCCGGTGGCAAAGACAGAGGGATTCGTAGGTGGAAACACTGCAGTCTTGACTGATCTTGTGTGATTCGAGAAGACCAGGACTCTTTTTGGAGCTCCCTCTGCAACGTCCCACAGGCAAGCGGTGTGATCACCTATGAAATTAATAAAAAACAACTTAGTTTACTTTTATCACAATCGTTTATTTCTTTTCTTATAGATACCATAGACAACGATAATGGTTTTTGAATCAAATTATGTTTTATTAATAAACTTACAACTTTGAAAATCATCCAAAAATGTTGGATCGTTTTGATCTTAATAGTTGTGAATAGTGTGTATTTACCAAATTTTTGGACAGTGGTGTGAAAAGTTTAAGGTTTAGCTGCTGGTGTGGAATTCCTACCTGACACAGTGACGAAGTTCATGTGCGACGGCATCCAGGCGAGGTCAAACACGGCATTATTGTGG
This sequence comes from Teinopalpus imperialis, assembly GCA_029286865.1. Classification (NCBI taxonomy): domain Eukaryota; kingdom Metazoa; phylum Arthropoda; class Insecta; order Lepidoptera; family Papilionidae; genus Teinopalpus; species Teinopalpus imperialis. Next base: position 451,174 of record JAGSMU010000013.1, read on the forward strand.
CACTGGAAGCCTTCCAGCTCGCTAGCTGCCCTCATGTTCCTCGTGTCCTGTTAACGATATTCTCAAACTCAAAAATACTAAAGTGACAGACGAAGCTGCAGTGTGAACTGCGGATTGAATGGGTTGGCTCTACCGAGTAAGAACCACATAGCCCACATAGATTACTAGCATTAAATAGCATAACACTGTGTTTCGTCTGATAAGTGTAGGGATCTGGAGACCCTTATTACTGATGTCGTGGCATTTGAGGCAATTGCATTATCTATATTATATGCATCTACATTATCGAAGACGACTCTGGGGGTCATGGATCTCTTAAAATCAGGTGAATTATGTGCTTGTTTGTCACCGTCAATGCAATAAAAAGATAGACTCACATTTATGGAACAGAGCTGATGAAATAAAAGCAATTGACGTAATTATTTTTTAATAAATTAAGATAACCGGGCTGTTCATTACCGGGATAAAGTGGACAAATCACATGCCAAAGACCTGTGGTCATCATAGTGAGGATTCAGATACATTAGTACCAGTTACCAGATATTCACTTACCACCCACGTGTACTGTGTACTCGTTTGTCACTAATAATAATAAAAATAATGTCACTAACATTTAGTGCAACAACAAAGTGTACTGAGGTATTATTATTTAACAATTATCAAGCAATATCAAGAAAACTTAGATCGAACTGATTAGCCAACGAATGGTATAAAAAAAACTTGTTGCAAGAACATATAATGCTTCAAAGTCAGTACGATCAGATAAATCGCTATAGATAATTTTTTTAAAGATAAATGCTAGGTTTTATTTGTATGAATACAAGAAATAATAAATAGAGTTTGATAAGAATACATTTAATCGAAATAATATTTACAAATAAAATAGTATAGGAAATATTTTAATTAATCTAATCTAATCTTTGTCATCTTTTTCGTCTTCGCCCATCGCCTCCCAGTAGGTCGGTGGTGCTTCTGGAAGGGCGGATTCTGGGCTGTCGCCAACTTGAAGGGGTATTTTCAACTTGCCGTTGAAATGGGGAAAAGGCAGTTGGACTGTTATCTGCACAAAATAATCTCTGGCCACAAGCTGAGAGAAATCCAGTGACTTCCTGTCTTGAGGCACATTGATTTCAACACGCATTCCTTGATGTTCATCGCACTTTATCGATCCCGTCTTACAATCAGTGTGAGGAACGTCCCGGGATTGCTTCACCGTTTTATTCTTAACTGTAAACGTGAAAACCTCTACGATCCTAATGTCAACAGCTTTCACTGTTACGCTACTATCATTTTCAACTTCGTATTCCAGCACAACTTTGTCACCGGGAGCAATGACCGATCTTGCTATCCCAGCTTTAATGTTGATGACACTCTTCTTACGACTGAACAGCCGCGTCAGTTTCTTTTGTTCTTCATATACAATAGAGTCGGGCAGTCTCGGTGCTATGCCGGTGTCGACGATAATCTCTTTCTTGTAAGTCTTATCAAATTTCCAGAAACCCGGTCTTTGAAATTTGATGCACACGTTATAACGGATGTTGCAACAGATGGCGTACTGCGCGTTGTTGCTAGAATGCTGAAACGTTGGCGGAATATTGTGCGGCAACTTGAATTCGAAAGGTATTTCGTATGATCCCATTGGTATAACCAAGTTCTTGCCAGATTCCGTTATTACATGGTTGAGGTCGAGGTACTCCTCGGTGTTCCAGTAGGCCACTTCTTTACTTCTGTCATTGTGTTTCCTCTTCACATTCAGTACTCCTTTCCCTTTTAACGAGACAGTGATTTGACTGAAAGTAGTTTCATCGTCGACAGCATATTTTATCATCCCTTTGACTGTTCTTCCAGCTATGAATACACCATTGCGAGATTTGAACAAATTGATTTGGCAGAATATTCCCATTTCAGTACAACGAAGGCCCTCGAAGTTTAAGGAGATTTCTCCTGCTTCTTAAAAAAAAAATTCGGCACCAACGCCCTCTTTTCTTCAGAAGTTCTTCCGTCAGCAATAGAGAAATGATCAATTGGATATAAGTATTTTTTTATTCTGATTTTACTTATATTCGCGAAAATATATCACAGATTACATAACGTCGATCGAATGTATTCATGACATTATCTAAGTAATGGAATAACATAAGGCTTATTTATTAAGGGACTAAATACATCGACAGCAGAGCTGTTACGAACATCGCGTACACGCGTGTTCTCACCGCGAAGTCTGGTTTGCAATTGACTTCAATACACAGCCTCGAACGCAAACACCTACAGCACCAATCGCTGAATACTTTCTTGCCGACTCATTTACAATAGGTATCGTATTTATTTTCTTTCTTATTGGTATGATATTACTGATTACTTTTATCTGATATCAGACTATATAATCGATACGTATCAAAATACGAGTTTCTAAATATTCTATATGTGTATATTTAGATTGGGGAGTTCGTTGTGAACATTTTTCATTGAAAACAACACGATGATTGTTCCATATTCACAAATCCGATTAAATTTAATAGGAAACATCTAATCTTTTAAGTTTAAGCTCGTTATCTTAATACAACATGTATTAAGATTACGAGGGTAATGACGTCTGGTATGTAAGAAACCTATTTCGTGGAATTACTAGTGTTTTCTTCAAACAATCGAATGAGTTATGACCTTATCCACATATAGAAAAATTACGGTTTTACGCCTACCATGTATTTCTCAGTTATTAGAGCACACAATGGCGAGTAATAACTGCGACCTAGGAGTCTCTACGTAGGTACATCAATATCGATTCTAGATATACATGCGTTCTCACCCTTATTATTAGCGTATATAAAAGCCTCGTTATCAGTAATTGGGGTACTTTGATCCCTACGTTAGAACGACTCGAAACACAGCATGATGACATGACGCTATCTCACGCTGACATGGCTAAAATACAAGGAGTGTATTATCATTTATTTGTTACTTCATGATTATGTTGTCCGATTAAATTTCGGCTAAATAGAAACTTCACCAAAACAAACTTTCTTACAACTCCATTGACTCTTAAATTACCATCTTCTACTTTGATAAAAGGTTGAGGAACAAATTTCAGAGGCATACACAGATAGCCTAATTGCATCTTTACTTCTTAAATTATTAATTTTGCCCATGACTAGAACCTGAACTTAGGACCTGCTTAGAAAGCAAGTGCATCCGTCAAAACGTAATACTCAGATCGTAATACTCAGATAAGAAAATATGCCGGCGGAGATTTGCTCAGATAATAGTAAAATAGATCAATGCCTCGATTGTCTAATTATACCTAAACCCTTATCTGTTTATATTTCTACTTAATCTTGGTATTTAGACATTTAAGCTTTGACACATGTTTCAGGTTTTATAAACATGCCAGTCACACAAACGCGGGTCTACCTAGACCACATGGACACGGAGGGCAGAGGTCGATTTAAAAAAATATATATGTTTAGGCGGGAATTTGCTGGCAGCTCAGATTTTTTAATAATAATAAAAGACATACGTTCACGTTTGATTACTAATATGGGTTTACACCCATAGTATTTTAATTATTTTATAAAAACTTAACGTACTGAATATAGGACAGAAAAGGAGGGTAGATACCAGCAAAGTCGTGTCAAGTTATCTCATAATTCAAATGAGTGTTAGTTTAAAAAAAAGAGTTTCAGTATTAGTGGCAATTATTTAAGCAATACATGTTAAGTAAATAAATGTTTAAAGAGAGTTATGCGTCAAATACGAGCATATTCAAATATTACGTCATTTCATATTAATAATTATTCTTTTAACAAGTTTGTTACAAAATAAAATGTTCATGTTAGTGCATAAAACATATAGTATGTACTTTCCGTTGTAATGAATCATCACATGATTTGTATTTCAAAAAGACATAAATACTAAATTTCACCTTGTGACTCGTAATGCATGGTGGTGTTGCAATATTGCTTTGATCGAGTTGATTGTATCAGCTCCTAAGATCGAGTGTTTTGTAATTTTGAGTTCGATCCCACCGCGCGGTTGATTCTTTGTAATTAATTTACTATAAAAAAATATATAAAATCTAATCGAAATTTGCTGTGAAAACCAAAAATATTTTTACATAAAAATTTAAAAATATATTCAAAACAGCGACATCTATCCGACACCAGTCATTGAAAATAATACAATTTAAAAAGGATCAATTTAATAATTACGGCCAATAACAATAGAGGGCGTTCACTTACGCGTACGTTAAATAATGATGGCAACCAATAACATCCTGACTGGCAAGACAACAGCCAAGAATATGACAAAATAAACTCCAAATTATCTTACACGCGAAAGCTGATGAAGGAGACAGATAGGACGAACTAAAATCTGTCATAAACAAGAAAACTGAGCTGAAATTCAATCTCATTGAAATTCAGCTCAGTGGTTCTGTTTCTGGTTCATTGGATCGGAAGTACCAAAACGCATCTATAGAAGATAATCACTTACAGGATATTATAAACTCTTTTGGTGAATGTAGTGTGACTCATGAAAAGGCACTTTGTCGTAATACTGAGCTTGAAATGAGTTTAAATTAAGCATAAAAATTAATTAATGCAGTGGAAAATATATAACATAGCCAGAAAATAAATACTACACAGAACCTTTCCCAAAAATTTATGAACTGTAGCTCTATTGTAGTAACACAAAACAATCTTATTAATATTGATATAACTTATGGTAATGAATCATAGTGTTATAGGAAACCTCTATTCTCTAGCCCAAAAAAGTAAAAATAACGTATACAAAATTATAAAACAATAAAAAACAAGGAAATTTGTTGGAAAATATAAAGATTCAAAAAAGAAAAATATAATCTTGTAAATGCATTAAATTCTTCTTTTAAACTTGAAAATATTCATATAACACAGACCAAAATATATAAGTTAAACTGACCTTCAGGACATCTCTTTTAAATACCATATGGCTCAGAAACAAATTAGTGAGCACATCTTGGCTGCTACTGATTTAATAAATTTGTATGACTCTTTGTATGGTGATAGTCCATCAGTTAATGAAATGTATAGAATCAGAATAGTTTCTTGCCATGTATAAATTATCGGAATCTAAATTTATTTTATGTGCATTTACTCCTCAACTTTGACAAAAGCACAGAAATAACATGTATATAGTTTAAAACTTATTATTACATAATTTAACATAAGTTATTAAATTTTGCCAAAAAAAAATAAACAAAATGATCAATTGACATCCAATACGTATGCACCTATCTTGTAGATGTAAGCAACAGTTGGCTACTTTATTGGCTCATAATATTAATGATCCTGTTGTACTTGCTACAACAACAAAAAAATTGCAATGTTAGTAATAGTACTATTGATATTTAGTTGACACAACTGGTCACTAACTCTAAAATGATTATTAATATTATCCACCAGAACAGCCAGACAAGCCTTGTGCTTGTCTGGCAAAGAAAATTTGAAAATTGATTTTTTTTAAATATTATGATATGGAAATTTTCTGTTTATCAGAATATTGGTAATTTTTTTATTACATTGAGGGTATAACAAACAAGCACACAGTTCACCTGATGATGATTCCTGTGGCCCATGACATCCACATTCTTGACAAGGAATCATAATGCAAATGTGTCCTACACTGGTTGAGCTGACCCATTCATTCTGTAGCTAGAAACATACTGCAGTGTAGTTCTACCACTGTCAAATACAACCAATTGCCTAGGATAAATAATTATCTATTGTTAAATGCATTCCTTGGAAGTCAGCTATATGTGGAAGAGCATTAATATTTATTAAACAAAATATTAATAACTGAAAGGAATGAAGATACATCATAGATCTTTCTATTGAACGCACCATTGAGTTGTTCTGTGTAGAACTTGAGAATTCAATAGTTAGATGTGTGTATCAACCCTCATTATCTGACTATACTTTAAAAAATTAAGAATTCACAACAGCTATTTTTAACATTGTCTTATTTACTATAAATTTATTGAAAAGTATATATTAAAGACATAAAAATTACCTGGATAGCAACTCTTCCATCTTCATTCGCAAGTGCGAGGATATGTTCGTAACCAGGGGCTTCTGAAAACCGACACGCAAAAATAGGTGGATCCTGCTCAAAGTTCGCTGCCAAGGCGGTGCTCTGGAGCCCATAGAACGATTCCTCGCCATTCACAACCAGTCGTTTGAGGATATTATCGTAGTTGAAACGGCAAACTAGAACAACAATATATAACTTAAAAATATTCAATATAGTCTTATTAATAAAAAGTTTAAAGTTATGCTTACAAATGCCTAATTGACGATCAATTAAATTCTGTACGTCGTTCATCTTATTTCACACAAAAAACTCATCACTAATAGTTCAAAATATGAATAAGAAAAGTAGCTAATAAACCACTTTACCCGCAAAAATTGACTTTGACAAGCACAGCGACCAAAGAGTACATAATTATTTAATAAGAAAGCACAGATTGTCGAGCATAAAAATACTAAGGTCCAGTTACTACTCAAGTTACGTAGTTATTCGTATTCTCTAGATTTTTCGATTCGTTCACGTACGTTAATTATAAGTGCGTGATTTTTGCATACGTCAAAGATAAACATAAATTATTATTTTATTCTACTCACGGATATCAATTAATTTATTATTTATATAGTAAATAATGTGCTAATCATATTATCACATTGTAAAAAAAATCTCTTGGAGACATAAAGCCTGAACTTCTGGGATAATCATTCATGACATCATCTAGTTTTTTGAACTGCATTCACATGAAATGCTTTGAGATATCTCCTAACGCTCCTTTCATGTAAAGTTTCAATATAGGAGTGACGGTTGTGCTTTACGTTATTGAAGCTATAAATTGAAACGAGGGTAAAAGAAAAACATAATTGAGCTTTATATTATACTATCAACCCACCCGGGCTCTTAACAACGGGTAGCTTAGCGTATATGCCAACTTTTTTTTCAGATGTAGTGTTGCGTCAAGAATGTTGAAGATTCTTTATCATTTTACGTTAAGTTACTGTGACAAATAACACTTTTCGTTTCTTTGACAAATCAAAGTAATTTATCTACTAATAAACTAATAAATTTAATAAAATTATTAACTCTACCTAAAGACAAATCAAAACAAAAATGTGACCTACGATTTCACTCAAAAGGATGTTAAGTAATTACAAATACTTATTTACAACAACAAATTTTGAAATAAGTATCTACTTCCTATGTACGTCATTTCGGCTTGGTAGCTATCGTTTAAGGAGGCAAATGCGCGTTTTATTTTTCGCTGATGGTCACTACTTTACCAGCAAGGGCCCTCAGACTTATAAAGTCCCCCGACGCATCTGTATGTCTGTCTATAAATATATATATTATATAGACAGACATACAGATGCGTTGGGGGACTTTCTTTTATAAGATGTTTAGATTATATTATATATACTAATACCTCCACTTATAAGTTTTGAACTTATAAACACTATTAACAACTTCACTTAAAATCTACTTACATCCTTAATCAAAATTCTAGATGCACATGCCTTGTCACACCTGACGACTAAATCGGGATTGCTCCTTACTTTTTACTTAGTTATTATTTATTCTTTGGGTCTCTCTCGCGCTCGCGTTGGTTTTTATTAAGGCGCTGTGAGGTGCACGAAAATAAGATACATTACTTTTTTTTGTAATATTTATATTTAATTTATTACCTTTTTTAAATAGGTAAAATAGGAACTGTACCATGTAATTATTATTATAAATTATGCAAATCATATATAAAAACATATAAGTTTAGAACATTAAACAATGGCAACATTTTTACTTGATTTTTGTCTGCGGCGAGTTTACTTCTCCAATTCTTCTACTCCTTTTGATTTTCTATTTGTTGTATCATAAAACTTAGTGAAAACCGTATAATTAATATATTCAAATGAATCTTCAGTGTGTCAAGTTTAAGTTGCATATTTGGGACTGATATCTTTACGTTAAGGTACTACTTTTGTGGTTATTTATATGATGTTGCATAGGTTTTAACATTTATGCATTTTAATACCTAATTTTACAGTGTCGCCTTAACGAAATAATCTATACGCCCTTTATTACTTGTACAATATTAAAATACATTTGTAACTTGTTATTATTCATTCTCTCGTAATTGCTTGATTGAAGTTGTCAAACTTAAAATTATTACGACTTAACAGTTCAATTACCTTGGATATCTCTGCTAAATGAATATAGCTAGTGAGCAAATACTGATAAATACGAACATTACAGGTGTATGGAATGTGACGACGATGGATTTACTCGCATCGAAGCGGCAGCCGTTAACGAAAAACTCACAGTCAAGCGACGGCGATATGCTGCTGAGAGCAAGTTGCAACTGGATTTCGCCACTGCAGTGCCTTTTGCATCTGATAGGAAGCCAGTGTTGTTTAGTACATTCCCGGCTCTGGAAAACAACTACTGCCCAATCACATCCTTTAATTCTCCCTTTATGAACAATATGGATGAAATTTCCTATTGGGTCCACACTAAACGGGCACCATGCCTGTATAGTTTGGACACAATAAGCAATAAGCAGAATGAACAAGCTCATTGTTCAAAATTAAAGCCTAAAAATAATGTTAAAAAAGTGCCTTCAGCAAAGAAAAGGAATAAGAGGAAACTGGTGTTACTTGATGATGATTCTGTGTCTACAGAGCGAGAGCACAGTGCCTACTTTTTTACATCTGATGATAAACGGCGGCAAACTACCAAGAGGAATGGCAAGGCCAGTTCCCATGGCTCAGATATAGACTTCAACATAAAAAAACCGTCAATGGAGACGAAGCCAAAAAGGATGAGGATGCAGAGGAATAGTAAATTGAACCATGGAAAAGAACAAATTGTCACCTCAACACCAAAGGTGACAGCCCTTAGACGTAGCCTCAGGAAAAAATGTATAAATAATAGTGATCCGTTGGATAGCTCTTTTGAAACAATGAATAAAACTTTTACAATTGGAAATTTGCCATCTCCAAACATCGCACTTGAGAAGAATATCATTAAGAAGTCAGAATATAATATTAATACTGATTCCAAGAATGGAGATCAAGTGATGGACCAAAACTCTGACAATATAAATAAAACATCTAAGAATGAAGCACATCTAAATGGGCAATTTGACGATGTGAGTGATGTTTCGGGTTTTACTGCTAATTACATACGCTCCACTAAAATACATGCAACACGAACTCCAAGAAACATGAGAAATAAATTGAATAGAAATTATATAAAAGAATCACAAGAGAGCTTATCGAAGGAAGAGTCAAAAATTGTTATGTTTGTAAATAAGTCCATGAATACTGGACTTCCTGATGCTGCAGCGTTGAACTGCAGTACAGACTCATCACAAAATGTTCTTAATCTTGTTACATTGAAGACTAATGAAAAATCTACACGTGTCAGTAGAGCAACATCCTTATTGAAATTTATGGACCCAAAGCATTCTGACAGCAAGGAAAGCTTATCTAATAATGATATTAAACAATGTAGCAATGTGTCAATTACACCAAATGGCAGATCTAGGTATCCTAGGCGACAAAAGAATCACGTTGTAGAGAATGCTGCAAAAGTGAACTCTCCAAGAACCCCTGGTAGAAGAAAGAGAATCTGCAAGAACTCCAGTGAATTTAACAACTCTGACCGGAAAGAAAATCCAGAGGAAGAGTTGATTTCTCGAACACGTAGTGGTCGAAAAATCGGCCTGAAGGTGAGAAAACCTGAGAACTCTGTCCTTGTTCTCAGCAATTCGACGGAGCAATTAAGCTCAAATGCTGCACTAAATGTGGCTAGTCCCACAGAAAATCAATCAATTGATGGTTCACCTAAGAAGATACAGCCAGCAGACAGGTGTGCACAAGTAAAGAAATTGGTGAATAAAAGTGGACAGTCGCTGAAAAGGGATTCTTTGAGAGACAAAAGTGGTTTTGCGGCATGTTTCTCTGAAAGTGATAATGAGAGTGAATTGATAGAGCAGCGAAAGTTCTTCCGTTAGATTGTAACAGTGATTGGTGTAGATGGATACTTGAAGATTGTACTTCTGATTGTTGAGCTAATATAATAACCTGCGTACTAGCTACTCGAAATACACTTGCCAGATTAATATATAATATAGCAGAGACAGTATATTGCTGTGCTTATAGCATTTAACGTAAAATTAAAACTTGCCATGTTTACATAGAAAGCACTTTTACTCATGATTACTTGAGATAATCAAATATTGGCATCTGCAAAAACTATATTACAGACCTTACAGGCATTGAATAGGTATTAGGAGTCTTAAATATCAAATGGATTTTATTTAATTCCTTAATAAAAATTTGACATTATGCAGTTTTATGACATTAATGACTTACAGTACGTAGGCAACATAGTATTTTATATTTATTTATTGTATGTTGAATACGTTAATAGTAGCACTCGGAAAACACAAATGAGATTTGTGTACTAAATTGTATTATAAAGTGCCATTGTATATGTAACATATATCTTGTGCAATGTGACTAAAGCATATTATATGTTAATTAAGAAATTAGAATAAACATAGTATGGTTTTTAGTATACAATGTTTGTGTATCATGTTGCATATATTTAAAATTACACAGTAAAGTTAATGTTATCTTTTTGATGTGTGCTTTTCATTTTTAATTAAATAACTGAATATGATTTCCTTAATGACATTTATATTTTTACATCATTAAATTTAGCATTAAATGGGTTTATATGTTTGAATCTCCAATTACAAAGTTGTAAGACTAAATTACTACTATTTTAATCTTATGATAAGTTGTCTATGCCATCATTTCTCAATGAGGGGGTCGCATTTTTTAATACTGGGGGTCACAATCTGTTTAATAAATAAGACCTGTTTATAGATTATACCTATATTAAAGATTCATTTGTTATAGGAAAGAATTTTAATGTACTTTTATAAAATTAAATATTGCCATGTAATAACAACATGAGAAAATAAATTTATAGCTTGCTTTGTGTAAATAAAATATTTAATAAAAATGTCATTATAATTTTATAGTAAAGTACTGAAGGCTATTTACTTTACCTTTTTGGCTTCTTCGTGGGTTGCGACACAATATTATTGAGAAACAATGGTCTATACCAGAGATTCCCAGACTTTTTTCTCATACACCACTTCCAAAATTTAGCTGGTTCCGGTGGATTCCCTGCAGCTACATTTCTACCATATTCTCAATACTCGATAAAAACGTTGTAGACGTTGTACTGAATATGGAATATGCAAGTTTTTACAAGTAACAGTCGCTGAGCTTCTTAAAATAATTATTATCTGCCTATATTGAAGTCAAGCCAATATTTCATTTCTTCACTATCGAAAGCAAATAAATTTTCTTACACCCCCGCTTACGAATTGTGAACCCCCATTTTTTTATGACAGCAACGTAGACCCCCGTCGAGTCTCCCGTGGACTCCTGAAGGTCCACCTGTACCACTTTGGGAACTAAAGGTCTATACTATATGCCTTTGTTGCATGTAATTTAATATCGTTAATTCTTTGGTACTATAAACTTTTTATTTTCCCGACTCATTTTTATGGTGAACGATTTTTGTTGTGTTTAAATGACTCGCATGCCATGCAAGGATGGGTTACGTTGTACACGGCCCAGCTAAAGCCCCCACAAAGTTTCCCATGTGATGCAATTATTCTCCCGTACTCTTCTTAAAGCTATTAATAATGTCGGTAAACTCTGGAGACGGCAGACGTTTCGCTAGCTCTGACTTTGTTCCGATGGCAACCGCTTGAACCAATTCTTCAATAGATGTGTTCATTTTTAGGCAATGCTTGTGTCTACTAATAAGGGATAAATGAACCTGTTGACGTTTGACGACTAACTGGCCAGCTAAATGACCATTTATAGGGCATGACAACCCCTCATTAGTGTAAGGTGTAAACATATGCAAAAATGGTGATTAGCAATAATATGTTTTTAGGTCGTGTTCTTGGAAAACACAACATTTTTCTAAATTTATTTAGAAGCCAAAACATACGGATTTAACAATTCAAAAAGAAAATTATAATTTAGAACTCTGTTATTTTTTAAAGACAGTCAACCTCGTGCATGACGCACGAGACGAGTTATTTGCTCACGAGTGTATAATATAAAAATGGCTTTTCTAAGCAGCCTGGAATGACAATAGGTTGTGTTATTAATATTGAAGAATCCATTTCCCCGTGTTGTCTCAAAAGCCTTGTTAAGTGGTAGCTGAGGATGTTCATCGCTGATCTGCGATACCTTGGTGTACCAACATTCTTCAGACGTGGCTCGTGGCTGATGGTGAATCACTCTACTCCACGTCTTAAACTCATCATCACCAATTCAGTCTACCAATCCTGTCCACTGCTGAACAAAGGCTGAGCCTCCATCGACTTCCCGCAGACTTGCATAGGTCCACTCCATCTAATGGGGATCGTCTTACGCTGCGATGGTCAATAGGAGTTCGCCACTCGAGAACCTTTCTTACCCATAGATGCATCTGATGATCTCTTCCGGCTAATTCCGTCTGGTTTTTATAGATTTGTCTAACTGGAGTTTCGAGCGCATGGATTCATTGTGACAAAAAAGTATCATACTCCATAAATTTAAATGTATGTAGTTTATTTACTTTGCCAATAGATGCCATTAAATTAATAATCTTACATTGGATAAAAGCACGCCATCTATTGAGATTATGTAAAAGTTCTATTACATTTTTCCTATCTGATACAAGATGGTACAATAACAAATTTACATACAATTATTTTCAAAGCTTTTTGCCAATAGATGCCGTGGTACAATATTATTTCAAAAACGTCGTTCGATTCATATATTATTTTACATTTAATGGGGTTTTATAAAAACTATGTTGCAGCTCCGACAAAATTGTAAAATTGAAATATTTCTTTTTCTATAAAATTTTAGTTGATATATTTTGAACCTTTTTAAGATAGTAAATATAATAGACGAGTAAATTACGAACACACACACAGCAATAATAATAAGAGTTCATATATTGAATAATGTGTGTGTCTACAAGGTATTGCAATATTTGCAAGCTAGATATTTCTGGCATACAAATAAATTATTGAAGTTCGATTAATAATAGAAGTAGTTATCAACGAACAAAAGAGTAATTTAAAAACTAAATTAGCATCCACAAAGAACCACCAAATAAAAAAAGATGTCAGGAAAAATGGTAGAAGTAGAGTGAATGGCAAATACGAAATAATAATAAATAAATATCGTTATTAAATTTAACTGTTAAATATTGTCTAAGTAAATTTTATTTATACATATTTACCTTAGATCCTAATTGATTGGCGGCATGATTACTATATTTTTATCTTACTTCATTTAAGCATCTTTAATATAAGCGGTTCTATAGAGCCAATTTATAAATTAATTTAAAAATAAGTATTTAGCACCCGAGCACAAGGGTGAAGAGATTTTTGTTTAGTTAATAAATGTTCATATATAGTTAATAATGTGCGAAGATGTATAAGTCCTAGGTCTCATATTGAAGCCACAACATATGTTGCTACTGATTGGTAGTTGGAGCTCATATCACATTCATTTAAATTGAAACATTTCAACAAACAAAACATACAAACCTAATGATTGCTCTACACTCATTCATCATTCGGTTAATCAAGTTATATATTTTTTTACACTTTTGGAAATTATTGTTACTCTCTGACTAAGAATACAATAAAATAGAACAAACTATCATACTATAAATAACAAGAAAAAATTTAATATTTTAATTATTTTTTATATGTACATGGTTTTATCGCTAAAAGCGACCGCTTTCAGACAAAATTTCAATTTAAAAGTCTTAATTTAATATTATTTTTTATAAGCATTAAAAGAACAAAATAAGTTAAAAGGTAAATAATATAATAAAATAAATTAAATGAATAAACAAGCATATATGTATACATACACACGTATGTTAATATACAAAATAAATTATATAAACGTAAGGTAATGATCGCAGACGAGCTTTGTGAATGCTTTTTACGTTCTTATTGCGAGAGGTAATGTTCTTGTACAGAGATTGAGCTATCAACTTGAATTTTTAATCTCAAATTCTCTGAAGGTCAAGATACCAAGTCGATGGTGCCACCCAGCTACTCTTATTGAATAAGGATGTTTTTTTCATTTCTATAATCTCGCAAAACGTTTTTTTTCGTTCGTTTAATTATAATTTATCGAATGGGGTCAATGGTGGCGACGATCTTAGATAGACAAGTTGTATACATTTGTTTTTAAAAACACCGCCTTCATCTTTTTATTCAATGTGTAGTATTGGTGTGAATTGACTAATATTAAATTCATAATTGCGACTAAAAGTTTTAAAGATTCTTTTTTATGAAATAAATCTAGCAATGTTATCATTGTCATTATCCGCATTGGACTGCAACTTAAGATGTCGGATGAATCACAAAAGGGACACTAGAGAAGTCAATCGGATCATTCCACTCCGTCGCTCCACTGTGACGGATTGCACCTTGACGTGTTTCGCGGAGTGACGACGTGGGAACCCATCCCTACCTGACCACGTGAAACGCAGTTGTCAAGTGGCGGACACGGGTGGCGAGGTTCACACCTCACTGGCTGCTTTGTATGTCTGAAGATCACTCGCAAAATATTTGAAGTCCACTCATTGTTACGTAAGTAGCTTTAAAAAGACGCGATAGAATTTTTCTTTTACTTTTATAATTTGTATACACTTGTTGGCGGCCGATGACATCTACAGCCATCCTCTACATAGGTTGCCCACCGCTGAGGACTAAAGTGGAACAGCTCAACAACATCAACATACTGAATACATTAGCGCTGTGGTGGCCTTCAACCATACTGTAGTGATAAACGAGTTGCAATGTGGCTCTAACACGGCTCATTTAATTAAGTTCAATATCAGTGTCAACAGATTACATGCCCAGCTGTGGGACTACGTTATGAAAATGAAATGTATGAATAGATATTTAGGTTCGTGTTAGAATAGTGTCTAGGCGATCGCTTTGAACTCAAAGCCCGTTGTCGGTGAACATTTTTAATTGTAATTTAAATTGTGAGTTTCAATGTGCTCCGTGGTGAAAGAACACAGTGGTAGAGCTCCACTGCAGTTTGTTTCTAGCTGTTGAATGAATGGGTCAACTCGACCGATGTAGGACCACGCCCTCACGGAGACCTTTATATTACTGGTGACGAGGCATCCCATCTCAGTCCTCAAGGGTAACAACGCATCTGCATTATGATTCCTTGTCAAGGATGAATGTAGATGTCATGGGCCGCAGGAATCACTTGCCGTCAGGTGAACTGTGTGTGAGTTTGTTACTCTTTATAAATGTGTAATAAAAAAAAAGACTGAATAATGGCAGAGATACGTTGTAGCTTGTATGAGGCTGGGAAGGATCACGTCCTCGCAGAATATAAGCGTAAAATAGCAGCGAAACATTGGTGTGCGTCCGGTGAGCGTCGGCTCCGGGGACCCCTATCACTAGCGACGACGCATTCCACCTTACTTCTCGGACGTGACAACGCATCTGAATTATGATTACGATGAATGGCGTCGTGTCGCGGAGCGCAGGAATCATTATGATTACGATGAATGACGGCGTGTCGCGGAGCGCAGGAATCATTATGATTACGATGAATGGCGTCGTGTCGCGGAGCGCAGGAATCATTATGATTACGATGAATGACGGCGTGTCGCGGAGCGCAGGAATCATTATGATTACGATGAATGGCGGCGTGTCGCGGAGCGCAGGAATCATTATGATTACGATGAATGACGGCGTGTCGCGGAGCGCAGGAATCATTATGATTACGATGAATGGCTTCGTGTCGCGGAGCGCAGGAATCATTATGATTACGATGAATGGCGGCGTGTCGCGGAGCGCAGGAATCATTATGATTACGATGAATGGCGTCGTCGCGGAGCGCAGAATCATTATGATTACGATGAATGGCGGCGTCGCGGAGCGCAGGAATCATTATGATTACGATGAATGGCGGCGTGTCGCGAGCGCAGGAATCATTATGATTACGATGAATGACGGCGTGTCGCGGAGCGCAGGAATCATTATGATTACGATGAATGGCGGCGTGTCGCGGAGCGCAGGAATCATTATGATTACGATGAATGGCGGCGTCGCGGAGCGCAGAATCATTATGATTACGATGAATGACGGCGTGTCGCGGAGCGCAGGAATCATTATGATTACGATGAATGGCTTCGTGTCGCGGAGCCTCAGGAATCATTATGATTACGATGAATGGCTTCGTGTAGCGGAGCGCAGGAATCATTATGATTACGATGAATGGCTTCGTGTCGCGGAGCGCAGGAATCATTATGATTACGATGAATGGCGGCGTGTCGCGGAGCGCAGGAATCATTATGATTACGATGAATGGCGGCGTGTCGCGGAGCGCAGGAATCATTATGATTACGATGAATGACGGCGTGTCGCGGAGCGCAGGAATCATTATGATTACGATGAATGGCTTCGTGTCGCGGAGCGCAGGAATCATTATGATTACGATGAATGGCTTCGTGTCGCGGAGCGCAGGAATCATTATGATTACGATGAATGGCGGCGTGTCGCGGAGCGCAGGAATCATTATGATTACGATGAATGGCTTCGTGTCGCGGAGCGCAGAATCATTATGATTACGATGAATGACGGCGTCGCGGAGCGCAGAATCATTATGATTACGATGAATGGCGTGTCGCGGAGCGCAGGAATCATTATGATTACGATGAATGGCTTCGTGTCGCGGAGCGCAGGAATCATTATGATTACGATGAATGACGGCGTGTCGCGGAGCGCAGGAATCATTATGATTACGATGAATGGCGGCGTCGCGGAGCGCAGGAATCATTATGATTACGATGAATGGCTTCGTGTCGCGGAGCGCAGGAATCATTATGATTACGATGAATGGCGGCGTGTCGCGGAGCGCAGGAATCATTATGATTACGATGAATGACGGCGTGTCGCGGAGCGCAGGAATCATTATGATTACGATGAATGGCTTCGTGTCGCGGAGCGCAGGAATCATTATGATTACGATGAATGACGGCGTGTCGCGGAGCGCAGGAATCATTATGATTACGATGAATGACGGCGTGTCGCGGAGCGCAGGAATCATTATGATTACGATGAATGGCTTCGTGTCGCGGAGCGCAGGAATCATTATGATTACGATGAATGACGGCGTATTGCGGAGCGCAGGAATCATTTAAAGTGAGCTGTGTGCTATAAAAAATATGTTATGGAGACGGTGACATTTGTAACACCAACTAACCGCAAGTGACCTGCCTCCATGTGTGTCGGATCGCAGAAACGTAATCCAATACGACGTCACTCTAACTCCTGATCACCAGGACCCTTCGCCCCCCCCCCTCCGCTCTTTTCTCCGCGGAGTACGTAAAAAGCGCACTCCAACAATATTAGTATAAGATCATTTACATGTGACGGACGGCTACAAGTTTAGTTCGCCTCAAAGAACGTCTTTGTTGGTTTAAGACTTTTTTAGATACATATGTGTATTTATAGCTGTGTAAGGGATAACATTATATAACAATATATATGAGCGGTTCGGACGGGCTTACAGAATGTGGTGAAATGCTAATTTAAAAAAATAGAATAAAAAGATAGGTTTTTCTTTTATCCTACTGATATCTTTTCGTGTTTATCTATGTACCATAATATTAACGGTCACCGTAATGGTCACCTATCAATCCCCTCTGAAGGTGAAGTCACAAAAAATATATTAATTTTATAAGAAATATCACCAACCATCTAATGGTTTAGGGTCCCGTTTGCAAAGCTATGTATTTGCTCTCTAACCTTAATACTATAAAAGAACACACGTGGTAGAGTCATGCTGCAGTTTTAAACTAGTCCATGAAAAAGAGAAGCTAAGCACCGCTCTATTTCGTCTTTTGAATACAATACAAGAATCAGTGATTACGATGTCATGCTGGACGATTTCGAGCACGGCAGTATCTTGCGGTTCTTGCAAGATCACATCAACTGCGCAGAGTATTGTATAGTGCCGTAAGCGTTTGGGAAAACACAGCGACACTCGCTCGGCGTTCCTTTACCTGGTCCGCAGTACGAGTAATATGTTCGCAATAATGTCCAACCAAGGGTCACACACACACACACACATTGGACATACATATATGACACACCCACTCCAATCACGTCGTGACGCCTTATCATTCGCGTACAGTCGAAGATGTATATCTGTGGTGACAAGGCGTTCCACTCTAGTGTTCAGGATGGCAATATAGATTTGCATTATGGTTCCGTATACAGGATTTATTTATTAAATATATTTTGTATTCACCTTCTTCAGAAGTAACAATCGGAACTGTATGTTCACACCTAGTGTTCCATAAAAAAGATTCCCCCGGTTCTTCGGTGAAATTTTTAATGGTAATACGATATACGATATGGATATTTGTACAACTGTCCCATGTTTGAGTGTCATTAGCTTTTTACCCGACGGTAAAAAAGCGAGTCGTGTCGTGTCTGTATCGTTTTGGGAGCGACGTCGGCTAGGTTTACTACTGGGGCAATTTTCCTAAATGTCATTCTTGAAATAAACTGTAATCGTATTGTCTTATATCATTGTGAAGAGGGTGACCAGCGAGCACACAGTCTCACACTCTTCATTGTAATTGTTTCCTGTCACTTATAAAAAAGACATTCAATCGCGACAAGGATCGTAACGATGCGTTCTCACCGCCGAGGACCAAGGTGGAATGCTTCCTCACCGGGTCCGACATGAAAGACTGTAAAACTATGTTTGGTGAATGATTGTTAATTAAATAGAAACAATAAAAAATTAAAAAAAGTAAAGTTACATATAAGTCCCACTGCTGGACATAAGCCTTCTCTCTCGAGAATGTGTGAATGTAGAGCTTAGTCCACGCGGCTCCTTTGCAGATTGGCGGACTTCCTACTCATAGGTTTTTTCTTTTTATTTCTCAGGCATGCAGGTTTCTTAACTATGTTATCTTATAGAATTGTACATTATTTAAACCTTACTCCATCACCCTGTGTATTTTTAACAGCGTAAATATATAGACGTAAGTACCGCGTGGTACAGTTGTTAACGTACCCGACTGCTGCGTTACAGGTTCGAGATTATGATTCCCAGCAGAGAACAATATTAGTGCATTACAAGTTTTGGTTTTCAGGTCCGAGTGTGTTGTCTTTACGTCCCGTGTCCCTGACACTACATCGGGATCTTCTGGGAGTTACATCGGACTAGGACAGGGGGCAACGAGTGAGTGCCTCTGTGTTTGCTTAATTGATTACGGCACTATACAATATTCTGCGCAGTTGATGCCATCTGGCAACAACCAGAAGATATCGCTGTGGTCGTCATATTTAGGTCGGCCAAAAGCTTAAGACCGCACATAAACAACATAATTATCAATCAATTGTAATAAAATCCCATAGGATATATAAAAGAAATGCACATCTGCATATTCTATTGTAAGTATCGAATATATAAAGAAGTCATTCTTTTGTTTACTTTCAAGTTATTGGACAATAAACATCTATTGTTTTCAAACACCGACAAACGCTGCTCTACAGCCAACTGGTAGACTCGTAATAATATATTTATAATGTCCTCATTACTAATTACTTTGCTTTTGTTACGTATTGGTCAATAATTAGATTTATTTAGCTCCTGAAAACACGTGTTTCTGCCTTATATTACCCTAGATTACTTGGGTTTGTTCACAAATAATCGCAATTAGTCTAAACTAGTGGTTTCTACAGTGAATACGTCATAATGGAAAAAGCTCGAGAAATTAGCAGTGAAGTGCGTTCTACCATCGTTGTTTTACATAATGAAGACAAATCCGAACGTGAGATTGCTTGTTACCAGCAAGCGAAATAGACGCTAACATCACCAGAAATCCGCGTTGAAGTAAACAAAACCCTTATCATTGATTACAGTAAAACGGCGACTGAGAGATGCGACGTTTTATGGTCACGTTGCCGTCCAAAAACCTCTCCTAAGGCCGCAAAACAAGAAAAACGGATGCAGTGGGCCCATCGAGATTGGACTGAAGAAGATTTTAAAAAAGTGCTTTGGACCGATGAATCCAAGTTTGAACTATTCGCTTCAAAACGTAGAATTTACGTTCTACACAGTGCCCAAGAAAAGATGATGTCAGATTGTGTAGTCCCAATCAAGCATGGTGGTGGCTCAATTATGGTCTGGGGTTGCTTCTCTAGCCAAGGAACTGGCGATTAGATTAAAATGGAAGGTATTTTGAAAAGGACAGTAAAAAAAAATAGTACTGAAAAGTGCCGTTTTTTTTTTGTTTTTGGTTGCGATTAATTGGAGATGATTCGTTTTCCAACAAGATAATGATCCAAAGCATAGCTCAAAATGATGCAGAGGAAGAGAAAGAGGCACAAGTGGTGTTAAAAACATGGTTTGGCCTTCTCAGAGCCCGTATCTTAATCCCATTGAACTTTTATGGGAAGAGCTTGATAGGAACGTCCGTAATCGTGGCCCATCCTCGCGAGAAGAAATATGGAACGCTTTATGCGAAATTTGGAACAATATATCACAACACACCATTAACAAATTGGTTTCCCGTATCCAGAGACTTGTGAAAAAAGTCATAAAATGTAAAGGAGCCTTTTTTGCATGGGCCGTTAATATTTCTTTACGCTTTTAAAGTATATTGTTTGTCAATTAATTTTCTATTAGATGATTAAACAGGTTAATTAAACATTTAATATTTTATTGGAGTTTTACTTTATTTTCCTTCTTCAATTAAGGTGGTCTTAAACTTTTGGTCTGCAGTGTATACTATACAAACGCATTGTATATTTTCGTTCACTTTAATGATCTTTTTCTTTTTTATTATGTTATTTATCTTTCATTTTACTTGTCATAGATAGGGCAAAGATATCTGGCTTGTATTGCAGTAATATCACTGCACTAATTGCGAGGCAGGTCGTAGGTAGTATGAGTTAAACCTCGTCGCAAGTGATCTTGCAATTTATTTTTGAAATTCGTATACAGTTTATTGTCATGAAGGCGTTTCCCACGGCTGACGATGACCACGAGCAGTCCAGATGCGGTGCCACTGCCGAGGACCAAGACGGATGGCATCGTCACCAGTTATAAGGTCTCCGGTTTCTTTCTTCCATCAGACATGCCTACATACCAGCGCCTTACGCATTCAATAGTTGGTTTCAATTGTGGTGTCACGTTGTAGCTAGTACCTAGCTACTGCATGAATGGATCGGCAAGTAGTACGTCCTCAAAGATTACCAGCGTGAAATAGCAGCACAACTTAGAATATTATATATTACCCTTACCATCAAGTCGTCTAACTTCTTCTGTATATTATACGTTATTTATTTATTAATAAAAAATTAGTGATGGTAATAAAATTACTAACATTCCTATAATGTAAACTAACTAGGATTAAGACGCTTGTGCTAGGAGATGGTTCAAGACAATAATCGAATGGCACATTCACACCGACCACGATAAGTTAGGCTGTTGCCATTATCTGCACTGTAATCTCGGATATACTATGATGTACGAACACGTGATACCTGTCTTCACAGCTCAAAGACGCTCGGATATACTATGATGTACGAACACGTGATACCTGTCTTCACAGCTCAAAGACGCTCGGATATACTATGATGTACGAACACGTGATACCTGTCTTCACAGCTCAGAGACGCTCGGATATACTATGATGTACGAACACGTGATACCTGTCTTCACAGCTCAGAGACGCTCGGATATACTATGATGTACGAACACGTGATACCTGTCTTCACAGCTCAAAGACGCTCGGATATACTATGATGTACGAACACGTGATACCTGTCTTCACAGCTCAAAGACGCTCGGATATACTATGATGTTCGAACACGTGATACCTGTCTTCACAGCCCAAAGACGCTCGGATCTAATTATGAAATCATTATTCACGAATGCTTTGATGGATAGAAAACCGCGGCGCGTAAACAAAAAGAGCATCGGAAGGGGTTCACAATTAGTATTTCCCAAATAATGGGCATAATAGTGTATATCAGGTGACCCTCGCGAGGAGGCTGGGGGTGGGAACCCGACACCGCGCCGGGATACGGCCGCCTTCCTTTTTTTCTCAAAGGGCCAACACCGCGCCTGGGTTCCTTAATCAAACCCTCGGAACGAGGAAACATTTTGACAGGCAGGGCGTGAGTGATGGATGCGAAAATTCTTTAATTATCATACAGTTACGTGAACCCTGGGGGCTCAGTGGTTAAGCTTGGAATAACAAGGTACGCGAGCGCGCTAGCATCGATCTCAGGGTACCAAAACATTGATAATCGCTAATTCAAATACTTAATTACTTCGTGCTAGGCGGTGAAGGAAGACATCGCGAGGAAACTTGCAAGTCTGGAAATTAAATATATAAAATAAGATTTCTCAAGACACGCGTACCAGAGAAGAGGTCGATTCCCAGCAGTGGGATATTGATACCTATATGAATACCTATATAATAGATTGTTATGACATCATCAGGAGATGGACATTCCATGGTACACAGCATCCATGCGCGTGAGGATCTCTCACCGCATCTAGTATTAATGGCATGGAAAGATCTGAGTGAAAATTAATTTGGAAGATTCCAATACGTTGACACATACGGACGAACTGTAGAGTGGTAACATTAAAGTTAGAATGTAACTGCGGTGTGACCCTGCAGTTAGATTGTAGGTGCGACATGAACGGGTCGGCTCGAGCGGAGGGACCTCGCCCTCAGCTCTTGATCTTGAATCTCTGTTGAGGATGCATGGAGGCGTGCTGGTCGCGTCGTCACTTGCTTGAAGGTGAACTGTGTGTGAATTTGTGATCCTAATATTATACCAGTATAGTAAGAAAACATATGTACTTCTCCAACCACTGAGCCCTGACGCAGTGTTTTTTACAATTGTTATTTAAATTTTGTTATATATGAGTTTTGTTAGATAATATTATAT
Organism: Teinopalpus imperialis; assembly: GCA_029286865.1. Classification (NCBI taxonomy): domain Eukaryota; kingdom Metazoa; phylum Arthropoda; class Insecta; order Lepidoptera; family Papilionidae; genus Teinopalpus; species Teinopalpus imperialis. The sequence goes on from JAGSMU010000013.1 coordinate 474,296, forward strand.
GTGACTATATGAGATGAATCAGTGATTCTGTATCTGTGCGTGTGTTCATGTTTACAGAGCTGTCATACATCCCGTGCAGTTGACATAATTAAGTGATAACAATCCTGTTACTTAGTCCGAAATAATGCTTGTACCATAAGATCGAAGGAAGCTTCAGATGCACGCAATATATCGACTATAGCCAGACCCGACCACCAGCAATTTGTAATTCACGTATATTCCGTTCCGTTCTGCGAATCGAACACAGGACCGGTAATTTCTGGCAGTCTAACCACTTCATCCATCAGGGCTGCAAAATTTATCCATCGTTATATTTCTGTAGAATGATTGCAAATGTTATGTTATGTTATGTTATGGGCCATATGCAGTTGATGATGTTCGTCTATATGAACCGCGGCGATATCTCTTGACTATGACATCGACCGCGCAGTTGATCACGACACTAGAATTAGTGCCGTCAGCTTTCACGCAAACCACGGAGACAAAAATAAATACCAATAAAGTAAACCTAATCATAACTCCCTACACTAGTAATACCGAACACAGCAGCATCGTGCTGGTATTCTATGAGTGAGCGGCACTTGTCCGGTCGAGACTATTCAAGCTACAACTATAGACTGGTTACAGCATGGCCCAATCAACTATATATATATCCACAATACATCACCTATTATATTATCATCATCGTCACAGATTTTCAAGAGTCCATTGCTGAGCGGAGGAAATTGTATATAACGTAAGAGATAGTATACGAGGGTCATCCCACCTGCGTCTCCTCCGGCTTGAGTTCTATTCCCTGGCGAGGAACAATACTGTGTGTTACAAATTGTTGTGTTCGCATCTGGGTGTGTTGTGTGTGTGTCCCGTGCGGCGGACTCTGCAGCTGAAATCTCCGATCTTATTACACAGGCAGCGGGACAGTGAAGACGAGTGTCTGTGTGCCTTGTAATGCTTACGGCACTATAAAATATCCTGCGCAGTTGGTGTCATAAGCCGAGGTGACGGTCAAAGGAGTGCATCACCGCCCTCGTCCCCGGAGCCCTGCACCACACCTAACGTAACCCACCTTCATTTGCTCATGGCTCCGGTACTTCACAAAATATCTTCGTGTTTAAATTACAGCGTGTAAATATTTACAAGTCATCTATTATCTAGATGTCTACATAGATGTTGAGATAAACTTGTAAATAAGGTACTAAGGCGGTGTCGGGCGGCAGTCTATGGTAACCCTTTCCAGTCGAGCGGGCCGTGGGGTTGGCGCCGCGGTGGGCGTGCCGCGGCGGCGTGTTTGATCTCACCCCCCCCCCCCGTCACTCCGCTATCCCCCCGTCACCGCCGACCTCCCGCCTCACCCACCTTCCCCAACACGCGACGGAAGCGGCTCAGGTTGCCTCACTTCCTTCGACCGCCATTTGTAGCGCTACCTTGAATACTTGGTTTGGACGGAAATATTGAGCAGTGGTCCACAAGTCTTCGGCCAGAATGTATAGTAGATATCTAATATCTCAATATAAATAATTAATACATTTTGAATTAAACTTGAGAATTGAAAGCTTGGACTGTTGTGTTTTATGATTCATTTTCAAATATACGTATTCATTATATTTTACTAATTTGTTTAGCTCAACAAACAAATACATAGTACGATTTAATTTACAAAACATTTATACAGAGGAATAATTAGGTAACCAGCTCCGTTTCCAACAAATAAGCTCCGTCCTAATCGATAAGGTTTCCCAGACTTCAATACCACATTACATCGAATTCAATTACACAAAATCCCTTTTGTTGACATTGAAATTTTCTCATAACAGAATCTCCCAAACAACTTCGGAACAAACAAAACAACAAATTAACTCTTCTTTTAAACAAGTGGAAACAATTTGTTGCATCGCATTTAAACCCGTAACTTGGAAATAAGTCGATGCAAATGTGTAGCCACTCAGATCTGCATATCGCTTGATTATAATAACAAAAAAACCTAACGATCTGTACGTACGTATGTTTGAAAATAAGCACGCACCGGGACAAGTAAATTAGTTGGACGCCTTCGCTTGAAATAACTTATCGCTTTGCAATCACACCCGACTCGGACTTAACCACTGCTAACTTAAAAAAGGAAACATTCTCACAACACATTTTCAACCGTAGCTTTCTTATAATAAGCTTTAAAAATCGCAATCATCACTTTCAGATTTCGTTTTCCTTATCAAAATAAATACAACTTTAAAATTAAGCGCTACGGTTGGAATTACAATGATGGTGACAATGCGAAGAATGAGAAGGATATCTTTCCTTAAATAAATTGTCTCCGATATATCCCCGAGTGTATTTTATAAGACGTTTACACCTCTTTAGGCGCGACGGATACTGAGATACATTGTAAGAAAAAAGTTTATAATATTAAAAAAAATATATATATTTCATGATTTTGGTTTGAGCCATGCTTCTTTGTTTGCATGTTCCTATAGGAAGATATTTATCGTGTTTATTTTATATTACATTATACAATGAAGAGAATAATTGAACAATAAAATGATGTATGCTATATCCTTTTCCGGTTTCAATGTGCGCAGATCCCAATTGGTCCTTAAGCGGCGTATCGAAAAGGATTACTCAAGCGCTATAAATATGGCGGCCGAGATTATAATAATTTGAATAATAACATTAAAATAATAATAATGCTCCTCTGATGCGCCGCCGACCGATGGAGATGTCATCTGTTAATAGATTTATCTGCGTTCATACATCAAAATTATTTTGTGTTAGTGTTGTGTAACTCTCCGGCTGGACTCGATCATTATCGATTCATTAGTTGCTCGCTTCGGCGATTGCTATCAATATTCCGTTTTGTTCGATTGATTTATTCCGGTCTTATTGTTAGGGTTACGAATATGATCCTTTTCTCGATGAGTTTAAATAAAACTTTACGCGATTATCGAGTCTGAAATTGTTATAATGTAGTTGTATAATTTTAGTAGTTTCGACCGACGTTATCTATTTTATTTTGTTTTTAATTTCTGTCCCTGTAGTAAATTAAAAAAAATCATGAACATAATGTTATCCTATATTAGTGATAATAGTAATAGTATATTACAAGTATATTTTCAGAATTTATAAATGATTTTAGAATTTTTTATATAATGATATTTATAAGAAACAGCCTTAACTTTTTATTTTTACAAATCTAAAACTTAATTGTAATGAATAACAATATTGTATCGAATAAATCATTCGGGTTTTATCAGCAAATCGTCAGATTAAACAAAAAATGATTAATACTCATTTAAATCGATTATTTAATTACTTTCAAAGTGTCATCAATTGTTCACGTCAGTTGTTTTGGTAAAAAAATAGTGCTTGAAATAAACGAGGGATAAGGCTTGCAATGCATAAGAAAATGTCAATATGTCAAGGCATCAATCAAAAACTCGTGGCCAAAGAATGCTACGTAAGTAAACGTGCGTACAATTAAGAGTACAAACTTAACATTATCTGCTCACTGACAGAGAACCGTCAGAATTGGCGCGTTTTTGTGACGTTTTCGCGCTGTACGCCTTATTTGTGCTGCATTCAGAAATAGGACAATAGGCATTGGCTGTGCACGAGCTCGCTGCCTCCGGTGGGTGGTTTATTGTTTTACGAGAGACATTACACGCTTCTCCCGCTTTGTGTTCCAAGTTTATGGTGCACAATGACAGGACAAATCGAAGAAATCCAAGCCTGTTGTCACGCCCGTTGATAGAGTGCCGTAATCTTTCTTCCTGTCATATATTTGTTTGGTATCGCAACGACTCTATGCGTCGTTCCATGTGGGCACAATATATGCCGCAAATACATACTGTTACGTGTTTATGCTTATATAGAATTTGTTACGAAGACATTTAAGAGATGACGTAAAAAAGATTTGTATCCTTTAAACTTTTTGTAACGATATTTTAACGAACGAAGTTTAGTGTTTGTATTTTAATGAAATTGCTTGTTTAGAATGACATACAATGAAATAAGTTATTAATGGAAATATTTTTATAATCTGCACCGTGAAAAATAATATTTTATAATATTTAATGAATAAGATTGCACGAAGTGTGACTAACGGAGTTCTAATCAGTTTTCATTTTCGTATTAACAATTGAATATTGCGCAGGGTCGACATAAATTATCTGTGACAATGATGGCGAATACAACAACAGGTTAGGACTTCGAACTGAGTTCCCTGAATCATTGGAGCTTACGTTTTGTGTTTAAGACGCGGCGCTGGGTGCGTTTTGTTGTGCGTCGCTCTGGACCTTTGTCTTAGAGTCCTGCTGGAATTTTTCTTGTAATTTCCAGAAAAGGGCCAATGTTTAAGTAGTTGTCGCAAGGCGGGATCGAGCCGTGATCCATCACGCGCGGTGGGAGCTACTGCGCGGTTTCTGAACGACGTTACGACCTTCAAATGTACTCCGTTACATGCTTTTTGTTTACCTTAAATTTATACAGGCTGTTTCTTTTTATTTATTCTATTTATTATTTTTTATTATTAGATTTTAATTTTACCTGCGTAATATCTGAATCGATTATAATCAATCTTTCTTTTTTTAAATACATTCTTATTTTTTTATACCTCGGATAACGTATAATGGATTTGTAAAAGTATATCTAGAACATTTCAAGACACGGCTTCATCAGTACCTTAGACTTTATTGTATTGATCAAGTCGATAACCCTAATGATCAAAACCGATCGGTCACCGAGAAAATAATACTGTGACCGAAGCTTCGAAGACACTTGGATTTTGTGTTTGAAAATATTTTTGTGTTAGTTTTGATAAGCGAACAGCACAAATAATACCTTCTATCAATTGCGGCAACATTTTGTTCGCCAACACAAATTGAAGACGCTGTATCCGAACTATCTTATGATCGTATATTCGAACGATTCGGATATTGATCGATCTCATAATCGTTGCAATAATGCAATGATCATGAGATGCACATTGAGATTTGATGACATTAGTCTTACCAGAAAATATCGTCGATAATATGGATAAGGAGGACATTATCTATCAAATTCTGTAATAAACCTTCTAGCAGTTTTGTTTCTGCTAAAACACTTGTAACATCAATGAATTATTAATTAAAAGAAAGAAATATAATATAGTGCATAGTGCCTATTCAATTTAGTTCCGTGTAGAGAAGAGCAACCTGTAGGAAGTTTTGCGAAGTGAGTCTTTCTGTGAGTTGCATTGTCTGTCTGCGGCCACATTGTCCGCACGGTGGCCGTCAATGGCCGTCCTAATGCATGTTTACGATTGTTTAGCGAACGTTCAAGCCCGGCAAGCAGCGAACGTCTTGACCAGCGTGCTCGATGTCACAGAACAAATCGTCTTGATGGATTGAGCTCAGTTTTGAAAGTGAGACAAAAAAACATCAACACGTAAGAACGTTTCCTTTAAATTGAATATGTTTATTATTTTATTTTATATGTTGTATATATTATATACATTGTTAATTATTGTTACTATTATACATTGATAATATTTCACAAGTATAGTAATTGTAACACTGAATTAGGGCGTTTGTTTTCTAAGACCTTTATGTATATTTTAGTCAGTTTTTTCAAGGTCAGCTCGACCAGGGAAGGACTATGCTCTCACAGAATACCAGCGTAATAGAACGTAAGCTGTGTTCCGTCTGGTGACTGTAGGGATCCAGAGACACCGATTACTGGGGACGAGGCATTTTATCTAAGACCAATCCTAAGTTCCATCTAAGATGGCGGCTGTAATGGCCACAGGAATCGCTAAAAATATTAAAAAAAAAAAAAATTCTTTCTTAGTTTATTACATACATTAAGTGATAGATGGTATTTTCCGAATTTGGGAGGATATGGAGCAGAGCAGGCGCCCGAGCAACTTTAGAGGTTTAGGTGTCCTACATCTAAGATTTCCTTCTTCGTCGCTTTTGAACAATTTGTATTCTTTACTTTCATTGACTTTTCTAATACTTGTACTTATCTCTAATGTAATATCTATATTTCCAAGACGTCATCGTCGTATTTGAATATTGTTTTTGTTTATATCTCAAGTGTTATCATGGTAAATATTATAAGATTATAAAAACTTAGAACAAAGAGACAATAAAATACGGCCAAAAACGAGGTTTTACGAGTTGCCTCGACAATTTTACGAGGTGCATTATTTACGCAAAACCCAACATCTTGACGCGCGATGGACTTCTCCAAGTTTTTACTAACAATCCGGCAGATCTGTGTCATAAAACTTTAATAGGTTAGCTTTTCAATTCAACAACCATTTCGAGTATTAAATATACTTGATTGTTACGGAGACATTTATAGCTCGTAGTTTACGTGATGTAAACCATCGATTTTAATCAGCAAGAGCTTTTTTATTATATTGATCGTGACAATCGAGCAAACTTTTCACCTGATGGTAAGTGATTAACACCTGCATTCTTCCTTGATTAGGAATCGAAATGTAGATGCGTTGTCATCTCTGAGGACGTTTGTTGCTTATCAGGTCGCTAGATCACCATACGAAACACAGCACCGTTATGCTGCTATTTCTTGAAGGATGCGGAGGTGAGGGTTTGGTCCTTCTCAGGTCGTGAGGCCTTATTCATGTTGCCGCCATGAACGCGTGGCTCTGCCTGTACAAGATTGTTCAAATTTTTGCTCTTCATCTCAGTTCTAATATAATTCTTCAACTTTTTGTTAATTAAATTGATTTCTATATAAAACAATGCCCAACAGTTTGATACTTTATTGGAAATAAATGTGGGTGTTTGTGTTCTGCGAGATATCTTGGATATAATACGGCGTGTTAATCAGACATTTTTAAATTCATTTAAGAAAATAAATAAACGGTAACGTAGGTTAAATATTATATTTATAGACTAAAGATATCAAAAGTCATATATCCTCATACAAATTGAATGCGTGACTAATGCATTGAAATGCAAGAAAAAATCTCGTAAACAAAAAAAAACGAAGATTGAAATCTCATCAGTTTACAAACAACAAATTTCTAATTCGATCCCCCGTCGATACGGACAAGCGCAGATCAAAACAATAAATCTAACGAACAAAACGACAATTCCGTATAACCAAAACAAATTAAAGAGCACATTGTCCTAAGGCTTTCTTCTGTAGAGCACTGACCATTCAGGGGCATCATAAAACCTTAGAATCCAAACAACTAATATATGGCAGTTGTTAATTTTGGACGCATTTATTACTCCTGCGTCGGGTCCTACGTCGGGTATGTACAACTCACAGACTTCACCATTATTACTTGAAACAATCGTTCGAAATAACGTCGTAGCGCTTCTCTTTGTTTACAGAATAGAATATGTAAACAATTGTAAAATATAATTTATAGTCTGTGACAGTTTATTTAAGAGCGGCCTGGACGACCTCTGTACGAGTTGAGTGACAAGTTTTCATATTTTTAAACGTTTCAATTTAATAGAATATTTTGAAAATTTCTTATTAATACCACATCATCATGGATCATAATATACTTAAAAATATAGCTTGCGTTCAGAGGTGCCACATTTTTTTTTGAGTAAAGCGGGATTTTTAAACGTAATAAAAATATTAATACTTATTAATACCGTTTTAAAATAATTATGAAAATAGAGAAAATAATAACTATCTGAGCATGAAATAAGCTGTAAGCTACCGACGCACGCGCACTTCAAATATGAACTTATTTTTTTTGATAAAAGAATAAAAAAATGATTAATTAATAAGATTTTTTTAATGTTTCATAGTTAGAAATTATAATAACATTTTATAATTTCTAACTATGATTACACTATAACCACTATTTCCGAAGTTAAATAAGAAAATTCCATCAACGGAAAATTAACATATACTACTAAATCCAACAAAATTTTTTTTTGAAAGCGATTAAAAAATCTGAAGTTAAATATTTCAAATCAATTTTCATTAATAACTTTATAGTTTGGCTTCCAATATTTTGTGGTCCAAAGCCTAGAATATATTAACACGTTAATTTGTTATTACCGGGACACATTTCTATGATGTTAATCCAATTATGATATAGCAGATAAAAGTTTCTCATACACTAAGATGCACGACGTCGACATTACGTCGAGATTTGTTGTAAATGTATTAACGTAATATATTGTTCGGTGTCGTATCGAAGGCATTATATATCATAATTTAATACACTTTATCCGTTTTAACCGGCTAATGATGTCGGTGTAAATAATTACCGACGTCTCAATTTGTTGTTCGGAATGCGCGCGCGCTGTGTATAATCACGATCTATGGCGGGAAAGCTTCGTTCCGCCGCCATCTTGTATTTAATAACATATAAATCACATCGAAACGCGAATGTACCTAATACGTATTCACAGAAACATTATGTGAGTTGATTGTAAACAACTGTATCTTTAATCATTAAAAAGTAATATTTAATTTTATTGTCTAGTTCTTGACATTTGTGTATGAAATGTATTCGATTTAAAGTATTTTATTTACGAAGATATGGTTTCATCTGATGTTAATACTGTTCGCGGAGTTTTTTTTTAAATATACAACTTTTAGGAGAAATCTTCTCGATTTTACTGATGGTAGCACATATAATTAAGTTAAAACATTAACATTAAATGTAATTTAATTATAATTTTCATTCATATTTCTGAACTATGCCTTCATTAGGCGAAGTCTTGAACAGAACTAGGGATGTATTTTCTTTTTAAATGAAGGTAGTAACGCTAGTAGTGCCATTAAAATGACTAACATACTAAACTGAACCCTTAGTCCTAGGTCTTCAATAATCGAATGGCGGACCATACAATTTTAAATTTCGCAGATCGTACCCTAAAGAATTGGTCTATTGACGCTTTCTTTAATATTATTAAGAAATAGATGATGTAACTTGATTAAACATAAACGTAATTCCCGACAGCCGTTCCTTTTTTTAAGTTGTTCTTCATATTCTTAAGGTGGTTAAACTAATCATCCGTAATATAAAACACCGTTCTTACGTACTATCATTCGAATTTCAAGCATCGGCCGACCTATTCAAAAATTAACATTTTAATTCTGATATGGTAGCAGATAGTATCACGGTGTTTTTATATCAAAATTTTATTACAAATGTATGTTTTTCAGTTAGGATATAATTCAAAAATTAAATTACAAGATAACCGAGCACCTGTTGACGGATCCTGTGACACGTGGGGTGAACAGCGGTCGGCTCGTCGTAATTGATGAGTCGGCCTGATGGACCCCCGCCGGCAGCAGAGGGTCACCCCTCAGCATCGACGCAAGTCACCGTCGACGGTAACATTAACTTCTAATGTTTTGAAGTATATGATTTACAGCTTACTTAGCTTAGCTTAGTCCTGAAGGTCATACCGCGGCAAGACCTCAAGACATCGTGAGCTCCTTCTGTGTAGATCGGACAAAAAATATATAATTAAAAGCTTAAAATGAAAAGAAGTTTTTTCATGCACCCATAATATATTCTCTGCTCAACCCAAAGGTAGGCTGTCAGAGTACGTCTTTGGCACGAAGTCAGCCTTTTTCTCCAATGTTTGTTTTACTTGTGCAAATAAAGAATAAATAAAGTATAATATAATTTATTACTGCATTTATATAGACGAAGAGTCACGCTGCAACAGGCTTTTAGCAGCAGTATGAATGGGTCGGCATGGCCATAAAGGACCTCGTCCTCACTGGTTGCCAGCGTGTGTGCGTATAGAATGGATGGACATGTGTAGATGTAGGGCCGCACTCATCACTTACCCTCATATGAGCTGTATCCTCGATTGACACCCTCATTATAAGATTAAATCTTTCATCCTCAGGGGTGGTAAAACGCTGTGCTGTGGTCACTTGGACCCCACGGCTCGCATGCCACGACGCGCGTCTACGCTTGCCAAAATAGAACATTAATATTATAACGTTTTAATACAAAGCTACACCACACCTGTCTTAATGAAAGAAGTTTTTGGATTGCACGGGGCAGAGCGCCGTAAAACAAGGCTTACTATAATATCTTGTAGGAAACAATGATTTGGGAGAGGGAGAGCCATTTGGTTCCAAAAGAAAAAGTCTTCTATTATAGCAATTTTTTGTCTGTTTTATTCGAAGTCTGCACTACTCTGTGGCCTTACCTTACCATACCTTAGATCGACTACACGGCTACATTAAATTTGATAAACCACAAATCCTTGCAATGGAACAACGATTCGATTCAAAGACGATTCGTGCGGCTTTTGAAATTAATAAACATTCTAATTTCAATAAAGAAGGTGGCTGGCTGCGACTATCGTTTGATATCTGTGACACTGCAAGACCTCAAGGTAACTCCTTCTGATCATCACCATGACGTCGAAAACCACAGTCCCTCGTGACCACGAGTGCTGTTCAGCATTCGAAAGGTCGGAATAAAAGGTTTAAACTACACGATAAAATCCGTAAAACAAATTATTTCATTCGATAGTGTTGGCGTAAATATATAAGAAAACATTAATTTCTTAAATGGTATCAATCAAAGTATTTATTAATGGAGTAATGTATTACTGTTTATAAAGTGAAGGAGTTTTATTTGAATAGTTGCTCGTCGTCGGGTAGGATTTGGATGACGAGGTCACATTTGATAGTTGTGCGTGACGAGGATAACCGATCAGAAGGTAAGGCAACCTCGAATTGGCCATCAGAGCGTAGGACGACCCACCACTGGGCTGAGTCCTATGCAAGTCTGAGGGAAGCTGTTGGACGCGTGTGCCTCAGGATTGTACTCCGTGGCGTAGTGATGGCTGAAATGATAATGAGGTGACGAGAAGATCTCTTCCTCATCATTCGCACAAATACAGAGCTAGCTCAAACTAAACGTTCCCTATAAAATCACAGTTAAGATGTAGTCAGCGACAACCACAATAAATCTAGACTAGATTTATTGTGGTTGTCGCTATATTTTTAGACTATATTTTTCGCTAGACTATATTTTTTTTATTTATATCATGTCGTGATAAACTAGGACACATTGACATCTACATCCGACCTCAACAAACACTAAGATCCACATGTGTTGTAATCCCTGAGTGCCTTGTTACCTGAAACTGAGACCCTAGACGCTATTTAGTGCTTGTATCCTGAGGAGTGGTATTTCCCGGCCGAGCCGAATCATTCATGCACCTATGAAATAGCTGTAAACTGGTTCTACCACTGTTCCCTGTTTTTTGTTAATTATCCGTTATGCCTGTAACAAAATATTATAATACTCACAATTCACAAGTAATTATGCGGAATAGTTCTGCACTTTAGTGATTGTCTATGGCTTTGGTTAGTATTGATGCGTCCGTCCGTCCGTCTATTTTTTCTTGTTACAAAGTATAAACGATCAGCTCGGCAGATAAATGATTAATTTATTTACATTATTTATCATTTACTATCACATAATCATTTTTAGTATTTTTCTCATTGAATTTTGAATATGAGTGCTTAAACTGTGGAGGAATGAATATCATGATGACAGAATAAGCATCTTGAATGCACCAGTCACACTGAAATCTAAAAGTTTAGACGAGTGAAGAGTATATGAACAGTGCTGTGCAGCGGGGCGCGCTGTAGCTTGGAGTAGCTGTGGGCATGAATACGTCCACTCCAACCAAACCCTCGTAGAATACAACCGTGAACGTGCACCATAATGCTGCTGTGTTTCGTCTGGTGATAAGGCATCCCATCTTAGTCAGGGGTGACAACGCATCTGCATTAAGGCATTAGGAAACACTTATATACTCTGTGTGCTCGTTTGTCACACCCATTAGTATTAAAAATATTTTTAGTAGCAACTATTCTAAATAAATTCATGGGACTTCCCAGTTTTTGTGTCTGTGCAGTAGAAAGATATAACTCTATACTACTATATATATACTAATTGTAATCAAATTCAATTTGACGACAGATGGATAAAAAGTGTAAATATGAGCTCGAATAAAAATTTACACATTTCTAATGAGCCGACACACCATTACGCTACTAACTAAGGAGGGGGTGAACAACGAATTAACAATACAAAAGACTTGCGAGTCTCTCTGCGGGGCGCCTGTTACACGCTTGTAGCACTGATCCCTTGTGCACGCCAATAACAGCTTTATTGCTTTCAACTAAAAAGTCTTTATGAAGCGTTAGATCTCCAAAATGTCTTTATTATACAAATAGCACTCGTTAACAATTGTGTCCAAGCGCGAGCACAAGATGCTTATCACTTCTGAATTATCCCGTTGGCGAGTGAGGGTTTGCAGTGAGTTCCGTGCTTGGATTCACAACTCTGATGGCAATACTTATTAAAAAATTGTAAATAAAAAAAAAGAAACGTCAATATTAAATTGCATAATAATAATTAATCAAATTATCTTAGTGGAATGTAAAAAGTTGCTAGCAACAACAATTATTTAATGATTTAAAAAATTACATTATTTAGTACTATTATTTTGTATAATTACATTGCACTACCGATCGAAAGTCTGTTACTCGAAGGAAACTTACAGGTTCCGTTACGATTCCGTTGTCTACAGTCAGTCAGCTGATAATAAAGATATTTTTACATTCTTTTTCAACGAACTTTTGTTATAATACTCAACATGTACATGGCTAATTAAGATGAGCACAGAAATCATTGTGTTATAGAAACCCATAAGCCAGTGGCGTTTGATGGCGTAAAACGTCCAAAGGGTATAAAACTGCTTTACGAGCGCCTCCACCTGTTGCGTTATTAACGAGATGGTATTTAATTGCGTTTTATGTCATCCCGAAACCATTTTACGAGTGCGGTTATCGCGTCCAGTTTGTTTTAAGCGTAATATAGTAGTGTTGTGACGACGATCGTTACCAGCCAATAGCCGTTTTCAATTTTTAGGTTATGTTTTTAACGTTAGAAATAAATGGATCATAAAAAATCTATTTCTAACCTTAAAATGTTTGAGATTTACTTAGGTTCAATTAGGATACATACATTGTCTGTATCATAATTATGATTTTATTAGGTTTGGTTTTTAGGTGTGGGTTTTGGTATTTGGATGGATCAATTGGTATTGTATTGTACGTATGCTCCGTGTCCAATGACATTGCATTTGAACCTTCTTCCGATGTAATTGTACATGCATCGGTTTTGGGAAGGAGACGAGTGCTTGCCACTGCAAACAGTTACTAAGAATTTTGTGGTATTTCTCGAATTTGGTTTTTTTAAAGACTGAATTAAAGATGATTTGTCATCACACATTTATAAAATAATTGTTATAAAAAATATAAATCTTAGTAAAATATAATAATTAGGGAATATACGTTTGGGGTAACTTATAAATGACATAATTTTTACTAAAATAAATTGGTTAATAGTGTTGTATAGTTATATTTATATAATTAATAATAAATAATGTGAAATAAATTAATAATATGTAAACGGTATTTAGAGAAATTACGTAACAAATGTTCAGTTTACCATAGCCCCTTTCTCTCGGACTTAAAGGTCATTGCGTTTGATGTTTGAGGTCATAAACGTCAGAAATTAAAGCCGTGTCTCTAAAACTACGGTGACGTTTTAAAATTGATGGCGCCCATAATATTTTTAATGGCAACACATAAGTACCCCGAGTTGTGTCGCCTTCCCACTGTCCTGTTGCGTTTTATTTACAGGAAAGCTTTGTTGCTTGGCTTTTATAATGTTTTCAAAGGCAATAAAACTTCGGATAGCTGTTTATCAGTGTGGATCGAGTGCGTGTAACTCATCGCGTCGCAAGCCAACACATGTGCGTCTGTAAAATGTATCTCATTAATGCGTAAATAAGTAATAATAATATGTTACACTTCGCTTACTTGGATACGGTTGTGATTGTGAACTTTTAAGCAGTTAAACTGTGTTGTAATTTTATTACCCTGGCACTCTAAAGAACATAATCTTTTCCGTACATCGACTTAAGCATTACAAGCTATATATTTTAGCATCATCAGTATATTTTGATAGCGGTGACCAGGGAAGATCCACGCCTGGATGTCATGGACTGCAGGAATCACTATTGGAGCAACTGTGTGCGCTTTTGTCACCCGTAATATATAAAAAAGACGTAGACAGAGGTCGCAGGTTTCTAGCAATGACTTTTAATACCGAAAACATTTGGCGGCGATTAGTCGATATACTGAGTTGACAGGTAGTGAATGCTAGAAGGCAGTAAGTCCTTCCATTGTACTCATTTTTCAACAATTGAAAATTAAAATGAAAATATATCTGAGCGTGTTTCTTAAATTTATACATGGCGTTCGTTTAAAATGTAGGAAATATACAGGTTGCTCATAATTAATATATTAATTACAAAATCCTTCGTTCAAATCAGTAGCTCTGGTGGACGAACATAAGCCTTTTAAGAGCGTCCTCGAGTCGTCTAATCGCATCCCATCAGCCCCATATTGCTCCAAAGGCAAACTATCAGCCAGCAACCGATCACCACTTATCTGGAATGGAGCCATTCCCTCACTTTTATTGGCGATAAAATTTTTATATGTCGCATCCGAAGAGATGATGGCTGAGTTAATTGCGGCCCACCGCGGGATAATTTGTGTTTTATGAGGATCCTAGTCATTTGGTCGCCGCCAGCACGACTTGGCGCGAACACCTTAATATTTACATGATGATACATGATGGTAGAGGTTCTCTGAATTGAAAACGATGAAGCATCTCTGGCCTCAGGTATGACAATGCTACGACATTGATTTCTTATAGAGAATTAATGTGGAAATTTGTATATATATATTTATATAGTAACCAGTGTTGTCATTAACAAAAAAACTCATAATTGTCCTTGGCAGCTGCACAACCCGACAGCACGCGTAATAATTACGAGCGATCGTTAACAAGTCACCAGCAACAAGAGACCTGCGAAGATGACAAATACCGAACAATTATCGTCCCGAGAGTGAGGTCCAGTAAGAGTGCGCACGCGCCTCGCAGCTGCTCATGCATCACAGCCACTTCCTCTGATCTTTGACTCAGACAATTGCAAGCATCTGCTGTCTTGGCGGCCACCAGTCCCCCAGAGTACGTTTATTTCGTTTCACGTCCCCTTTAACATCTGATTCGAGTAACAAATCGCGGAACGAGGAAGATCAACTTACGATGGACTTCGTTGTTAGCCTACAAAGTTATGTTTACCGCTGTAGTAATCAGAATTGTAAGGTTGGGTCCGTTGGTGGATAATTTAACTGGCGACGAATGTAAGTTTGTAAGGAAATATGTTACTCAATCCCTTGTTGGCATGAGATTATGAATTGAAGTGGTTCGCGATCAACTAGGTGTTTCCGTCGCGTCAGCTGTTAGATAGCGCACGAAAGTTTCAAATTGCTTGGCTGCTTGATAAACAGTTGAGGATAAACTCCTTGTAAGAAACCGTGACACTCGAAAGAACTATAGAGTTTGACATCAAAACTGACACATCGTTTACGTACTTCTTTAGCCCCAAATGACAGAACTCATACTAATTACGTTGATAACAAAAGTGCGTACTGCAAGTCTTCCATTTGCAATTTAACTAAACATTCAGATGATGTTACTTTTAAAAATGATTTCAAATTACATGGAAAAAATAGTTACGTCGCATTGGATAACAAATCTGGTCCGGGTCTGAGTGATACGTGTCGAGTGAGATCTTATCATGAAGTTAATGATCAAAATTATACATTTCAAACTCCAAGAAAGGACGTAAAGGTGAAATTTTGCGAAGGACGACAGGATGGTATTCCTTCTGGTATACTTAGAAAAAGATGTTGTGAAAAGACGGACAGAAAACCTTTGGATTTATTGAAAGAAACCAATAGCAATATTTGCAGAGACGTCGATCATCGTCAGCCGTTATACTCGTGGTCTACTGGATCATTCTTGGATATGATTCCACAAATGAATGTAGATTTTGATAAGGCAGAAGATGTAAAAAATAAATTTCGAAGAAAACTATACAATGAAGGCATTGATTACACAACTGCCTGCGGGCATCTATCCCCACTTCGTCGACGTCCTTTCCCAATTCTACCGAACAGAAAAAGCACCAGGAATTTGGTCAGTAACGACATCATCCCATGCAGTTACAAAATCGAATCAAGGTGTCACTACAATTGTAAACAGGTAAACAAACCAACCTATAAACTGGACATAGAAAATGGTGGACATTGCGAGTTTGTTCCCAGATGTGGTAAACATTTTTCATCAGTACAAATTCCACTAGGTCTTAATAGAGCATCTTCCATAAAACTGCCGAGGAAGTTGCTATCTTCCCTCCAGAATATTGATCCTACCATGGCATTTTATAATTCATAATAATTAATTTTTAAATTCAGGTCGTAAGCAGATATAAAGGTAAAGTAAAAAGTTAATGTACATTACAGAATATTCTATATACAGTTCTATTAAACGGTAATAAGATATGAAAGTGGTTTTAAATTTGTAAGTTAGTTCACCTGATGCTATATTTTTTTATTGAACTAAGGCTGACAAACGAATGCACAGTTTACCTGCTGGTGAGCAATTCCTCCCATGTCAACATGTAAGGAGTCATAATGTAGGCGGATGGAGGACCTCACCTGAGGACGGAGATGCCTCGTCGTCGGTAATAAGGGTCTTCGGATCACCAGTGGAAATACCGCAGTGTTATTCTTCAATTTTAGACTGATGATTTGAGGGCGTGGTCCTTAGTCCAATCAACCCTTCATGTTGCAGCCAGAGAGAAACTGTGACGTGGCTCCACTTCTGTATAGTACATAACACTGTCCATACACTCATCAAACGACCCAAATCATCGTTATATCAGAATGTATCGCCCAACCATTTGCACTACTTGCCTGCTAACTTTCCCTATATTTGAGTCCTTAGTTTTTCGTATGCATCATAAAGGATTAATGATTTTTTTAAATAATTGCTAGTATGCAGTATGTGATCCTAGCTGGGACTAGTCCCACTATTACATCAGATTTAATAAACCACAAACCCTCGCAAAGTAATACTGATGCATCCCTAGGATGAGTCTTGAGACTTAGGGTATTATAAAAAATATTTATTTCAATAGAGGAGATGGAATGCTTCATCATCAGCCAGAGATCATCGATTATTCCACTGCTTGGATCGCACCTAAAATAAATAATTAAGAGCAGAAGATAGTTCGGGTTAACTATGACATTGGGACATGAAATGCCAAGTCCTGCCTGTGATCACGAGTGCTGCATATCACTTTAAACGTCGGGATAAAAATATTGAAAATAAACGCGATAAAATCCGTAAAATCAACGCTACATTAATAGTTAGTATGATTGTTTAACTAAACCTGCATTGAAGAGGGAGCAGCTGCCGCCTATCTGATGGCTGACGCCGGGCTAATGGGGTCACCAGCTGCGGAGAAAGCAGGCTTGATTGGATAATCTGGTGGCAATTGATGCACGGATACTGCAGTCGTCCTCAACTATTGGTATTGTTCAAAATGCCGTCGAGTGTTATTAATACGAATGTTGTTTTGATATTTAATCTTAGTTAAAATTATACGATTAGATATGCATCGCATCACAAGTCGTCACGTTCGCATCACGTTTTTGTACGGCAACGAGCAAACCGTTCACCGAGTGGTAAGGCAACAGAGATTCAAGATGCACATGCGTCGTCACTACTGACGACTGCGATGGAATGCTTCGTTACCTTTAACCGGTACTCTGGATCCCTGTACTCAACATAGTATACATAGCAGCGTTTAGGTCTCTAAGTCTAGAGAGGGTGTTAGAGTATAGTCCAGCACGCGTCTCCACTATAAATTGGCGGACTTCTAAATATTGTTATTTCTTTCTTAGATATGCAGGTTTCCTCACTCTGTCGATCACGTGATGAATCAGCATTTTAAAATTGTAATGTAAATATTCATTGGCACCGACACTGGGGATCGAACTCGGTCCGCTTGCGAATCGTGAACTAAAAGCAAGCGCTTAGACACTGAGTTACATTGGCTACCTCATCTGACGTGAACTATTTAACGCTGAAACTCTGTGAGGGTGTGGTCCTCGGCAGTCAAATCGATCGATAAATACTGCAGCGTGGATTAAAAACCTACAGGACCTCCCGTCCAGCACCTCTGCAAGAAGGGGAGACGCACTGCGGCACGCGTCAACCGCGCTCGCGTTCTGCAAATAAAGAAGTTCATCGCTTGTCATGCCCTCCGCGGCCGAGTTTGTGCCATAATACGACAAGTTCGAGGTTTTCTTATTTGAGTGGTGACACAACTCACGATCTGCGATGGCAAGTGAGCCCATCGCATCAATATACATCCACAGCAAAGATTCAAGCTGATACAGGTACAGGTACATTGTTTATTTTCATCTGGCATAGAGTAGGACCCAGAGACACATGCATCCATCGACTTCTCGCGGATTTAGATGAGTCACCCTATCTAGTGGGGGGAGCATTTCTTCCCCATCGCTTATATGTTCTATGAGCTATATGGTTTTTTTTTCACCTGATGGTCAATGGTGGGACGCACATCCACCTTCAACGAAGATTCAAGATGCACAAGATTTGTAGTTTTTGTTTTTTTTTTATGAATGATTGATGTGTCAGGTCGAAGACTTTTACAACTACACCGGATGTAAACGTGGCAGAGCACTTAGGGTGCTCAGCCGAGACCTTTTTTATATGGTAACTAGGACAAGAGTTCTACTACTAGAGGAGAGGTTCATTTAGAAAGAGGAAAGAATCAATGTACGAGTTGTGCGGGATGTCATTAAAGTTAATATTGGTGTAGTGGTTGGAGTGCTTAGCTGCTGCTATCGGACACGGGACGGTACGAGTGAGTTAAGGCACTATAAAGTATTCTGCGCATTTTATGTGATCTGACAAAAGCCAGAAGATATCTCCGTGGTCGAAGTCGTGAAGAAAGACGACATAAATTAGTGAACATTGTCTGAAAAGGGTCAAGAAGGTCATATGATATTTTCATTGTTAATTTACTGTGAAAGAAAACTATATTTTCATGCAGCGATAGGTTGATAGCCTATTCTATATCTCTATATATATATCTCTCTCTATATATATATATATATATATATATATATAGCACGATAGGGAAAGCGGGTGACATAATATTTTTACCTTTTTTAATAATTTAGATAATCCTTTGTCAGAAGCCACTGACCGAGCCGAGGTTCGGTCCTCTGGGGCACCCTTGAGTCAGACGCTCTCGCGAAACAGGGTGATGGACCAAGCCGAGGCTCCCTCTCGGGAGCCCTTGTGATGGTTATCCATATATAGAGGTCTCGACTGAGTGCCATAAGCGCTCGGTCACCTCAACCCGGTGAAACTGAAAAAGCCCTCGGGCTAACAGCGGCCATCAGACCGAAAAAAAAAACCTTTTTTAATCAGCATTGAAGCTAGAGCTGTCTAGCTCAGTGTCGAAATGCTCGCCTTCATTCATAGTATGCGAGCTATCCGCGTTCGATTCCCGGTGCCGATGAACATTCTTAATTGCAATTTTAAGTCATTATTTATATACAGATGTGCGAGTTTCTCCATCAGTGTTTTCAGTTCTTCACAGTACACATCTGCAGTAATGCTCATGACGTTTGGTAAAAAACTGTGATGAAATATACCGGCACTAGACCACCTAACAGTGACCATCAACTTTCTAGAGGTCATTTTTCGTTTAGGGCATTGCTTTGGCGCTGAACCAGGATCTAACCATTTTGCTGAGAGCTATCGATTGTCGAGCAGAATCCAATTTTCGTCGCACGTAACAATTCGGTTCAAAATTCTTTAATTTCTGTGCCTGTTGAGCAGCGCGAGGCAGGTCTCTACTGGTACGTTGCGCTGACGATCGTTAAGTTCGTGGGGCAACCATCTATCAAGCTTTTTTACCTTGCCAATTTGTCGCAAATGGACCAATATCGTTTTAATGTTGACATCAAAAGCTGCTGCTAGCTCGGCTGTAGGTTGAGTATCATCATCTTCCACAATCGTCTTTTAATTCATCATTGTTGACCAAAGTGTCAGGACGACCACGAGGTTCATTTTTCAAATCAAAATTTCCAGAACGGAACCGGGCAAATCAATAACGGGTTGTGCGTTCGTTTGTAGAGTTCACTCCATAAACGTTGTTGATGTTACGTGCCATTTGTGCCGCGTTGATGCCACGACGGAACTCATATTCCATAATTACACGAATTTTTAAAGTATTCATTATGACGAAAAATGTTCAAACGTAATGAAAATACAAAGCAACTCAATCAATAAACAAAAGACTGACTTTGTAAAATGAATGTCATGTTTTTAAAACAAAATAAATTTGGATTTAGAATTCACAGCTAATCAAAACTTTTTTTTGGTTTGAAGTGGCCAATACTGAAGAACGGCAATTTCATAGGTAAAGACCTAATATATTGTATTACTTTACTTTTTACTTTATGGAAACTATTCACTATTACACTCCTTATTCGAACTAAAGGTTTTGCTGAGGTCTTCTTGAATTTATATACTCGTATCTTGACGATATTATTTGGCACAATTCAAGGTTTTTTTTAATTTTTTTAGGGTATGAAAACCACTGTTTCCAAGGGCTTTTACAACTTCATCAGGTTTGAAAGACCACCGAGCGCTTAGGGTACACAGTCGAAACCTTCCTTTATGGGTAACCAGTACAAAGCTTCAACTTGGACGGTTGCCCTGCGCGCGAAAGCGACAGACTCGAGGGTGCCCGAGAGGCCCGAACTTCGGCTCGGTGAGTTGCTCTATCGTATTATCAAGTTAAGGTACGATCCATTAATATTTTCGGTTATAAAGTTATCGAGATGCAATAGAGATAGCGGGGGCTATCAGTCACAAAGGGAGGCGGTTATCGTTCTCTTCAATCGCCAACTCCCTGCGTTTTGTCTGTGCGTCGTGGTTATTTGCATATATCGATAAAGTGGCCAGGATTCTTGGCAAAATTTTAATTCCGTATCGGAATTGAGGCATGCCAAAATTTTCCAATATTCGGCATTTGGCTACATCGACTCGTTTTTGAATTCTGTTATGATTATATTATTAATTTTTAAAACGAATTCTATACCTTTTTTAGTTAACTTAAAAAAAGACAGGAAGGTGAATATGCTTTGAGCATATTGAATCAAATCAAATATCATTATTCTATAAAGAAATGTTACACATGGATGTCTGTATAATAGGATTTCAAAAAAAGAGAACATAGACCGGAAAAAATCGGGACTACGTTTTATTTATTTTTTAACAATAATATATGTTCACAGTATGTTTTAAGATTATTTGAAAGAGTCTGGAGCGATCATTTTATTTTCAACGTATGCTATCATTTAATAAACATTATATTAACACGGAAATCTTCCTTTAATTTTGTAAGAGATATTTTTTTTATGTTTTCCGAGATTTTATTATAATAACGTATGCTGTGCTTCATAAATGTTTTATTCCTCAGTCTAGATACGGGTACAATTAACTTTGTTCCTATTTCTAAAATCGTGCACCTAACTGGGTTTAGAAAATTTGTATAATTTCTTTAAGTATATGTTATATTTTCAAGTATAAACTGAGTTCTTAGCGGGTCACGTGCTTCAGGGTTATTGTGTTTAAAAAGCGAATTGTCTTTGTTTTCACTCTGATATCAAAAAAAATACAGTTGATCTAAATTAAAGTGTTTGTGTTTCGCATGCCCACGGGCGACGGTGACCACTCACCATCAGGTGAGTTGCTTGCTCGTTTGTCACCAATTCTAAAAAAAAATCTTTTTGTTCTTTATTTTGTATTATTTTAATCTATGCACGTCGGAATGTCCTGAATATAATACAAATTGGGTTACCCTAGTCCAAGGGTCCACGTGCGCCAACATTAGACGCATCCGCCGTGACCGCCCATGTCATCCGTCATCCACAGTCACACAGATGGACAGATGGACGCAACGCGAATTACCTAAAACGACCCACTAAAGCGGTTCCATAATTAATATAATTAATTCATAAACATTATTATAATATACATACTAGCAAATGCCCGCGACTTCGTCTGCGTGACTTCAGAATTGGGTCCAGAGAAATGCTTCATGTGGGCTGATCAAAAGTGTGGTATCGCGGGCAGATGTTAGTTTTAACATACATTTGTAACACTAAGCAGGGATAAAAAGTATCCGACGTGTTAATGTAGGTTATATACTATCTGCGCCCTAAATTTGATTCAAATCCGTTCTGCTGTTTTTGCGTGATTGATTAACAAATGTCCAAACATACAAACATTCAAATTTATAATATTAGTAGGACGATGTTAACGACACTACGAGATTTAGACTGATGAGCATGCGTTGTCAATCCTGAGGACAGAAGGAATGCCTCCACCCACCATACGTAACAGCAAGTTGCTGCTGCTACTGCACGATGGAGGCTCTTGAGTGTGTGACCATTCCCTGGTCGAGCTGATTCATCTAGAAACCAACTAAATCTCTACCATTGGAGGTTCGTGAGAAGAAAGAAGTGTCAGTGAAGACAAATCCTTTGTGTTCTTCACACGTCCGGTTTTCAGTTCACACAATAATAAAAATAATGCGTTTATTATTATTATGTGTATAGTTTCTTACATCTACAGCGTAATGTAAGTAAATAAATACATGTAACAGCAAGTCTCGTTACTTACATCTACAGCGTAAGGTAAGTAAATAAATACATGTAACAGCAAGTCTCGTTACTTACATCTACAGCGTAAGGTAAGTAAATAAATACATGTAACAGCAAGTCTCGTTACTTACATCTATAGCGTAAGGTAAGTAAATAAATACATGTAACAGCAAGTCTCGTTACTTAAATCTACAGCGTAAGGTAAGTAAATAAATACATGCAACAGCAAGTCTCGTTACTTACATCTACAGCGTAAGGTAAGTAAATAAATACATGTAACAACAAGTCTCGTTACTTACACCTACAATGTAAGTTAAGTAAATAAATACATGCAACAGCAAGTCTCGTTACTTACATCTACAGCGTAAGGTAAGTAAATAAATACATGTAACAGCAAGTCTCGTTACTTACATCTATAGCGTAAGGTAAGTAAATAAATACATGCAACAGAAAGTGTCGTTACTCCATAAGAAGACATTTATTGTTATAGATAAACATATAAGTTTGACTATTTGGTCGACATTTAGGACAACCAACAAATATAATAAATAAAGGAAAATATAATGAATCCATGGTTTTTCCTTTTGTTCGAATCTTTTGATGCGAAATCTTCTGCCACGCATAACTACTCTGTGGAATCAGTTATCACCTTCGATATTTCCGAACCGATGCGACTTAGGGACCTTCAAGAAAAGAGTCCGCCAGTCCAAAAGAGACACCATTCTCAAGGACTGACAGGGCGTGTGCGACGCGATTCTTCTGTTGTTGCGGATGAGTTGCGGTTACTGTGCTGCTATTTCCCTCTGCTATTCCGCGAGTCCAGGAGGAACGTATCCATTCAAGCTCTAGCCAGAAACAAGCAATGAAGCTCTGCTACTGTAGCGTAAACTTTTAATTGCATAAGGGCCTCCCTTAACTCGATTATCGTGGGCGTTGGCGACGGACGGCGACTGCGGGCGAGGTGTAAGTCTCTGCGGTTAACCCAATTTAATCGTAATTATGGTCTTGCACCCTTGGGCACGAGCTACTCCGCCACGCCCGGCGAGCGGCTCCAGCGCGAAGGACAATCATTAAATAAGACCGTTATTTGTGAAGTTCGATCCTTAGCCGAGGACAATACAATTTTGTACAGTACAGTTGGTCACTGCGTCGTTGGCATTATTTTTTTTTAGTAATAGATGTGACAAACGAGCACACATAAGTGATCACGGCACCCAATACATTACCCATGTTGACTCCATCAAAAGTAACGAGACGTCCTATATGGATGACATTTGCGTAATTAGGATCGGATTACGACGAGTCCCAAGTGTTAACATCCGGTACTCGATTGTCGTAAATATTGTGTGTGGTTTAGTAAGTTTATAGTGCTTCTGTTAGACCTTATGTAATATTAATATTGTAATATTGTCTTTATCACAAGTCTTTAAGTATTATTAGTATATAATTGTTATAGAAAGCGGCCATAGCAAACTTAGTTTTTTATACGTACAACGCATTTGCATCTTGAATCTTGTTGAGAATGTCATGGACCGCAGATGACTCGGTGTGCTTGTTTGAATCTCTCTTATCATAAAAAACAAAACATCGACACCCTGAACAAAGATATTATATTATATTAATATACATATATATATATATATTTTCTTTTTTTTTTCAATTTTCATTTCTTTTCAATTCTTAATACTTGCGCAAAATTCTAAAATAAAAACAAATATAAATAATAAATAAAAAAAAAATGCATTGTATTAATTCATACGTACATACAGGTCAGTCTAACAAAAGGCAGTTACGAACATATGAATCTTGTATTTTGCTTGTAATCACCGAGCCCGCAGTAGAGAGTAGGTATGTCTCGGTGTGCGACAGGCTGATGACGGCAGGTATGTGGATCTACGGCGGCATGAGTGGCCAGATTCTTATCTGGGACTGTTCCATCGCCGCCGCGAGCTGGTCGCGGGGTGCCTCGTGCACGGCACTCGGTGCGCCACTCGGATTGCCTACGACAGTTATTTAAAGGTATTATAGCTATTTATCCTTATTTTATATATCAAATTAAATAAATATTACGAATGTACGGGTATACAATTGAAATGAATGTTTTCCATGACAGATGGAACGTAAGTCCCTTCCCGTATTAATACGAGGTGTTCCACATGAATTAATTGTAGGACCTTTCCTTATGAAAAATCTTTCATTTTCCCTACTTTGGTATAAATAAATAAATAATTTTTTAATATATAAGCGTGGGAATTGTGCACTTTTTGCTTTAACGGTGCTAGAGCCACACTGCAGTTCTTTACTAGCTGCAGCATCAATGGGTCTACTCGACCGGGGAAGGACCTCGTCGTCACAGAACACCAGCTTGGAATGACAGCATAACGCGGCATTCCATCTTATTCCTCACAATAATCCGCATCGTAGTTCTTCATCGAGGATGCACGTGGGCACAACACGTGACCAGTAATTCTTTACCATCAGGTGAACTGCGTCCATTTGTCATCCTGCTGAAATATTTATTTCTTTGTATTTATACTTCCGTCCGAGTATAGTGCTGGTAACCTCAAGAGGAGGGTGAGTAGGCATATGAGCTGGTGCTCTCCACCGGCAACGTCGACGTCACCGCAATACCAGGTAGGGTTGTAGACAACACTGCCTTGTATTCAAAATAATATGTATAAGTAACCTATTTATGATATGTACGCAAATTGAACTTAGATCCCCGACACTGGTATGAAGTTATTAATTGCAATTTTAAGACATAAGTTATTTATGTAAGTTTTTTTTATTGTATCGACATGATAAACTAACACACAAGTTACTCGACGGTAAGTGATTCCCGTGGCCAATGACGCCCACATTGCTTCCTCGAAGGGCAGCCATCAGGGCAGTATCTGCTGGGAGGCCCGCTGAGTAGGGAGACAACGACGATGCTGCTAACTGGCGCGGAGACTCCGACCCCTGTGGACGAAGAACGTCGACGACAACACAGGGGGTGATTCTACCACTGTTAATTTATTATTAAAGAAACTTGAGTGTTTAAGAAAAAAGATCACGTAGATATTGGGAGACTAACGCTGCCATACGCAGTGGTGGCTCCGGCACTCTAGAGGTACCTACATATAGACGTAGTGCTGTTGATAGGTCATCATCTTAAATATCATCATCATCAAACAGTTTTACTTTGTGAAATTGTCAAACGTTATCAACGGTCCTAAGGTCCTTAACTCCAACAGCTTCAGCCAGTTTCTTCTCGATGACAGTTATAGACGGACGCCATTAATCTCACAAATGTATCGATTTCAATTATTCGCCAACAATTTATTAACAAAGAGAGCACCTGAACCGATTATTTATTGTAAAGATATCAAATTACCATAAGAACTGAGGCCCATTTAAAAATTCTCTCATTATTTGTCGGTAATCATCAAAAGATGTCAAAATGCTGACGGATCAAGCTGTTTGAAGTCGGCCGCGCAGGGGTGACCAACCGGAGGTTAACTCCATTTACATAGAAATTGGTTAAAGTATTGACTGTCGCGCTCGACACTGGAATAGAGATTAACTATCGCACAAGTTAGTTAACTTAACCAGCTATGGAAGTTAACTTATCTCCAGCTCTCGAGTTAAATATGCATTGTAATGTTTGCTTGTAGACGTCTTTATATGAAATAGGAAATGTGGAAGGAATTTTAAATGGAACAGTAATTTGATTATCATTATATCAGAGACTTGTTTTTGTATATAAGTTTTGTTTTATTTTGTTACGATTAAGAACGCGTACATCGTTCACCTATTGGTAAGTGATTCCTGCGACCCATATATTCGTATCGCATAAGGAACCACACTGCAGATGGGTTGGCCCAGAGAACTATTAGTTTCACTATAGTTGTTTTGGTTTTCGTTGCATGAAATTATTATCTCCCCATTGAAAAATGACCGTCGCTGGAGTTTCTGGCACCGCTTCTTCTACAGCGCCTACGCATACCGAAGAGGTGGTACAGATAGTTAATAATAACAGTGATCTTAATTTAGACAATCCGTAGTGAGAAGCAACTGACCGAGCTGAGGTTCGGCCCTCTCGGGCACCCTGGAATCATCTCGCATAACAGGGTAACAGTCCAAGCCGAGGCTCCTTCTCGGGGGCCCTTCTGCTGGTTACCCACTAATAAAGGTGTCGGCTGAGTGCGATAAGCATTTGCTCTTCTTCTTTCAACTTTCTTCATCTTTCAACTCGGTGAAACTGTAAAAGCCCTCGTGCTGACAGCGGCCATCAGCCCGGAAAACGAGGAACGACAACATAAATATTCTCTTTATGTTACGGTTTCTCTAGCTACAAACTTGTAATAGCAGTTTCGATATTAAATTATTATTGTTTAAAACTTACCTTTACCTCACAAACTTCTCCATCAGTCAACCTGTGTCATGGAAGGAACTTGTGGTAGATGTTTTCATTCAAAATTAGTTTCAGTACTAGATTTTAATTAAATATATGTATAAAATACAAAAGCTGTCAACGGTAACAATAATATTATATAAATACTTTCACTTATATACAATAGAGTTGCACACAACGAAACACACAAGACAACAACAACTCGCCATGTTATTTGACAACAGTCTTTTAATAGATTAACTTATTTATTTACTTTCAACAGTGAGGTCTAAAGGCGGACGTAATGCCTTAGGCATTGTCTCGCAGTCGACTACGAGTATAAAGCCAGGCTAACTTGCCTTTGTTTTCCATAATAATTGCAAATTCCTAAATATAGTTATGTGGTTTACTAATTGTTTTTTTAAGACGACACAAAATCTTCTCAATACTTGCAAACTTTGATCAATTGAACTTATGTTTACTATTTCTATTTAAATTTTAACTAAAAATCAGTTTCACGTATACATGTTTAAACTTTGTCTTCGTTATATTAGTTATTACATTGTCGCTCATTATGCTCGCATGCAGTTTTCGCCTATAAATGTCGTCATCTATGGTGGCATTCATGAAATAAAATAAATAAATAAACGGAAACAAAGCTCTCTGCTCAGCACGAGCTCGCGCCTCAGTATCCAGACACCCCGAACAACAACGCTGTCTTATTTACAAAAGGAGTGCAACAAGAGTGGATATTTATTTGTACACAATATGTTGGGTGCCCCTGCAAAACTGAACGGAGCTAGGAGCTGGGCGTAATCAATCAGAGCCGTCATTACTTGCGTCGTTAGCGACAGCGGCCGCAGTTCTAAACCAAATGGTTAAACAAACATCGACTTGAAACGTGGAATTAAATGATGAAGACAAACTGTATCGAGATTAGGTCGGTTAGACGAGGAGGTTCCTAATACGTATACCCAAGAAAAAGCCACATATCAGTGCTGTGTTTCGTTTAGTCAGAGGATTGGAAATCCATTCGCTGAAGGAATAATTCAAACTTACTATTTCAGAGTTGGAACGCTCCTGCATTTTAATTCTTGAGTTGGACAAATGATTTTTGTTATTAATGATATTTGTCGGTGATAAAAGAGCACCCAGTTCACCTGATAGTTAAGTGATTGACATCAATAATGCATGACAGACAATAATCACCTACGTATAATCATCATGCAGATGGGTGAACACCCCTAAGCTCTAGGATGGAATGCCTCAACACTAGTTATAAGGGACACGCTTTCTTTCACGAAATGCAACAGCAGATTTTAAGCTGCGACTTTACCCAGGAGTACAAACATCTGAAAACGTATTGCTTCTTCGGTTTGCTGTGGCATTAATATAGTTTCTTAGACATTGAGGTTTTCTTACGATGTTTCCTTCATCGACGATCGAGAGACGAGTTAATTAAAAGCGAGAGCCATGACACTGAGTTACAGTGACTCTACGAAGACTTGTGAAGTCTCTAACTGCCATGAGGAGGCCAATGCTCAAAGCCTAGACTTTGTCTTTGTCGGAAATCTGCGGTACATTGTTGCCCGAGTATATTTCGCGTATGGACTCTTTAAATTAATGACCAAGCCCAAGTCTTTTTGTTCCGTTTGTCGCCGCGCAGCGTGCAGGCTGCCCGCACGCCGCCCGCAAGCCGCCCGCGCTGCGCCCGCGCAGCGCCAAACCCGTCCTGCGCTGTCACACGATTGGCTTTGTAAGTAACGTTGCACAGATGCCGCACTCTTTGATATCGCCGCCCAAACATTTATGATCCGAACTAAATTCTACTTTATCAATGTACTCTACGGTCGAACTCGCCTTGGCTAGTGCCGGCGAAAGGTATTTAATATCTTTATTAATGTGGCCGCGCTCCGATGATCGATGATAACTAATTATTAGAAACATTTTGTTGACCGTGCGACCCCACTCGTTTAATCTATAATTCGAAATTGAATTTTATCTAATTGTCATAAGGTGAGTAATTGTTTGAAGTAGATTAGCGAAAGATATCTCGGGATATTGTATTTGGTCATCGTTGAAATGCTTACCTGAGGAGCTAAAAAAAGATTAGAGGCGACATTTTTTATACTTGTCTTTTTTACTTGAGGATTATTTGCAAAACAAAACTGCGTTTTGAATGGTCTCAAGAGTAAAAGCTTAAAAGTGAAACGACGAGAAGTTAGTTATTTTAATTTGTTGCCTGGATACCGTAACGAACTAAACTACATACTTTGTGTTTTAAAAAGAAAAAAGGATAAAAAACACATAAGACACTCATATAAAAGAAGAATTAAAATGTTACTTTACTATTAGTTGATTGTATTGTCTATGGAGGTTTTGTTTCTATTATTTAGGTGTTTAGAACAAGTATTTTACGGAATTTTCCTTTTTTTACTAAGTTTTAAAATGCGATACCGGATTAAAGCTGTCATAATTTGTTCGATGAAACGTTTTTCTAGGAGCTGCTGTAAGATCACCTTTAAACCAAGAATCATCTCTAAATAATCGTCTTCTCGAAGCCAAAGTATATTTCAAATCTTTTTAGTTGTTAAAATTTCCTATTATTGTAAAGCTTAATAAAAATTAGAATAAGTAAGTAAATTGGAATCCGTGATCATCATTTAATGATTGTATTTAATAAAAAAAATATGCTAATGAAAATTCTCTTTGAGGACTAGGAAATGATCACAACCACACCAGGATGGATGGAGACAAAAAACTTAGATCATTAAAACTTACTAAAAATTAAGTCAAAACTTGATGTTGAAGGTAAGAAGAAAGAACGGATAACGTGGAGTCGGTATTAATATATCTAGACAACCTGCACTCATACATTAGTAAATATATCGTAGTTATAGGCCAGCAGCGCATCTGCGACTCCTCTGGTATTGTATGTCCATGGGCGGCGGTGATTGTTTGCTATCTATTCTATATTCTATAAAAGAAGAAAAAATCATGCATGAGGTTTCCGGTGCAGGCAATAACGATTGAAATTTTAAATGTTGACGTGGCTGTGTTTGTCGTGGTAAACGTACTCGGCGGTGAAGGAAAGCATTGCGAGGAAGCTTGTATCAGAAATAAACAAAAAGTCAAGACATGTGAGGACTTCTCAATCAGTAATCCGCGGTGAGCTACGCTCCTATAGACTCTCTGTAGAGGATACCAGGATGCCAATAAGAGATTGGCAACGAGAACCTTTCTTTTTTCTATTACAAATATCCACGTTTAGAATTTGGTCAAGCAGAGAAATTCCGAGCATAGCCCTTTCCTTAGCATGGTGAGGTTCTTTCAGTTTCCTCATACAGGCAGGGACGTGGGCCTTACGTCTCGGTTTCGTAGGTCATCACTGGCAACTAAAACACAAAGGTTTATGTCGTTAATCATTACTAAAAATAATTGTGTAAATCTTACAAACGTTTTTTAACATTAACTTTATTTACTATCTATAGTATCTATTCATTTTTTAAAGTTTAGAGGCGTTTCGTAGCTCTGTGACGGAGATGATATCGTCAAAGCAAATGCCCAAGCAATGAGAGATCTGGATATTGCACCGTTGCCAAAATTGCCGATGTCCTATCAGCGCGTATGCTCTTCATAGAGTGCTGTTTAAGATAAGTATGAGCTCATCATCGACATCATCTCACGCCACCAGTAGCCCACAGCTGAAGATGGGCCTGCCCCACAGATAACATGCACGCCGAGCATCTGTTAAATAGCGTATCTTCTCTGGGAGAGCTTTTTCTTGGCCGAGCCTTTCTAAGAACATTTTCAACAGTTCCATGTGTTTTATAATGATCAATTGTATTAAAAACTTTCTTAACAGAACAATTTAAATGTTCAGCTATTCTTCTGTACGCCCACTTATGATCTATATGTAAATTAACAATTATTTGCCGAGTTGACACGACACAAGTTTTATTTTTGCCTATTTTGAACAATTTTTCTAAAATGTTTCTAATTAGTAACAGAAAATAAACTCCTACATAAGACTCATTTTGTAATTAAAAGTAAGATATGTTTTATATTTTAGGCATTTAATGAGTTTTTTATTGAGGTGTCTATATTATTGCATGATTATTAATTATTGAATGTGTATATTTTTTACGAACATTTGTACGTTGAAGTTATACTTTCTTTATTCATAACAAGTGTTTCTAATTATATGACCACCACTGTATATATATATATATATATATATATATATATATATATATATATATATATATATGTGTATATATATATTTCCCATGTTTTTCTCGTCAAATGATAAAGGGACAATAGGTGACGCAGTGCTGCGGTGGCTTGGCGTGTGCACTCGACCGTTGGGTCCCGGGTTCATTTGTTGTGGCGGCCTCTCAGAAGATCATCCGACGCCTAAAACAGTTTCCATGTTCGGATGACACACAGCTCTTGCGCATTCGTGGGTTATTAAAACGTATGCCATCAATAAATGTGCGGTAAACGTGATTTTTATTTTTTTGATTTTTGTTTCACTGCTTCGCGAAGACATGTTGCATCTTTATTGATTTTACCATAACTATTCCGGGAAGTATTCTGAGGAATCGATCGGATTAATTCCAGCCGCAGTTCATACATCGTGACAATGTCGAATGTTGTCAATCCACTTGTGTGTGCTTTATAAGCAGCTATCTGCCACTTTATTGAATCTGTTGTTGGTCTAGTGGCCTTGGGAACTTCAAGAACAGGGCGCACTCTTTTCTCTTTATACGCATAGGCAATGTTAACGTGGTCTATATCCAATTACAAAAGTCGGACAATGAACCACTCTTCACCACTAAAGATCGCACTCTTTTCCGTCGAATGAACTCCAAATGACTTGTCAGCGCGACACGTCAATAAGGTTGGAGTTGTGGGCAGCGACGCACAAACGTCGCCACGGTGCATCGATACAAACCTAATTAATTATTAATTTGTGCTTCGGATTATAACTGCCTTGTGTCGTACAGCCCTAGAAGTGGGAAAGTGGATATACAGGGACATTATGAAGAGATAAATAACCTGTAGGTAGTCAAGCAGCTCACTGGTGGTCAGTGATCACCGCCGCCCATGGACATCCGCAACGCCAGAGTAGTCGCAGACGCGTTGCCGGCCTTTAAGGAAGGTGTGGGCTCTTCCCTTGAAGGTCCCTAAGTTGTATCGGTTTGGAAGCACCGCTGGTGACAGCCGTTTCGACAGAGTAGTAAACGTAGTGGTGGATTGTCAACCATTGTGATGAAGAAATTTTTCCGGCCAAATTTTAGTGGTCAATCTGGCATTACCCTACAAGTGACCACGGAACAGAACGGCGCTCGATATGTCAACGCCAAGGATTCCGATACTAGCTGAGGTAGCAAGGGGAGTGTTTTCTGAATTAGGAGATGCGACAATGAGATTCTTTTTAGCGGTAAACGCGCTAAATTATATCTTCGTGGGGTTAAATTTGACCTCATTCTTACATTAACCTCCGACACGGACAGGGCAGTTAGTTTCTAGATGTAGCAAAAACGTTGGATGTAAAGTTTTTCCGAACTTTTGGGTGCAATTTTTAGCGCAAACATCAACAAAATTAATTTTTATGTCATGGTTTACATTTTAAAGAATTTTTGTTAATTTGGTATTTAAATGTGATGCTAATGCGTTGTTAATAACAATGGCTGGTAATCGCAAAATTTTGAAAATTGGTAATTATTTTTTTTATAGAATATTTTTTAGAACGCTCACCCGTAAGTCATTACCGCCCATGAACTTCCGCAACACCTGAGGAATCGCAAATGCGTTGCGGGACTTTAATTTTTACACTCGCTTTAATGCACGGTATGTGAGCAAACTGAATTCGACCCCCGGTGCCGACACCAATTGTTAATTGCAATATAAGTGCTGATTTACCACGAGCTCGGCGTGAAGAAACATCGTGAGGAAACATGCATATTTGAGAAATAAATATTAAAAAATATATATTTCGAAGAACTATGAAGTCCTCCAATACGCGGTGGAGCTGCTTGGTAGTTCGCCCTGATCACTTATCATCAACTGTGTGCTCGTTTGTCACAACTTAATAACATACAAAAAAATACTATATAACACCCCTGTAACTGAACACCTGATGCCTACGTATTGAAACATATACAGCTATTTCACACTGGTAATCTACGAAGGCGAGTTTCTTCGCCGGTCAAGCCGACC
The DNA here is from genome assembly GCA_029286865.1 of Teinopalpus imperialis. NCBI lineage: Eukaryota > Metazoa > Arthropoda > Insecta > Lepidoptera > Papilionidae > Teinopalpus > Teinopalpus imperialis. The sequence continues at coordinate 507,564 of JAGSMU010000013.1, forward strand.
CGTCTGTAGTGCAGCAGGAATTTAGCTGCAACTTAGCTGTACCATGGACAAAAGCTTACCAACTAAAAAGTAGAAACGGAGCATAAAAAGCTTCACGAACAGAAAAGCGATACTTGACATAAACAGGTTTGTTTGTGTCCCCCACATTGCTCAGACATACGAAAATATTTATCGCTGCATACAATTCTCGTACGGGGCTGAATGAGCCCTTTCATGTATATTGGCCGTCGCCGGAGCAGCCCCGGGTTGGGTTACGGGGCCGACACCTCCTCCTTAATCCAATCTGCAGAACGTCTGCGTAACCTGACACTGCATCACGTCACAATGGACCTTTTTAAATCGGCTCTTAACATCATGTATTAGCTGACGGGAAATTTCGCCTCTCGCCGAGATACGCGAACTTGACATTCCAGTTTGCAATGAGTAACGCAATAGGTTATATTAATAAATACCTAAATTATCTAAAATCATTCTAAGGAACTATTATCGTTCTTTCTATCTAAAATATAAAATAGGAAAGAAATTCTCTAAATTTAAAAATCATGAAATGATATAGTTTCAGAAGTCTTGAATTTAAGAAAAAAATGGTATTTTATTGAATGATGTTATATTGTTAAATTTAAGTACGGATGTGTTTTTTTTCCGGATTGAGGGAGCGAGCCTCACGGTTCACCTAAAGGTAAGGGTTTCCTGCGATTCATGAAACCCACATTATTTCTCGAAAGGAATCATACGTTGCCAACCCTTAAGAGATCAATGGAGTGCTAGTAAGATCGCCAGAAGAAACATAGCGTTAACTGCTGTTTTAGTGTAACCGTGATTCGAGGTTCTGTTTCATAAGATATCATTTTCGTCATTTAAAAGTCAAATTTAGTAACATATTGTGAGGTTGTACTCTGTCAGCTAGCTTAAGCTTCGGTAGTGGAGACACACATTAAAGTATTTTCGTATGAGGGATGGCTGGAATAATACGACTAGATTTATGGATATTATGTCATTATTGTAACTTTTACCATTTATTTATAGACATAAGTTATCAATATTATTTATAGGACTATTTTAATGTTATTGGTATTAAAATATAGAACAGGATATAATTTTATAATTAACATGGACAATCGAACAATATAAACTCAGATCTCTTAGTGACGAGGCTGGCGGCTGACAGGCATCTTCAAAAATTCCAAAAAGAGAACAACATTTAGAAATGTGGAAATTTTGATACCGACAGTGCCATCAGAGACGACATCGAGGTTCGTAAATAAATAAAACAAAACCTCTTTAGAATGTTTAAGAACTTATCAGTCAAATTAAGTTTATCAGATTATTCAGCGGAAATTAGCAGGAGAAACTTCGTTGAATTGTTTAATGAAAAACAATATTAGTGCGATCTGATCTTTGAAAAATATATATATTGAAAAATCTGAAATATTTTAGATGACATGTTTAATTCACGACAACTCTGTCCAAAGATTGAGAAAAAACTTATAAAAATTCTGTTTACTTCTAAGTTTTAGGCGCAAGATATGTATTAAATGGATAGGATAAAATCGCTATAGGATTTTGGGATTTACCGAAAGCGTTTGATTGCACACGAAATCTCTTGAGAAATAATTATATTTCAGATTTGCCGGTTCATTCCTGAAATTTATCAGTATATAATTTATATTATATACTTACTGTCCAGTCAGAATACAAATCGATTCGTTGAATAGCACAAACTCCTGTGTTGATGAGTGTTCCACAGGTCTATTTTAGGGTCCTGTCTGTATCTTATATATAAATGTTATGCCTTAATTAAATATGAAAAATAAATTGTTTGCGAATGATAAATATAAGATATATAAAGACACTAGATTTTTTTCTAAACAGTGCCCATTTAAAATTATTGGGCAATAGGTTTAAGAAACTAAATTTATGTTGTAAATTGAGTGCCAAACTTAAATAAAGCAAAAAACCAGATACACTTTGATGGTGACAGATCAGATTTTGCTAAGTGTACAATTTTCTAGCTCGGTGTTCTTCTGGGTGATAAAAGGAGGAGGTGACCGACATAGCTCGAAAGATACCAAGCTGAAATATGGCAATAGGCTGGCAGCTCGTATGACCAAGAACCGATGGAGAAATAAGGTTATTGAGTAGCAACCTCGGGTTGGCAGTTACAGTGTAGGACGACTCTCCTCTACATGGAGTGACGACCTACGCAAGATGCGGGGTGGACCACGGAGGACCACTGAACACGGGCCCAGCAGTGGACTAGGGACAGGCTGTGATGGTGATGACGATGGCAGTTTTCTTATGAGTAACTAGCTGACAAATGCATATCGATCAGGCATAGTATTTACTCTAACAGAACAACTCGGCTCGCCAGAACGCTGAAAGCTGTACAACTTTCGGAAGATGGAACGGAAGGTATGATTTACGTTTGTTATGTTGTGTTTGCTTTAGAAAACTGATGTTCGGTCAACGTATATGATCATATGATCATTTAAATTGTACACAATATAAGAAAGTAACAATTAAATAAACCTTCCTAAATTTTGAAAAATATTTTTAACTGTTAATCGATATTTAATAGTATTTTTTTTATATTGTTTGTTTCCAACAGGACTAGATCGTCAAAATTTTTAAAGTAAAATAAATAATCAGTCACGGATAATTTGTAGTATATTAAATAAGGGTAGACTGGGAGGTACTCCACATGTGAAACTTTTTGTAAATGTATATGTATATCGTATAGACATTAGCATCACAATAAAGCTTTTTTAATATGATTGTATTCTGCGCGAATCTCACGATGTTTATTGTCTAACTCGACAATATTGCACGCACTTGTGGATAAGCTCCATTGTGGGGGTGTGTATAGTGTTACCTCAGTTTTGGATGTCAAACGGGCCGACGGCTTTGAACCCGCGCCCCGTGCGAACCGGCAACAGGTGTGAACGGGTGAAACTATTACAACTAACTCATAAAAACTGCCAAAAAATTGCTAATGTAACGCATTGTACCCCAACTGCATCCCTATTATCCGCGATGCGGGCGACATAATGTTACTTTTTCATTCGCAAAAAATCGATCCATCAAGACAGATACCATATCGTCAACAAGATAATCGAGTTTGGCCTCCATTAATCAAAAAAACATCGATTCCCATATATCGAATAGACTATTTATTTTTTAATAATATGACAGGTAAAATGCCCGGCATTTAGTGTTCGTTGTTATCTTTTTTTGACGAGGATAATTATACCAACAGAGTTATTTTAGAAACAAAAAGGTAACCTTTATTTTTACTATCATAAAGGACACTATTCATTGGCGTAGATGATTGGTAAGGGTAAAAGCATTTTGGTTATATTAGCTCTTTTGTGGCGGCTTGACTCAATTAGAGAGGCGGCGCGTATCGATGTTACATCTCGATGTCTCGATTCGAAACTCGATTTATTAATTAATCGATATACAAACAACAGCCGTCATCGCGATATCGAGGCAGAGACAGGTCGACGGCTGCGGTCCTTTTAAGAATTATTATTGTCTTATTTACAGTTCCGTGAGCATTGGCAAAAAATTACTAAAGTGCGCTAGAATAAAACTTATTTTTAGTTTACTTTTAACATTTTAATTTTAACGTTTCGGGTGCTTCATTTTGGTCACGGGAAATCGAGCATAAAAAAATAAGAAAGAAAAAAAATGGTTTTATTAAATCCGTACTATTAGCATAAGTATAAATAAGAATAAAAAACCAATATATATATTGTGATGGCAGTAAATCAGCTCATAAAAGTGGCATGAACAAGATTCTTTGGTGCCGGCGTCGGGGTTCCAATTCTGTTTGCGTACGGTGATTTAACAGGGCCCAAGCAGACCACGACCAGAAGTTAGACCACGTCACCAGGTCATGTAAGGATATTTCTAATTTGTGAACACATGTGTCACGCACTCGTCATCGCCTTTCCTAATCCGATTAACCGCCTGTGCGGTAATTGAAGTGAGGTTTTATACGTTACATTTTCAATAGATGGTTACGTTCTTATCGCCAAATATTAACAACATGAAGGATAATGCTATATCTTCAACCCGACCCAACTCAAAATAAGTAAAGGCACTTTAAAAAATCCGATTACGAGCGTTTATCTTTAAGCCCATTGGTGGGCAGTGTACCGAAGCAGCAGATATTCATTTCACATAATCGACTAAAAAAACTTTTTAACTCCCTTTTTTATTTACATTCGCGCACAAAGGGTTATTCGTTAAATATTAAAAACCACTTTCTTTATAACTACACTTCCTTTTTAAAGAGATGATAGGTGATTCACGGACGTATGAAAGTGGGATTACAGTTTTTTGGTGGGCTTTCAGGGTCTCTTTAGTGGTAGAAGGGTCGAGTTAAATAGTGCGCGGTGATTGAAGTGGCATATGGAGTCCTGTGCTACGTTGGATAAGTGTTTCGTATGGATGATGTGGTCTTCGACGCCATAAGCAATTACGCGAGATTAGGGTGTCCTTGATTTGGCAGGAGGTGGGATTCACTGAGATTTTGGTTTTTATGTGTTAAACGAAACATCGGTGTAAATTTGGTCGTTAAGTATTTTATTGAATTAAGGTGACAAAAATAACTAAAAACATGGTCACTGAGCAATCAAGATATACTAGATACTTTGTCACGTCTAGGAATTAATTTATATATTTTTCTACTAATAACGCAGCCTCCCGGCAATTAAAAGGGATCGATTTCTTTTCTCACCTTGCAAAAAATATTCTGATCGCAAATATGAAAATTGTTGTTTTTTTTGTTTCAGGAGTGTTAAATTATGATAAGTGACGCTCATCGTGAGTCATGGTAAGTGATGACTAATCCACTAAGCTACGGAAACCTCTGCTTACACCAGCACTGTATTTTCTGAAAACCAGGATTGAGAGCGGCTCAACAAATGAGTGGGTCATGGGCGGCGGTAATCACTTACCAACAGTTCAGCTGCTTGCTCCATTGCCCCCTACAAAAAAAAAGGAGTGGGACAGAGAACTGAAAATGACTTTGGACACGCACAGAGTTTGAACGTAAACAAGAATAAAAGGAACTTCCCCCCACTGCATAGCGGGAGTCAAATTGATATGACATTAGTCATGGCGTTGGGAGTTTATCTAGCCAGTGTATCCCTGGCTCCCAAGTACCACAGGAAGTATTTACCTATGTGGGCTGAAAAAGAGCAAAAGTCGAGATAGAGAACGTAGAGATAGAGAGTCGCCACGATGTCACGTGGTCTGGACCGACTTATAATTATTATATTAACCAATAATTTAACTCATACTGCGGCAGTTTATGTCACACATGAGCATCTTGTATCCATGCTGAGGGTGGCTGTAGATGTGACGTGAGCTGTGTGTTCGTTGGTCACACCAACATTACGACTTAATAAAAAAATGTTCAATTAATGTTCCATTTGCAATTTGGCATCGTGGTCACCCTACGACACTCAGCTCGAGTTTGTTCGCGCCGCTGATTCCTTTTGCATTTATTAAACATATCTTATATCGATAATAAATCTGCTAAGCCCCGCCTATCTTCGCCCTCTTACTCCTACGTGATAAGGTTCAGATTCGCGTGCATCCGCGCGAATTTCTTCGGCGATTGAACGCTGGATGCCCATGCGCAGATGTGTTACGTCTTTGTTGTATAATTTGCGTTTTCCGGTTTAGTGATCGCGTCGACGAGGATTACTGTGTCTCGTAGCCAGAGCTTGGAGAAGGGTTAAGTCTTTATTAGATTACAAAGAGTATCTCTTGGGTATGGAGATGTTGCACTGCGCTGGAGCGCTGAAGCCGGTTTCCTTCCTCTGCTGCTTCGATTAAGCCAAGTCGGCTATTGGACACTGACTTTTTTATAGCCTAGATAAGTTCTTGTTTTGTTAAAGGTTGACTCTTCATTATATCTATTTGTTATTTTCTTATTGAATAATGTCTCACTGGTAGTTGTAAAAACAGAGTTCAAATAAGCCAAGTCATCCATTGCATACTGATCTTTTAAGCCTAGATAAGTTTGTGTTTTGTTAACGATTGACTCTTCATTTTGGAAGTGCTTATAAAAATACAATGTAATTAAATAAAATAAATATGATTTTTAATTAGTGTCATTGGTGGTTTATAAAATGAAAGGCTTCCATTAAGCCAAGTTGGCCATTGGATACTGATCTTTTTAGATAAATTTGTGTTTTGTTAAAGTTTGATTTTAATTTACCGAGTGTTTATAAAAACATAATGATTCCTACACTTTTTGTTTTTGTTTTAACAAAGTTTCACTTGTAATTTAAACAATAAAGGGTATTGTGATAAATTGTTAGGTGTAGGAGACCTTTCTAATGTTTAGCGACCCTGAAGCAATTAATGTTTTTTTTTATATTAAAAAGATAGCTGTAGTGTACAAATGACGTGAAGTCGTGAAGGGGATCATTTAACATCCGCATTATGAAGACAATCGAATCAATAATTTTAGGAAAAAGTGGCTTTAAGCTTTACCTTTCAAATGAATTTGGACCTTCGTCAAACCGTATAAAGTTCAGAGTCAAGTTAAGCACGGACAAAGGGTAAAGGGTACCATTATTGTCCTCGCTATATTAACCCTTTCAACACTCTTCCTTGATTTATTGTTAGCAATTATTGTGTGTGGGCATTTGAGGCGAGCCGTGACTTCACATGTGTCCGTGTTGTGTTGTGTGTTTGGACAGGTTTTACATACTGCGGTGCTGTTCTGGAATTTGAACAAACACGGTATATAGAAGTTTCTTTTTTAATTCCAGACGTTCACACAATACCAAAGCAAGCGACACCACCACTCGTCTTTGATAAGTTATCAAAATGGATATGCCTTGTCGCCCCTGAAGTATAACATGGAATGCCTCGTAGATAGTCTGCTACACTCATCAGAACAAAACAGCAGCGTTGTGGTCCTACTACTTATTGTAGTATTCTGTTGAGGTCGTGGTTCTTCAAAGGCCGAGTAGACGCATCGATTCTGTAATCAAAAACAAACTACTGTGGCTCTAACACTGTAAAGTCTGTTTTATTTATTTAAACTATATATATATATATATATATATATATATATATATATATATATATATATATATATATTGATATATACTTAGAAATAATTCTACTAATAAAACAATAATAAGTTTACATTATTTAGTAACAAAGCTTTTCATGATATTAGTAATATTGTCCAGAACAGCTGGTGAGTACAAATCTTTCAGTTTTTTCTGTATTTTGATTGTTCAGACAGATATTCGAATTTCGAAATTCTCAAACTGCCATAAAATTAAAAACTAATCTAAAATACTTTTTATATTTCACATATTCAATGAGCTGATTGTAATTTGTAAATGTTTAAAGTACTTAATCAACATTTAAACACTTAACCGGCAGTATCTAAATGATCGTATCTGCGCACAAACGCAACCAATTAAAAAAATATATATAAAACGAGTAACCGCCATTAGCAATCTGCACGTCAAAGCTTGTTAAATTAAAAGATAAATTGTACAAATAACGACAAAATTCTATATCGAAGGCTTACAGAACGCCCATGCGTGTGTGTACGGGGTTGGGTGTGCGGGAGAGGAGGAGGGGGGGGCGTCGGTGCGAGGTAAAGCCTTCCCGATTGAGACATCCGACACGCCATCAAACGTGCCGCCTTTCTATAGCCCTTTCCCTATCAACAATTGGTGCTTTTACCCTTATCATGCTCTTTTATAGCTTTATGTCGAGTTTATATCTTATGACATAAGTGCTATTTTAGAATAATATACGAGATTATGAATTGCCGAGTAATGTTTGTAAATCCAGATCCGTTTAACCCTTATATCATTCAGTGGTGCATTGTTGTCCGAAATTTGTCAGATGTTAGATGAGTATGGGACCTCTATTGAGAGTTTTTTTTATTTCCTATGGTGTCGGAACGTAAGGCCTTGTTGGTATCGGATCGCACTGCTAATGTGGCGACTGGGTTCAAGTATGTGTTACTTTGTATTGTGGTGTGTGTACGTTACAATCTCGTGGCTTCATATTTTCCTAATGCTTTGTGTTATATTTGATTTACATAAAATCGTATACTGCCTTCACCATCACTCTATATCTAGGAAACATTTGTTTTAAGAGGAGCCTGCGAGGTAAACACACGAAATAGGATTAAAACAGGCAGGTTTTGGACGATATTCCTGGAATAAAAAATACAACAAAGGCTGCTTAACGATGCTCGTTGAAATACATAATAAGACATCTGTGGAATTAAACATGTTAAGATTAACATTAAAAATAAAATGTACGATTGGCTGTCAGCAAACATTTATCGAGAACTGTTTAAAAAACATGTAAATTTCATATAATAGGTAATTAAAAAAAAATATTGCCAATAAATAAAGATTTTAATATATATTGCAACACCTTCTTATACCGTGTTTGTAGCAAAATCAATAATTTTATTTTAAGTGCTTGAGTAATAAATATTGTTTGAATCGAAATAAAATGACTGTGGCCGAGATTTAAACTTCCTTTAACAGATAAGAGAATATTATGCACTTAACAAAAAACCAAATTATTGGTATTTATAATTATGTACAAAATTTAAATTTTGATTCACAAAAAAATCTTGATGATTTAAGTCTATCTACATTATATTAAAAAACTAATATTACAGCATAAATACTAGAACGCGGCCCTTCCCTATATCAACTGATCTATGATCAGAGTGGTCGTTGGACAAAGACTAGTTCTTTATAATAATGATCGTTATATTAATACAATAAAAAGGTATGAGTGGGAGATCGCAGTTTAACTAGAGAGATCCTTACGAACTTGTACTGGTCGTCACTCTGGAGTTGGAGGTTAATTAAAAAAAAAGAATGCTAATCTGTTAACTTTAATAATATTCCATTTAATGACTCCAACTACGCTGAAAATATTTGTGCTGCTGACGATGGCGACATGGTTCACACGAATAGTTCGGCGTTCAACCGTTTTTACAAGCATTCCAGCTCAGTTGGAGTCATTCACGGGAATGTTATTAAAGTTAATAGATTAGCGTTTTTTTCGATTCGAACCGTCGTAGGTCGTTGTTGTTGTAGCTCACGTGACATAGTGCCTGGACTATTGATGTTCCAATGTATGTCCACTTCGCTCTTAGAGTACAACTAGACATCTCCAATGAATGTGTCGAAACTTCAATTATTATGGACCCGAATATTCTTACAAAAGCAAGTGAGAGTGCAAACTTATCTCCCTATCTTTTATAAAACTACAATACTTATTCATAACATATTTTGATGCCACAAGCTATCCACTATAGCGCTGTGACGCAAAGCGGTGCGGGTAGTGGTTATAAAAACGATAGAATTAATTAATGCATTAATGCAAGAAGTTATCATTGGCTCCGTTAAGTAGGAAGTCTTGTTAAACGCGAAGGTCCATCGCGGTAGGGTTGTCAATGTTCATATCGACAAGTCCAATTGTATGAGTAAGTGATATCACTATGACGGCTTCTGAAATATTTCTCTGATCTATTTAAATACTCTTCATATATTATTTTCAAGGGATGACTGCGGCCTATTACATGAACATTCATCTTCAACGAAGATACCATGATGCCATGATGATGCCATGATAATGCCATGATGATGCCAATGTGTTGTCTGAAGGAAAGGACTGACATGGAATGTGTGACAGATTGAGCTCTAATTGACTAAGCATGTTGCAAGAAACTAACTACAGCGTGGCTTCACCATTGTCCACTCTACATCATTATTTGCAAAGCATATAGGTGAATCGTCAGTCCTTATAGAAATCGTGATCACCCCTGAGGTAATGATTGAATGCCTTTTCACCTTCTCTTCTTCTTCACACTTTTCGGCTCTTTACACTCGCCACACAAAACGTGGAAGCGTTAAACTGCTATTTTACCGGTCCTTTCGAGGTCAAGAATGGCCCATTCATGCCGCAATTGGAGACAAACTGCAGCGTGACTTAACCACATTTAAACGTATCTTACTTTATAATTTCAAAACAATAGCTTTACGTAAAATAAATCATTATTGTTACAATCGTTGAATATTATATTCGATAGATAATTTTATCGATATTCTTTATGTTTACAAACGGAGTATCACTATTCCGCTAACCAAGACTATAGCGGCGCGGGAGCGGTAATTAGATTGAGCGACGCGTGCGCCGGTCGCGACCCGGCCGCGCTCCACGCAGGGCTGCCACCACTAGGATACGACTTCAGTGCGTCTACAATCTGTGCTAGCGATAAGCCGCCGTAGCTCAGTTTTTATTTTTTTTATTTAACTTTTATCTCAATATTATATTAAATACTGTGGGGTATTTATATTATTTATTTATTTAACTTTTATGTACACAAAACATTTGTTTATCTAAGGAAACTAAGATAAGAAAAGTATGTACAAAGGCGCAGCTTATTTTACATTAAAAATCTCTTCCAGCAGGCCTGCTGTTGGGGACATTTATCGGGAAAAAAACTTTATATGCTAAAGAACTCTATATGCACATGTAGTGTCGTCAAAAGGCGTGTTCTACCAGCCTACCTTTGGGATGAGCAGATAATATATTATGGGTGGATGAAGTGAATGAAAACATACTCACTGGAAGAGTACATAAACATCATAAAAAATATATTAATATAAATAATATAATTTATACAAGAGAACTAAAATAAGATAGTATGTACAAAGGCGCAGTTTATTTTAATTATAAATAAATTGTGCCTTAACTTCTTCCGGCCTGCTGGTGATTTCATCGAGAAAATTAAACATATTTATACATTATATAGACTTTATTTATTTACAAACGGATGCATACAAATATATAAATAATAATGCGTATAATGTATAATAAAACATATATATAATGTATAAAATAATAAAATCTATATAACAAATAATAAACATATTAATATTAACTTTGGGATAAGGGAACTAAGCTCGATCCTCGATACCGGCAACAATATATTGATGCCTTTTTTTGTCTAGGTATAATGCTGTTGGTCCAGCTAGTTCTAACAATTCTACAGCCTCATCGCGAGACTAATAAGATAAAGCTGTAGAGGTCTCTGGATCAACAGCATTGCACATACACAAAAAAGGCATCAATATAATTTTAACTGTTAATTCAATTAAACATTTGAAGCACAACATCCTCCGGTGTTGCGGTTGTTCGTGGGGGCGGTTGTTCGTTGCCACCTCTTTATAAAAAGCCAGCCCATTGCTACTTCAGCTTGCTAATCCTTGGAGCTGTGTCATTCACCCTCGTTCTACTGCCTAAGTATCTCTGGCGCCGGTTAAAGATGTTTGAGATTGTTGTTAAAGATGTCGCATGCAGGACCAAAAAATTCAAAATTAAAACTATTGTTCATTTTTCAAAGTGTAACCACAAACTTTATTAAAATATTTGCATTACATGAATCAATCGACAGCCCGAGGCCGTAGCAATCAGCGCAGCATTGCTCCTAAACGTAGTATTGTTCTTAAAATTCCACAGATTACGTTTTATGAACAAACAAGTGCGCCTTGATTCGCCTGACGCCCCGACAGACGGACGGACAATCAACGTAAGAAACAACAAGTAGCAAATTGAACGTTTAGAAATTATTGTTATGTACAAGAACCGTTTGTTCATTTGAACGCGTGTTGGTTTTACGTCTTGGCATTTTAATTTAGATAATATTTGTCTCGAAAACGTAGCGATGTATTTGCTTTTGTAATCATTCATAACCTGTTTTTAATTTAAATTTCTATAAGAAATAAACTGTTTTTAAAGTATTTAAAAACAACACTATAGACAGTTTCCACATGCAGCATCTATGGGTGTCTGCTCAACGGGGAAGGGCCACGTCATCATAGAATACTAGCCTGAAATAGCAGCATAACGCTTCTGTATTTCATGTGGTTTGTGTAAGGATTTGGAGACACTAAGTAACGACACTAAGTAGTGCTGATAAATATTTAACTCTGACATTTACAGAAAGCGAGACTGTCCTGGGGTTATCGACACGGTGCGACTGCACCCTGCAGTAACTACCACAGATAACGTCTTATGATCGTATGCGTCTTTACAAAATGATAATATTGGATTATAATGAATAATCAGATAACTGTAGGCACAGGTGCTTGACAATTTACATTCGTTTAACTATTAACTGCTTCTCACGAGATTTAACTAGAATAATTAATTAAATAGGGCTTATTTAAATTTTAACCGATCTTTTGGACACGAAATGTATTTTAAAGATTAAACTCTAAAGTGAAGAAGTAAAGTAGCACCCTGCATATATAAACTCCAATGCTACCTACTTCAGGGAGATTAGGATAACTCTAGTTACACTGCAGATTGGCGGACTGACAGAACTCCCGAAGTATTTTTTAATTTATTTCGTGCACATGCAGGCTTTCTCACGATGATTTCCTTCACCGGCGAGGACACACATTTCATTTGTAGGCACGAATGAAAAGTGCGCAAAGGCGATCGAATTGGGTTGAAGCGTCAAAAGCTCAGGCTTAGGTTAAGCGAAACTTGAGGTCTAAGGTTAGAATCCTCTATTCAACTATTGTGAACCATGTACTAGTCATCTAATGCGAGCATTAACGGTTAGTAGGAGTGATTAACCGGAATGTTAGTTATTTTAAATATCACTGCTAGCAATATTTAAAAAAAAAAATTGTCTGCTCGCTAAACGTGAATTGAAAGCGAGCGCGTACACAGTGCTAGCACGGCTTGGGCTCTAGATCTAACTAAAAGTAGATTAAATTTAACTATAACTACTTGGTCCTAATCCTAAGTATTTTAAAACAAATATAATTAAGAATTAAACTAATTGATTCCTATCATGATGATGTCGTTAGCCTACTCCCACCGAAACCTCCATTGTAGACCACCAGAATTAAAGACGATCCTATCATTCACAGCTGGTCATATAACTCTTGGAATCGATAACCGATGGCCAAGAAACGTTCTGGCCACCTGCTATTTGCAAACACAATGTAAGACGATCCTCATCAGATACAGGGATGTCCACAGATGAGCAGTTGCCGATGAATAATTGTCTGTCAAGAGCTGTACAATGAACAGGTCAATTAAATCAGAACCGTATAAAATCAAAATAGATGTCGTGGAGTCACTCGTTTGTTTTAAGATATTTATAAATATATACTAACATGACACTTTTATAAGTAAAATAAAGGAAGAATGAGATTGGGAAAAGATCACCAAACAACTATTTTAATATTTAGTAATTTACCAATGAGGGTGATATGATCATGCATTGACCAAACCCTCTATAACAATAAAAATACTTTAAGTAAGTTTTCTTGATGTGTATGAGCGAGCCACATCAAGCTGACCATGTGATTGGCAAGCCGAGCCCAAAACTCACACGCACTGGCGGGAAATAATAGAATGTCATCTCACACATTTCTCATTTCTATCTGGACATCATTCTGAAGTCCACGCGGCTTCTTTTTTATATTCTGCATTTCCTTACAATAGATTTATATTATATACCTTGATTATAAATTTTGATTAAATTAAATGAATTGATTGTTGAGTGCCTATTAGATTACCGATACTAACAATAGAGTAAGGATATCATTGAAATTAAAAGCAATTATAATTATTATTACTGTGGTATAGATATCCATTCATTGCTATCCTATAATAAGATATAATAGCATAAATAAAACTACATATATTTACGATCAAATATATTAAAAATCAAAGTCGGAGCATCGCATATAATAATGTTTTTCTCGCCGGCCATGGCGTCACTCGTGCCGCCGCGGCCCTACCGCTAAATTAATATTATGACACAAAGCAGTAAGGAGTAGCGAGCGCGTGGGCAGGTCCGCGGGCGCTGCTAAGACTGGGTTCTCAAGCAAACCGTTGTGGTTATGAGGATGTGTTCACTTGAGCAATTGTTGGCCGGCACTCCTGAGCTACATCCTTCTATCTAGCCGGGACACGGATGCTCAAACCTTGCGCTACGCACTACATCAGTGATTCGTTAGTGGTGTTAGTGATTTTATAGACGTTAATGCGTTTCAAAATCGTATGTTCATCAATCATGTATTCTTCATTTTTTAATTGACTTAAATTTACTTCTTACTTATTTTTTATTTACATTTCTATCCCCGACATTTCGTGTTTTAGAATACTAATCGTCACGGTCATTTTAATAGAAGAGTTGGTCTTGCAATGTTTGATCATATTTCAGGTCAACCCCACCACACCATTACATTTGACAAACCACAACTCTTCACATCAACATCGCTCCCTATAATAGATTCGCGAGGTAACTGAAATAAAAAAAGATGTGTTGCACCTCAAAACAAATATGCTTTTTAAAGACCAGATTGTAAAGTCTTAAAATTCACTGAAAATTTTCCTACCCTTATTATTACCAGACCCCTAAATTAGCAAGTATTTTTTTTTATACTTGAAATAACGAATAACAAAATCTTATAGTTACCACTTGGTTACAGAATATACCTAGGTCCTAGGTCGCTAGATTGTGAATCTAGTGTTTTATTTATTCGGTATTCGGCAAACAGATAATACAGTTATTTAGAAAATAGGTCTTATAATTATATAGAGATACACAAACACACATGTCTGCATACATAATATGTAATAGTAACGGCTACGAGTCTCACTGCGGAACCACTAACTTGACTTGTTTTATTTTAGTAGGTTTCAGTCTCAGGACGATATCCGCACGCACAAAGCAACTGGTAGTTTTGCACGTTAAACTGAAATTAAAAATGTCCATCAAATCGGTTGGCTCGCGTGCCGGGAGTTTACTCGAGCGCTTACACATCGATTACAAAATGATATATAGTACATGTGTGAGGTTTCAATGAGAACACCATTTCTTCGTTAATAACTTCTTTAATAATTTCTTGTACCCCGTTACAATTGTTACCGTCGTATCTTCGTGTTGTCTCCTACTCTCTCACCCAGAGTGTGCCTCACTCTATTGAACTATTCAACCCTACATACATAATTTCCACTTTGAATGTTATTATCATTCATGATGGCATTTATATAATTTGATAGATATTATCGTAAACTTTGAGATGGACTGGACAGCTGTATTAAGGAATGTGACAACAATGCGAGGAGGGCAGGGGAGGGGCGGGCACGCTCCCCGCAATTGACTTACCGTGTAGCCATCTTGTCGCGTCGCATTATATCGCATCGCTTCTGATCGCGACGTGACGCCACGTATAGCGTGGTATCGCGTCACATTGCATCCTCGCTATCTGCGAGCGTAACTGGCTGCGCTTCTTTTCTTTTTTTATTGGCTGATGGACACTGTTATCCCGAGGGCTTTTCCAGCTTCACTCACACACAGGGAGCGCTCGGCAAATGCCTACTCACTCTCCTCTTGAAGACCCGCACGTTACACTCTAGATGAACAGACTGGCTACAGGCAAATTATTCGAATATAAGACGAAGCATATCGCTTCTTCCCAATGCGAGGCATATCCACAACGAACGGATCCTGTCCGATGATAAGAAGTTGATGGGAGAATCGTGTTATATAACAGTGGTAGAGCTACGCTGCAGTTTGTTTCTAGCTGTAGAATGAATGGATCAGCTCGACCGAGGAAGGATCGCGCCCTCACCGAACACCAGCGTGAAATAGCACTATAATGCTGTTGTGTTTCGTTTGGTGAGGGTAGGGATCCGGAGACCGTTTTTACTGATGACGAGGCACTCCATCTCACTCCTCAGTCAACGCATCTGCATTATGATTGCTTGTCAAGGATGAATGTAGATGTCATAGGCCACAGGAATCACTTGCCATCAGGTGAACTGTACACTCGAATGTATACTGTAAAACATTAAAATAACAAAGTTTATATGATTATATTTGAATTTGTACACAAATGACACGTGCATACAGCATTGGTTATTTATGTTCGTTTAATTTTATTACATACAATACACTTTTATATAAAGATAAAAAATATATAAATACAGGAAACTGAAATTGGAAAGAAAAAGAAAAACGAATAAAGTATGACGATCAGTTATTAAAATTTAAAAAAAAAGCATTAAAAGTAAAACAGTACAAGATTACGACCAGTTGTTGGAGTCGCTGTACATTGTAGGTATGTGGAAATAATAAGAGTAAATGTTTAACGAAGTGTTAAAGTTGTATCGTGACGTCACCAAACGGCCCCAACGGAAGACCAGCGCTGGTTATTCATGGCCAGAATGTGATGAGTTGGGACCGATTAGTGACAAGTAGCATTTAAATTTATTTACTTTTCTTAAATCATAATTCCATGCAAGTGTTATTTCTTGTGAATAAACAAATTGTTTCTTTCTTTTAATAAAATATGAGATCTCTGTTAGAGTTACAATATAGACAGATTTGTAATTTCTATAGCCCCGTAGCTCAGTGTCTAAGCGCTGACTTTTGATACAGGATACGCGAACAAACCGAGTTCGATCCCCGATGTTAATTGCAATGTTAAGGGTTGCCTTATCGCACGGTACAAAGGATTTGAGTAAACTTGTCTAAAAAATAGGAACAAAAATATTTCAAAGAGATGTGAAGTCCTCCAATCCGTAGTGGAATACGATGGACTGCACTCTCCCACAGAGGACGCGTATGCCCAGCGGTGGGATTTTTATATATAGGATGTTACTTCACTTATTATTTGGTATTTTGTATGTAGAGTG
The DNA here is from genome assembly GCA_029286865.1 of Teinopalpus imperialis. Classification (NCBI taxonomy): domain Eukaryota; kingdom Metazoa; phylum Arthropoda; class Insecta; order Lepidoptera; family Papilionidae; genus Teinopalpus; species Teinopalpus imperialis. Next base: position 524,319 of record JAGSMU010000013.1, read on the forward strand.
GGTGTTTTGCCTTTACTACTTAAGACACTTTTTTTAAGGAACGAGCACACAGTTCACCTGGTGGCTAGCGCTTCCTGCTGCTCATGAGGTCCACGTTCATCCTTGACAGGATAAGGAATCATAATGCACATGCGTTGTCAGCTAATAATAATCAAGTGGATTATTTTACAAGGGTCGTTGCACTCACCAATCGAAAATTAGCTGCGTTATGTCATTTTACGTTTGTATTCTGTTAGATCGTGGTCGACCCGACCGATTCAAACTCCTGCGTGGCTCCACCTTATTAGGTAATAATAATAAATATACACGTGTAAATGTAAAAACAAAGCTAATTCAATATTTTCGTCGACAATACTGTTTGCAAACATCTTGTAATAATAATTCGACACGTGTAAGCGTAGCGACAGGCGACAGCTGACAGGTGTTTTGATAATGTTAGTGCGGTGGAGCCACACCGCAGTTCGTTTCTAGCTGCGGCACGATGGATCGGCACGACCTGGCAAGGACGACCCTTTCAGTCCTCAGGGGTCTGAACGTCTGCAATATGATTCCTTATCGAGGACTTATATGGATGCCATGCCATGGGTCAGATGACATCAGAAGATTTGTGTTTTCTTTTTCTTTTTTTGTTATTACATTGAGAATAAAAAACTTACGCACAGTTTGCCTGATGATAAGTGATTCCTGCCGCCTGCGACATCTACATTCATCCTCGACAAGGAATCATAATGCAGATTCCTTGAGGACAGAGATGGAACGCCTCGTTACCAGCAAAGGTCTCCGAATTCCTTAACTCACCAGACGAAAAACAGTAGCATTATGCTGCTACTTCACGCTGTGAGTGCGTGGTCCTGCCCCGGTTGCGCTGACCCATTCGTTCTGCAGCTAGAACCAACCTGCAACGTGGCTCTACTACCGTATAATGTAACGTTAAACTGTTTCGTAACTACGAGTCTACAAGTTACCAAGCGTCAATAGCTCTAATGCTTCAGGGTGCGCTCTGAATAACTTAGCTATTTAAACATTGTAGATTCGAATCCACCATTGGACTTATCATCTGGTTGCACAACTATATATGTATATATATATATATAATATATGTATATATGTATATAGTATAGTATTGGAGTGCCATACGGTCCCTGTATAGATTGGTGAATATCGTTATATCTTCGAAATATTTTATTTATTTTTTTAGACATGCAGGTTTCCTCGCGATGTGTTCCATCACCGCCGTACACGTGGGAAGTCAACATTTAAAATTGTAACCGTTGTAACAATATTCAAGGGTAGCGACGCCGGGGATCGAACTCGGTTTGCTCGCGTGCCGTGACATTAAAGCGCGTTGACGTCCTAACTAACATTGTTAAAAGAAGTTGTTGCGGTTCTTAAATTAATTGTATAATGATGACGTAGAGTGAGGAACGGCGAAACGCAGTCGTAGTTCTTGGTAGCGCGGACGTACGACGGCCGTGTGGTGTGCTGGTTAGAATAGCTGGCCATTGCATCGGATCCTCGGTTCGCAGCCGAGAGAAGAGAGAATATTTGTGCAACACAAAATTGTTATTTTTCTGGTCTGTGTGTATTGTATGTATATATTTGAGCTACTGTGGTTCTAGCCTCAAGTGGGTATGTAAATATATATGCATGAGTATATACACCCAATTGATGAAATGATGAAGAGGCGTTTCATCGTCGTAGAGCATTGCAACAAGGATGGAAAGGAACCCGAGCCCTTCTCCGGTTCAGCACTCATCAATACTATAAATAACAGAGTGACTCTATAACTGTAAAACTGTCTGCCTGTTTGAAAGCTAAGAAAATTCATCAGTGCATCTTTTTATAAAAAAATCGTTTTGTTATGGAAGCCTTGCTAGGCCCTCATGGTGTTTACCATGTTTGACGTATACTCGTGGCACTGTTCACACTTCCTTCCTGTCTACATTCAGCTGTTTAGCTGTGTGTTATCCGTTGCTGCTTGTTATAGCTACAAGACATTAATAACCAATTAATGAGACGCACGTCTTGATTACAACGCGTACGTGACCGCGGGCATGGCTCTACTGGAGATCGATCAAAACAAACGATTTGCTTTATTGAAATGACAATTTAAATGCAATTATCGCGACGTGTTGGCTAACCGAGGTTTCTCTGAACAAGATTCCGAGCTAATAACCCGCGTGACGTAGGATCGAGGGCATCAGACATTATCTATTGAGCACACAGTTCACCTTGCGGCCTATGGCACCCGGAGTCAACCTCGAGGACTTAGACGGAATGCTCGCCACGAACCCTACTCTCAGCCGACCAGCCACAGTACCCTCCCGCTGGTATTCTGTGCGGGCGTGCTCCTCCCCCGCTCGTGTATGATAGATATTATCTGCGATGTAGTTCTACCACTGATAAATCGTATGAGTAACCTCTGTGATGCAAGTCCGCTGGTGTACACAGTTGAGTAAACTATGATATACTTTACTATATAACCCTGGAAGAAGAATGTTATGGGGGATTTTTTCCCAGTCTCTCATCATTTCATCCACACAGCATTGGGCGGATTTCCCATCTTCATGATCTCGTGCCCTGTACCTTATTTAATCACGTTTTAGAAGAGAACACTAGGTCAGCACGGTACCGTACCGTGTGGCATCCTACCCAGGACCGTCAAGTAGACGATCGATGACCCGTTTCCTGTCTCTCGTGAACCCCATACACCTCTTTGTCCACTTAGACGAAAAACAGGGGATACTTTAACCCATTTTTTATTGCATTGAAGGTGACAAAGTACATTTGACGATGAGTAATTCCTGCGAGCATTGATACTCACAATCAGCTTCTGATAACAAATAATTTCTCATCCCTGAGATGAAATTCCTCGTCACCGGTAACAAGGGTCTCACTGTTAGCCATAGGCGACCTTTCTAGATACAATGTTAGGGCATAGTATATATACGACGCGGACGGACTTCATATGTCTACGATATTTTTATTATTATTATTTTTAGACTTGCAAGTTTCTTCACGACATTTTCCGAATCAGCTCTTAAAATTGTAATTATTGTACTTAGGGCCGGCGTCGGGGAGTTAAAATAGTAATTTATCTTAGAGCGTACTCTAGTTTTAGTCTAGACTTCCTTGGTGTTTAAGTTTTAGTCTAGACACGCGGGTTCGATTCTCAGCCAAGGATGTATAGACCACGAACTTTTGGTTTTCAGGTCTAGGTGTGACGTATATCAAGAGACTGTAAGTAGACGCAATAACGAATATATTTTTGTTATCAAATCTTATTTAATACTGTTTTTCTCTCCATAATTATGTGCAACGTTTTACCGGTTCCGTCGGTGTGAGCAGCTTTGTCATGAATAGATAAGGTGTCAGGTCTGGTCCAAAACAACATTAAGACGTCGACGACAAGAGCAAAGAGAGCCATGTTGCTAAAGCCGCGCAGCTAATGGTTTATTTAAGCAAACACACGAGTTCGATACGTAACAATAATTAGGCGGACCGCTAACAGGTTAGCTATTTATTGATAACTTTACGTAATTGATACTTAATAGTAGAACATTCGAGTTCTTTTATTGAAGCTAATGGTGACAAACGAGCACATCAGCTAATTGTAAGCGATCATTGCGGTCCCTACACTCCTACGTCCTCGGCTAAAATTTAGGGTGCAACTTTGTCACAACAGAGTACTGAGTTTCGATTCTTCGTTACCAGTAATTGTTCAGCTTCAAGCTCACCATGCGGAACTCTATTATTCTTTTATTTGTTGTATCATGTGTGATAATGTTGACGAGGGAGCGCACACTTCAACTGATGGTAAGTGAAACCCACATTCATTCTCGATAAGGAACTACTACGGATATGCGTCACCCCTGAGAACTAAAGTAGACTGCCTCGTCTCCAGTTATTAAGATGTTGACGTCTTGAACTTTGTTGAGGATGGGTGAAATAATTAGTTCAGTGTAATCCAGGATGGATAAATATCCCAATAAAAATCATTTGTATGTATTCTTCAGTATATCTCACTCCAGGGTAACGGTCCAAGCCGAGGCCCCCTCTCGGGAACCCATGTGCTGCCCATTAATAAAGGCTGAGTGCCCTAAGCCCTCGGTCATCTTTCAAGCCGGTGAAGCTATAAAAGCTATCGAGCCAACAGTGGCTAAATATCTCATTTTGTTCGTCTTACAAGTTATTCGTTGTTTCGTCGATATTGATTCGTCGATAGACCTTAAAAATATATTGTATTCATCAATTTCAGACATGACGTTGAAGAGCCGTGGTAGGTCAGGTCAGGTCAGGTCACGGTGCACAGTCAGCGAGGCTTGTGAGTGCCGATTGCCACGTGTTCGGCGATGAAGGAAAACATCGCGAGGAAACCTGCATGTCTAAAAACAAAACTCTTTTACGCTCTACGATAGGGTTTATATATATAGGCTGTTACTTATCGGGGATCGAACTGAAGTCGCTCGCTTAGTTAAGACGAGCGCACGCTCACTGAGTGACCGCGGCTTTTTCATGATCATTAATTTTATAATGTATAATTTTCTTTAACTTGAAACGTGTTGATTTCCATTGTCCACCGTGTGAAGGCAGCTATGATGGCTTGGCGTACCGCTATTGACTCGACTGGACCTCCCCACTCAGTCCCTGGGGTCCGATCGGTCGGGATGCCACTGACGTCAGCGTGCCATATGCCAAGAAGAATGCTGTTAGTTCAGGCTGTCTGAGCGAGATGGAGTATGATATATGTCATTTTAATTTGTTTCAAATGCTCTTACATTTTATATTTAGGTCTACTCGAGCCTACAGGTGTTGTCCTGTTCAAATTTCAATAAATTTATTTGTGATCGTTCTGTGGATTTGTTAAAATGATCTATCGTTCCAATCGTGAGTTATTCATATGTGTTATTCCATATCTTGAGTTTATACATGTGTTTGTAAGGTCATAGAAAAAAAATAACGTTCAGATCCAACTTTACTCGTAACTTTTCGATTTCTTCTTCCATTAAAACCTAATTAGGACTGTTATGAACGTTAAAAAAAAGAAACAAATCGGTCCAGCCGTTCTCAATGAACGCGCAGCATTGTTTAGCAGTGTTTCTTTTAATGCTTGGGTTTGGAAGGAAATGGGTCAGTTAACTCTCTTCCTGGGATCGTTGTAGAAGTAAGAAATATGATGAGAGGTTTTTTTCTATTGTTCTATATAAATTAATAATGTTAAACTTTACCAACATCGTTTTCTAGTGCTTTTGTATCCTCTGCCTATCACGCAACGGTATAATCCGTGAGTGCTAATTGTATTTAGTTAAACTCAGCTTCCTTGGCCTACTGAGTGACGTGTATTGGTAAGTTGTTATTAATTACGTCGTATATATTTTGTGTGATCTATTTCAATTACCTAATGACCCGAGACAATATAAGTACTATGAGTAATTTTTGATATTAACTGTTACAAAAAACAATGAACTGTGATGTAGCCACACTGCGGCTTGTTTATGATGTTTCTTGCGGCATGATTGAGTCGATTCGACCGGGGAAGGAGCACGCCCTCACTGAACACCAGCGTTACGCAGTAGTGTCAACTGGCGAGTGTTTGCATCCGAAGACCCATGTTTCCGGAGACTAAGTATAACATCTTCGTCTTCTGGGGTGACGATGCATCTGCATTATGATCTTTATAAGGGCTACTTTGTTATATTGTAAAGAGGTTGTGTGAACACCTTAATGGTACAACAGTGTAGCGAGTGTTGTTTAGAACTAGTGAGGCACACCATCACCACTCAGTCCTCGAGAGTGACAACGCACCTGCAGCATGATTCCTTGTCAAGGATGCATGAATGCCACGGGCTGCAGGAATGACTTGCCATCAGGTGTACTGTGTGTTTGTTGCTCTCAATATAATAAAAAAAAGCTCTTCTATTTTTTTAAGTTTTTATAAAGTTAAAAATAATTATTGTTCAATAACAATTTTTTTTAATGTAGAACGTTTTCTCCCTTGTTGTTTACAAACTTCATTCCCACCATACAACTAAACTTTAGGTAGAAACCACCCGGTTCTTCTATCAACACAACCCAGATCTCATTTTTGCATCAGTACTGAACGAAACATCGCTCATAGCATTTGAAAGAGATCGAAGGAGGTGGAAATCCACACAAACGACCTCGAACTAAAACACAATCATAGATTCTGGTAAAACTAAACATCCCACCCTTTCAAACAAGCTAAAACATTTAATTACATGTATAAAATTTTAGAAAAAACAGGAAGAACTTAGTTGCCAACCAAATAATTTCAATTTACAATAAACTCAATAAACAAATACGCGTCTTATTACAAAAAGAAACTTGAATGAAAGAGATGTCACACCTCAGTATATTTTCTAGGAAGTGGGAGTCGATGTGTCGAGAACAGCTATCGGAGTGATGGATGATTAATGATGGGCTGCCACTGACAGCCGCGTCTGATTGTCTGTTTGTTCGCGCGACGGCACTATGATACTCAGGTGCGCGGTTGTTGGCGCTCGGCTGCTCCAAGTGATGAGAAAATTAAACAAAAGAAAAAGTATTTGTTGATGCATAAACAGCCAATTTATTATAAAAATCTTGGTTATGTCTCCGGCTGGGTATTTCGACCGATATCCGTATAGTCATTACCAGATGAATATAGTACAGTGAAGTAACTCCGCAACACAGAGTCACGCACTCGTTATTCGAACCCCAAACATACTTTATAATTATATATCATATATATAATTATAAAGCCAAGACAAAGCCTGTATCGTGTGGGAACATCGTCGAACAACATATCGTGTACAATTTACTAAGAGAGTTTAGAGTAAGCTTGGTAGGTAAGCTTCTCAAGATAAGTATGAGGGTTTCAAGATAAGCATGAGGGTTTCAAGTAAATTACATCTGCATTGTTCTGTTATTACAGAATGCTGTGAGTACGAACACTTCGATCGCATATATACGTCAAAAACCATGCGATTCATTTATTTATTTATTCATTATATGATGTTGTATGATTATATCCTCCTGCCTGACTTCTTATTGCCAGATGACATCAACTGCACAGAATATTTTGTAGTCACTCGTCTCTTTCCCTATTCTGTTGTAATAGGGCGGGAGGATGATCCAGGTGCAGTGTCAGAGACGCGGGACATACTCAGACCCAAAAACAAACAGTTTGTGACACACAGTCACAGTCAATATTCCACCTTACGAATTACTTATATTGTTATCATAATAATAGAAGATAGAAGTGTCACGGAATGTGTCGGTCTATACTGTGACCGTTGGTGTCAGTTTGCTGACCCTCAGAGAATCATCTCTTCGCCTCCCCTAGCGGTAAACGGTAACCGCCGAGATCGAACGAGATCTCGATAATAAAGTAATAAATAAATGGCCATTATATTGCCAAACGATAACTATATTTTACGAATAGATTGCTAATAAAAGGTCAAATAAAAGCGAATTCAAGATTAAATGGGTTGCTAAATAACTCAGCGTTTTTGTGATTTTTCCAATAGAAGATTGACCCGGAAAAATATTGCTTACTTAGTAACTCAGCGCTTTTGTGATTTTTATATTAGTGGGAGTTCATTAGAGAAGGAAACCCACAAGGCACACACCCACACTGAATACCAAGGAAAAAATAGCAACATAATGCTATATTTCGTCTGGTGAGTGTCCTTACACTTCTCCGGATGACAAAGGTCTCCGGCCTCGACGAGGCGTCCCATCTTAGTCCCTGAGGGTGGTGATGCATCTGCATTGTGATTCCTTAACTTATGAATGCAGGCGTCGCGGGCCGCAGGAATGATTTGCCATCAGGAACTGTGTGCTCGTTGCTCACCCTTAAATAAATCGGGTAAATAAAACGACGATTTATCAACAAAACAATATACATATTTCAACACCAATATTTTAAAGTTTTGAAAAAGATAACCTTCAACTTCTCGTGTTGTCAACGCTGGTACATACGTCTGCGAAGTTTAAGATTATTCGCACACGTGCAAGTGGATGGAAATTCCCTTGAATCATTCCATTCAATTCATAAATACACACTCAGTGTCCATAGTCCACTGCTGAATATAGCCTGTCCCATACACTGCCACAAAGCACTTGCGTCCATCGACTTCCGGCAGACTTGCGTAGGTGGTCGCTCCATCTAGTGCGGGGTTGTCCTAGACTGTGGCTGCCATTGCGAGGTTGTCACTCGAGAACCTTTCCTATTTCCACTTCAGCTTATACACATTTGCTATGTATGTTACAATTTTAAATAACATTATTGAAAGCTTTTGTCCGTTTGTGTGAGTAATGGCTCAGTTAATTAAATGTAACCATTTAACAGGGGTAGAGCTACACTGCCGTTTGCTTCTAGCTGCAGAATGAATGCTGCTGTGTTTCGTCTGGTGAGTTTAGGGATTCGTACACCTCTATTACTAGTGACGAGGCATTCCATCTCAGTCCTCAAGGGTGACAACGCATCTGCATTATGATTCCTTGAGGTATAAATGTAGATGTCATGGGCCGCAGGAATCGCTTGCCATCAGGTGAACTGTGTGTGAGTTTGTTACTCTCAATGTAATATATATATATATATGTATATATATATATGTATATATATATATATATATATATATATATATATGTATATATATATATATATATATATATGTATATATATATATATATATATATATCTATAGCGTTCACACTACTTACGACACGCTTCCGCTCCTCGCTTGGGCCAAACAGACGCACAGACTAGGTGCTGGTGTATTAACACGAAGCGATTCTCAATAGTTTTAAATCAAATTTGAGTTTTAGTTAGTTGTCGAATAAAAGTGAGTGTACTTAGTAGTTGCGGGCGATACCACCGGACGGTGGGTTTTTGAGGATGAATATTCTTGTACTATTTTCACAATTAATTTTACAATTACGTCCTCACACACACGTTACACAGATTACATCTCATATTTTGAACCGTTGTACGAGTAGCAGAGATATCCGCATGAGAATTTAATCAAGCTTTAAGTATTTTTTTTCATTGTATTCAGGGTGACAAACGAGCACACAGTTCAGCTGATGACAAGTGACACCTGCGGCCCGAGACATCTACACTCATGCAGGAGCGTTGTCACCTTGAGGAAGAAGGAGGAATAGCTCTTCACCAGTTATAAGGGTCTGCGGTTCCGTAACAAAATCCGTAGCGGAGTCCCGTGGAGTACGCTCCGACGCGCTCTGGCAGAAGAGATCGCCAGGGGCCAGCACTGGGATTTATATTATACGTTACTTTTACTTTATTATCTTTAGCAGGAGATTTAAAAATATATTTGTATTTTTTTGTAAATTGATCACAATATTACATTTTGTGTAATCAATCAATCAATTTATTTGTGTAGTTCTAAAACAGGTTTTAGATACATCATTACTTGTTACCATGTTTCTTAATGAGTGACCACACTTCCATCGTAACAAAATAGACTCAATAATCGCCAATAGCCTGAGAATAAAAGTAGAACGCCTTGTCGCAGTAACTTTCGCAAGGTATTTGTTTACTTTCACACAATTGTAATTGTGAAGAAGAACTGAGCAACTATTGAGTGCTGGTATTGTTTAAGTGCCTGCTGCAGATAGCATATACAAAAAAAGCATGATTGTTAAAATTTTAAAACTCCCTCTATGCAATAAAAATAACAGATTAATTTATTTCCCTACATATTTAAGCCAAAACATGAAACATAATATATATATTTAATTCAAAGAATATATTTACTATGTCTAAGAAGTAATCAACGTGTGGTCGTTTATGCACAAAGGTTGTGGTTACGGTACGGTCTGCGAAACCTAAAGCCGCAGGTTCGAATCTATTATTGAACTATTGTGGTGAACGAGTATCTAGGTCGAGTATTTCAACTTGGAGTGGTTAGTGGGGATGTCAGTAATCGTATTCTTTTAAAACAAAACAAATATAAAACTAGTAAATTATTATTTATAAATGGCAGTGGCACACTGCAGTTTGTTTCTGGATGCCGCATGCAATAGCAAGGACAACGCTCATAGAATACCAGAGTAAATTAGCAGCATGACACTGCTGTGTTGCGTATGGGTGATGTAGGGATCCGGAGAACCTTATTAATGGTGACCAGGCATTTCAAGTTCTTGGGACAGTCCTAGTGACAAATTATCCGCATTATGATTCCTTATTGACGATACATGTGAGTGTCCCGGAGCGCAGGAACAGTTGCCAACACCAAACCTGTGTGTTCTTTTGTCACCCTCAATATAATAATAAACAATATGGTCAATAATTAAATTCTATTCGCTTCGTTTAGCTAGCGTGCCTACCCGTTTTGATTTACAAGTAAAAGTCAAAACTGACAACACAGTTAAACCGGACGGCGCCGGTTAATATTTAACCGGTATAACTCTACACGGTCACGATAACTCTAAAAGGTTAACCGTGTTTCATTTAAATAACTGATCCAGGTAAAATTCACAGGGAATAAAGCGGCGTCACGGTTAACCTGATAAATGTTTATTTAACATAACCGCCGCTACAATGCGCGAGATAACGGCAGGCACTTGTTTTAAACGGCACTTGTTTTTATGTTGATTTTAGATATTTTTACTATGATATATTTGGCAGTATAAAACTGGAAACTCCAACAAACTGAGACAGCTTACCTGTAATCAGTTTTTGTCCCTCGTGCATCCTGGAAATTACCAGAAATCAGGGTCGATAACCTAACCAGTTAAGTCGGGAGACGTAGATAGGAAACAACTTTAACAGTGGCTCTACCATGTGAGTGGGTCGCATTAACCGGTGAAGGACCACTTCCTTATATAATACCTGCCAGAAATAGCAGCATGACACTGTTGTGTTTCGTATCACGAAGGTAGGGATTTGAAGACCGAGTAAATGAGGCGTCCCATCGCAGATATCATCAGGTGAATTGTGGGCTCGTTGTGTACCTCGCATATGGAATAAAAATAAAAACTTAATAATATTATTTTGCTTGGTTCGACGGCGTATATATAGTGCACCTATATACATACCTATTTACACTTGATAGGCGTCTATTTATTCTTTGGAGGTTAGTCATCGCGCGACCTCACTGCGGATTTGCGGACTTCACGTGTTTGCAAAATATTTGTATTATTTCCAAGAAGGTTTCCTCGCGATATTTTCCTCAACAGCCGAGACTTAAGGTTGCATTTCATGATCGCTGCTGGATCACTCACCGGGGACCGAGCTAGATTTACTCTCGTGCCGTGCATTATGAGCGAGCGACACGGAGCTATCACGGCTCTGCTTTTAATTAATTGAGGTTAATTATGTGTTGTTGAAAAAATTAAAGACTTTTTTGTTTTTTTTAAAATAGGAGGTTAGGATTATAGGTTAGATAGACCTCTCTAGAGAGACTTTTATTCAGTGGTTGAGCTACACTGCAGTTTGTTTGTGGCTGCAGAAAGAATGGGTCCGCTCGACCGGGGTAGGATCCCGCCCTCACAGAATACCAGCGTAAAATAGCAGCATAATGCTGCTGTGTTTCGTCTGGTGAGTGTAGGGATGCGGGGACCTTTATTACTGGCGATGAGACGTTCCGTCTCAGTCCTCAAGGGTGACAACGCATCTGCATTATGATTCCTTGTTAAAGATGAATGTTAGATGTCGTGGGCCGCAGGGGTCACCTATCACCAGGTGAACTGTGTTTGAGTTTGTTACTCACAATGTAATAATTTTTTTTTTTATTTATTTCATTAGATTTTTCTTTCCTAAGCAGGTTTCCTCGCGATGTTTTGTTTCACAATTGTTGCCCGTGGTAACTCAACACTTACAATTTCACTGGTACCGTCGCCGGGGATCGAACTCGGATGCGCTGAAAAGAGAGCGCTTATCCATTAATACATATGTGTAATAAGAAGAATGACGATACGACCACGAGGGCCTACTCTTTACTGACAGGCCGGCAGCGCTGCTGCGACTCCTCTCGACCACCAGGTGATTGCCACCTCATCTATAAAATAGCAAAAGCTGTCGAGTCGCGTGGACCTAGTGTGACTAACACGTTCTCTATAGAGGAGGCCTATGCCCAGCAATGGGATTTATGTATATATATAGACGTGTTACGTGAACATCCGCAGAGGCCGCACTGACGCAGCTCCAAGGATCAGTGAGCTGAAGTGGCAATAGGCCGGCCATATAGCTCGCAGACCCGATAACCGACGGCCTCAAGTGGCGACCTCGTATTAGCTATCGCAGCATAGGACGACCTCCCCTAGATGCATCCAGATGTCCCAGAGTACCTCACACTCTGGCCATCCGCGTGGGTGGCCTACGTGTAGTGCACTAGTTCTGTTTACATAATAACCTAAAAATCCGCCTGCTCAAGACCTTGACCTTCATTTAAAACTAATTCCACAAATAATCTATATACGCGGACTTGACTTATGTTGGTGCGTTTGTGTTTTTCCTTGTTAACATTGTGTGCTAATCAGGGTTTTGTGTGATAATGAGTGTTTTACGTTTCTTCAACGTGCATAATGAATACATAACCGCTGACCTTGCTATGAATTTCTCTCTTCTTGAATTTTAAACTTTTTTAAACATAAAATAATTGTACAAATAGGCGGACTTAATCCCAAAGGGTATCTTTCTTCCATATATGGATTCTGATTTTTGTGTGAATATTTCTTATTCTATTATATATATATATTATTTATTATTATTTGTATATTAATTATACTCATTGTTGTTTTAAATTAAGTATACTTCATTGTTCCACCTCGAGGATAGAGAATGCAAAGTTAAGTCCGCCCATTTTTAATCGTCGTGAAACCTGAATGTCTAAAGAAACAAATATTTCGTCCATTTATTTAATCCGCCGATTGGCGATGCTCTAGCCCTCTCTCTACAGGAGATCTATACTTTTTTTACTTCACTACAAAATATCACTATCAATTGACATTCAGGAAATAATCGTCATAACTAACTCATACGTGATATCAGTAGTAATTGTATGTATGCAGGTATTTGTTTTATTATATTTTATAGCGATTTATTTATTTATTGAGCGAGCAAGTGAAGTTAAGCATAAATATCTCCACATTAAAAATAATTGAAATTGAATGTGATATAATTGAAGATGAAATACAATTAATAATAAGTTCGAATCCACGATTAGACTCTTGTCTGGACCCATCCCAGCACATTGTTTTTTTAATGAAAATCCGCCCCAAAGTACCGAACGACATTACTGTGCAAATAACTATAAATTTCTATAGCAAACGTGGTAGAGACAAGTTCCAGTTTGTGTCTAGCTTCGGCACAAAACACCTATATAGGAGTTCTATCCGAGTGAAATGCATTACCACGAGTTCCTAAATCAGAAAAGTTTGCCACTTGCTTTGAAGTTTCTTTCATATATATTTCAATCAATTAGAAGTATCAATAACGCAATGTTTCCGGGTACGGTCTGCAAAACTAGTAAAACTAGTCGTAATTACGAGTCCGCCATATCCTAGGCCTAATGTCGTGAACCATCTCCTAGTACCAGGTCATCTTGGTTGGAGTGCATTAGTTTAATTGGCTAAGTAGCATTGCTAGCTTAAGAAAATGTAACTAACAATTTTTAATCGTATTACATAATTTTGTTTAATGTCTATAATGTTTTGTTGATAACTATCTTATGCGTGTTAGTGAATCAGTAAACCGTTAAATACAAACACATTTAAAATATTATAATTCCCAGTAATCAATGATCGCACTAAACACGTCATTCTTCCATTTCGCTCTAGTGTGTTGTAACCCTATAAAGCCCGTTTGTCCAGTTCATATAACTATTTGTAATCTGTTGTAACATAAAAAAAAACAATACAATTCCGTAAGTATTCAGTAAAACCTTTTTACAATTTTATTCTTAAAACCTTGAATCAATTTAGTCGTATTTCATTTTTGGTTTTTATTTTCTTGTATACATAATCAGATGTAGAAGTAGATACATAGTTTTAGATTTAAAATAGTTTTTGGATAGTTTTAAAGAACATAAACTACTTTCTAGATTTTTAATGATCGATTTCTGTTCATAGTTCAACGTTACCTCGTTAGGCCTAAATATCACCTCTCTCTTGTAGAGAATAAGTTTCCAAACTTTACTATTTATAATTTAATTTTTTCTCAAATATATTTGTCAATAAATAAGTAAATCATAAAATTACTTATTACTCATTGCATTGCTCTAGCGCTGTTTTAAAATAATAACATAATCAACATCGATAAGAAGTAATTCCGATACGTGTATCTGTTTGATAACTGTACGTCTAAATAGGTAAATAAAAAGAATGTTTCAAATGAAATTTATCTTTAGTTTTATTAATTACATCTCTTTTAACCTTAAGATAATTTAATAAATATACACTTTGAAAATATTTACACATTTAATATACATTAACAATCAATAGCGGAATGCTGAGGGATAAACAACATGACTAACATTGCAGATATCGGGCGGGAACAATCGCACACTACGACGAGATAGGAGATTACCACGGCACTGCCGTCCACTGCTCACGAGCTGAACACTAAAAACTACATCACAGATTTGTCTCAAGCACTCCCAGGAGTGTCCGAATCAGCCTCTACGAGATTTCTAAACGTTTGCAGTCAGTGTCGCGTTAAAACCGTGATGGGCTTGTAGATATGCGGCGAGAGGGGATGGTGAGACGGTGACGGCAGCTCAGGACTCGAGGCGCCCGACGTCGGTGGTGAGTGTGCCATCAGAGGTGGTGACGAGGGCAGCAGCGGCGAGGTCTGCGCAAGGAGCGAAGGGCTTTGCGCGAGCGGGGAGTTCTGCATAAGCGGTGATTGACCTAAAAACGGCGCTGATGATAATCTCTCCGACGCGTACAAGACAGGGGAGTAAGGTAGGCCACCGTAACCCATCCCTTCAGCCCCTCGGAACGCGGGATGAACGGCGCTCGGAGCCACGGGATGTGTTTTCATTTGCATCGGCGCGTATCGCTGGTACAATAACTGGGAGTACAAACCGACGAGCTGGGAGTACGTCGCCGGCGGGTAAGCCCCCGGCAAGGGCGCTCCGGGGAACAGGGGTCTCTTGAAGCACGCGAGACGAGAGCGGCCGTTCAGCGCCGAACGCCGACGGAGTTTGCCGGTCGTGCCGCCGATGAAAACGTCCTCGGCCGACGCGTCCAGCATCCAGTAGTTGCCCTTCCCAGGGTCGTCATAGTGACGTGGAACTTTCACAAAACACTTATTAAGACTCAAGTTGTGACGGATCGAGTTTTGCCAGCCTTGCCTGTTCTCTCTGTAGT
The DNA here is from genome assembly GCA_029286865.1 of Teinopalpus imperialis. NCBI lineage: Eukaryota > Metazoa > Arthropoda > Insecta > Lepidoptera > Papilionidae > Teinopalpus > Teinopalpus imperialis. The sequence goes on from JAGSMU010000013.1 coordinate 539,658, forward strand.
AAGGGAAATTCGTCATGATGTATTCGTAGATTCCGTTAAGCGTCAGCCGTTTTTCGGGGCTGTTGCGGATCGCCATCATGATGAGTGCGTTGTAACTGTAGGCCGGTTTCTCGTGCTTCTTGTCCTTCTTCTCCGCATCGTCCTCCTTCGGCTTGGTGCAGTCCACTGGTTCGGTGCCAGTGACGTCGAGGTCGGAATCACTCAGATCTGGCTCCGAGGGTGTCGCACCGTTGGAGGAAGTGGTAGGCGACAGCGGCGGTTTAGTGCCCGCATTCATTAATATGGCGTTTATACTAAAATCTCCCTCGAATTTCACCATGTTGACACACTTGTGGGACACTGGCAACTAGCGGCGTCGCGGTGCGCGGTGCGCTGGCGCTGCGTGCGGCGAGAAGACTGGCGCCCGCGGAGGCGGGCGCTACTATTTATACTTCGCGGGGCGGACTCCGCCCCGGCAGCTTTCTGGCAACGGGGGCTCCAATGGCGGACTGAGCTTTTCTATACATAGGGAACGCCTTCCCGCCGAGCCCCGTCCGCCGTCGACTCGCACAAAGCTCGCTGGCCGCGCGCCGGCCGCTCTCCTTGTTTTATTTCACACCGCACTCGACACGTATGGCGTTATTTATTGAATTATATTTAACAGATCTCCGCGCACGGTGTAAATATATTATCTTTTACAATATTAGAAGATGATGAACGATCACCAAGTTCACGTGATGGTAAGTTACCACGCCGGCCGGGACACATTCGTCCTCAGTAAAGTTTCCCCTGGTCAACCCTGGGCTCGGAGATGGACCTCGTTACCTGTATTTGGGTCAAGTTTATCATTATTATAAATCGATTGTGTCGTTTGAATAATTAAATATTTGAATGATTGAGAAAGAATGATGATTCTATTAAGGGTTTTGTAATTTATTAGAACAACAATTAATATATATATATAGTTTGGATCCCATCGGAGTCCTTGGGATACATGGTGGTGGATGTTACGTGGCTACGTGAGTGTCTTACCACGATTGGGTAATCTGGTCGCCGTACGAAGCAAGTCATGTTACGTCGACGATAATTTTGCACACTTTATCAATATTGACATTGTAGCTTCATTGCAATGACTCACGACAACCATTCGAACGTCATTAAACGCTAATCCCTGGTCCACGCTTTCGTGCGTATAAAGAGAAAACCGAATGAAAATCTGTAACGAAATCTTACTTCGAAATAATTAAATGTATTTGATCAACGCATCCTTCATCAGGTATATAGTATGTTGTGACAATGGGTCGTAATATTTCAGCGGGAGCAGATAGTGAAGTGTTGATTATCGTTTATCAAAGGTTTATCAAAGGTTTATCGTCGGAAGTATCAACGACATCAAGACAAGCGACAGGCGCTCTTTCGTTCTAAACCCGAAAACACTAATTCCTTATTACTTGCTCATGTTTATTTTTTTAATATCATTGTTTGAAACGGCCTTGTGATTAGGATAAAGAAATACTTCGAGAATGTATTATTCACTATTGCATGATTAATTGCGTAATTACCTACTAATTACTTGCCATTATTTTTAAAAAACTTTAGTTCAATTTGTTAAATGGTCAGTTGAGTTGTTATTGAGTTGATAATTACCGTTGTTAGTAAATTATGAGTAAATATACCAAGTTGTTAGGTACAACTTAAGGTAAGTAGTGGGAGAGTCAAAATAACTGACTACTTGATCGTGGCCGCCAACGAACAGTATTTGTACAATACCAAATTTTTAATAATAATAATAACAGTACCACGACTCGTGTCCCTTCACTGGTGACCTCTCTGGGGACACCGAGGGTTTTGTCTGTGCGATAGAGGATCAGCTCATTAAGACCAACTACCATCGGAGATACATCCTGAGGGTCGGCACCGTCGACATCCGTCGAGCTGGCCGTCGCCCTGGTGAGTCCCTCAGTCATGTTATTATCATCGGGTGTTTGACGCTTTCTACTTCTGAGTATCTGCACAATTACAACCTAGTAGCCAGGACTCTCCATTTGGAGCTCGCTCTGAAATATAGTCTTGTGGATCGGAGATAGCCTTATTTTAAGTAGACAATGGAGGCCGTGCTCGAAAATAACCGCGACAGGCTCTACTGGGACCGGTCCATCATCACGAACTATTCCATATAATAAGCCTGATATCGTGTTGATGGACCCGGCACCGTCGTTGCTAGTTTGTCCCCCTAAATACCAAAACAAACCAATCGAATCGTCGGGCTTTATTGAAGATTGATTGAGTTATTTAAAGGTCGCAGGCAGTCCTTACTGTCAGATAATGAGGTGTGCTATTTAGTCACCGTTCGTTTTATAAGAAAAAGACATAATCGTGTAATAAGTACATAGTCATGTTTATTAGAGGTATCGTTTTAAATGTAATTTTTAATGTACGTCACTTAATTTACGTCGCTTAAGATTCACGCGAAGAACTACTATAGGTAATAATATAAAAATAGAATACTTCAGATGAAATAAAAATTATCATTCGAATAAATATGTATATAAAGTTTTATTCCAGCTAATTGTGTGTTTAATACGTAAGTTGTTCTAAGATCATGCTTAGTGAGTGAATCTGCGTTAAACCTCTTAAACTGCACACGAAGATAAAAGGACAGCAAACAATGAAGAGAGACTTAAGAAAAGAGCAAGTCATTATCTTAATGTTTAAGCTTAGAGAGAAAAAGATAATCTAACGTTTTTACGTTTTGTTTTATTGGTCCTTTGTGGGTTTTATTGGTGTTTGTGTTTGTGTCTGTGTTGGTCATTAAATAAATAGTGTTAGTATTGTTTTAATAGAAAAGAGAACTATATGTAACATAACCGATGTCATATTTCTTCTTAACGCCAGCATTATGATGCTTTCCTGGTCGCACTTTGAAAATACACCTCATTCGTAACTGGCAACACCATCGATGGGGAAGAAGTCCTTTGTAACCTCGTATTGGCCACCGCAGTATAGGGGACCCCCACTAGATGGAGTGGCGTCACATGCAAGTCTGCGGAACTCGTCTGTGGCAGTGTGTGTGGTAGGCCTGATATGATGATGATATATCGACTTGCCTTATTCGAAACATTTGATACAAACCAATGTATCCATCAAGTAACCATTCTCCTAATAGCTAACAATATAAAAATAAATTTAAGAACCCGTTTGTAATTAGTGTGAGTTACGCACGCGGCATCCACACAGACGAATGTCTCAATCAAGTCTCTTGAGTGGTTTGGTTTCGCAGATTAACACAGTTCCCAATCAGCGATACGATCGTCTTAACGATCGGTTACGTATTAACCAACTGTGCACAAAAAACACCGAAAGTGTTTAACTGTGTTGTTAAGTAGGAATTTAACTAAAACGTTTATTCATTTTAGATCTTTATGATGATTGTTTTGTTCTTGTCGTTATCGAATCTACTCTATTCTCTCCTTGTAACCAGATAACATCAAAAAGGATATTATAGTGCAGTTACTACTCACACCCTCATCTTCCCCTTTCCATGTTTCATATATTGTTTTTGGTTAAAGAGAAATCTAGCAGTGCTAATATAATAACTAACATTCCAGTTAGTCATTTCAACTAAGTTTAATGCTTGTGCCAGGAGATGGTTCGCGGCAGTGGTCGTATGACGGATTCTAATCTACTACCTTAAATTTCACAGATCGTACATTACCAAAACGATTAGACCATTGACGCTTATGTATACGCAAAATGTTTCATATAATGTTTGTGACATTGCATATGAATTTCATATGCAATGTCAGGGGCGCGGGACGGACACACGGACACGCCAGAGAATGCCACCGGGCATCAAGTCCGCCTTTGTAATCCTTATTTAAGGGACAAAAAGAATAAATAAATAAATACATCATACAATGCCCGAAAGCTAACTATTTGTGTAGCAAACAACAAATGTTTTTTGACATATTTTCGAAATATATTTTTTTATTTATTCCTCACACATGTATGTTTCCTCGCGATGTTTTCTTCGCCACCCAGCACATGATAAATCAACACTGACAACTGCAATTTTGTCATTAGGGCCGACACCGGGGTGTCCAACTTGCTTTGCTTACGAACCGTGAATTACAAAAAAAATGCATACACTGAGCTGCGAAGGCTCTTAATTCAATTTACTTAGAAGGATAAAAATCCTTTTTAGGAGTATAAGTAATGTCAAAGAATATTCAAGATGCGCTTGAGTTGTAACTCCTAAGGACAGAGGTGGAGGTGGAGTGGTGGTCGCGTTTCCTCTTTTTCTTAATAGAATAGGCAAACGAGCAAGCAGTTCACCGATGGTTACCGCCGCCCAACACATCTGTAATACCAGAGGAAACTTAGTGCGGATCCGCAAAATTTTACGCTATTTCTGTCTCCATATACGGAAACTCACATCACATATTTTGGTTCATGTTGGTTCTATTATTATTCTGTGAATGCTCCAGCCCACCCACTCGTATCGCCAGGAACTAGCCGCGTCGTGACTCTACCACTGTTGTCTCTTGCTGAGCTTTCAATATCTTTAAACTTAAATTATCAAAAAGCTTCGTAATCTTTAGTGCGCATCTGCAACTCCTCCGGTATCGAGGATGTTGGGTCGCGGTTAATACTATTGTATTTATCTATTCTTTTTATGCCTTAAATAAGGTTTACCAGGGCAGACTTAATGCCCAGTGGCATTCTCTATCAGTAAGGCCTGGTTCAGGGAGAGAAAATGTTGGTAGGTGTAAAATAATATAAAAAGTTACTTACTCTCAGGGGAGCTTGCGTTTGCCACCTGTTCTATAAAAAAATAAAATCTACATCCGGACAGTTTAATTGTATAAGTGTTGAGCGTATGAGCTTTACGACTAAGCATTACCTGAACAATGGGACAACGCGCTCACCATCGGCTGCCTAGGATTATAGTTATAGTTCATTAATCAAATCAATCGTTTACATAGCTGTCGAACAAATAGACCGACAATTTGAGTGCATTAGACAACAAAGGTCGCAATGATCGTCCGACAGGGGCGGCTCGCCGGTCACCGGCTCCGGGGAGTCACAGCCTCCGACGCAAATCCGACAGAGCTGTCTCCGTGATAATAACATGTGCCCTGGATTCGTATTGAGAAGCAATGTTACGGAGGTCATAAATTAATGGATATGGCATTTTTCGATATTTTTCATCTAATGTTAACATTCCGGTCAACCACTCAGACTAAGCTCAAATACTTGTGTTAAGAAACTGTTCACGATTATAGTCGAATGGCGGATACGAACCTACGAGTTTAAGTTTCGCAGACCGTTATCATTAGACTGTTGACGCTTAGTATTAATTAGAAGTGGTAACGAGCACGACGTTAACCTGTTGGTTCACGCTACCGGTAACAACCACATTGATCATCATTGAGGAATCATGCGTCATAAGCCATGAGAAGTGAGATGGAATACCTCGGCACCAGTAATACGCTTCTATCTACTTCTCTCTATCTCTATTCTACTTCTATCACTCGCCAGACAAACAAAGCTACGTTAATTGACTAATGTTCAGTGGTACTCTTTAAAAGAATGGTGGTTCCCTGCTCGTGTCAGCACATGGCGTGGAACTCGCTTAGATAATGAGTTAGCATTACTTGTATTATTATTATATTTATGTGTAACAGTTTCCACTACAAGCTCTAAGGCTCTAAGCGTGTGCTTGTCTCTTGTCGTGTCTTAGAGAGAACTGACGTGGGTTTCCTTGGGCAGCATGTATCATTTACCATTAGGATTCTCTGACGTCATCGTTTTTTGTAGAACATTTATTATGATTGTATTATAATATATTATATTATGATAATGTGAAATGTCTAGAGAGCAGACTATTGTCAGGAATAGATTCATGTACAAATATATATATATATATATATATATATATATATATGTATATATGAAAATATATATAAAGTATAATTACGCATATATATAGTTACTTTTTGATAGCCGCGGCAGGCCAGTGTGTAAGCGGTAGCTTTCTCCGGTAGTAAACCGAGTTCTATCTACTAATCACTAATACTCTAGAAAGAGATCTATGCCTAACGGTGAAATATATATACTACATATATAGCTTTATTTTTTTAAATAAATATATCATATCTATAAATTCTAAATGCACATTATACGTACATCCGTGTGCGATGCCGTGACTTGCCCTTTGCCGCCCGCCCCGTATTCTCGTATCGATCCTCAATGGACTTAATTCGATTAAGTATCGATACAATCGGACTCCACTCGGCGTCCGATCGTCCGTCGGAATCGATTCTCGTCCGTGTTAAGCTATTGTATAGCTTATGTAGGTCATTACTTATGCCACAAATGATAAAGATATTAAGAAATGGTAACTTGCGATGAATTAGTTGAAGCATAATGAAATGAATCTTTGTTGAAGTGTTTTTCCTTCATCGCACCTGATGGTATGTGATCACCACCGTCCAGGAACATTCGCAACACCAGAGTAGTCGTAGACGCGCTGCTGGCCTAGCACACAGTTTATCTCATGGTAAGTAACTTCTATATTCATGTTCGATGAGAACAGAGATAGAATGTCTCGTTAACAGCAATAAAGATTCCGCATCAAAACACCAACCAAACGAAATGGATGTGGCTCCCCGATCAAGCCGACCCATCCATGACTCAACGAGATATAAACTGGTATATGCCACGGGTAATAACTCTTCTCTCTTCTAACTTCTTAAAATCTCTGTATTCTAGAGTTTATTTTTCCGGTTGCCCTTGGGAATATTTTTTATACACTTCATGCAATTAATTAATTATAAAGAAATGTGTTGTTTGTTGAAAAAAAGTTGTTGAGTTACCACGTGGTCGCCGGTGAAGGGGAAGCCCGACGTGACGCCCGCCAACCTCAAGCGAAGCTGTGAATATATTTTCTATTATTTCTTCGAGCTGCAGGTTTCCTCGCGATGTTTTACTTATAAATAGCAAATTGGTATTAGCACTTGCGTTGTGTTCCTGCGTCGGCACGTCACAGAGTAGAAACATATTTAAACATATGTTTCGCATTTTATTTACACTGTTCTCTATTGTTTCAAAACTATTGAATATGGTTGTATTAGTAAATATAAAAATAGCTTCTATTGCAAACCGTCTACTGTCCAAAATCGCATGATTGCATAATGCTTCTGTTACTCTTGTAATCATCAAATATTAACAAAGCTGTAAAAGAATTAAATAGTCGCTAAAATAAATATAAATATTTACAACTGATAGTGTTCCGAACCGGGACAGTTCATCATCATCAAAGCAGCCCACCACTAGTCTGGACATAGATTTCCAGCAGACTTGCATCTGTCGTCAGCACATCTAGTGCGGGATCGCCCAACTCTGCGATAGCCAATAAGAGATTGCCAGTTGAGAACTTTTCTTCCCCATCGGTGGAGGTGCTAGTTACGAATGAGGTGTATTGTCAAAGTGCGACCAGGGATGCACTATAATGCTGGCGTGAAGAAGAAACGTATGGCAGAAGAACAGTCGAGCAGAAGACGAAGGTCGCCGGGAACGGGCAAGGGGCACGCCCTCATAGGATGCCAACGTCAAAACGTAACTAAAGTAGTATGGTGAGTCTGCACTCACCCAATTAGAGGTAACGAGGCATTCCATTTCAGTCCTCAGGGTTGACCGCCCGTAATGATAGTTTGTTGAGGATGTCGATGTCATGGTCGTCACTTACAGTGAGATGTGTGCTCGTTTGTCACGCCTAATTTGTGTGTATTTTTTTATTATTACATTGAGAGCACCTGATAGCAAGTGATTCCTGCGGCCCATGACATCTAAATTCATCCTTGACAAAGTATCATAATGCAGATGCGTTGTCACCCTTGAGGACTGAGATGGAATGCCTCGTCACCAGTAATATAAAGGTAAAAAAATGAAGAATGAAGAAGGAAGGAAAAAATATAAGAAGAATGTAAGTGACGTCAGTTGCGACAATACAGAGGCACTCGCTCGGCGTCCCCTTCTCTGCTCCGATGTCCTGCGTGAGCAATAAGGTCGGAGGATGCAGTGTCGGGGACACGGGACAAACACACAACACACCTAAGCCCGATAAACGAGGATTTGTGAAACTCAAATATTGTTCTTCGGCTGGGAATCAAACTCCAGACTCGATATGAAGAGATTAAAGCAGTCATTGGGTAATATGTTACCAGAGAGTAATGGTGTTTATTATTTTGATCTCAATGTTGAATCATAACAAAGGTTAATAGGGAGACGTGAGTCAGTGGCTCGGATGTCGCCTCGTCGACCCGCGGACCCACCTTCAATTGCGGCGGCGATGTTTGTGACCCGCACCTTAAGTAAGGTTAAATAATTGACGAGACGTACCAAGATATTAGTGAGGCGCCTTCATGTCGATATGTTGCGAGGAATATTGCTGAAATATAAGGTTGGCAACTTAACTCTATGCTTTTTCTTTATGAGCTGATTGAAGTTTACCGGCGCAATTGAATATCGTCCTGGGCGACTTCGCCCGTGAGATACATTGTGGTTATTGACGTGTGACATCGACTACGCTGGACATATTGTAGTGCAGTGAGCGTTGGCGCCAGCGCAGACGCACTCACTGGCCGGACCCTTGCCCGGGCCCGAGGTACGCGTGTGCGATAAGATCAGAGGAAGTGTCGAGAACGGGACATATGTGGTACGTATACCACACTCAGACACGGAAAGCAGCAATTTGTGATACGATGTTTCTGGTTTATTTAAGAATCGACTCCAGGATCCGCGACGCTGTAGCCACTCTAATCACGCGGCCGTCAAAGTAAGAAAAAGTATCTATAGATACACTGCAACTAGTTTCTGGCTCCACATCAATAGCCAGATGTGTGGAGTCATCACTTGCTCACCAGTTTATCTGAACTGTGTGCTCGTTGGTCTCACTAATATCTGCGGAAAAAATCATAATTATAGTTTATTTTTATTAAATAATCTTAATCTTATTGACTATCGGCCTTCAATTAGCTTATACAGCTCTAATGTTTACTTCAACACCATAACTTCTTACGTCGTTTATTTGTTGCAATTTAAATTTCCTCAACATCCTAATGGTATAGGGTACGGTCTGCGAAACTTAAGGTCGTAGATTCGAATCCGCCATTAGACTGAACCGTCTCACACACAAGCATTAGCTTAGTCAGACGGAACGTTAGTACGGGTAATGCACAAGTATTCTTTTAGATAAATATACGTGTGAGTAAACATGTCGACACATCGATATATTAGGGAGGCGCGTGTGCTGCTAATTGAATTACAAGTGTCCGGGTCGTGCGTGGGCCGGTGTCCCGGCTCGGTGGCCGCTACCACGGGTTCGAATCCGTCTCGAATTATTTCCATAAATGATATGTACCGCGGCATTCGAGAATTTAATAAAAAATGTAATAATTATGTTACCATCCAGGCTGTATTATCTACCATTTTAGTATTTTTTTTATATATTTATATATATATATATGTACTCATATAATTGTATGAGAATGTTTAATTCGATTTTATGTTTGTCTTGTTGTGTTTTGATTTGTATATATATATGCTGTTTGTGTACTTATATATAAATAAACATATGTCATGAATATTTCACCATCAGGCGATCTCATTTGTCGAAAAAAATATAGATGCTGTCGAGGGTGGAGTGAGTAGCCGTGGTAGAGGTGATCCTGTTGTCTCAGTTAGATCATTGTTTCACAAACGGAGACGGCGCCGCCCATAACACCAGACCTCGCTAATTCTCCTGAGGAAGTACCAATTAAGGATGTCTTCGTTCTGTGACTTTTATGCCCCACTAAATGATGACACGTTGACGGTTTTCGGTTAATGACAATAATACATACACAACAGTGGTGGAGCGACGCTGCAGCTTGTTACTAGCTGTAGCGTGAATGGGTCCGGTGGACCGGGCAGGGGTCCTGATAGAACATCAAAGTAAAATAGATTTTACTTTGATGTTCTATCAGGTAAGGTTTTTATTAAAATAGAATTTAGGTGGCCGGAGAAGCTTGGCCGTGGTGGATCGTGTTAGTCCCCAAAGGTTCCTTGTCAAGTGCGGCCTCGATTGTGCCGCGAGTCTAGGGAATACCTTGCCATCAGGCCGACTGTGCTCTTTTGTCACATTCAATAGAATAAAAATATACTTAAAATAATTCCTTAATGTATAATGGAGAAGGCAAAGTCCACTGTCCATACAAAGATTGTCTAAGGATCAACAGGCATCAAATACTGATTTGCGGGTTCTACTTATTACCAATACATCTTTGAAAGTGGATTGAAACAACGAACACATCAAAGAATTTAGGAATTAACAAAAATATGTTCTATTTCATTTTTTCAAAGTTATTTTTTTAAAATAATATCGAACAATAGTTAATTCAGTTTTTAAGTATTTTTTTTTATTATAGTGTTTCATTATCTAATTTTAACTAATTTATAATGTCGGTATGTAGTTAGATGGTGGTATAGTCGGTAACACAATAGTTTTGGACATGTTGTGTAAGCCTAAGACGAAAGGTTACATTATTGTCCAGCCAATTGATTATGACCCATGCTTTATATGGGACTAGATGTAATAGGCATATCCCTGCTACATCAAGCTGTAGCACCGAATCGAAGAAGCAGCACTCACTACACAACTCACAGTGACAAGTGGTATGTCTTAAGTAAAATACGTCATTTACAAAATGGAGGCATCATCGATATCGTAGAACACGGCGTATTCAATGAAACTCCATTTAATTTTTGAAACAAAAATGTGTTGTTTCCGTGAAATTCTAGTTCTTGTATTAAATGGATAATAAATTAAGCTAAGAATTATGATATACTTATATCACATGTCTGCTAATTCCAAGGCGAATTTGGACCATCTCCTTTATTGAGTTTATCCGCATACTTATATAGGCTACTGTTCAAACCACGTCTGCAGGACAGGATGGTGAAGAACTATTGCTGGACTCGTTGAATGCGATGACGACGGCTGGGTGGGAAGGTGATCAAGAGACAGGGTTCCATTCAGAAATACGCACTGGAAAATAAATCCGAACCGATATGATTCCTTACACGAAACACAGCAGCGTCATGCTGGAATTCCATGGGGGTGTGTTTCGGTGGGCCGGCAGTTCATGCCGCACCGGACAACTACCAGAAGCTTGCCTTTACAACTGTTAAGACTCAATATATTCGTCGTTCATTAGTTAGGACATCATAATCCAGATGCCCTGCAGACCCTGAAACCTAGATGGAATATTTCTCCATGATTAATAACGTCTCCATTTTCTTTCTCTTACCATTCGAAACACAAGCGTGTTGAGTTCTCGCAGTCGTTTCGTCGAAGCCACTAACATCCGGTGTCTTCACCAGATGACATTAACTGCGTAGTGCCGTATAGAATCACAGACGTGTTCCCTTTCCCTAGCTCCATGTACGTGCAGGAAGATCTGAGACAGATTGACATTCTTAGAGAAGCAACACAGCCTTCGACCTCTGACTAGGTCATGCAGCTGTTAATATTCTGTCAATATGCTCATTATAAGATCTGATACCACGAGATACGTCCCCAGGGTCTTGGCCTGGCGCAACGGAGCACTCAAATGTGTATATTAACATAATTCCAACTATGTTTTGGCGGCTGATTGACTTCCTATCGCCGACCACTTCATTAGGCAGATACATTGTTTTACATATATGTATATTTTAATGAACTTGAAAACAACAACAGTCTAAACGTATAAATCCCACTGCTGGGCGTGGGAAGAGGGTGTTAGAGTAATCTATCACACGGCTTATATGTTTCTAAAATTTTTTCTTTTAATAAATTTCTTAGATCCCAGTTTTTTTCCATCACCGCAGCATTAACAAAGTTCCATTCTGCCGACAGTGGGGGTCGAATAACTTTACAATAAGATTTTTATTTTTGTTTCATTGTATTATGAAAAATAATATTTTTGATTAGTTTAATATGAACATAGTAAGATGTAAGGTAACACTTAATAGATAAATCTTAAATCGTACAAAATATAAACTTAAAATGCACACCACTCATACAAAACATATAATAATTCTAGCAATCACATAGTACATACCTGTAGACATATAAACACAAGAGATGTTTTTCTCTTCAGATTAGAATCATCAAGGACATAATCTAGATCTAGATAAACAGTATCCTAAATACTTGTATTTGTTGATAGTTATTGTTTAAAAACTTGAACCTGGCGTACACTTAAAGCGTTATTATTTAAAAAAAAATGTCGATAAGATTTCGTTGAATCAACGTGATTTAAAATGCTTTTCTTACCTAATAAATATTAATAAAAACGATCTCTTTTACATATACTCGATTAAGTTACAACTTAAAGTGACATTAAGTGAAGAAGACTAGAATTGTAAAGCTAAGTAATGTTCTTTAAATGACTCGATTAATTTAATCACTGATAAATGTTAAGATCGGGAATCGATTTTATGTTAAAATTGATATGAATAGTAATGCTTCATTTCGTCAGACCGTAAGTATGAGGTAGATGGGTCGGCGCTTCGGGCGTCGAGTCCGAGGTCGTGGAGCTCCCTAATTAAAAAAAAATAATTACGCATTCACAAGAAACTTCTAAAATGTTTACCGTGTAACGTATCGTTCGAATGTTAAGTGGCTAGGCATAAATTTGAAGAATATAACAACTTGTTTGCTGCCGAGGGTCGGGACGTAACGGCCCGCTCGTGGGCTCCCCGCGGTCTGCGGCGACTGCTCCCGACACCCATCACCAACTTACACATGCCTACCATATTAACATAATCACCTTTATTCTGACCGTACCTCTATAATGCAACAAGAGCTGCAAATATAAATTTGTTTCATTACAGTCTCGTCGGCATTATACATATTTATTATCCGCCTATATTTTTAATTTTAATCTCTATCTTTATACAAATAAAATACACAGATAATTTTTTGAACCGTAAACGTATATTTGTCAACGACGCAACTGCATACGTCTTCACGGAAAATTGTAAATGCGTGAATTAAATCAAAGCGACTTTTTAAAATGGATTTATACATCGACGGTTTATCTCGGGAATATTGAAGGAGCCAAGTAAAGTAGCATTTGGTTAAATAGTTTTTAATTAAGTTGAAATATTGCGTTGTTAAGATATAGCGTGCGTGTGTCTTATGATGACTGGAGCTTTAAATTTGAATGAATTGTCCGTTAGAGGGGTGACGCGAGCGGGTGCGAGGCAACGGCACACTAAGTATTACTTTTTTTTGTTATTTAAAGGAATGCTATAAATGCAGGACTATTACTGTTACTGACATTCCGGTTGAACACTCCAACTGAGCTGAAAATTGATGAGCTAGGTCGATCACGACAGTCTAATGGTGGATTCGAACCTACGACCTTAAGTTTCGCAGACCGAAATTCGGTGAAATCGTATATAAAAAACGATTTTGTTATTATGTTATTTCTAATACAAGATTTTATCTTTTCTTATATTTGTCTTGATGTTTTAAACAATTAAAAGGGTTATATTGTGTGTAAACTTCAAAGCAGCGCCAACGGGTTCCAAAGCATAATACACTTAATCCGATACAAACTGCAGACCGAGCCGAGGCTTGGCCATTTCGGACACCCTAGGATCAGTTGCTTTCGCACGCAGTGTGATAGTCTAAGCCGAGGCTTTCGCAACCCGTGTGCAGGTTACCCATAAAAGGTTGCAGCTTAGAGTCTTAAGCACTATACAGTGGGCTACGCTCAGTGTTTCTCTGCCAGATAGAATACGCAACGACATAGCTCAAAACATTAGCAAGCGGAAGTGACAACGGACTCATATATATGATATCATTGACTTGTACGTCGTAGAACTCATAATCACTGAGGAAGGTAGATTCTTGAAAGGAAACCTCGGACTGGCACCCAGCCACGAGACGGAGCGACGACCTATGCCAGATTGCTGGAAGCTGGATGAAAGTCGCTCAAGACCTTGCTTTATGGCTGTATATGGGGCAGGCCTATGTTCAGCCGCGGGCTATGGACTATGGTGGTGATGACGTGGTCGGCCACCCTCGCGCCGGGTGAAGGCTTGGCTTCGGGTTAGTATAAGCCATCGGCCCTAAAAAAATGTCTTACGCAATAATTCTCGTGGTTAATCAGTAAGCGGGATAATAAATGTGATTGATAACGGAGAGATAAGATATATAACTCGGTGCAAATCACAATAATACTATGTTTTTACATAATATTTAGCGAGTCTTGATAAGCGACGGGAGTAACTTTCAAAGGGATTACGTCATTAGATAAAAAGATGAATCATCATGACATCTTTTCAAATATTTGATGTTGCTAAACATCTATCGACGGAGGTCATCATGTACCACCAGTTGAGGTACATATTTGTTTGTTTGTATGTTTGCCACTAAATCTATTAAAAAGAAAACGTTTCATCCTGCATCGCCGTGAATCTCCTAACTAGCCATAATAGTCGGGTTATAAACTTGGATTGACCCTTAAGCATCCTTAAACTTCTCAGCAGTCTAGTCCATCCTCCAAGAACTTGGTGACAGTTCACCTGAAGGCAAGTGATCCTGTAGCCCATGACACCTTCATTCATCCTCGATAACGAATTACAATTCAGATGCGTTGACACCCTGAGGACTGAGTTGGGGTATCTCGTTACCTGTAATTGGGTCTCGTTATGAATCAGCAGTGACATGCTGCTATTACAGGGAGGCGACGTGGCTCTAACATTGTCATATCGTGTGCTGGTAGAGTCGATGGCGGTCAGCTTTACGTCGCTCTGTGTACACTAGGTTACTCTTGGCCTGCATCAGGGTTGAACAGATGGGTTTTCTTACGCCGCCCTTGAATTGTTACTACTCGATGTAAGAGCCGTTTAAGCTCAGTGTGTAAGCGCTCGGTTGTACCTCACGGTACGCGAGCAAGGGCAGTTCGATCCCCGGTGCCGACACCAATGAATATTGTTCATTAAAATTTTAAGTGCTGACTTACCACTTGCGCGATGGTGAAGGAACACATCATGAGGAAATCTATATAAGATTTTAAAAAATAATATTTCGAAGATGCATTCTGCAATGAATCCGCTCGTCACTCTGGAGAGGACGTCTGTGTCCAACAGTGGTATTTATATATTACTTCGCTTTTATAATAATATAAATTATTAATGTTTGTTATACACGAGAATGTATTCCGTGCAATTTGCAGGGTTCTAGCCTTTCGCGAGTTCTTAGCGAAATAATTTTATTCATAGAAGTGTCCGGCCGTCGTGTGCCGACCCTCGGGACGTAATTCTCTGTCAGTGGCAGCGAAAGGTGGTTAGCTTGCTTTCAGGAAATTGAGTAAGATAGTTGGTTAGTGCGAAATTGATCATATATATTATTGAACATTTGATCGTGTTTACTCAACTCAACATTTATTCGTTTTCTTCAATTCTTATTGCTCTTCCAATGTAAATATTATAAAAAAAGAAGAAAAAAGAATAGATTTTTCTTCTATAGACGGTCCAGTTTATTTTAAATAAGACAATGACGTAAGATATATACACAGTTATATATGTTAAACGTATAAAACACGGTTTTGTTTATGCCGATGTTTGCCTCTCTAAATATAATAAAAAAAAGACAATCAATCACAATCTATAAGTAAATATATAAGGTTTGTGTAGTGAAGGCTACGGTCAAATAATCAACTATGTATGGGAACTTGTGATTTATCACTTTATTGTGTTTTTTTTAACAGGTGAGACAACGGCGCCCATTTAAAAAAGTGATGGCACCGCTTTAAGCGATCCACATTTTATTAAATGAGAAATAAAAGATAAAACTAACGATAAAAGGAAAAGATGTTCGAATTCAATTTAAATATATTAATACGTCTACGTCACGTTTAATTGGTATGTAAAGAGTTGAGTGTACCACGGTGTTTATATCTCTTTAGTGATAAGGGAGAATCCACAGCGCACGATCGCAGTCAATCTCTAGCCATACCCACATATCTATCGCGACCCGCTTCACCTCGTCCATCTGGGAACAGTCTGTTTCCTTACATATAACAGTTTCCGTGAAACTTGTTTCGATGATATGCTTTACGAGTTTAGTTCTTCTACCTTTCACATAAGATAGCGCTATTTTGGCTTTATGGTTTCGTAGTGATATGATCGAGTAAGGTAGGTGTTACTATATCGGACACGTGACGGTCGCATTCAAGTTAGGACGGCAACACTGACGTACGTCAAATCGTGAATCTTTTAATGGGAGTTTTTCCTTAAAGATATATTGATCGCATCTACCATGATGTCCTAGTGGATTTGTACCACGGTGATGTTGTCTTATTACATGATATCAAGTGCACAACACATATTATAGTGCCGTAAAGATTTGCGCAAGCGCAGTGCACTGGTCGCCACCTGCCGTAGTCGGAGTGAAGCTCAGTGCAGTGATAGATTCCAGACCCGAAAACCAACAAATAGTGATGCACAAATATTGTTTGGCTGAGAATCGCACCCAGGACTCACGGTGCTGCAACCAGTTGCTCAACAAAGAGTCAAGAACGCATATGCATTGTCGAGTGACCCCTGAAACACAGTAGCATAACACTACTGTGTTTCGTATGGTAAGTGTTAACTATGTTATCGCTTCTAACCTCTAATCTTCTAATCTTGATAATTTTATATTGAACGTATTAATAAAACATTTAACTTAACATTTTCCATGTGTCACTACTCTATAGAAGTGACGTAGAAGTGCCTCCCGATCATATTTAATCAAAAGTACAAAGTTCCCAAATCGGTTATACACAAACAGGTTCGCCGTTTAAAGCAAAGAAGCCGGTGGTTAGAGCCACTGAATAATTGAAGACGGTCAGAGCGCCGTGGGAGTGACCACCTGACGGCAGCAATTTCACCTTCCCCGACTTAAATGGCCATTTAACTGGCAATATTTATAAGCAACGGAAGCGGCCGCGTAAGGGAACTAAACAAGCTGACTTCCGAGTTAATACCTACATATGTACACCGCGCTTATGACTGCAACCCGTTTCAACACACGCACTAATTTAATGTTTATATTTTACCGACTTTTAGATTTTACGATCATTTAGAGTTAAAAAAAAAGATAAACTCTATACACTCTGAAGAGTATGATGCATAGATTTTACATTGGTAGTGTCACACTGCTGTTTCCAGCTGTAAAATGGATGGGTCGGCTCGATCGGAGAAATACCACGGCCTTCGCAGAATGCCAGCGTAACGTTGCTGTGATTCGTATGATGAGAGTAGGGATCCGAAGACCCTTTTTAATGACAGGGCATTTCATCTTAACCCTCAAGGGTGACAACGCATCTGCATTGTGATTCCTTATCGAGGATCAATCAGGTGAACTTTGTACTCATTTGTAACCTTCAATACAATAAAAAAATGCAGATCAAGGTCTGCTAGTCCGTTTTCGTTCTCGTCGACATATCATTAATTAGGACCGGAAGCTACTAGACGACTGCGTGGACTATATTACAGTGCATCATGTTAGTGTCTGTGTAAACACGGAGCCACTGACACACACACCAATTCTCACTTGTCTAATAAAAATTGGAATAAGACAACTTGTTACGTTAACAACAGGATATAAATGTTTATTCAACCAATAATTTGTAAATTGCATAAATATAAGTTTGAAGTCTAGTTCCAATCTACGACCCTGAAACAAAAACCAGATGAAACATCTCCACAAAACACGATTGCCTTAAAAAGTAAATATTAAGTCAAATTTCTTTAGTCGGAAGAATTACACCGCAGTTATAAACTAGCTGTATCACGCTTTCCGGCGTATGTGTTCTATGGTGAAAAACGGAGACCTTGAAACTGTTGATGAGGCCTCTGCCTTATTACAGGTGAACTGTGCTTGTTTGTCACCCTCAAACGTAAAAAAAGTATTACAATGCAGTTTTCTTTGCCGTGTCCCACATTACACACGGCATATTCACATCACACTTCTTCAATGCGGATATAATTATAGAACGCACAAGGCGTGATCCACGTGTCCGTCAGCTTTTCTTATAATATTATTGGTGACAAACCAGCACACAGTTCACCTGAGGGTAAGAGATGACTGCGGCCCATGACACCATCATCGTCATCCATTCTCAACCAAGATTCAAGATGCACATGCCTTTACCCCTGAGGACTCATGGAACGTCTCGTAACCTGTTATTGAGTCACCGGATCCCAACACTTACCAAATGCAACGCAGCAGCCTTTTGATGGCGTTTAACGTTGGCATACTGTGAGGGTGTGCTCCAACCCTGGTGGAACCGATTCATGAATGCATATCATGTTGAAATGGTTCTTCCAATACATTTTATTTAATAATCACAGTAGTTTGATAGTTGTAGACAAACTATGTTAACCGACCTAGCTCAAGAGTTGCGCAACCTGTACTGGCAACATCTGGCCATATAGCTCGGAGAACTGATAAACGACGGAAGAAATGCTCTAGAGCGGCAACTTCTGACCGATATTTATAGTGTAAGATGACCCCCACTAGTTGGAGCGACGTCATGTTTACAGGATATACATGGCTGTGACGATGACGATGACCATGAAGATGAAAATGCATCGGAATAGATTATTTTAAAATAATGCCAGCAGTGCTATAGTTACTTACATTCTGGTAAACCTCTGCAATGAAGCTTAAATTCTTGTACTAGGGGACGACAATAGTCTAATGGCTGAGCCGAACCTACGACCTTAAGTTTCTTATAATTTTCTAAATTTAATCTAATTCTTTCTTATGTAATGTAATGTTTTCCCACAGCGAGCTTATGATGTTTTTTCAAGACAATCTTCGAGTCCCACTTACGTGTTTAATAGGGCGCTAGATGTCCCGAGGGTAAATTTAATATTATAATCTCAAAATTCTTCCCAGTCGTGCTTGAGGTCCGGTGGATACACTCACGAGTGTTTCACAGGGTTGCCATATGTAATCTAACGGAATGAGAGCATTATTAAAAATAATTCGTTCACGCCACTTATCTAAAAAGAAGTTAAGTAATAACTGTGATCATTTAACGGACTCTTGAGTTTACATTAATACTATATAGCAAGAAAAGAGAAGTGATGATAATAAAACTTAAGTACTAAGTACTATGTCAAGAAGTTTCAGTTTAAATATTTTATTACAGATGTACGCAGCAACGGAGCGCGACAACGTATTCAAGTTTGCGGGAAGTCGATGGATGCAGATGACTTAGGATCGTGGAGGCCGTGGTGGCCTCAGCAGTGGACTATTGGACGGTGATGCTGGTGGCCACACTGTAATTATGGTAATTACGATGAAAATGTTTTCGATGAGATGATTGACACGAAATACTCATCACTCATCCATGAATACATATGACAGTGGTGGAGCTACACTGCAGTTTGGTTTCTAGCTGCAGAATGAATGGGTCAGCTCGACCTGGGTAGGACTACGCCCTCACAGAATACCAGCGTAAAATAGCAGCATAATGCTGCTGAATTTCGTCTGGTGAGTGTAGGGGTCCGGACACCATAAGGGTAACATCGCACCTGCATTATAGTTCCTTGTCAAGGATGAATATTGATGTCGTGGGCGGCAGGAGCCACTTATCATCAGATGGAATGTGAGATCGTTTGTTATTCTCAATTTAATAATAATATCTATATCTAATTTAATAAATATATCTTGTGCAACCGACATAAAGTCACGTGAGAAGCATGGAGCGCCCAAAAACTTACACGTACTGCCGAAAAATAATAAATCATACAATTTCGTCTTACTCATTTTTCAATTCTCTTCTCCCCAGACACAACAGACACAATTCTGAAGTCCACTCGTACGAAGAGATGCTAGTTACGATATAAATAAAAATCTAAAACATTTCAAATGTCGCGGACACGTTTTATTTTTCAATATAATTGGATAGAATCTTCTATCGCTGGGCCCGTTGGGCCCCACGGTTGTTATACCAAAAATTTATTGTTACTGTTCTCTTCGCATCAAAAACAAGCCATTCAAAATAGCGAAACGCGACACCGTCCGATATTTTGTAAGCCCGGTAGCAAACAGATAAACATCTACAAACATATTATTTTTCACTCAACTAAACTCGCTGGCTGTTCAACTATCACGTTACTTGAACAAGTAACTGGTACGAGATAAACGCATATATTGTTTGATTTGTTTGTAAAAGGTTTTTTAAGAAAGGTTGATGTAATATATTCAAAATGACGATTGTGTTATTAATATATTATGTCTACCTAAAGGTCTATGCTGGTTTAGCGGTATTAAAATAAATTTACAGTGTCAAAGCCATACTGTAGATTTTTTTCTAACGGAAGCTTGAATTAGTCGACTCAATCAGAAGGACCAACCCTTAAAAAGAGCAAAAGAATACCTACATAAGATAGCAGCATAACGCTGCTGTATCTCGTCTAGTGAGTGGAGGAAGCCGGAGACCATTATTACTGGTGAGGAGGCACTCCATCTCAGTCCTCAAGATAGAGGGTGAATGTGGGTCGTGGTCGTGGGCTGCAGGACGTGTTTGTAAGACACCACTGGGGCCACGACATCATCTACTGTTAACAAAGATTCAAGATGCACACGCGTTGCACCCATGGGGGCTTAGGTGGAAGTCCTGGTCACCTGTGATCGTGTCCGCGGATCCCGGCACTTGCTTCAATTTCACTTTGATATTCTGACAATGCGTAATCCGTAGAATACTAAACCATTTTATCGACAGTAACATATTAATCATCTATATGTATTTTTATTTGAAATATTTTTCTCATAACACTCGAGTGACAAAATTGATGGCCAGGTCAGGTCGGGTACCGTCGGCGTTAGTCAGGTCTCTTGGCTGAAACATAAGCCATGACCAAATTTGGTGCAAAGATATAAACAGAAAAGATATGTGGGTTCGGTCCAATTTTATTTACTACAATTTGTTTAAATTTCTTTATTTTGAAACGGCAATAGCCTTAGCTTTAGGGTACGGCTTGCACAGGATAGCGTACGCATCCGCCTTGCGACTATTGCGTATATCCAAGTTTGTGAAACTGCATAGGATCATATTTATGGCGTGAGTTCACTACAACTCTCACTGGATCACACTTACTTGCGTTACCATCCTGGAGGATTATGTCAGAGGACATAACCGTCAGCACTGATTACCGAGGATATTACTGATGGTGTTGATAACTCCATTAATAGTTTTATTTATTATTCTATTTTAATTTGACATATAGATAAATATAAACTGTAAATCTAAATGTAAATAAAAAATCTACAAATCTATTGAGAAACGACGCACAAACACCACAACACATTTACCGTGAACAAAGCGGATTTGAACCGGACATAACCGCAGCCAGGAAGGACTGCAACGCGTCATCCGAGAAGGCAAGTCTATGAAAAAAATAAATATGTCATTATTTCCCAAGCGCTCTATAGGATTGCCTATTATTTGGTCACCCTACATAGATACAATCTGTAATGGCGCGAAATTCGATAGGTTTATTATAACGATATTTGCTATTTTTCTTCATTCAGCCTTTGTTGGCGCAAACAGGAGATGTTGGCGATAAGCCAGGCCCTTTGTGCCGCTCCTAATGTGCCACTAAGTATTATATTTCTGGGCACAAAGGTGGTTTGTTTGCGATTGGCGCGATAGCCGTGTAACTGACGGTTTTCTTGATTGCATCAAAGTTTCCGTGGACTTATGTGTTTGTGTTCCTTTGCATCTATTTGAATTATATTCTACATTCGAGAAAAAATGTGAGAGGACACTGATTCCTGAGACGCAGGTTCTATTCTTAGTTCAGGAGTCAGAGACTTAATGCATTTGTTATACTCGTATGATAATCAATAAATAAATTATTTTCGAGTCTCATCGTACATTGACGTGTCATTTATTAACTTAAATTTCTTAAGGTGTTTATATGATTTACTTGTATTTTCCAATCCATAATAGAAACATTTAATTTTCTTGTATTCCATTTCACCATAACCGAGTAAACCGAGCTCGGACCCGGTGTCCTATGAAATTGTTAATTGCAAGTTTAAGTTAAGATTTAACACGTGTCCGGCGGTGGAGGAAAACATCCTGAGGAAACCAGCATGTCTAAGAAATAAATAGAAAAAAAGAAATATTTCGAAGATGTGTGAAGCCCGCCAATGCGGCAGTAGAGCTGCGTGCTCGAATATGCTCCAACACCCTCTGCAGGGGAGGCGTATACCCATCATTGGGTTGTATATAGGTTGTTACATTACTTTTACTTTAATATTTTGACGTATTTAAATAATGTTATGTGATATATTAGCATATAGGTCACTCGATGGTAAGTGATCACTCATAAACATCTACATCCATCCTCAAGAAAGTCTCAAAATGCGAATATGTTGTCACCCTGAGGATTGGGATATGGTAACGCCTCACTACCAGTTGTTTTGTCAGATTTATAATTTTTGTTTTTAACATCACCATTTACAATTAACTCTATTTCTATATAATTTTTGAGCAGGAATTGCGGTCGACTTTATTGGTAATATTATTAAGGTAGATATTATTGATCCAAATACTTTTTGGTTTCAGAGTTTTTAGTAAACTTTTTTACGTTACAAAACATGGACCTCCATCCGATCCTCTTCACTATGAACTGATAAACCAACAATTACACAATGTGTCTTTTAGTATTTAATATTTTTGTAAGTATTAGATAATTGTGAAACGGACATCGTTTCGCACGGGTGGCCAGTGTTCTGAGGAGCTGTTCGGGTTAATTCCAGCCGCTGATTCTAAACATCGCACATCACGACAGAATTCAAATTTTTCATCCTCACCGTCTGGGTGGTCGGCAAGCCACTACTGCGCGCTGTAAGTGAAATTTTCTGCGACGCACTATCTGCGGAATCAGCTATCGCCAGCGGTATTTCCGAACCGATTTTCTACCCTACACTTATGTTAAAGGCCGGCAGCGCGTCCGCGACTTCTATGTTGTTGAGCATGTTCCATGGGCGGCGGAGCTTACCATCAGGTGAACTGCTTGCTCGTTTGTCACCTATTGCATGAAAAAAAAAAAGTTATGACGCCACTGTATATGTCCAAGATTGACGGTGACATATGACTAAAATAGATATAGTCAAGACATAAAATGATATAAAGGTCCGAGTCCGAATTAAAAATTATGTCGTTTAAGACAGACAAGTGACACAGCTAAAATTGGAGTGATTTATTTCAAAATAAAAGTAGTTATCTAGCAACATTACGACAATCAAGCAAGCGGGCGGCGGCCCGTGCGACAGCTGGCCGTGTCGGCCGCGCACCGATGCCTCTATTATCGTATCTGATTTAAAAAAAATAGTGCCAGCGTTTTGACACTTGACCCATAGTAACCATAATCGCGGGTATTCTGAAAGTTTACAAGTGGTCATACAATATATATTATTATAAATGCATTTATTTTAATTATTTAAAGTGATTAAAATAATACTATATTCTTGAGGTTTACATAAAGTTATAGGAAGGAAAATCTTCACAATTTATATTTAATAATAAATAATAGATGAAAGACAATTCAAGTACGGAATATTGGAACATAAAGTTTTATGTAATACTGATGATTTATCATAATTTGTATGTATTTTTGCTGCTTCATTGCCTTTGATTTGTCCGTAGTCATAACTTACACTAAATACGTTTTCTACATCCGAAACATAGTATGAGCGACTGTATCCGGTGTAGAAACAGTTCTCGACGGCAAGATTTCGAGTCTGGACCAAACTTTCAGCCACCGACAATTAATATATTAATATTCATTTATCGTGTAGAATGTAGGTATCAAGATATATGTAATATAAAATTCAACAACATTTAGTCCCAAATTCATATCACAATCCATGGAACCCCTACACCGACCTCCTACTGCCACAGCGGTGTACAGCAAAGCGTTTCACGTTTGACCGCAAAGAAACATACAAACATGCAAACACACTATTCCCATTACAAACACACTCGTATTACCGTACTTCAAGGACCATTTCGGCTTGCACGTCACCTCCATCAGGAGTTCCGTATAATTTTGACAGTTGACGCGCAGCTACTGCCAGACAACGCCAAGCTGCCAATCACACTGGCTGGAGGCTGCGGCCTGTAACTTGATATGCTGACGCACATGTAACGGCTCTTCCAAATATCCTAGTTCCTTTTGATATGTGCTCGCAGTTATTTCTACCAAAGACGTTATTAATACACCTACTTATATTAAATAAAACTAATTTTACGGACTCTAGCTCTAATATTTTGGCTTATGAGTCTCGATGGGGAAGAAAGGATCTCCAGTGGCAACCTCGTCTTGGCCATCACAGCGTATCAAGACCCCCCATTAGATGCAGTGACGTCATATTCAAGTCTGCGGGAAGTGAATGCAGGTGGCCCAGGGTCATACTCTATGGCAGTCTGTGGAGGAGGCCTACATTCAGCCGTGGACTAGTGATGAGCTGAAACGATGATGATGTTTCCAACGTATCGTATCCACGTATTTTAAAAATTAATTCTTGGTCCGGAAAAGGAAACACAGTGTCTTAAAGTCATGCATTTGTATGTCCAGTTTTGAATTTAATTTTACTAATCACAGAAACCCAAACCATTGTCCCAGCCATCTTTTTAGTATTGAATGTAAGATGTTTTTAGATTAATTAGCCTTAAGTTGTAATCTTGGTTTATAGATCATCTAGCAGCATCCGGGACCAAATTACAGGTAACAGGCCAAACGACGCTTCCTATCCCAGTTCTCAACGGTGACAAGTCATGGAGATCCTGAATTGAGGATAAATACAGGTGCCATCAGCCATCAGGTAAACTGTGCTCGTTTACCTCACCAAATATTAGGGGGAAAAAAATAAAAACCATAAGAAAAATTAAAGAAAACAACCCTACGCACGTGGAAAGCCCCATGATGGCGTGGTCGGACCGCTCCTCGCGCCTGTAATTAGCCCATGAATATTTGATGCATCCTGCCACACGGAACTCGCGTTACATATGATACCATAATATTTCCCCACACACGTCTCCCACGATGCGATGCACACACGTCTCCGGCAATCTTTGCATTTAAATTAAATTTCATAGATATGCGACTCTTGGCTCGATCATACCTCTTGGCCGTGCAAACACAGGTTTCTCAAACGTACAGAAATGAGCCTCACTTGAAAAATATCTGCATAAAATAGAAACTTAGAGATACCGCGTTCCGTCTGGTGAGTGAGAGAAATCTTATTATAATATCTCATCTCAATATATTACCTCCTCTTACCGCTGGCGACGGGACATTCCATCTTGGCCCTCTAGGGTGACAACGCATTTACGTTATAATTCCTAATGTGTCAATAGCCCTAGTTGTGAAACTTAAGGTGATAGGTTCGAGTGGTTAACCGGAATTTTAGTAATGTTACTAGCGAATGTTATATTTGTTTTTTAAATAAATCCATAAACAATGCATCTACATATTTAGCTTATTGCCAACACCTTCCCGGCGAGGACGGACCTTGGCTCTCACACGCCTGGCCGGTATACATCTGATTTTCGCCAACAATTTGGTTTATTTGGTGAATTTTGAAGGATGTCTTCAATAAAGTTTGTAATGTAAAAGCAATTATTACAACACGATATTTTTATTATAACTAAGAGAGACCCATTTCTCTGTCTGGTTGGTCAATAACATTTAGTTGATTACAAAAGTTTTTGTGTCATAATAGAACACAACTTCGACGTCCGAGGTGTGCGGTAAAGATATCGAATATAAAATTACTTAAAACTTTCTTTTTATCTATGTATTACAGTCAAACTCGAGTCGTAAGGCATTCGCACAATGGGCGTTCCGACCGCGGCGTGCCGACCGCTCCTCGAGCTAAATATTACCGTGTAAAGATCGTGATGGAGGCGGTCCTTCAACCGCCAGCATAGTAATTAAGTTGCTGCCGTTACGTGGCGACGATAATAAGCGGTTGCTTGTATCACTACTCGTGTACCTTTAAATATGTACGAGTTTTGTGTCAACGCACCGTCATTCGAAACATCGCTTCGAGCTGTTAAATTATTTCTGGGTATATGTAAAAAAAAATACCGTAAAGTACAACGCACACTAGGTGCACAATACAAATAATTAATATAAATATATTTTTTAAATTTTATAATATTAAAAGAGAGTAACGAGTACGGTTGGAATGCCCCCCTCCCCCCCTTGTTGTTGAAGCTAGAAAATAACTACAGTAGTATTTAAATGGTGTGCGACGGTGGGAGACTCTTTCCCTACTCAGCGGGCCCCCCGCTCGCGAGTCTAATTAGATAAAACTGTAGAGTTCTCTGGACCAACAGCATTACACATAAACAAAAAAAGGGAGACTGTTAAAAAGACGTTAAAAGTTTTTATTTCTATTGATAATAATCGATTTCTAATCGACTATGATGTCGACTTCGACCACGGCTATATCTTCTGGTTATTAACAAATGAAATCATCTGCGCAGTGTATATTATAGTGCCGTTGACGTAGAACTGTGTCTGTACTATATTAAAAAAGCTTACTATTATACTTTTATAATTTAATAGACAATACGCGAGGCAAAATGGAGGAAATTACCCACAATTACATATGGCCGCTACCAGGCGTGCATAAATGATGAGGATAATGAAGTGAACCGAGCGACCACAACATTAAAACATTTCTTTTTCCTTTTGATCGGTGGTCAGCGTGCGGCGGGGGCGGGCGGCACCAGCTGGACATGTTCACGCGGCTCCTGATCGCCAGTTATTTTCCTAAAAGTGAATACTACTATTTGTTCCATATACATCGAACTCCACCTCGTCTGATGTTCGTAAGGAACCGCATGTCTTATTACTGGCGACAAGTGACAACACAGCGACATTATGATCTGAGCTGCAATCATCTCTTACCAACTGGTGAACGGGTGTTTCCTCAACTAACTAACTAAATATTACAAAAGAATACAAGTTTCATCATGTGAGTGAAGACCAAGTAATTAACACTAGTTGGAGTAAGCTTCATATGGACAATGGATGACAGCGTTCTTGCATTCTTTACACACTCGGTACAGTAGCATGAACAATTTCAGAATCAATTAATTTCTCTTATTTCTTCGCTAGGCAACGGTAACTAAGTTCTAGTGACGCTGAGGAAATTTCACAAAGATTTTTCAAACCATGTTTGAGAAGTTTGGCTTGCTTCCCATACCTGCCGTGTAAGGCGACTAAATAGGGATTACGAGTTCGTGAGTGATCCGGGTGGGGGCTCTGATCGAATAGCGAATTCGAGGAGAATGGCAACACGGATCGGTTCCTGGAAGCAGCGCATGCCTCCCCGGTAACCAGTGCGTTCCGAAGAGATGCCGGTGAACTGACGGTGGCCATCTAGGGGGTTTTAGTGGGTAAAAATCCCACGTAACCCTGTCTTCACCCAAGGCCTACCATGCCTGGCATCATTTGGAAGATTTCCCCCTCGACAACGAAGTGAAAAAATAAAAGGTCATTCTGAGCGTATTTGCGTCATGTCAGAACTCCCCATATCCCATCGCCTCATTGATGTTATTTTAGCGTCCGAAGCTCTTTCCAAATGATAGTTTTATGCAACCAGCAATGTACGCAGTGACGTAACATTTCCCACGGCTACCGCGCTCCCGGCCGCGTCTCCATCAAATATTAAAGCGATTAAACGTTGCAACCAGCGTCCATTACGGAGTTCCGTAATTGGACGGCGCGACGCAAAACTGTTATTTGGACTCGCCTATCATACATTCACAGTCCCCTACCGCTATACGGTTCATTCTTATTAATACTGATATTTATTTCTTACATTTTACAAATTATACAGGACTTACAGGAGGTTAGTTTTTTTACCAATTCAATCGCGATTATTTTTGAACATTTATATCCCGTTTCGATTACTTTACAGCACTAGCGATCGAATCGAATCGATAGCGAGAGGAGATCACTACAATTGTATCTCCAGGTCAAGAAAATACTAAATCCCGCGTTCCTAACTGCTCAACTCATCCCTGGACTCGCCACTCTGGAGACACCCATCAGATGAACGTCAGATGAACTGTGTGATCGTGAGTCTAGCGGTCCGGGTCTCACTAGACTCATCACCAGTAATACGGTGTCTGGTTTCTTTCCCCAGACGAAACACAGTAGTGGTAGGCGACAACTTTACTCCGGTATCTTGGTGTCGGACTGACCAATTCGTGCTGAGTGATTCTACCATTTAATATATCTAATAGAAAAAATATTTTGAACATTTAATGTTATTTTTTTTCCAATTTCGAATGGTTTCCGGCACTCAAGGTCACAAGGACTGAAGTGTTTGAAGTGCTTGAAATGCTTGACGAGCTGATGTCATAGCTAACACTAACTACCTTCATTTTTTTATTATTTTTGATCGACGAGGGCGCTCGCAGTATCTTGAGGTCTTCGAGTTAGTCCAGATATACTCTGGTTTGTGATTAAATTTTATCAAGCACAAGATTCGAAGCCGATGGTAGCACTCTATTTAAATTAGGATGTTTTTTGCAATTGTAACCTAGAGATCTTTCATAGAAATCGGTGTTCTTTTGTGGGAATTTGGGATTTATCTAATCTGATGTAATTATGGGGCTGATTTAAGCTTACAAACTAGATTCTGTTAATGTTGACGCTGTTAGCCTATGCGGCTCTTGCAGCTTCATCGGACAAGGTTACAAACCGTAAATTCTAGTTTATAACCGTCTCTTAGATTAAACTGCAGACAACAACGACTAGGAAGTCCGTTTCTCTTTAAAAAAAAAGTTCCATTTAATATTTTTTATTTTCCTTTATAATATTCAAGGTAGCAAACAAGAGACAGTTCACCCGATAGTACGTGATAAGTGAGACCCATGACGTCTACCCTCGTCTATCCTCGACGATGATTCAGCATGCACATGCCTTATCAATCTTGTGGTTTAAGATGGAATGCCTCCTTCGTTACCTGCCATTGGGTCTCCCTACACTTACCACACTAAACACATCAGCGTTATGCTGCTATTTCGATTGACGGCCGCTCGGTGTAGCGCTTACCGTACCTGGCCGCTGCGTCACGAGAGTCACTGGATTCGATTTTGGACACAAATTGTTGGATGCTGCATGTATGGGAAGTATCCCTGACACCGCATCTGATCATCCCTCATCTTATTACATCGGAATAGAGAAAGAGACGAAGAGCGAGTGCCGCTATGTTTGTGCGAATTCTTACGCCACTATACAATATCCTGAGCAGTTGGTGTCATCTGGAATAACAGGAAGATATCGCCGCTGTTGAAATCAACGTGGAGGACATCATCACTTAGTATTTAGCAAATTAAATATATCTAGTTATAAATATATCTAGTAATAAATATATCTAGTTATAAAATTTCTGCAAAATTTTGATTGGATTCCAACGAAAGCAATTCTGGCGCCCCTTTGAGAAATTTACGTGATTAACGAAAAAACGCCGCGTAACGGCGTCGGCGCCTTTGTGTTTATGCAAATAAGTGATTTCGTTAACAATCGCAGTGATATGCCTTTCATAGCTTTCTTTCACGCCTTGTCCGGCAATCATCTTAATTATGTTTGTTCTTCGGGAACTGCGGCGGTGACTTGGCGTTTCTGTGCCTTTGTTCAACGCTGTGTAGAAAATTACACTGCCTTGCAAGCGTTTGTCGTTGCTATGTTTATTTTAACTGTATTGCGGGATGTATGTTATCATATGTCTATTTATTTCGAGAAATAGTAATATATTTTATTGTTTTGAGGGTGACAAACTGGTACACAGTTCGCCTGATGGCAAATGAATCCTGCTGCCCGTTCGTCTTCAATGAGAGGAATATGGCCCGTCGCCGGTATATGTTTCACCGGATACCTACAACCAGTCGAAACGTTTACTTAAACTTTATCTGTTTTACTCTGTGTATCCTGAGTCCACTCCGATCATGCCATTTCATGGTGCTGCCAGAAATAAGCTGCAGTGTGGCAATAACTAGTATACTTATGAAGTAATTGTATTGATAATTGTGTTTATAATATCAGTGCAAATCTTTAAATTTTTCAGACATTCGTAAGCGGGTGAAATCTGAATTTAAATATGTAATACATATGTGCACACATACTTTCAGATCAAGCTAATAGTATTAAGTGTATTAAAACGTCAGTATTACAGTTAAATGTAGAGAAAACCAAATATCTGTTTTCAAAGCGATTTATTACATTTCCGAAGAAGATAAAAATTTATTTATCTCTAAAATAAAATTTCTAACCAAATATTTGAATAGTAATTTTCCTTATACGATTAATATTTTATTTATTTTGTTTTCTTAATTTTTAGAACGGGCTCCGTTCCCTTGTAGAAACAATGAAACCCACAATTTAAACTAACACGCAAGCTATATTTTGTATCAGGTGAAGTTCCTCCACCCAGGGCCGGTAGCGAATGACAGGAGTTTGGTACAGCCAACAATGGGATCCGCCAGTCACGGTATCAGGTGTATTATTAGACGCCCCAATTAGGGCCAGGGGACAGGTGTGCTGTATTGTTTGCCGCAAGGGGGCCTTTGTGCCTACGTATCATGAGGGGAAAGGATCTACGAGCCACGTTTATAATTTCGCAAACTTAATTACTCCATTATGTTAATAAACCGATAAGGATATTATTGTCTACAGATGATAAAAAAAGGACTCTCTAACAGCACGTTAAGAATTAGTCTTGTGCGATCTTTAGTTCTCATCTCATTGCTATTAGCGGTGATTATAATATTTTATTTTTATTTTATTTTTTTTATCGACGCAACGGTTTGTATGTGATGGGAAAAAGACAAGGTGGGATAATAACGAAACTATATTTTATAGTTAAGTTAACCTTCTCAAGTTTATATATGAATATATTTTTTTAATAAATATAACGTTGCTGAGACTTCCAGATAAGATTAGATTTAGCGATTCTTGTGTTCGGGCTTGGCGATGGCACAGAAAGACTGTATTTAATGTCTAGATTGGTAAATAAAAAAATAGTTGTGAGCTTTTAACTTATTATTATAATTTGTTTGATATGCTAATAGTTAAGTTTAAATCAGTCGTTGTTTTTCAGTAAAGGATCGTACCTACCTAAAGGTTTCTTACGAAATTAGAACCTGTCGGATATATTGAAAATTAACATTTTATATTATATTATTGTAACATAGTTCAGTGTCTAAACGCTCTCTTTTAGTGTCCCGGTACATGAGCGACCTTGCAATACTTTATGCCTATATTTATCACGCACTCCGCGGCGCAGGAAGGCGTGAGGTAACCGTCATGTCTCAGCACGTCCAACAAATATATAAATAAAAATTATTTCGAAGACATGTGAAGTCCGCCAGTCAGTAGGCTCACTAGCATGGTGAACAATGCTCCAATAACGTCTATAGGAGGTCTGTGCTCAGTTGTGGGTCCTTACATATGAAACTGGCGTTTTGTCGAACTGGCCACTTTGATCTCAAATAATTGGGCGTTTGGTTTGGAATTCCAAATTCAAATTAATTTCAAATTTAGGCTTGTGTTTTTGTATTTCGAATTTAGTGATTCCTTTGTTTTCGCGCCATTTGTTTTTTCTTCGACATGAGTTATTTGATGAGTCGCGTTATTTACGAATATGAGTTCTACCGTGGTAGCAGCACTTCAGAAACAGCTCGAAGAATTAATGCGTACAGGGAAGTTACTGTAAAGAAAAGCGGAGTATTTTTTTGGTTCCAGCGTTTGCGTTCTGGAGATTTTGACCTCCAAAACAAGCCCTGCGGACAACCGGCCCAACAACTAGGACTGGTCAATTGCTCTAGCCCACTGCTGCTACACGACTGACAGTCGCTAAATTAGAGGAGCTGCGATTGGAATGTCTCCGATACCCGCCATACTCCCCGGACCTTGCTCCAGCAGATTACCACTTTTTTCAGAATTTCGAAATATTTTTTCTTTATAAGTATTCAAGGAAAAATAAAAACAATTCCGATGAGGCAGTCCAAACCGCTTTCAAAGATTTTATTGATTCTCGTTCCCTAAATTTTTCTTCGCCATTTTATTCATCATTTTTTTTATGAACTTCTTTTTCATTATGATACGCTCATTTCATATGTAGGCATGTTACTTTTTAATACAAGTTTAAAACTACTCTGTTATTCAGTACTGGGGACTTATTTTGATACACACTTTAAAATTGCCATTTCTTTTTTATTTGTATAACCATTCTAACAAAATAACACTGATTGATAGTCTAATAGCCTAATGGTTTAGGGTACGGTCTGTCAAACTGAGGGTCGTAGTTTCGTATCCGCCATTCAACTATAGTCGTGAAGCTTTGTTTAGTCCTAGTTGTAGTGGTTGCCGTTAATATTTACTAACATTATAACACTGCTAGCACTTTAAAAAAAACTTATAATAATACGTAACTGAAAACTTTGGCCCAATCGGTTAAGCCCTTGCCGAGATAGTGCGCACAAACCCACAGATAAACAGTTACACTACAAAATTGCTATAAGTGTAGATGTTATCTAAGTTTTGTTTAATTATTTATTTATTAATAAGATATTAAACTGCGACATGAACTGTTCGGCACCATCGGGAACGGACAGAAAATATCACAGACAAATTAATTTGAATTTGGAATTAAAAACCAAACGCCCAATTATTTGAGATCAAAGTGGCCAGTTCGAGAAAACGCCAAACACGAGCATGACGCTGCTATGTTCCGTATGCTCGTGTGCAGGAACCCAACACAGGCGGATATTCCTCTTATCTCTCTTATCATCAGGCTAACTGTGCCCGTTTGTCATACCTAATAACAATAAAAAAAACTAAACCGATATGTAATGTCATATAAACCGAATGCTTCTATCGAATTCCTTATTTTTTTGATTTAGGTTGGATGAAACATTGGGACATTCGATGTTTATTTGCACGGTTTGTTCTTGATTGCTTAGCTGTTGATATGTGAATGTTTCGACAGAAGATAGGCACTCGATCTAAAGTCCAACATCTACCCGGAACTGTATTATACAAAATGATAAAATTATCAATTAAGTAGATATCAAATATTGTTATCATTTGAAAGCAAAAAATTGCGCCTTTGTATGGTTTATCTGTATATCCTCAGGGATGAGAACACATCCAATCATCAATCTTAGTTAAGGAAGGATGTAGATGACCGCAGTCATCGCCTACCTTCAGGTGAACTGTGTGCTCTTTTGTCACCCACAATACAATATAATGTAAACCATAGTTATTCAGGACTTTATGAATGAAAGCACAAATTTTAACGCCTATATGTAGAACAGAAACTACGTAATAAACATTTTTGAACACAACAGAGCTTCTTTATACTTCCTTGGCTGATCCAATATTGGACGTTTCAAAATTTCTTATATTTTATTTTTACTATCTCTTTTATATTTATTGTAGAGTGACAATCAGACACCTGATGGTAAGTGATGTCCTGCAGCCCAGGACACATTCATCCCCGACAAGGAATCATAATGCGGATGCATTGCCACCCTAAGGACTAAGGCGGCCTCGTCACCAGTAATAAGGTAATACAATATAATAACACTTTAACTACACTCACTTGATACCTGACAAAAACAAATGTTTCTCAATTTTAATAGAATTTCGAGCTAATGCACGTAACAGGGTATTTTCATTTACCCACTATAAAATCAATCAGCGACCTTAATCACGCTATTAAAGTTTTCATACATATCGAGACTATTATGGAACTATTGGCCACATCTCGTGCCGAAATCAAGACTGACTTACGCCATTCCTTCCTCTGCTGAATCTTTTATAAAAATACAAAACTGGATAATCATCTTGACTTTTAGCTTCCGATAAAAGGTGACGACCGTCAAAGGCTAGGTCAGCAAATAGATATCACCACCAATTCTCTAGAGAATTCTCAGATAGATAGATCTTCGGTGGCAAATACGCAGACAAAACACGCTCAGGGAGCCCCGACCCGCGAGCCCAGAGTGCGATGAAGCTGTAAGAGCCGCATAGGCTAACAGCGCCAACATCAACAGAATCTAGAATTTTATTAAATATACTAATGTCCATGAATATTTTGGTCATCACATTCGCCAGGTCGTCCTGGTGATTTGAAATTTGGACCGTAGATAAGGCGTAGTTATCGTACATTTGTAGCCTATAATCAGTATTGTTTGTTTTCACTCCTCGCATGATTCCAAACATACGATAAGATACGTTTGATACGCAGGCTATTGCGTCACATTTTATTTTTCAAGTTACTTGCAGAATAGCTTAGTAATCTATGTAAACCTCTAGTCAAGGATTCATTAAAAGTGATACGTCATAGTGATTTATATTTACGCCAATACTAGAGACAGTGACGGGTGACTTGAGATAGAGCCACGTAGATTTGCGTTATAGCTTGAATGGCTCGACATGGAAATGACTTGTAAGTCCGGAATCGTTCCAACATTGTTTTAACAAAAACTCGACAATTGTGTTTTTTTTATATAGAACGGATGGCAAACTTGTGCACAGTTCACTTTATGTGTACGACGGAACGGAATCACCTTTTTTTTATATTTCTTAACGCAGAACGCACGTTGCGCGTCCGTGAAACGTTCTATGACGACTACATTTCCCTTTCGGTTAACATTCCGAAGCAATTCCATTTTCAAAATGGTACGTCTTTGGCCCGCCTTGTACTTTTCATGTAATCATTGTTGTGTATCTCATAGTAAACCCGAACTACCGTCATTTAACTGCCATTTATTGATTTTTTATTTTTGATCTGACTCTCAGAATACCAGCATAAAATAGCACAACATAACGATGCTGTGTATCGTGTGATGAGTGCAGGAATCCGGGGACCCTGAAATTGGGTTACATTATAACATTCCAGCTCAGTCTTCGGGGTTCTTGAATCTTTCTTGAAGATGTCGTGGGCCACAGTGATCACTTGTGTTTAACAGTGCTTCTCACCGATTATTTAAAAAAGGAATGCGATGAAAAGGACACGTATATATGTTTGTCATAAAACACAAAACGATTTGACAATTAGTGGTGCACAAATATCTTTCTCCGCTGGGAATCTTACCTAAGACTCAC
Source organism: Teinopalpus imperialis (assembly GCA_029286865.1). Lineage (NCBI taxonomy): Eukaryota > Metazoa > Arthropoda > Insecta > Lepidoptera > Papilionidae > Teinopalpus > Teinopalpus imperialis. The sequence goes on from JAGSMU010000013.1 coordinate 574,881, forward strand.
AACGATGCAGCCTGGTATCCAAGGCGTTATTTCATATATATAAATCTCCAAATACGAGATTAAGAGTAAAAAATAATGCAAAAATAAGCTAAAGACTAAACTGTCGAAGCATATAAACACACAAACACGGACTCTGTCACTTGTCAAAGAACATTATAAGAATAAACATGCAAAGTTACTAGGTACCCGTTATCTCAGCATCAAACGTTTTCGTTGAAGCGGGCAAAACTTGGACATGAAACATAAAAACTTCCAAATATCAAACGAAAGTGTCCCAACTCCGGAAGTGATAAAGCTCAAGACAGCGATCGCACGGTGCGCTGAAGCAGCTAATTGTATCAAAACAACAAGTAGACAGCTAACTTGGAATATTCGTAATGAGGGAAACGTCCGACTACATTAGCTTCCAAATCTATTTGGATTTAAGTTAAACTTTAACACGGTTGCATGCGGCACGACAATATTATCTATATATTAATACGAATAAATTATAAGAAAACAACTTTGTACGCCCACGTAGGAGCGTGAGATTTGGCATAGGTAAAGTTCATGTGAAGGAGTGTAGAAAGAAAAAAATTATAAATTACAATATAAAAAAAAATATTTCAATTCATAATTAATGATAAACAGAAGTCTGTAGTCAAACAGACGCACTGATAAGAGATTATCGATCTTATTTAATTAAGTTGAATCGAACTAAACTTAAAATCGCTGTTTGAATATCTTGCAAATAGGTTTAATGCGTACCTAAGCCTTAAACCTTAATTTACTAATATGTTGAACAAAACTGATGGTACAGGTTTCTTCACGATGGTTTCCTTCACCACTGAGCACGTGGTAAATCAACAATCAATAATTGCGATAAATAATTAAATAGGTGCCGGAGCCAGGTGTGCGTGCCGCGAATTATAAGCGAGCATTTATACACTGACCTACCACGGCTATATGATATATTTAGATCATCTAGATCAAATATCTAGAACAAAAATTTTATAGAAACGTATATAACTTTTCACTAAGATACAAATTTTCTCCAAGTTTAGAGTCCAAGTATTACAAATTAACTTCATGGTTGTAAATGTTAAAGCTATTTTAATTAGCAAGTATAATACAATGGACACACACCGATCCCATCTAGCTCTCGTCCACGATGTGAAACGATTTAAATTCAAATGAGGTGAATCTAAACGATGCAGCATCCTCGTGGACCACTGTGCCCACGCCGCGACGGCGTACACGTGCAATCAAAACAAATGATTATGTTATGGGAGATCATTTCGTTATCATCAAACATTCCAAAGGTAAACAGATACGCTGTTTAAGTTTTACTCAATACCATAACTTCTAATTTATTTCTGTTAAAAATTACCGGAAGTATCAGATGAGCAGGTTAGTTATAATAACTGGAGTTAATTTAAAAACTACATTAGAATGGAGCAAAATATTATGTTTTCTATACCTTGTACATGCATGAGTTACGAGTAGCTGCTACTGGTTATTGACTTCCCCATTAGTTTAAAAATTGGTTTCCAGGTCTGGGTGTTTTGTACGTATGTCCCGTGTCCTTGATACTGCATCTCAACCTCAGTCCAATGTTATTGCTCACGAATAGGACAGGGCCCGACGAGTGAGTGCCTCTGTGTTGCGCAAACGCTTACGGCATTATACAATATTCTGCGCAGTTGATGTGATCTGGCAATAACCTGAAGATATCACCGTGGTCAACATCGACCAGGAGGAGATCACCATCTTGTGTTTATGACATAGATGTTGGTCTTTGTTTTAATTCAATAACAACCTGCTTGACATTTCGTTATATTTTATATTTACTTGATAGTAAGTGACAGCCCATAACATCTATCATCCTCAACAAAGATTCAAAACACACATTCCTTGGCACCCCTGAGGACTGAGATGAAATGTTTCGTTTCCATAATCTTGTCTACGGTTCCCTACACTCAGCATATGAATACACAGCACCTTTGTGTTGCTATTTCACACTCCTAAGCTCTGAGAGCGTGGACCTTCACCTGGTTAGCTGATTCATTCATGTTGTAGCTAAAAACTAGCTTCAATGTGGCTACAACCCTGTTCAATTCAAAATTCACCTGATGGTAAGTGACTCCAGAGGCCCATGACATGTACAAAAATTCAAGATAAGCTATTAGCCCTGAGAACTGAGATGAAATATTTCGTTACCTGTAATCAGGTCTCCGAATCCCTATTTGCTGCTGTTTCAAGCTCTGTGTTCTGTATGCCCACCTATTCATGTTACACTGTTGCTCTTTCCTTGTAATCAGCACTTCTTAAACCAGCCAATGGACTTCGAAGCTCACTCCGTTCCTGCCCGATGCTCGTCAGTAGTCCAAATCCAAAATATTTACGTAACAGATTGTTAACGAGATTGTTAATATCTGATTCATGCAAATCGAAACGTTTGTTTTCTAATAGAAAAGCCGCAATACGATTGCGCCACAAGTTACGAGCTCATGATACGAAACACAGCTGCAATGTCTTGCAATTTCACATCTACATCGGTCACATTGCCTGCCGGCAACCAGACATCTTTGACAGGCTATTTGTTGTGGGTAAGATTGAAGGAAACAGACTCCGCGGCCGAGCATTTGTTTTTTTATGTCTTGTAACAAATGTTCAAAAGATACCCTGCCTCCCGAGAGAACGTGTCCTGGGACGTATTTAGGGGCTCGGGGTCTGGCCTAAAAACGTCCCAGGGCAACCCGGGATCAATCATTGCCGATCTTCCCGGGTTCCGACCATGACGATGAGAATCCCGACCCTGATTGACCGCGAACCCGCGGTTCCTTCACAATGTTTTCTTTCATCACTGAGCACATTTAAGTCGGTACTTAAAATTGTAATTAGCAATTTCATCGGTTAAGTTAACTTTATATTCGTTTTGACGCCCTAAATGATGTGGAATGGAATATATAAGGAACCGTGAATGATCTCTTTAATACTAGCAACATCGCTGCATATCCAAAGTGCACTTGGGCAGTGGACTCTGGATCAGACGTGATAATGATGTGATTATGAGTAATTTGTTATACTTTAAACCTAATTGGAGACCAGGCAGTACTCTTCACACGGCGGACAAGTAAATAGATAAAACTTATCTTAAATAACCTTATCTAATTTCCCTATATATTAATCATTACACAAATATCTGCAAGGAACACAACATCAAAGGAATCCAAAAGCAATAGCCTAATAGCTTAGGTACCGTCTGCAAAGCTTCCTAGTTTCGAATCCAATTGCGCAACACACTCGAAACCACTTACATACACAACGTTAGAAAAGCTAAGGAATTGTTGTGTTAGTTTAATAAAAATATACTTTTTACTTTGTATTTGTTTATAATATTATTATAATTACAAAACTGTCCACCAAACAATTTAAAAACGCTATAACATAAAAGAAAAGTAACAAAATACCTTTTCCGCTACTTCCCATAACTCAGACCACGCGGAATATAAAAGCCGCCACTCGGCGAGGAGGCGTGATATCAATAATTTGGTCGATTAAGAAGCTTGAATAGAAGAAGCGATGTCTCTCCAGCCCTCGGCCCCTGGGTCGTTTCACAATGATTACTTACTTATTTTTATCGCTTAACTGTTTCTCGGGCCGGTAGTCCTATGTTTTGAATTTAGTTGTGTTTAATAGCGACCCTAAGTCCAATACTTTATTTGATGGCGTTTTAAATGTAGAGTAGAGTGAAGGAATTCGGATTATCAGATTCCGCTGTGGGTAATTTTGTAGCAATATAGTTTTTGTTGTTGTTGAACTGTGTGCCTGTTACCCGTTCTGTCACCTGGACCCGATTCATTGTGACGAGGCTTCCTATCTCACTTCTAAGAGGTGACAATGCATCATGAATCTTTACTGAGGATGGATGTGATGGAACGTAGTTATGACGTAGTCATCAGGTGAAATGTATGTCATCTGTAACATTATCCATTAATGTCCTGTGTCGTGGAGAAATCCCAAACGAGACTATGTGATAAAATACGCAAAATTAATTTCACTCAGAAGCGTCAATAGCTTTTAGGGTGCGGTCAGCGTAACTTAAGGTTCGAATCCTCCATTCGACTATTCTAATAGTCGTGAACATCAAACACAAGTTGTGTGGTAGCCGGCATGTTACTAATGTTTATTGCACTGCTAACATACTTTTAAAAAAAAGATAAAATATATGTATGTATATATATATACCCAGTCCGGCCACAAGTTCTGTAACAATGAAAATGCTTTTAAGTAATGTAATATTATTAAAATTAATTGTAATATTATTCGAAATGGCCATCTTTGGCTTTTATACAGGCCTTTAATGCTGTTAAAGCCAGAATTCGTCGAAACCCCATTAGGAAGCAAAAAATCTTATCGCGAGAAATGTATGTATGTGGGATTTATGTATTTGTAGTTCTAACAGCACGCGGCCGCACCGATCTTTTCTGCTCTTGGACAGAGGAAGTGTTGTTGTGTCTGTTGATAGTACGATATACGAACATACGACTGATACCAAGCTTTTGAAGCGTCTGGAATATGAGCGACGGCTCCATACCCACTTTGTGCAAGGCGATCACTGCAAACCTATTTTCTTTAACACCCCATTCCATATTGTAATTTGATAATGAACACGAAAAAATATGTGAAATGACGCAAAATCGAAAGAAATACACGTATATTTCAAAATAATATACGTGTTTCAAATTCAAAATAATTAAAAAGTTGAAAAAACGAAAAGTTTTTATGTAACAGTATTTATGGCCAGAATAGTTACATTATAAAGTTTAGTCTCATAAAGTATTGATTATAAATTAAAACATAACACTGCTTTCTGCTTTCGATGCTAAAATCCAGTATTATTTGAATTTAATGTTATCTCATAAAGATATAGTAGTATCGTAAATATTATCCAATCTGAACTAAAATATATTTATACGTGGATAGCATGTTACTCATCGTAGGTATTTTATGACATTGGCCTAAGATAAAGGCATTAAATTTGTGCTTCGACATGTATTTACATTGGTAGACCACTCTAGGTATACATGAATGGATTGTGGATATCCAGGAACTAAATTATAGGTGACGAGACATTCCACCTTAGTCCTTAGGTGTGGCAACGCACGTGCGCGGTGCATGTTTGTTGAAGATGCATGAGGTTCACCATCATCAACGACCCTCAGTGTGCATTTTTGTCACACTTGGTATTATAAAAAAGGAGTTAGTCTAGATTGTGCATGCTAACACGAGATATAATTTTATTTCAGATACCTTAAGGACAATCACTAAATTGCTTATCAACTGAAAATTTATAAAATATCAGTCTAGCATTAATCTAAATATCGTTGCCACTATCGCAATGCAAAGGTCAAATTGATGCCGCGCTTGGCAAAATGTTTGGCAATTTTATAGTAATATGTTTAACATATGTATATTCTATTTTTGGTGAAAATGATCTATGATTGATATAATTCATATGTGTGGAATTTTTACTACAACCTCACTTATTAAATCCTGCATTTCTGAGAATTTAAAAAATAAAAAAGTATTTGGAACACATTTGCAGTCCGCGGACTATGTTGACTCTAGGGTTGTAGCCCATGCCCAGCTGTGGGATGTATATATATTTAGGCTTCTTTATGCATGGAATACGTACATAGTTAAGTATTTCTGACAATAAGCAAGCTTGTCCTTAGTGGTTGAAACGCAGTTCACTTGATGGTAAGGGATGAGTGCGGCGCATGCTACCTGCGTATATCCTCAACAAAAATTCAAAATCCCTCCTTATCCTGTAATTGGATCAGATGATATCGTGATTCCTACACTCACCATACGAAACAGTTTTTTTTATGTGTGAGTATCGATCCAGAGAACTCTACAGCTTTATCTAATTAGACTCGCGAGCATACAACGATGATGCTGCGAAGATGGCGCGGAGACTGACGCTGCATCACCGCTGCATCCCGACCCCTGCGGACGAAGAACGTTGATGACAACAGAGGGGGGCGATAATACGATCCGAGGGCCCCTCATAAGGAGGTACAAAACCTCGACTCGGATCGCTATCTAAAGGATGAAACACAGTAGTATTCAGGTATTATATGAGTGCCCGGACCTTGGCAGCAGGGCCGACCCATTCATGGTGCGGCAGTGTTACTCTTCACTGTTCCAAGCTCACCCCTATTTTGACCGGGACATGCAAGCCATTAAGCAACTTCCGAAACGTATTCCACCACCCTAGACCCTTTGCGATAACAATAAACCCAATTATGTATAACCGTGTAACACGTAATAGTAATTACGTAATTAATTATTATTAGTTATTTAAAAAAAATACGATTATCTTTTTGACAATTATCATTGTGTATTTAATTAATGAATAAAATTGTAAACACTATAACAGACTGACATATTTGATATTTGTTTTTTCTTTAGGAATGCTTGCCGTACTCTTCGATCCGGGATCCGGAGACCCTTATGTCCCCCGATGAGACCCTGGTGACGAGGCATCTTACTGGCGACAATGTATCTGTGTTATGGTTAATTGTCGATTGTACTCATTTAGCACCATCAATGCAAAACAAAGATGATCATTGATTTTTTCCTTTACAAACCTACTTTCACTAATCTTAATCTTTAAAACATCGGGTCTGCGCATGTTCTAGGTACTGTATAGATGCATAGAGTTTGCACTTAGCCTAGACCTTATTAAATTCTAGCCCTTTCAAATTCTAATCATAATGGTTCAAAGCACTGCGATCTCACAAAATAGATACATTCTTCCTAGTTTGATGAAGTTCGTAAATAAACCTCATGTCAATGAAAAAATGTATATCAGAAAACAAAGACGATTCATTTGAAATCAACATACGGACACTACGACGTTTATATTATAAATCGACTTTAAACAGCGGTTTTAATGAAGTCGTAGTAATCTAATGGATATTATACAATTTTTTTTAAATAAAAGGGATGCTTTTCCCGTTAAAAATTCCAACCAAGCATAAATTAATGTGCTAGGAGATAGCTCAGGGCAATAGTCTGGGCCAAATAGAACCTTAAGTTTCGCAGACCGCACACCTATCCATGAGGCTGTTGACGGTTCTTTTCATGACTGCATAGACCGCCGCTGTTGAGTTTGTATTGCAAGAAAAAGATCCCAGAACATTCCAATATATCACTGTAACCAAATAAAATGCCTCCAGCAATAAAATAAATCCATTACAACTTATAACATCAAGATTTTACCGATAAACATTATGTAAACGGATCGAAGTCATTTAGGCCATTGCAGAGGGCGCGTTTGCGGAAACGCTGTGATTTATGTAACGGCGTGCACACACTGGGCGGCTTTGTTCGCAGCTCTCCGCACAATAAGGGCAAATTGAGACATCGCGTTCGACACGCCGCCGCCGGGATGCGACTGTGGGACAGAACTGCTACAAAAGACGACAACCATATAAAAACCACAACAATATTATCTGTGGATTCGAAAAAAAAATATTACACTTATAAGATGCATGGGGTGCGTATTGAAATGGATTTCGCAAGTTTTTTTTAGGGAAAGTGTCTTAAATAAATGGGTTTTAATGCACGGGTTGTTTGATTATTTGATTGAAATTTTGAGGTACAAGAATTATAGTCGTGGATAGACGTTTTTTTTGACGTAAATGCTAGAGTCACGTTGTAGCTTGTTACTAACTCACATCACATAATACTATCGTGAAAAAGCAGCATACCACTGTCGTTATTCTTCTGGTGAGTGCTAGAGATGGAAGAGGCAGCCATGGAGCAGAGCCTGCAGCATCAGCATCGTCGCAGTTGATAACAGTTTAGACAGTGATTAACACAAAATGGATGTATTCTGTGCAACAAGTAGTAATATGCTAGAAATGGCAAAATCTAATAATATTTTACGCTCTAATTATACGTCAATTTAAAAAAAACACTTATTTGTGTAATCGCCGCACTTGTAAAGTTGGTATTGCTATTTACACGAAGGTCTTGCCAAAAGAGATGAGATACTTTTACTCATTTGTTTAATACTGGCAAGTTATATAAAGACTGTTTATTTACTTATAAATTAGTAAATAGAACACTTTATAAATCGAGTTTTTTTAAAGTAAACAAGTTAACTAAAAAAAACATTCTACTTATTAAATGTTCCATTTTAAAATTTTATTCCCAGACAATCTGGCGGGACTTTGCTCGTTCACTCGACATGATTTTCGCGGTAGCTTATTTTGTTTAAAAATAGGTCAGCGTTTTTTTTATAAAAAAGGTTTAAAAGTACAATAATGTTTTGAATATATAAGCTATAGCTTTTGGTAAGTTTGCATGCACACGAGCGACAGGTTTTATTTAACTGAATTTAAAAGGACATGGAATTGGCAATGGAAGCTTTGTAGTTGAGGTGAAGACAGATCGGCCGCTAACCGTGCGTACTCAAGTAAATTTTCACGCTAGTTAAAAATGCACGCTATCGAAAAAGGTATTCGTAAAACCCTATAAATTACATAAGCAGAGCATGAACAACAACTGGGTATTACATTAGTACTACACGGAGAACTATCTAATATTCACGGACTACTATCTAATATTCACGGGCAACTATCTAATATTCACGGACAGCTATCTAATATTCATGGACAACTATCTAATATTCACGGATAACTATCTAATATTCACGGACATCTATCTAATATTCACGGACAACTATCTAATATTCACGGACAACTATCTTATATTAACAGTTGTTGGAGATCATTGAACGATGAGCATAAAATCGTCGCGGTGAAATTTATAAAAGATAAATTCGATGCCAAAGAGAAAAAAAATGATATCCTGCCAGGTGACGGAGTATAGTTATATCTCTATCCTGAAATAAAATAAAACGTGCCTTAAAGTTGAGCCGACTCCAACGGAATGACGTCGTGCCTCATTTATTTTTCAAGACTGGACATATTGTATTCTACAGTGGCATAGCCTCGTTGCAAGTTGTTTCTAGCCGCAGCGTGAAACTTATCAGAAGACTCCCCATTGTATATTCATTAAAGCGTGAATAGAGATGTTACATCTCTATGCAATGCCAGTGATTAAAGCCGACCGGAAAGTACCTGGTTTAAGCCGCTCTTCGCGATTGCGGTCAAGTGGAAGGAGCTGGTACTGGGGTGCCCCGTATTACGTTATGTCCCGTGTATTCATATTCCTGGATTACCGAGGATGAATGTGCGTGTCATGGACTACAGGAATCACTTACCATCAGGTGAACTGGATGCTCCTTAGTCACTCACAATTAGACCTAAGGCTAGATCAAAGGACAGTTAATTCAGAACGATTTCACACAGTTTGTGCCTGATACGTATCAGTTGGATGTGTCCATCTTCTGTTGCATCATCACTCGCCCCTTCGCAGACCAATTTAAAAAAAAACATGTGTTTCCTTCACATCACACATACCTAGTACTTGGTAATTTTGACTTGTTTAGTCGGGGAACCTGACGCTCAAGCAGTAACTAAATGTATTAAAAATATAAAAATAATAAAAATATTACTATTTACCTTTAATTTTCTCTTTTGATATTAATATATATATATATATATATATATAGCATAAAATATATAGTATACATGTATTTAATTACTATAAAATTATATAATTTACTACTAATAACTTTAAATAATATAAATATTATTTCTATTAATGTATTATTTATTACAGTTATATACTTTTAAAATAACAATAAGTAACTTTTATTGCATCCACAATATATTCTCAGCTCAACCCAAAGGTAGTCCGGTAGAGAATGACTTTCGGCATAAGGTCCGCCTTGTTATGCAATGTATATTTTACTTGCGCAAATAAAGAATATATAAATAAGATTGATTGATTGCTTATGTAACCTTGAGATTTCTGACATGTGTAAAGAATTTATTCGGTCATTGGTATTTTTTCCAAGTGATTTTATTGTCGGGAAAGTGTATACATGTCTAAAGTTATTGCTTTGAAAAGATCCAGTAATAAAGAATAAATTTCATAATATTATTTAATTTCTTGTCATAACCCTCGTATGTATGTGATGATAAAGTTCAAATTGCATTACCACTGTAAACGTATCGTGACATTGCATTAAATATTTTGCCAAAATATTTTATATTACATAGAGCTCTTCGTATCGTGCGCCTTATCGCATACTGAATGACTGATGATTTAGAAAAAATGCAGAATAAACATACACACACAAACAGAATGATCATCATCATCATCATCATTTCAACCCAACAGGAACGCCTTACACTGCGATGGCCAGTACGAGGTTGCCACTCAAAACCTTCCTTCCCCGTCGGTTATCAGCTCTAAGAGCTAAATGCCCGTATCTTAATTCTAGAAGAGTGAATAAGCATTTGTTAGAGCACTCCATCATCTACGTCCACATAACCAGTTAACATCTGGTGGGATTGTAGACAAGTACTGGCTTATACACATTTCAAAAAATGGGAGAAGCTGAATCAACAAACGGACAGACAATAACGTGAGGATTAGCTTCGGGAATGCTGTCTGGAGCCAACGCTCTGGAATCCAACATAAACCGAGATAGACGCGGCACACGGCTTCTTTGATTGCTCTTAAAAGTTTATGTGTTTACCACAAACTTAACAAATTTTGTTGCAGCTTTCACGCAACTTGTGAAGCTTTTATGGTCTTTATAAATAAATTCAAAGTAGCAATCTCTTTTATTTGTTTTATATGTTATATTCAAGAATCTACTGTCCAATTAATATAGACGTAAGAAATGAATGGTATAATGAAAAAGAATATTCTAGGCCAAGGATTCATTAACGGTTGTACACTTTAGTAATGTCGAGTGTTGGCTTGATGTAAGTATTTTCTAACAACATAAATTAACCGACAAACATACTCGTAGCTACTAAGTTTAAAAATGTTACTTGACTTGTATTAAAATTACTAATTAATACATAATAGTATTTAATAAAACGTTAAATAATTATTTCATATATTTTCGTGAAATACATTTAATAACAATTTAAGGAAAATCCTCAAAACTTTGTGTTGTCTCCGCAAATCAGAACAAAAATTAATACGGCGGACGGGTCCGGGTTAACTATAATTATACGTTACACTGGGAATTAAAAAATTAAAATACAAAAATGGCGACTAAATCCGTAAAATTTGTTCATTAAATGATAAATGTATGCAGTAGTGGGACTTTAGTTACATCAGCAATAACCTAATGTGGAATTTGTCGTATTTAAAATCAATATTTAAAAAAATACGATTGACAGTGTTAAAATTTCAAAATGGCGTCCCGCATTCGTTTCGGCGGTAAACATAATGACGGGAGTATTATTTATAAAATAACAAAACATAAACACAGGCGGTGGACAGTTAGTCACGCTGCCAGTGTTATCCAACATGGCTCCGTGGCACATTGGGCCAGCCCGAGGGTTACCCACCCCTAGTATAGTTACAGTTATGAATTATTTTTATTTCATTATTAACAAAAGATTTCACCCGTTTTGAAATATGATTTGTTGGTCGCCATATTTTTTAGCGTCCCCTTTGCGCAGGCGCATTTACACACACATAGACGTTACTTTTTTTAACAATGTAACCGTAACGAATTGAACAAAAACATTTCGTGGTTTTAAATTTTATTTAAGTTAAGATTTATGCGGCAGCCATATCTAATTATTAAATCTGAGAGCTATGCACGACGGATAATTGTTATGACATCTTTTAGCAGAATCAATTTAAATGTTTTATTAGAACTGGAAAAATTGGACATTGCAGGTAAATGTTATTTATACAAAAAAATTATAACAATTTAGACGTGTGTATACGTCTGACAACTGACAACTTTAACTTTGGTAGAGCCACGCTGCAATTGAAACTGCTCGAGCGAGGAAGCACTGCTCCTGCTTCGTGTGTTCAATGAGACATTAATAACATAAGTCCTTATCGAGGATGAATGTGCTTGTCATGGTGAGGAGGAATCACTTACCACCACAAAACAATGTGCTTGTTTGTCACCATCAATGCAATAAAAAACTTATCATAATTAGAATATGCTAACATTAAGTTGTACCCTTGTGGTCAAGTTTAAAAATAAATTCAGTTTCCGGTGAATATTGAATGATGTTACAAATCCATACCAGTTCATAAATAAAATTTAATTTAGTATTCGTGCTAAATATAGTTCACAAACGTAAATAATACGTTAACTGTATTTATATAAACAAGTCTCACGCTGAGTTAAAAATAACTTTGTGTTATTAAAATTTCAATTACAATGCCGGCTTCGAGATGAACTGAATGTTTGCCTCTGCGCCGAGGGGCTTCGTTGCTCGAGGGTAAGTTACTTGTTTCTATGTTTTGTTTAGGCTTAATGTGCATTTAACTTATGTATTATATATATTAAACGACAATACCCTATTACAGAAGATAGATATACAAAACCCAAGTATAGCTACAACCATCACAACCATCTCCATCCCTAGTCTACTGCTGAATATAAGTGTCTCCAGACAGTTGTCCCGGGTTGCCATAGCAATGTGATGTGTTACGAGGCGAAACCTTACCTTACGGCTTAAGCCGTAGAAGATCCCGGAGCCCCTACCAATACGCTGGCCACCAAAGTGTTTTATTGGGTAGAAGTTCCAATCTTATTTTAATTTTCATCATTATCTTAGTCTTTTCTAAAATTTCCCGAAAAACCTTTTCTACACATGTGTAACATAAGAGCACACAGTTCATCTGATCGTAAGTGATAACTACGCCCCATGACATTAACTTTTATCTTGAACAAACGTTCAAACTGAACGCGTAAGAAATGATTCTCTACGCGTCATGGGATCTCTGAATTCTACACCGACCGATGCACGGTAGGGCCAGCTGCTAGCTATTCTCCCAGAGCGTGCTTCTTCCCGGTGGAGCTGAACAATTTGTTACGACGTGCTTCTACCACTATTAAAATTGTCATTGATAAATTTCCTATATTATGCTCTAGCATCTTATTATTATGTTCTAGCCAATCAATACCGGAATGGATGCTTCGTAAGCTTTTTCAACCAAGCATTTTTTATTAAATTGCTTGTCAAAATGAAACAGAGAAGTAGGGCAACGAAATGTTTCGCTGCGAAATGTTGCCCTTTTTCTCACAAAACTGCCACAATATATACTCATTTAATTTACAAACTGAATCATTTTAAACATAACACCTTTGTGATCCATTTAACCGATGGAGTCATTCATTCGCCTGGCATGGGATAGTAGGACATATAACGTTACTAGGAGAGGATATATTCCCGTTTGCGTCCGCGCAGTTCTCCCCTGTCGCCCGGCGAACCCGTCAAGCCCCGTGTAACGCATGTTAACAGAGATGTCGAGCGTCCCCCCGGGAATAATGCCGACAAATATTTATAAATGTTTTATTTTACCGGCGCGGGAGCATACGACCTCGGGCTGGGGATTCAAAGACAAGAGGTAGCGGACGGGGATGATGAAGCGGCGATTCATTTGGATTTTATCTATCATAGTTATTTTTATCTCGACAGTTGGACTGACTTCAGTAGTTTGGGTTAACTCACAGGACATCAATTCAAGATTTATTTTATGTAAATCGAAATATTTACTACACCGTGTTCTTAAATACGCCAAATAATACTCCATTGCCTTATAATTTAGCTACAACTGTGGTCTTCAGACACCTTAACTAAGGTTGGTGTGGTTATCCGGAATAATAGTAATGTATGAAAAATATTACAATATTATTTGATTTCGCTACCGCCTGTCACTTCCGGAGACACAATTAGCTGTATTGTCCCATCACCCCAGTGATACGTGGTAGCACCAGCTCGCGCTGAATGTAGATCAGATTGTGTTTGCAGACACGCTTCCAGCATGAAGCACCAAGTTTGGCATGTTGTGAATTCAATAATTCGTCTCGTAGTAATTTTGTTATCTAAAAAAATACTAATGAAATAAAACAAAAAACATTTGAAGTTTTAAATTAATGCGGCCCATGACCATCTTTATCTATCCTCAATAATGATTAGAGATGCAGATGTGTTATCATATTGAGGACTGAGATGAAATTACTCGTTATCTCGGATCCCTAGAATCGTAAGCCTAATTATGCTGCCATTTCACGCTGTTATCTGTAAAGTGTTCAGTGAAATTTAAAACGGAACATCTTATTTACTGTTAAGTGGTTAAATTAAATATATTTACATGATAAATCTCTCATTCAAAGTTTGAAAATGTTAAATCGAATAAGTTATATTTTTAACAATAACTTTATGGAATCAGCTGTCGTCGGCGGAAATTTGAGATGTTCAAGGTAATAGCCAACACTTACCTTAAAGGCCGATAACACACGTGTGTCTCCTGCGGTGCTGCGGTGGTCGCTTATCATCAGGTGAGGTGCTGGTTGCCTCGCCTCCTATAATATATAAAAAAATGATAAACAAGATCAAACTAATAATTTCAGTTCATCTTAAGACTACATAATTATTTTGAATACCAAATTGACGCTCGAAATTTTACAATTTTTCATTTGAATATGTTGTTTAATTATTTAAATGATCTATTTTTATTATAAATTTAATGAATTTATGTATATACTTTATGTTATTTATTATATATATATTATGTTATAGATGTTAGTAATGTTTAGAATTATTTTCTCCATGTCAACGATTGACTGGTGTAGAATGCCAATGGTGCGCCATTTACAACCTCTTTATCTGTCTTAAAAAATAAAATGTTCACTATCAAAGATTAAATAAATAAAATAGAGAATACAGGAGTTAAATAGCAGCATAATACTATGTTTCGACTGGTGAGGCGTTCAACACACGCAGGGAGGCACTCCATGTCAGTCCTCATGCAATCTTTGCTGAGCATTCGGATGTCGCGGGTCGCAGGCACCGCTTCGGATCAGGTGAACTGTATGCTCTTTCCACTCCTAACATCTTGAAGATAGATTAAATCGTCCTATTATAGAAACTATCAAAAATATTATTTAGTACATTCTCGTGCAGATAAGTGAGTGAAACAAAGTGATATTGCTATAAACCTCTGACTTTCAAAAAGCCCTCGTCACACCGGCATCCCTGCATAAACGTAGGACAAAAAGTGCACTATTTTACGTCATCATTTAGATAAACGTCTGATAACGCCTCAAGCGAGGGGAGCCCGACATCCCGACACCGACACACCCATCAGAACAATGCTGTATCAATGTGAACTAATTCCTTACGCTACTCTAACTCCATACGACTTCACATCGCAATAAATTCCCAAAACTTCGCCGTCCCCAACTGCACGAAATGATCACAACCCTATCACCTACGCCGTGGGGTTGACATTAACTCGGCAAGGGGTTGAGTGAGTTGTTAGTTCCTATCAAATCAAGCCGCACATTAGCGGTACGAATGCGCTTGCGACCCGATTTGTATTAACATTCATTGTCAACTTTTGTATTGTCTGTCCGTCTGTTATACAAAACGTTTCATACGAAACATGTTCAATGATTTCATAAATTTAGGGAGAGTTGCTTTTAAACAAATTTTAGATCATTATCTTTTCTTTATATTTATTGTTTTATAAGAAGTTAATCATTTATTTATTTATACATATATATATATATATATATATATATAAATAATTTGAACCTAATACTATAAAAAAATGCATTTTACTGACTTACTTAATATTAGAGAAGCAACCAGCATCTTCTAAGTCTTTCTTAGTCTTCCAATCCAGCACGGAAGGTACAAGTAGGTATAAGTGTACGAAATAAAGCGTAAGACGGTAGTTAATTACAATACATATATTCCCGTTTTAGAATTCACTCAATAATTTCATTTCCACGGAGCGATCGGATGCGATGCTCGGCGCGACGGTGTACAAAGTAACACATTATGGAGCATCTTAATTTCAATCACGATAAAGCTCATAAAGAACAGCTTTACAATTCGACGCTTTAAAGCTTTAAAAGCCTCCCATTCAAGATGCGTTTGTAGTAAAGTTACAGATTATATATATATATATATATATATCAATCTTAGTGGACTTCACGTCTTCGAAATACATATTCTTTTATTGTCTTAGAATAGAATCTGTTGAGGTGCAACTGACAATGTTTACTGGTGATCGCGCTTGGTTTGTTTGCGTACCGCGAACTCAACGCGAGTGCTTAGACAATTAATAAGTAATAGTTATTAAATAATAGTAAATCATTAATTAATAATTTAAAAGAAAATTAATATTAAATTTACTTCATTTGATAATTTAATTCTGTTTTATGTTTTTATTTTAATTCAATAATTGTTCAGTTTTCCCATTAATTATTTTTTAATGTAACACGATAACCGTTAATTACAATCATTGATGTGTTCATCTTTAATTGGTGCACGCATCAGATTTGTCTTTATGTATTTATGATTAAATATTGTTTACATGTATGCGCTGTAGAGTAGATGACCCAAATTAAATAATTAAAAAAATATATCATTGTACATTGTGCTTGGTGCAATGTACCACGTCTTTCCTTTCCCTGGGCTAGTCTGTGCGCTAGGACGGTAAAAAGTGTATGCCATTCCGAAACTATCCCAACAATTGACAATAGTGGCAATAGTTTCAGATAATAAGCATCTAGTCCTTTTCTTTTTAATTTGGCGTCAAAAAAACAGATACCTCATCTTCTAGGAGACATGACTATATAGGGCTATTACCCACTTAAGCTCCTTCGATGAGCACCCTCAGAGCATTGGGAGGTCCGGGATCTCCAATGGAACACACTGGTAGCCGCCTGCGCCAAGGCGAAGCCCGTCCCGGGGCAACCCGGACCCGTGCTGTCGTCCACCTCACCAGCTTACTCAAATAATCACGCTAATTAAAAAAAACGAAATGGACATGTAAGTAACGCCTGATCACGCTTACCGAACGTGTTTTTACAAAAACTGCTTACCAAGCCTCTTTTTTTACTTATACCGGAATTTATTGGACAATCATTAATCAATATGTATGATAAGGTAATTCATCATCCTTGTTGATAACAATAAAATATATCTCTAAGCCTCTCCCATAAACTTCTGATTATGAGTAAAAATACGAATACTATTTTATATGTTCTTTTCACTATCGAAGTGAAGTACAGCGGCACACGCCATATCTTCCGAGTAGAACTTCCACACGAATGCTGGTAACAATTTTGTTTGTCACTTATTTATTTTTAATATACTTTTATATTAGAGATGACAAACGAACACATAGTTAGGCTTAGGTTAGAGTCGTAGGTCGAATGGCGGATTCGAACCTACAACTCTAAGTTTAGCAGACCGTAACCTAAACCATTAGGTGACATCGTCATCCATCCTCTCAAAGATCCAGACGCACACTCATTGTTATCCCTAAGGACTGAGATGAGCCTCGTTATCTGTAACTGGATCTATATATATATATATATATATATATATATATATATATATATATATATATATATATATATATATATATATATATATATATATATATATATATATATATATATATATATATATATATATATATATATATATATATATATATATATATATATATATATATATATATATATATATATATATATATATATATATATATATATATATATATATATATATATATATATATATATATATATATATATATATATATATATATATATATATATATATATATATATATATATATATATATATATATATATATATATATATATATATATATATATATATATATATATATATATATATATATATATATATATATATATATATATATATATATATATATATATATATATATATATATATATATATATATATATATATATATATATATATATATATATATATATATATATATATATATATATATATATATATATATATATATATATATATATATATATATATATATATATATATATATATATATATATATATATATATATATATATATATATATATATATATATATATATATATATATATATATATATATATATATATATATATATATATATATATATATATATATATATATATATATATATATATATATATATATATATATATATATATATATATATATATATATATATATATATATATATATATATATATATATATATATATATATATATATATATATATATATATATATATATATATATATATATATATATATATATATATATATATATATATATATATATATATATATATATATATATATATATATATATATATATATATATATATATATATATATATATATATATATATATATATATATATATATATATATATATATATATATATATATATATATATATATATATATATATATATATATATATATATATATATATATATATATATATATATATATATATATATATATATATATATATATATATATATATATATATATATATATATATATATATATATATATATATATATATATATATATATATATATATATATATATATATATATATATATATATATATATATATATATATATATATATATATATATATATATATATATATATATATATATATATATATATATATATATATATATATATATATATATATATATATATATATATATATATATATATATATATATATATATATATATATATATATATATATATATATATATATATATATATATATATATATATATATATATATATATATATATATATATATATATATATATATATATATATATATATATATATATATATATATATATATATATATATATATATATATATATATATATATATATATATATATATATATATATATATATATATATATATATATATATATATATATATATATATATATATATATATATATATATATATATATATATATATATATATATATATATATATATATATATATATATATATATATATATATATATATATATATATATATATATATATATATATATATATATATATATATATATATATATATATATATATATATATATATATATATATATATATATATATATATATATATATTAATGTAGATAATTCTTAGTCAGAAGCAACTGACCGAGCCGAGGTTAGGCCCTCTTGGGCACCCTCGAGTCATACGCTCTCGCGGAACAGGGTAACGGTCCAAGCCGAGGCTCCCTCTCGGGAGCCCTTGTGCTGGTTACCCACTAATAGAGGTCTCGACTGAGTGGCATAAGCGCTCGGTCACCTCTCAACCCGGCGAAACTGTAAAAGCCCTCGGGCTAACAGAGGCCATCAGCCCGAAAAAAAGAAAAAAAAAATCTGATCAATTTCTACGACGGCTATATATTACCAAATAGATATTAACCGCTCAGATCATATTATAGTGCACTAATTAGAAATTTAAATATTTGTGATGCTCAAATATTGTTCCTTACTAGAAAATCAAACCTGGCTCAGCAAGCAGCTAACCCTGGGTATTATGCTAGGCGCCGTCAAAAACTTGATAACCGCGTCACAACCGGTACGTGAAGAGCCGCCTGCAATGCCAAATCAAATAAAACGACTCTCCGCACCGTTAATGTGGTATACTAAAAACGTTTTCCCGCTCTTTGATCTTTGCCGCATACCCCCCGTCGCAGTGATACGCCTATGTTAATCACCTATTAATAAACGAACGAAACGGCTTTATCAAACTGTTGTTGGAATCTGTAATTAAATTATCTTCAATTACCATCCAATAGCTTTCTAAAGCGTATGTATATGGCCATCGGCGTGACATATTGAATCGGAAACTTTATGGTTCTTTCGGATAGAGGTGCGATTGTATTGCCTCAAACGAAAAGGAATAATGTCACAATTAAAATATTTACAAAAAGTCTAATATTAATAATTGATTTAATATCATATTTTTGTTCAGAAAATATGATATTTTCATCGACTCCAAAAACATCCACAAACTTTAAGACAATTCAGACGTATGTATTCAGGGTGAAAACTGAATTAAAAATAAACCATAAAGTACACCAAAAAAAGCTTTTATATTTTTTGTTCATTTTATAAAAAAAAATCATTATCTACCCTTAATATAATTTAATGCACAATCAAGCTAATCTCGGTCTGTATTCAATTATCTAATATATTATTAAAACAACGATACAGGGTGTTAAAATTGCTATAATCGTACACGAAAAATGATGACGAAATCTTTTCGGTCCCAAGTAAGGACTAAAAAGATGTTAAATATAAAATTCCGTTACTTATTTAATACAATGCAATCTTGTTTATTTCATCATCATCAATTCAAGGCCTCCTCCACAGACTGCCATATAGACTTGCATATTACGTCACTGCATCTAATGGCAGGTCGTGCTACGCTGTGACGACCAATACGAGGTTGCCACCACGAAGAACATTTCAATCTAGACGTTCACAAAATTCAAAACGTTTCTTCCCCATCTGTTATCAGTTATATGGCCGGCTCCTTGCCACTTCAACTTTCTGATCCTTTGAGCGACATCAGCCGACTTTAGTACTTTTGCAGATATCCACCTTTTTTGTTCCATTAAGCAGAGAACCACGTTCCATATCCGTAAATCATCACTGGCAACACGCATTAATTATGTTGTTTATTCACTATATATTATGTTGTTTATTCACTTTATATTAAAGAAAATCTTGTGTAACATAAGGAAGTTATAAAATTTCTTAACGCCTAATGTATAATTACAAAGGTTCAATCTCTTTGTGGGCAACAAAGGTAATTGAGATAAAATTCAGATTAGTATAGACGAAATTTCAAGGTGGTCCGTAATGTTGAGTGGTTATTTACAGTAATATCCATTGGACGCAAAGGAACCAAAACCCCTCGAATAATTGCAGCCCCAACAAAGGCTAGCCATTGCCAAAAATAGATCGTCCATGAAAGCGATCGCGATCAAAAGAGCTCAAAATAAAGTGATTACGGCCCGGTGCCTTGTTTGCCGTCGATGTCCTTTTTACGGGACTAAATAAAATAAATAGTATACCCGACGGAGATAATCCGCCATGAATAAATAACTCGGATCAGTCGTTTTGTCGTCGCTGACGTATTGTCCATTGACAGCTTTACGATTGACAACTCTTACTGCTTGTTTTTAAAGAAAAAATTTATCGAAAATCGATCATAAACCCGTAGGCGTAAGGACGGTGTTTGCTATTTTCGCATGCAAATAAGTAAACCAAGTTTCGTCGTGATGCACGGAGATGTAGAGTCTATACCTTAGTGGATAGTTATGAGAATGGTTTGCATTAATGTAAGTTTCAGTTTGGCATAATCCGTCGGCGCTTAGTTTTGATGTGTCCGCCGGTATTTTTTCAGCGTAGTCCTCAGTTTCGTCAGAACATCTGTCTTTAAGATAATTAGCGTCTCGCGGGTGGTCCGCCATGTCCTACATATTTGTTTACCACATTGTTGTCTATTATTTCGTCATAATAGCTGTCCTTTGTTGCCTTTGTCAGTTTTGTTTTCACTTTCTTTCTAAATCCTTTAAGTTTGGCGTTCAGTTGAAACCGATAGTATTGCAGCCTTACATTTTAAACGACGTAACAACCAAGCTTATTAAACTGAGTGCTCGTTACAATGCAGAAATTCACCATGATGATGATATCCTCCTGGTCGATGATGGTGATCAGGAGTTGTCTGCTGACACTGCAGTCCCTAATTCGATGCTATGCATTTGCAATAAGATTGGAGGAAGGATCTAAAGCAGTGTGAAAGACATGGGACATAGCATACGTAGACCTTCGACTTCACCATACATAGTACATATTAACACCATTACATACTTATTTTTTTCTTATTGTATTGGGTGTGACAAAAGAGCACACAGTTCACGTGATATTAAGTAATATCTGAGGTCCACATTTGATATTATTCTATAAGGAATTAAAGCACAGATGCGTTTCACCCTATAGGAATGAGATGAAATGCCTCGTCATCAGTAATAAAGGTCCCCGGATGACTTTACATTCACAGCACGAAACACAGCAGCCTTATGATTGTAATTCACGCTGGTATTCTGGGAAGTGGTCGTTCTCCAGTATATCGCTAGACTGATGCTCTCTAGAAACAATCTGCAGCATGGCTCTAGAACCACAAAGCACATATAATATCAAAAGTGAGGAATATCTATGATAATTTTTGTTTGAATGGCTGCTTCAAATCAGATGACGTGTCTCCGACCCCGACCTCCTTGATCTATCATTAGACCACTGAGTAGAAAAATAAATAATAATAAATTGTAATCTTAATATATTTACTACAAAATTAAATTAAATTATTTTTTAATATAACCTTTAATTGTTAACACATTATCTAAAAATATTACAATGTGTGGACTGAACGCCTTTTGATATTCTCTACCAGCCAACCCTCGAGATGAAGAAATAATTAAATACGCTAAATTAAAAACAAGAATGATTATAACTAATATATAAATAATAATCAATAAAATATAAAACATATACACCAAATATATAACAACATAGAAACTATTCAATTACAATTATTTTCATGAAGTAGTTCATTGTTCGAAATGACTCTAACGGTGTTGGGCATCTAAACGTTATCTTAATGTCGAGGACAGGATCATTTGACTATGAGATGAGATTTTTTTTCAGTCCTTACTGGACTGGGGCGATATGGACAAAGCTTTACATATAAAAAAAGAAAGCGTAGAGTTACTGAAAGAACTAAGACATGATGATGCTGAGCACACACAAAGCGAGTTGGCAGGCGTGAAGGGAGGCGGCCACAGAATAGCCGGTGAAACGGCAGCGGCATGATAATTTAGTGCTTATTAGCGCACAAAAGCTTTTGTTTTGGCGGTGCATTGTGTGCAAGGGGCCGTGTGAAGTTGATATGTTTATTACAAGGCAGCGGTGGGGCGCGGCGCCGATCAAACGAATAATGATGGCTGCAAGCATAGTGACGGGCAAACACTGTCGTCCGCCGCAGAGAGGGCAAGCGATTGAAAATTTCTCGTCGTCTTAGTCCTTCTCAACCAGGGAGTCGCGGTTCCTGAGGGGTCGCCTTTGATGTTAAAGGAAGTCTCGATCTGTTCAATTAATGAGATTTGTATACAAAATATTCGTTTATTAAAGAAATGTTAATGTGGTTTTATAAAATTAATCACTAACATTCATTATGCTTTTTTTTATAATTTTATAGCGAAGGACCTTCTTGGATTTTTCGTGGGTAATACATAATAATGGTGGAGAAACAATGCCTTAGGGGTAACAAGTATGATATAATTATATATTGATAATAACATTACCTTTTAACATTGGTATAGCCAAATAACAGATTGTTTCCAGCTACGGCTTGGTGGAATGGGTCGGCTCAACCGACGAAGGGCCTCGTCCACGAAGAATACCAGCGTAAACGAACACCGGAGACCCTTAGTGTTGGTGATGAGTCACTCTATCTGAATCTTCAGAGGTGACGACGAATCTTCATCATAGATCAATGCTTCCTTATGACATGTGGGTGTCACGGGCTGCAGGAACACCTTCTGGTCAACTCGTTTATTATTCTCAGTACGTACACTTCTTCACATAAGCCGTAGAAATCACTTGTTCACAGATGAACTGTATTCTCGTGTGTCGTCCCGGGACAAAAATCCATTAATACTATCCACGCTAGGCTTCAGTTCTCACAATTTTAAGTTACTACTAGATAACATACTAGTTTACAAGCTACGATTACTTGGCTGCGTACGGACGTGACAGCCAATATGTTTTACTAAAAAGACCTCATCTTTCAACTGATTTCTAAAAAGAAGGAGGTTCGCAATTCTATGGGTTAAGAGAATATTACTGGTGATGACGGATTCCATCTTAGTCCTCAAGGGTGAACGCATCTGCATTATGCTCTTCATAGAGGACTATCTCGTAATTTCTGAATTGGTTTTCGGGATTTTGTTTTCGTTAAAATTAAACTGATCCCACGAAAATTTTCTTATATACATATGTGGAAAACATTTTTGAGTTTAGCGTCGTAATACGTAACCTATTCGTCCCTCGATATATCTATACGTATCGATACTAAAAGAGGACAATTATATTGTTCAGGAAGGTTGCCCAATTTCTAAATTAAATAAACGTTTATGCGTCTGAAGCAAGTTTTTAATAAATAATGTTACACCATCACTCTTAGATCAGTTCAGGATGCGTGTAGTGGACGCGGGCCGCGGTCCGCGCTCACCGCCAGGAGTACGTGTTAAGTTAGTCCGCCTTAAATGTTTTATATAATGATATAACAAAAAAAACGGTAATCAATTACTATTCATCGTGTTTGATCTCGATTATAAATACATTGTTGGTTTATAAAACTGAAAAACCAAAAAATGGGCCTGGAATGTTTTGGCTTCATAGTTCAGGTTCAGCACACCATGAAGCCAAGTGCAAGATTCTGCTCCCACAAACCTTGATAGCCTCATGATAATTAGTTCATAAAACTATGCCAACATACGAGCTGCAATACTGAGTACTTCGATAGCATTTATATGTATCACTGGTGTTCTTTTATATTATAATATAAATATATATATATATATATATATATCTTTACGAATTACTATATATCATATATCTTTATTAATGACGAGGAAGCACGCCTGCATTTTGCATCATAATGATGATAGTATGAAAATAACAGTGTTTTCATTGTGACTTTACTTTAAAATATATATATTTAATATACCTATGTATGTATATGTGTGTGTGTGTGTGTGTGTGGTATAGATCTAGTAGTAGACTGACCGGCAACAAAATATTATATTAACTAAAAACATAAAAGATGTCATCGTCTCTGACGTCAACACCCTATTATCATTTACATACATACCTACATATTCTGATGAGTTAGAATTCTTTGAAGTTTACGTCGTATTGTAAATAGAAAAATATCCTGGTTGCAACTTAAATATAAATTATCAGGTGAACCTTCAACTTGAAGGGCTAAGTGAGCAGAAGATAAGATTTTATTTATTTATTTAAACTTTATTAGTCACACCTTAAACCAAAAGAAAACAAAATACTTAATGCCGCAAGTACATATTGGGTTCTACGCTCTGAGCCACGCGTAGCTTTGCTTCCAATGAGGTATGATCCTTATTTCTATTGTACAGTAGCAACCAGTCTTATGTAGCTTCATGATCCAGTTTTTGCAACGACACTGTGTTTGTTTGCATCTAAACTAAGGTAACCCACAATGCCTAAACGATAGAAGCGATAATCTAGGACGAAGACAGGTTCTCGAGTGCGAACCTTGCATTGGGCATCGCAGTGTGGGACGACCCCCGACTACATGGAGTGACGAGCTATGCAAGTCTACAGGAAGTCGACTGATACAGTTGGATCAAGTTCCTGCTTTGTGGCAGTATCTCGGATCTAAATAGGCCGCCTATTTTCAGAAAGGGATTTGTGAAGAACTGAGATTACGATAATAATGAAGCACCATGTGAGTATGCTTTCTATTTAGTAACTACTGGGGTTGTCAATAAACAGGATATAGTGGAGCTTGGAGTTGTATACGTTGGGATAAACCGAGCAATCTCTAACTGTAGAACTGCTGGTAAGACTTGTATTTTTAAGAATGCTAGCCATGCTAGTAACTTCCCGTTCTACACTCCAATTAAGTTTAAATTATTGTGCCAGGACTCATGACAATAGTGAAATGGCAGCAATGTACATGCGACGTTAAGTTTCGCAGACCGAACCCTAAACCATTATTAAGTTTTGATTTGTTGGCGCTTAGGAAAAATATTTTCATTGGCGCCGGCGCCGGGAAACGACGTCAGTCTGCTCGCATACCATGTCATTAAAAGCAAGCAATTAGATACTAAGCCTGGAGGCTATCTAACCTCGGACGGTCAGTAGACATCACCATCCATTCTCCACTCTGGAGAATCTTCCGATAGCTAGGGAACTGGCAACTTAGTTGGCACTCTCAGATAGGAACGTGATCAGAGCAGACCGACACGCTCAGTGTATGAGCGCTTTGGTGTAAGGAAGAAAACCATACTCTCTAACCAGCTCACGGATTCGTCAGTTCCCTTAGCCCTGTGTCCGATGAAGCTGTAAGTGCCGCATAGGCTAACAGCATCAACATCAACAGAGTCTAGATAAGCCGCCACGGCTTTCACGTATTATATTATTCTTGATTCATCTATTGATTAGCTGTAAAGCCACCTTGTAGCTTGGGGAAGAAGGAAAAAGGCAAGGGATGTTTCCTGCCTACACCGACGTCTACTCCGTATTTAATCTTTGCGGCTATCAGGAACAACGCGTCATTCGCACTAATAAGCCTCAGCGTTCGGCGAATAATTGAGTAATCTCACGTAATTGCCGCCCGGCGGCCCCGGGTTCGATCCGGCTCGCCTTTCACAACCTTTCAATTTCCATCCGCCGGTCCATTGTTGTCGCGATGTTTGCTATGGGCTTGACACCTGTACCCCATGCGCTGCTCCGAACGATTCAAATAATTTGAAAACGTACATATTTTCGTCTCATAATAAAGACAGTGTCAAGCCAGTATTCACTGGCGGGGTTAGCAGATAAAAGCTTTAAAGGTAAGAGTGGAAAGAAAGAAAAAGATAAACTTTAAGGCACCCCCCATAAATCATTGTTTACGATCCTGAGAGACGTATACCTCCCGCAGACTTGCATAACTCACTTCATGTAGTAAGGTCGTCGTACGCTGCGATGGTTGGCACGAGGCTGCTATTCGACTTTCTTTCTACAAACTATACGGCCAGCCCATCGCTACTTCAGCTTGCTGATGCTTTGAGCTCTGTCGGTTACTTAAGTTCTTCTGTGGATATCCACAACCCACTCCACAGCTCGCTGAGTGATCTTGAACTTCGTTATACAGCCAGCACTAAAACTTACTACGCTACAATTTAACCCAATGAAGAAACAAGTATACGCTTTTATCGTTTTGAGAATCCCTCAGATATATCTCCTCATTTTGTTCACTCGCCTCAGATAGTATCCTTGGCTGGAAGGTAAGGTCAAATTGGCTATCGGCCTGGAGTGCTGTGCTAAGTTTGGCCTTAATAGGAATACCGTTTTGCTTCTTGTGACGGGACACTCTAGTACCAGCTCCCTCCAGTTGGCCATGTTCCACGGGAAGTTAATTCGTATATACAAAAACACTCGCGTTTCAAATAACTTTAAGGGATTTTTTCTTTCATATTAGGAGTGACCAATGTAATGTGATGATGATTGTAGGCCATGATATCAATATCCAATATCATGCGTCCGGCGTCATCCCTGAGGAAGTTCTGTACGGGCGCGGTCCTTCCCTATCGATTACACCCGCAGCCAAAGCTAAAGCGTGACTCTACCATCATCTTTCTACTTGTAGTAAAATGATTCAACACTTAAACTCGATATACAAAGAAGTGACTCATTGCTCGGGATGGCTTCGCAAATTCCCCTTAAGCCCGTTGGCGGCCCGCGGCGTCCACTTCTTAAGGAGGGACTAATTAAGCCCTATCCACACGCGCGGATAAGCCGCACGACTGACGTGTGTCGAATCGGACGGCGCTTATAACTTAATCTGTGTACGAATTTTATTTTTAAATCATCATTAAAGCAAAAGCTTCTTTGATAAATCAACTTTGCAAATTGTATATATATATATATATATATATATATATATATATATATATATATATATATAATTTCCTTTTATTATTGTTTTAATTCGACTCAAATAGATTAATTAGAAAGATGTAATACCTAGTCACCAGCAATAGGTCTCCGGATCCCTACACTCACTAGATGATACACATATTAGGTATTTTGCGAGGATTCCTTCCTAGGTCGAGCTGACCTAATCAAGCTGTAGTCGTACAAAAACTATAGTTTGGCTCTACCACTGAAATGCTTTTGTCCCTTCTGATATAAATAAAACAAATAACAACGACAACTTAATATGACAAATAATATGAACGTTTGAAAAGTTGTTCCAAACGAACAAAAGTATTCAGTCAATAACTGTTGCCACGTGTTGGCGTAAAAACTCGCAGAGAACACCCAAGGTGTGCCCCGGAGAGGGAGGGTTCCGCACGGCCTCCACGCGAGTGTTACCACATGCACGGTGACACACAAGCACACACGTGTCTCGCATTCGTTGTGACAGCCGCTGCCTAATTTCTACGTGTTTTACTGCCCTTACCCAACGAACCGCAACACCAAAGGCGTGATTGTCGGAACACTAATATTTTAGTAATGTTTTTGTGTTTAAAAAAATTGACGGTATGTTTACATCAGATCCTCGTCGCCACTAACTCATCACATCACCGGGGTCGGCACCCGCGGGAACAGCGAACATACCTAATAAGCTAATGACATGCAATAAATGAAATACCTACATTACAAAAGCTTACGAATACTCATGATGACGCGCAGTGTAGTTGTTAGAGTACAAGACAGCGGCGTCGCGGTTTCGATTCCCGACGAACAATATTTGTGTACCACACCCTCACAGAAGACCAGCGTGAAAACGCAGCAGAATGCCGCGGTGAAGGAAATCACCGTGAGGAAACCTGCATGTCTAAGGAAAAAATAAAATAAAAAATACTTCAAAGACTTGTGAAGTTCGCCCCCCGCAGTGGAACGGCGTGGCGAACTTTGCTCCGACTGTCTAGGGAAAAGGATCATGCCCAGCAGTGGGATTTATACAGATATAGGCTGTTACTTTCCTTTTTTCCTTACATAAAGATGTGGATGTATAGAAGAAGAAACCATGTTTTCTTCTTTGTCACCCCCAATACAATACAATACGAATATATATATATATATATATATATATATATATATATATATATATATATATATATATATATATATATATATATATATATATATATATATATATATATATATATATATATATATATATATATATATATATACATTCTTATTAATAAATAGTTATATGAAATTTCACAGTAAATCTACAATCCATTCATTTCGAAATCGATCAAATAAATAGACAAGAACCCTACCGGGATAAATTGTGTTAATTATGTCAAGGGTAAGGGTGCGGAATAAGATGTTTAGCACAAGGGTGTCCCGGAGGGTCCGGAAACGATCGCGGTGTAATTGTTGTGAGGTCCTTGGAGGAGGGAGAGGGCTCAGGTGAGGTAATCGGGATGATACAGAGCTTTTAATGGTGCGCTGAACAAGTTTATCCAAGATTTTGACACCTTTTTATATATAATATGAGTTATTACTAACAATATAACATATTTATATATAATGTGAGTTATTACTAACAATATAACATATTTATATATAATATGAGTTATTACTAACAATATAACATATTTATATATAATGTGAGTTATTACTAATAATATAACATATTTATATATATATATATAATGTGAGTTATTACTAACAATATAACATATTTATATATAATGTGAGTTATTACTAACAATATAACATATTTATATATAATGTGAGTTATTACTAACAATATAACATATTTATATATAATATGAGTTATTACTAATAATATAACATATTTATATATAATATGAGTTATTACTAACAATATAACATATTTATATATAATGTGAGTTATTACTAACAATATAACATATTTATATATAATATGAGTTATTACTAACAATATAACATATTTATATATAATGTGAGTTATTACTAACAATATAACATATTTATATATATATATTTATATATATATATTTATATATAATATGAGTTATTACTAACAATATAACATATTTATATATAATGTGAGTTATTACTAACAATATAACATATTTATATATAATGTGAGTTTCAACGCTGCAGATTGTTTCTAGCCGCATCATGTGGGTTAGATCTTTCGGGGAAGAGCCACGCCCAGTACCAGTAAAATAGCAACATAATATTACTGTGTGTTCGTCTGCTGTAGTGATCCGGAGACCCTTACTGGTGACGAGGCTTTCCATTATCCTCATTCAGTCGTCAGGAATGGCCCTGCATTATGGTTCCTGAACCTGACCTCAATAACTTAACAACTGTTGAGCTGTTTGCTCACTTGCCACCGTCTGTACACAAATAAAACTAACAGATAAAAATATAACTACATGAATGGTCTCGTATTACACAGAACACTCGATATATTTTCACGAAAGATGAAACAAAATCTCAAATAACAACAAACAAAATGCAACTGAGCGTTTTTTCCGCCGGCTGACGCTGGAGCGCTCGGCGTGCGGGATGCACGAGGTCCATTCTAAATAGTGTCCGCCTTTACTCACGAATGGACGACAAAAGAAATTTTGTCTAAATCCTAAAGTGTCCTCAGGTACGGCGATTGGTACAAGTGATGAGAAACAATAATTTTTAATGTATATTAAGTTACTAACATAATAACATTTGTGGTCACCATTAGCAACTAAACTTAAATGTCAGTAGTTTGCTACAATAGTCGAATAGCGAAGTCTAAGCTACGAAGTCTCGCTGAGCGTGAGCCGTTGGCCTATTGACGTCTACAATGTTATGGCCTATTGCCTTTTTCATTTATTATATTTTTTTTATACGTTTTAAGTCCTTGCCAAATATCAC
Source organism: Teinopalpus imperialis (assembly GCA_029286865.1). Lineage (NCBI taxonomy): Eukaryota > Metazoa > Arthropoda > Insecta > Lepidoptera > Papilionidae > Teinopalpus > Teinopalpus imperialis. Next base: position 605,601 of record JAGSMU010000013.1, read on the forward strand.
CGTGAAGCAGCATAACATTACTTACTGTGTTTCGGGTGGTGAGTAAGGATACGAATCCAGATTTTTTTGTTTTAGTACTTTGGGAGTAATAAACTGAACAACATACAGTTCACCTGATGGCAAGTGATTCCTGCGGCCCATTACATCTACATTCATCCTTGTCAAGCAATCATAATGCAGATGCGTTATCATCCTTGAGGACTTAGATGGAATGCCTCGTCACCAGTAATAAAGGTCTCGGGATCCCTGCACTCACCAGACGAAACGCAGCAGCAGCATTTTCTGCTATTTTACGCTTGTATTCTATGAGGTCTTGGTCTTACCACGGTCGAGCTGACCCATTCATTCCTCAGCTAGAAACAAACTGCAGTGAAGCTCTACCACTGTTAACGAAGGTAACAAGTATTCCATCTGTGTTAAATATTGTAATATATGTTTAGTGGTATATGCGAGTGCGTCTTGAGACTTTGTCCAGGAAGTACAAAAGTCACGGACCATCCTGACGGTAAGTGACGACTCTGACTTACCGTCAGATGAACTTCTCGTAAACACTCTTGTACACACTTGTAAACACTCACTACTTGTCACCTCCTAATGCTAATATATTATTAATAACATTTACCCACTCAGGCAGTCAGGCAGAGATGCCTCGTATCATTTTTGTTTCTTTTTAAAGAATGCTAGCCGTGCCGTCATCACTAACATTCCCGTCAACCCCTCCAACTCAGCTTGAATGCTTGTGCTGCTGGAGATGGATGCAAAAGTCTATTGTCTTAGATTAGATAAGTCTTCGACCCTAAATTTGGCAGAACGTACCCTAAACTATTGACTCTTTAAGTATTAAGTCCGCCTTTTTTGTAAATAAGTAAATAAATTATATAAATATTATACAAAAAATCATTCCCTTTCAATTCTTTTGTTATAAGAGAAACACAAAATAAATATCTTTTACATGTATAATAAAGATAGTTACATAAACTAATGAAGTTTACTCAAATAAATAAAACAGAACTTTACTAAATAAAACTTAGTTATTTACAAGTTATGTCAGGAATTTCATATATTTTAGGCAACGTGCAAATCGTTGTCACTCGCAGCTCGCTCTGCTATCGCGAGCTGGTCGGTAATCCCTTGTCGGCGTCCATTCCTTGAGGCGGCACTAATTGGGCACAAACAGGGAACAGAACCGCCACCCACATTGTCAGACCCTTGACTAAATCCTCTTAATTACATCGTCTCGTGACGTCTTGAGCGTCTTTAGAAGTGTCATCGCGTGACTCGGACGCGATAATTGATGCTTGATGGAATGGAAAAGAAATGGTAAAGTTATTTTAATTTCACAGCGGTGGAGCCACGATGTAGCTTGTGTCTGCCAGCGTACCTCTCAACAATATACCTCTCCTATACGAGTACTTCTTCAGATTAGCGTACGCATATGTATAATGATAAATATGGATCACGGGCAGCACTCGCAACTAAGTGAACTGTGTGCTGGATTGTCACCGTGAACGCAATAAAAACATCTTGTTTGAGACATAGCCACGAGCCGCAATCCGTAGTAGAGCTGCGTCGTGAACTATGCTCTAACCCTCACTAGACAGGAGGCATAGGCCCAGCAGTGGGATTTGTATAGCAAGTATATATATATAGATTTAAATTTTTTTACATTTTATAATAATATAATAATACTAGAGCGTAAGCGATTATGGTTCTTATGAAACGAATTTAAGGAACAGTTTAGTAAAGTTTTGTTAGACTTACTTACGCCTCACTTTTTAACTGACGAACACAATTGACATCGAGATGATGAGGATGAAAGTTTGAACTCGGTGACTGGGATTAATCCGAACAACTCCCATTGTAAATTCGGTGCTTAATGTAACAAAATTTTAACAGTGGTAGAACCACACCGCAGGGCTACCTTCTCTTGCTCTGTCGAGGATCCAATGAGCGATGGGAATAAAAATTTATGAATGGCCTTGGCCGTCGCAGTTCACGACCCATTAGATGGAGCGATGTCCTATGCTAGTTTGCGGGAAGTCGATACGTATCGTCTTGTCAATCTATGTACTATATTCTGTGGATTATTGATAGGCTGTGGTGATGCAGGAACTATAATGCAGACGTTTTGTTTTTCACGAGACAAAGTGCAGTGACAGCCAACTGCTATTAACCTGGCTTGTCCTCGAGCAGCTCGTTTCTAACTGAAATGCTAATGGTTCGTCTCGACCGGAGAAGGTCTACGAATGAGAACATACTCTTCTCCGGTGACGTCAATAGTAGACCAGCTCGAAATAGTAACGTCACATTGTTCTGCAATCATAGGTGCCGAGGCAACTCGGTCCCCGGGGATGGAAAAGTATGTACATCTTGAATCTTAGTTGAGGATAGACGCCTAGCTACGAGTTATAGATAGGAACTAGGAGCTAGACGCTAGCTACATTATATTACATATGAATTTGAATATGTTACACACCAGAGAAACGTTCATAAACATTATCTTCAAAGAACCAACTCTTTCCTTTTGTTTCAAACGAAAATACATTCAAGTGAAGCGTCACACGCACCGATCCCGAACTCTAGTGAAACCCACAAAAACACTTGGTTAGACATTCATTAGGGATGGCGACAAAGTTGAACGAAATAAATCAAGCCCACACCTCGATCTTCGGCCGCCGTCGACACCGTCTCCCCTTCATCTTGCCCAATCAGCAAACTTATTAACCGAGTCTCGTTTCCCTTGAAATCTACGCGGTACGTTCAAAGCACGCGGGTTGCGCTATCAACATTCCTCGGCGGTGATTTTTCATAATAACGATGTGCGCGGTAGGTGGCGTGCGCGCTTGTCCGCGTGCTTGTCTCCCTGCTTGCGTGCCGGCCCCAGTGTTTGATGAACGACAACGCAATCGGTGCGTTTCCACAACGACTTGGGATGCGCTTCGTCGGAATCAACACGTAATTATCAGCTTTGGCACAGAAGGAATTTAACATATAGGTTATTGGGGAAAACCCTTGATGTCTTAGATGTCTCCTATGCTAGATGGCGTCTATATATTTGACAACCTATGATGATTATTGACAATGAAAAATATCACAATTTTATAGTAATATTAACTTTTATGTTTAGACTAGTTGTTTTATTAATAAAATCTAAAACTGGGGAGGTCAGGGGTCTTCGATGACAACTTTGTTTTAATCATTTTTTTAATTTTATATTCTGAATTTCATTAAATTTGTAATAATATTTAGGATGGTTTGCAAGAGTATGTTTTGTTCACCAGAATTTGTTTTTTTTTTTTATTTTTGTATATAGAACGTATATATTTGTATATAGAATGTATATATTTGTGTATAGAATTCATTTATATGGATATTCACCTCTTTCGATATCTTTGGAATGCTATGCGCGAAGATTCGTTTAATACTGGTGCAGTAATGAGATCTTGGTAGGATGAATATTTTGAGTCGAAACCGTGTGATTTCTACTAACGAGGTATTGACGCTGGGTGAAAGTTATATACAACAAGGGAGAATACATCGATTAAAAAGAAAAAAAAAATAAAAGAACTCAGTTGCCAACCTACTTTTACGCTAATGCATTGAATAATACTAATTTAACGATTTTTTTTTTAATTTTTTTTACGTTTGTTATCTTACGTTTCGAGAGTTTTACGGCACCCATGGTCACATGGAGGACGTCCAAGCACCTCGGGTGTTTGGACGTCCTGATGTCTGAACCCAACTAGCGTTAGGTTTTAGTTTTTTATTTTTGGTTCGATCTATGGAAAAGGAGCTCATAGTCTCTTGAGGTCTTGCAATGGCATGTCCGATTTGGAATTTCATTTTTATCGATCGTGCTTTTTGGGCAATCTATGGAGGAGGCCCGTGGTAAGCAGTGCCTTATGAACAGGCTGTGATGATGATGCTGAAACACAGGATCCCAAGCCGATCAAGAATCTACTCTTATAAAATTAAGATTTGATTTTATTTCAAAAGCCTAGCGTATCATCCTTGATAGGAAGCGGCGTTCCTCATCAGATCCTATAAATTACTAGAAACTTCGAAATAAAGTTGAAAGAAACGCGATAAAATCCCTAAAACGAGTAATAACCAACATCATTATAAAACATGAAAATAACACCATTAATAAAATGTAATATCTCAATAATTCCTTTTATCTGCAGGCGAAGAAAAAAATGTGTCGCGACGTCAAAGATTCCCCCGCGCTTGTTGCCGGGAGGTCGGCCATCAAAGTCACGACTTTCTGACAAATTGGTACACGTGTCCCCGAGATCGCTTACACGGTTGTTAATAGAAACGATCTGAAGACGTCTTAATTAATGGTTCACTGTAGTTTTAAGAAATACAAAGAGAAGTTGTCTAGAATGTACATATGTGTTAGAGCAGTGGTTACTACTACGCTGCGGTTTGTTTCAAGCAGCAGAATGAATGGGTCAGCTCGACCGGGGCAGTATCCTCACGGAATACCAGGGAAAAAATAGCTTATGCTTAGTTGCTGTGTTTCGTCTGGTGAGTGCAGAAATCCAGATACCTTTATTACTCGTGACAAGGCATTCCATCTCAGCCCTCAAGGTTGATAACGCATCTGCATTATGATTCCTTGTCAAGGATGAATGTAAATAAATAGTACAAGTGAATCAACTTAAGCAGTTTGCCTTCCAACGACAACGATGACCCCACCTTAGAGAAAAGAGCGTACGTTTTCCATAAGAAAACATCGCTCTGATGACGCAGTTGTTTTTTGGCGGAGGTGACCATTTGAGATCCTGTTGAACATTTTTTGTTTTAGGGCTGATGACAACTGTTAACCCTCGGCGGCTTTATAAATATCTAATATCATCACCTAAGACGAGACAATAGGTGTTAGGACCGATCGACTCTACCCGGAGATATCTGGTTTTAACCAGCTCACATAAACTGCGTATGCTACGACGTACTATATTTTATTCAGGGCTGATGGTCATTGTTTGTCCGAGGGTTTTTACAGCTTCACCAGGTTGAAAGACGACCGAGCGCTAAGGGCCCTCACAGGGCCATAACCTTTTATAGGGAAACATTGCAAGGGTTACCGAGAGTAAGACTCACCTTGGACTGGTAACCCTTCACGCGAAAGCAATTGGCTTAAGGGTGCTATAAAGGACCTCGGTTCGGTCAGTAACTTGTATCGGATTAAGCCCTGAGGTTCGTTAGCTGCCTGTTATTTATAAAAAAAACATGGCAGACTTGCTAAAATTTCACCGAGTGATCCCGTTTTTATTCGTTTTTTTCCCATATAATTTCTGTCCATAATAATTGTTTACCGTTTACAGAAACTTTAGACATTCCACAAACGATCTCGACATAATAAATCTGGCTCTAATAATGGAAATTAAGTAAAAGTTAAGTAGATGTTGGTGAAACATCTGTCTTTGTTTTTGTGAAATTAAAAAAAAATAGGAAAACAGAACATGAGCTGCGGCGATAGCGCATGATATATTGCGGGTTTGATGTCTAGTTACGTGATGCCACCCGGCTTCGCTGATAAACCAGGGTTAAACTATTTCGCTAAGTGTTGGAGCTTTTAAAGAGCTTTAGCGATCCGCACGCGGGAGCGCTACGCTTGAGTTAACGGTCCCGTAAATATATAAATTATTTAATGCGTAAAAATTCTTTGTGTCAATTTTTAGGTTAATATTCAGGCAATAATAGTGGCAGTAGAGATCTAGTTTCTAGCCGCGCTATGGATAGGTCGTCTAGGACCGGACCTAATCTAAGGACCACAGGACGCCAGCGTGAAATAGTAAAATTACATGTAACTGGACTTTCCAGGGGGGTGAGAATGTGCAAGCGTTTAGAATTTAGATAAAAATGTGTGTAGATTTCATGAGTAAACAAGTAAACTGTGTGATCATATGTAACCTGTATTATATGTAACTTTTTTTTATATTAATAAGGGTCCCATCCCATCCTGAGCCCCAGAAGATTCAATATTGTTGTCACCCCTGACAGATATCGAATGCCTCGGTGCTGTAATTGAATGGACCCACCATTACTCCACGCACATACGAAACAATTGAATCAAAAACAATATTATATATTTTTTTAGGAACAAATAAAATTTATTATCTTCTTCGAGCCTTCGAGTATTTTTACTACATAGTATAAATAGAAGAAAATAGAAGGGTCAACAACCAAATGGTTTTGAATTAACATAATATACATAGGTTCGAGCCCGCCATTCGACCAATGTCGCGAACGATCTAGTAAAAGCGTTTCGGCTTAATTGGAGTGGTTATTTGAAATTTTAGTAATGTTAGAATTGTGTGGTAAAAAATGAGACGTAAAATATCTAAATTGTGTTATTGCTTATGGAATTTTTGTATACGGAACCACAAAAGGTAGACCAGTCGTCGGCATTGGGTGCTCACGTGGGTGGCGGGACAGTTTTTTAGCGATAACCGTTTTAACCAAAACATGGCGCCGGCAGACCGGTGTCGCCCTTAGCGAGGGTTAATTGGCGGGTTACTCGAAACCAGCTCGGGGGTCTTTTTTAGACCATAGTTAACCATCTAAAGTGACCCATTTCGCGTAAGGTGGTAGCAGAGTACACGGGAAGGGTCTTTTGGACCAGATTTATGATCCCAACATGGTTGAAGGAAGCATTTTATTCAAAAATGTAGAAGGGCAGTCAAATTAATGTGTGTGTGTGGTTTTTGTGTATAAAGGTTTTTATTGTGAGTACAAGTTAGCACACGGTACATCTGATGGTAAGTGATTATAATCATCCTCGATAAGGACTCATAAAAACGATGCGTTACCATCCCTGAGGACTAAAATGGAATGCCTCGTCACCAGTAGTGCTGCACTGGTGCTCTATGAGGGCGTGGTAATTTTTCGATCGGACCGACCCATTCGGGCTGCTACTAGAAACGAACTGCAGCGTGGCTCAAACACTGTTCAAACTTACTTTACGATTTTTAGACATTATGTTTACACAGCATCCAATGATGTAGAGATATCTACCCCGGTGGGCTGCCGCTTCAACTACCCTCAATAATGATTTACTAAAATGACAAAACAAATTCCGCCTTTTCTCAAGATTTTGTCAGAATCCGAGCTGGTCCACTCACGCGCACAGTATTTGAGGCTTTAGCTTTCGTCAGTATTGTTCAAAATTAAAAAATAGCACAAAAAATGTTAAACATATTTTTAAAAAGCTATTTGTTCACTAATGTCTTAAGCAACCGATGATCGAGTCCCGTATGCTGCCACATGCCATGGGTTCGTGGTGCCACCTCATCTACACAACAATAGTCTTGTGATGTGTAGAAGATAGCCAAACATTACTTTTTGTCTATTTTGCATATAAATATATTTAATATAAATCCATTAAAAACCTCGGCATTATTGTCGATGGCCTTCTTAATTGGCACGAGCATATTGACTCTTTTAAAGCTAGAATAAGAAAACTGTTACCTGTTTCCAGGTGTGTAGCGTGTAAGGCATATTCCCGCTGAACTTCTGAAAACCATCTACTATGCTCTTTGCCAATCTTTATTGGCTTACTGTCTGGGGTGGTCTTTGTAAAAGTTATCTTTTGCCAATCGAACGATCTCGGAGAGCATTGTTAAAGGTGATGCTTCACAAACCTTATACATTTCCACAGTTTTTCTCTGAAGTGAGTAGTACTCACTTGACTGAGAGGTACTCACGGTCCGCCAGCTCATCATTTTGAATTCTGTACTAAGGACTCATTCAGTTTGCAGACCCGATTTTAATATTTTCCACTAACCAATAAGAAAAGACCGAATCATATTACAAGAAAAATGTTGTTCCTCTTCTGCTCATAGACATGCATGTTTTTTGGGGCCCTACCTACCTATATAAAAGAATAAGTAATGACATTACCAATTTATACGCGTCCTCACTACAAATGTAAGCAAGTCCTCACAAGTTATTTAATGTCGTTGAAGTATGAGGTTTAATACTGAAAGTTTATTAAAAATAAATAAGTAAATTTTACCCGGGATCGAATGAAATGTTTTAACAAATATATATCTATATAACTATCTTTATTTATATACCATAGACACATTTTTATTGTAAATTTAAGTAAACCAAAAATTATTGAAACATACATACATATAGCCACTCAACTACGATATAACAACAACGTTAATTCACTACACTAGTTATTATTTGTGTGTACGATGTTAAACTAAGATAATTAACTACTACCTCCCTTATCGGGATATTCTTCTTTTTTTTTAATTAATATAGTTTTAAAGTAACAGTTATTTTAAGTAACAATCTCTGTATGCTTTAAGTAAGGTAACAGTCTATGTTAGTGTAAAGTAAGGTAACAGTCTATGTATGTGTTAGGTAAGGTAACAGTCTATGTATGTGTTAAGTAAGGTAGTAAGGTCTATGTATGTGCTAAGTAAGGTTACAGTCTATGTATGTGTTAAGTAAGGTAACAGTCTATGTATGTGTTAAGTAAGGTTACAGTCTATATATGTGTAAAGTAATGTAACAATCTATGTATGTGTAAAGTAAGGTAACAGTCTATGTGTGTAAAGTAAAGTAACAATCTCTGTATGCTTTAAGTAAGGTAACAGTCTATATATGTGTAAAGTAAAGTAACAATCTATGTATGTGTAAAGTAAGGTAACAGTCTATGTGTGTAAAGTAAAGTAACAATCTCTGTATGCTTTAAGTAAGGTAACAGTCTATATATGTGTAAAGTAAAGTAACAATCTATGTATGTGTAAAGTTAGGTAACAGTCTATGTATGTGTAAAGTAAGGTAACAGTGTATATATATGTGTAAAGTAAGGTAACAGTCTATGTATGTGTAAAGTAAAGTAACAATCTCTGCATGTGTTAAGTAAGGTAACAGTCTATATATGTGTAAAGTAAAGTAACAATGTATATATATGTTAAGTAAGGTAACAGTCTATATATGTGTAAATCCTACTGGTGGGCATAGTCCTCTTCCAGAGTGGGTGTTATGACGCAGTCCACCCCGCGATTGGAAGATTTCGTCTTATATATATTTCTTTTTTCGTTTCCGTCAGCGGGCACGGCACAATCGGCACTTAAAATTTGCTATTAACAATGAATCTAAAATCGAGCGCTACCACGACTCGTCCGCACGGGACCATTAATAAAATTATTTCCGAATCCCACAACACGAGAGATCGGTGCGTGCGCAGATGTCGTCGCCAACGGTGTAAACTGTAACAATATTATCTATCAATATTAGCCGCGATTGTGTCCCGGCAGGGGTTGCCCTCTTGTCCAACGCGTCATCCTTTTATACAAAGCGCAAACTATACATAAATTAGATTATTGTAAACTTTAATGTCATAAAATAAAATTTAGGCGACACGTAAAGTGTTGTTTCTCCACCAATTAAATGTCGACCCACGAAAAAGACAAAAAGTTAAGTAAAAAACATTGCGTCCCCTTACGCTACAAAATAATATATTAATAATTTATTTATACACCAGGCAGATCTACCTGACCTTACTGTCTAGGCTTTAAAAGATTAATTTTAAAGTAATTTGTATTTTAATAATTTTTATATTATGTTCAAATAATAAGAATATGATGGGAGAAATATATAAAATGAAATAGAAATAACATTTTAACAATATTTTGTTCATATTTCACACGTCTACGAAAACTACGGCCTTCTTTGACTTTAATGATTGAAGATTGAATTAAATTAAAAAAATATGACTACTGGTATTTACACAAATAGTGAATATATATAAAAAAATTATGGGTTTTATAGCGTTTATTTTTAACTTTTTTATCCTGACGTTTCAAGTGTTGTACACCTAGATTCTGTTGATGTTGATGCTGTTAGCCTATGCGGCTCTTACAGCTTCATCGGACACAGGGCTCACGGAACTGATGGGTCCGTGAGCTGGTTAGTGTTGTACAGCACTCACGGTCACGGGCAGGACCGAGGTGTTTGACGTCCTGATGCCACAGTAAATCCGAACTCCCGTCAGCTATTAACTGTTTATTTTTGGTTCGATCCACGCAACTACCGTCGGAATAAAAAAGCAAAAATAAACGAATAAAATCCCTGAAAATTGTTTTATTCAATGTGCAGTATTCGTGTAAATATAAGAAACCGTTAAGATAACATTAATTTAGTGACTCAAAGAGAAAAGTCTGCTTTGTATCGTATGACGGCAACATCCCGCCAAAGAAACTTCTACCGTGCCTGCAAAATTACACGCACCCACGATCTTTATAAATTGAATAGAAAACAAATACAACAAATAATTACTAAAACATCCACTAAACTTTAACAATACTTGAAACCGTATACAATCCAGTGGAAACCGACAAAGTCCACACTTCAGTGACTTTTAAAAAAGCACCATAGACGCTCGCAATGTTGCCATAGAGAAAAATCCGTCCCGCGTTGGACAAAAACGCGCAAATGATTCGTACGAAAATCGACAATTTGCTACGTGCGATTGGGCAGCATCAATGCGATCTGTTCACCCTACATTTATAAACAAACACAACATAATTTAAATCCTAAATCTTCTACGATATGGTCCATATTATGTTACTGTCGTAAATTAGCAATGAAGACATAATCGCCACGTATTGAGGGCGAACACCATTAAATAAAATCATTTATCATACGGATGTGTTTGTTATTGCGATGGCGGTGTGCGGTAAACGTCGGCGTTAACATTATTAATAATGGATTCTTGACATCTGCGTGTTACCATTTCTTATTTTATAATATCCTTCATTGTTGTTGTCAAAGTTGGGTTAAAAAAATATTTCACAGATAATTAATTATAATTATGGAGTATATAAAAATATTTTTTGATATTTTTTTTTAACTTTCTAAGCAAGTGCTTGACCACGATCCCACCTGATGTCAAGTGGAAATGCAGTCCTGGATGGCGCACTAGCTCAGTAAATGCCTATTCACTCTACTCTTGAAAACACCCACATTGTAATCGGAGGGAAAGACAGACGCGGGCAAACTATTCCAGTCCTTTGCTGTACGAATAATAAATTGATATATTTCTTTGTTGCTCACGACTTGTAATTTCAACAATGATATGCAAATATGAAAATTATGATGGCATTTAAATATGTAATACATTTTATTAGTATTAAAAAAATTGTTAGTTACCACAGATATTGTATATTTATGTAAAATAACGCATTTTCGTTATTTATTAAGTCGTTACTTTTCAGAACTTATTTTTTTCATAAGAAACTGACATTAGATGTGCGTATTATGTAAATATAATTTAATGTCATGAAATAATAATAAAAATTGCGATAAATAAATAATAAAAATTGGTATAACTTTTTGATCAGTATCTTAATTATAGCTCATTATTACGCCACAAACAAGGAAGCAGAGCAGTGTCATGGGACACAGAACATAAAAATAATTCCACATAAAATTATTTTTATCTTTTTTCTATGATATATTAACAACAGTTTCCATATTAATTTTGAGCCCTTTACTCTCATCAGTTCATATTATTATTTTATAAATTACATCTAAAGGGACAAGTGTACTGTGTGTACATGACGACAATACTTGTCTATTTTATTTTGGCTTCTCTGACAACAAGAAAAGAAAAGGTGCTATCCATGGTTTTAGTTTAATAAAACCAAAAATATTAAAAAAACCTTCATATGTCCTGTATCCCAATTAAGCAAGTACTATTCACATTATATCCAAAGAGTTTAATTGGGACACTGGGTGGCCATATAAACAGGTGATACAAAGGAAGTGCTTCGTAAATTTCATGACATGAAAATACCGCTCGGTACATCGAGAAAATAAGGCATCGACAGGACGTAAGTGAATGGAATGTCGCAAGGGTCTCCGGGTTCCTTCCATCGCACGAAGCACAGCTTGAACTACAACAAAACAGCGATCATATGGCTCCACCACTGTTACAAGTAAATTGTGTATCGAAGGATAAAATTGTATTATAAATCATGCTTTTTTTTATAATATAGACTATAGATTACTGGATGTTATTCTCTGAAAATTTAAGTTAGGGCAAATTTAAGTAAATGTAAGTTATCATACTGATACAGAATATAAAACGTATTGAAACAATATTTTACCGTTTCTTGCGTCGATTGATGGACTCGCTTGATAATAATTATTTCTTTTTATGGAAGTAATAAATTATAATATATACATTAATCGTGCCATACATTTTAATCCCATTTTCCTTTACCATGCACGAATAAAAATCCAGTTAAAAAAAATTATGCTATTTAGCTAGATCGTTTCACAACCGTATCCATGTTTGCTTATCTATAACTTATATCTATTGTCGTGACAATCTGCTCAACGGAATCTGCAGTATTATCCATTCTAATATGTACACTAAAGCAATACATATTTACATTGCATCAATTCATCACCGTCGACACAACAAACAAAGTTTGCCAAACACATGTCTAATTCCCGCCAATTCCACAATCAAACATTATGCGCCATTTTGTGAAAGCTGCGATTCACAAAATGGCGAAACATTTGTATAAAACGAGGGACCGGTGTTTAACGTTATTATTAAGTTGTAAGGGATTTATATTTGACTTCCGCGCATTCATCACGCGAGTATTGGGCCGATCCAAACCGCAGTTAAGTTCTGAGCGTGCCAAATCTTTTCAACGATTCCACAATGCGCGTCACTATTTTTTGTCACGTTCTCCACCGCTGTCCATGATGGTTTTATTAGGGGTGCATTTTGGAAATTATTGGCCCTCATTCTTGAGCGTTGAAGTTATATGGCTGCTATAAAACAATAAATAAGATATTGTTTATGGTGGTCATGCTTTGTACGGACCCCATGCGTTTGGATTAGTTACGCTGCGGTCACAATATGAGGACTGTAAACCGATGATGGTACATTAAAATCTATTGAAAATCAATGAGTAGATGTGGCGTAGTGATATTTTGTGAGGCTGTGTAATGATGGACACTTAGTAATTCCTTTGAGACGTATCCGAGGACATCGTAATGTCACATTCTAAGGAACAGTGGGGAGTGGGCAGTTCCTTGTGTGAACAGATTGTTGGAAGGTCGGTGGTGTGGCGATTTGTTGTGGTTGATTGGCGATGAAGCCGCAATGATAAATGTAAACAAAGGACGATCATAAAATATAATTCGGTTAAAATAACCGTAGAACTTAACGCAGCTCTAATATTAGTTGGTACACAATTTTTTAATTGTTTTTGTTTATCTATCTCCCGAACGTGTTACGTTTTGTATGGTTATTGATGTCAATAATTACACAGTACATAGTAGTACTTTGATCGTGGTAGAGCTACATTACAGTTTGTTTCTAGCTGCAAAATGAATGCTTGACCTGGGCAGGACCACGCTCTCACAGAAAACCAGCGTATAACGTAATGGTGCTGTATTTCGTCTGGTGATTGCGGGGATCCGGAGACCGATTCACGAATGAAAGTGTTAATTGAATTTTGAACACGTGGTGAGGTGAGATATGTGTATGAAAGATGCAATAAACTAATTAATAAAAGAAGAAAAAACTGAAAACAACTAATACAAGCAAGAATAATACATACTTATATTAAATAAATTATATATCTATGTATATATATATATATATATACAGGCCAAAAGTTTAAGACTACCTTAATTAGAGTAGGAAAATAAAGTAAAACTCCAATAAAATACTAAATGTTTAATTGACAAACAATATACTTTAAAAGCGTAAAGAAATATTAACCTTTGTAGGAAAATGAATCCATCCCCAATTAATTGCACCCCGGAAGAAACTGAGCTGACCATGCTTGATTGTTGGTACTACACAATCTGACATCATCTTTTCTTGGGCACTGCGTCGAACGTAAATTCTACGTTTTGAACCGAATAGTTCAAACTTGTATTCATCGGTCCAAAGCACTTTTTTAAAATCTTCTTCAGTCCAATCTCGATGAGCAAGAGTCCACTGCATCCGTTTTTCCTAGTTTTGCGGCCTTAGCAGAGGTTTTCGAACGGCAACGTGACCGTACAACTTCGCATCTGTTAGTCGCCGTTTTACTGCAGTCAATGAGAAAACTTTATCTCGGGTTTTGTTTACTTCAACGCGGATTTCTGGTCCTTTTAAGCATCTATACAATAGCGGTAGCTACCAATAAATTCCATATGTGGAAGATAAATTTATCTGACTTCAGATAAACTAAGTAAGTAATTACGAACCAAACTTTTAAAGCTGTTTTTATTACTGACCTTCCCGATTTCATCGGGCAAGGAATTCCAGAGTAGTGTAGCTCGGACAGCAAATGAATTATATATATAATATATAAAGATATATATATATAATAATTGTGAAAAGTTAGTTTTTGGGTGTTGGTCACTCAATCACGAAAAAAGGACGGATTTGAATACGATTTGACTATTATACATACATATTTAAACTAACATCCATCCGCGACTTCGTCAGCAGGGATCTTAGTATTGGGTCCAGAGAGAAATTAAAATGTATGTGACGTAATTATACGAATTATCATTTTCCGCCAGTATCTGCAAGGTTTGAACTCGATACTCTTGAGCAACCGACATAAGCTGACCATGTGAGATGCATGCAGTGCCACAAACTTAGTTGTGCCGCCTGCCTACCCCGAGGCTACTCTCTGCAGGTAAATCGTATCAGTTCCCTCGATGCAGGCTGTGCCCAGTGTTGGTACCGTAAGATATGTTGACGTCTGTGTCCTCCACATGAATATCTACAATAGTATGTTAATTTAAATTATTATAATTTTAGTTCATTAGTTTTTCTATAAATAAATACTGTTTCTTCATTTCTTTGTTTCTATGTAACATAATTCCTTTCAATCAAGCGCTCACTAACAAAGTTAAAAACGAATAAGCAAACTTATTACGTGTCGACGATAAATACCCAAGTTTAACATAATCTCCTCACCGCCGCCAATGGTTCCGTGACGTAAATCAAAAGTCAATACCCGCGGAGACAGGACTGTGCCGCCTTGCACAAAACCACCCGCTCCCCGCTAACATTCTAATTCTATTGTCGTCAACACGACAAAATTTAACCCACAATTAAGAAGTATTATATCAAACACATCACCGATATCAAAAACCAATCTTATACTCAGGTGAGAAAGCTTGTTATCCAGCGATTAATTAAGCCGATCGGTGCTCTTTCCCCAAAGGGATGAATAGAGACATCGCCAGCAAAGCGGCCGACGCAAAAAACCTCACAATGGCACCGAGATTTGGACACAAAGCGACATCGGGAAATAAATTATTTCATCTGCTCAGTCCTTTCACGATAATATTGGCAAATGTTTCCATTCGAAACGGGCCACGCCCCGCTATGAACCCAAAAGTGATTCTCAATACCGGCTACGACAAAACTAAACTCTATCTTCATGTGCCTAACGTACAAATTCGATCGACATGAAATTTAGTGCCATGGTTCGCGGCGATTCACAAAGTCATCAACGAGTCAACTTCTCTTTCAATTTTTTCGGATCACCAACATATATTTTGACTGTGATGTTTTTATTATTTTTGTCCGTGATTCCCTCGAGGATCAATAGCTAAGTATGGTTCAATTTTTTTGTAAAGCCTAACGGCCGAGTGGACGGTTTCTTTCTGCGCCTGCGCATGTGTAGAAGCGCCGACAAAGCGTCTCTGGTAATTACCTAATGGGGTACAATGTCAACCTTTTTCACTAACTTGGCTTCCGATCATGAGGCCCGCCATTAATCAACGATAAACAGGGAAGCCGTAGACAATGATGTTATCTTTTACTAACCTCTCAGTGTTGTCCTGATCGATGGCAATTTGAACATTATTTACTTTTGTTTTTACATTTGCAGACCAATTAAACCATATAGTATTTATCGTAATTTGAATAAACAGTGTTTAAATTGTTTTTTTAAAATAATCAGAAAAGAAAAAGCAGAACGAGATCACATTTCACCTGATGGTGAGTATTGACCGCGGCCCATGACATCTGTATCCGTCCTCAACAAATATTCAAGAGAGCCGTGCGTGGTCACCCTTAGGCCCAGACCGAGGTCTGCCTCGTTGCCTGTTCTTGTACCTCCGGATCCCTACATCACCGTATACGTAACACCGCAGCCCTATACTGTTACTTCGTGCTATTTTTCTGTAAGGACCCTTCCCCGGTCGAGCCGACACATTTACGTTCCGTTCCACTGTTTACAAATTAAACCGAAAGACACTTTGCAAAGTTGTAATGACAGTTATTTTATTTATTTTAATGGATATGCTGCCAGAATAAAATTAAAGACACAAGAACAGTTTCGGACGCGAACAGACTCGGACGCGATTACGGAATCATTTGCGCAAATACAGAGGCACTCATTCGTCGCATTCTTCCCTATTCCGATGTAATGTAATGCAATAAGATCGGAGGAAGCTTCAGATGCAGTGTCAGGGACTCGGGATACACATGTTGTATGTATATCACCCTGCGGATTGGTGGAATTCACATATTTTCGAAATATATTTTGTTATTGTATATATCATTCAGCTTAATTTACCAAACACCAATCGCTTAATTGCGATTAACAGTATCACATCGCTGCCGCCACCGGGGATCGAACAGTGTCCACGTGTGCCGTCAATTTGAAGCGAGTGCTTAGACATTGCGCAATCACGGCTTTTTACTTACCGGAAAAAAACGTTAAGCGAAATAAATTACATGTGACAACACTAAAAATGTGATCCATTAAAACTGTTCAATGTCTCTTTTGAACACAATAACGCGAGCGCGCATGCCCGAAACACACAGACAAACAGACGCACCACGCAGCTTTCCACGAACATGGGAAGACAAAGCATCGCCCGGAAACCAAACAGTAGTGGAGAGTGCGGAATAATTGGCGTGAAGGCATTGGAGTACTCAGCAAGCAATTAACTAAATAGCGGGGGGCGACGTAAATCACTTGCACGGCCGTACAAAGAACTCGTTTGTGATTGGGAAGCTGACATGCAGATCCTTAGCCTTCCCAATCGTCTTTAAAATGTTACTATTATCACATACGCATTTTATACAAAAAAATAAAGTTACAGCCTATATATATATATATATATATATATATATATATCACATAGTGCCCCAAAGAAAGAACTGGAGCCACCTGCATCCACTAACTTCCCACAAACTCGTGTAGGTCGTCGTTCCATCTGACGCGAGGTCATCCTGAACTTCGAGTGTCGATCCGAGGGTGAGACTCGTGAGTCTTTCTTTCTTTTTTTTATTTTTAATTTTAGACTTTAAATTTTGTCGCCGAGCACGTAGTAAATCATCACATAAACTTGCAATTAGCTATGTTCATTGCCGTCGGCACCGGGGATCGAACTCGGTTCGCTCGCGTACTGCGACATTAAAAGCGAGCGCTGCGGCTCTGCATTACATACATACCACTATACATTATTGAAAAATATCATAAGACTTAAGTCTGAAGTAAACATAAGTAGGATAGATTTTAATTTGTAATCATAAACTGAACGCAGTTATTATGATCATTGACACATCAATAGCCTAATGGGCACTCTTGCGAAATTTTCGAAAGTCGGTAGGTTCGAATCCGCAACTGTCGTGAACCATCTCATTTTCATTAGCTGCAGTGGTTAACCGGAATGTTAGCACTGCTTGCATTTTTAAAAGAAAATATGTGAAAAATAGTTCCAGTGCAGCCACGTTCTTCACTTTTGCAGCATGACTGTAAAAGTTGCCCATATTCTGGACTCTTTTTGCAGAAGCATTATCAGCTATGGAGCTGTTCACGGTCTTGATAACGAAGACAACGATCAAAGGTAGAGCCACGTTGCAGCTTATTTCTAGCCTCAGCATGAATGGTTCGGTGCGACCGGAGAAGGCCCACGTCGTCACAAAATACCTAAAGTATCAGCATAACGCTGCTGTGGTTCTGTCGTATCCGAGTGTTCCGGAGAACTACTACTCTCTCCTTAGTCCTGAATGAAACGCATCAGCATTATGATTAATTATCAAAGATTAATATGGGCGTCCAGGGCCGCAGGAATCACTTACCTAAGTGAACTGTGTGCTCGTTCAAAACACTCCATCAACACGTCTAAAGCCACAAACGATCCGCCAACATAAACTTTCCAACACGGCACATCAAACCACGGGACGGCTTCAGAAGTACCGCTATTATTTATTTTATAACCTCACTAAACCCAAGTAAATTAAGTTATATCACTTGGAGTCGACCCAGAGCCGTCTATTCTTACCACTTCATCGGTTTCCGATCGTTCACGGAACCAGTTCTACTACCGTATATATGTCGAACATAATCATAATTTAGATTATAAGGTGACCATAAAAGATCTATTCGTTAAAAATATTAATCGTAAACGAAATGAAAACCCAGTTAAACTGGTCGGTTAATTGCCACGTTAGAATTAATGAACTAAATTAAATATTTCGTTTAAAAACAACGTTATGGGAGCCACTTTTCATTTTTTATCTTCTGTATTGCATATATTGTATTTTGTATCTGTGATTTTACTGCACCTATAACATATTTTGTGGTTATTAACTCGGCGCGCGGAAATTGCTTGAACGCAAATTTTTATTACGATTAAAACAGTTTCTTTAATGTAACTTTATGTAAACTTAAGGTTATTAAAAATATTTTAATATAACAAACATTTAAAATAAAGTAAGTACAAATACACGACAAGTACTTGATATATTTTTTTTAACAAGTGATCGACTTTGAACAGTTATAGTCCATTTAAGTAAGTAATGTAATTTAAGTAAGTAGAAAATGTCCTAACACCCTCTACATAGAGGCCTATGCCCAGCCGTGGGATTTATATAAATAGGCTGTTATTTTGCTACTTTCTAAATAAAAAACGTTCAGTAAAAACATAATTAATCGCTGAAGAAAAGAACAGATGACATAAATTTCATGAAATTAAAGCTGAATTAAAATTCAACCCTTCTAGGATTTTAAGTTAGTAAGCTCGTCCCTAAGGACATGTATGTTACATGTACAAAAAAAACTTATAACGTTTTTAATTATTGCTTCATATCTAGATTTTAACAGTTCGTCTGGTGGGTATAGGGATCTGACGAGCCTTGTAACTAATCAAGAAGCAATCCATTCGTCTTCAGGGATGACGGCACGCGTCAGCATTATGATTTTTAATCGATAATGAATGCGGCCGATCATGTCTTATGAATCATCAGGCCTTAGGAATCATTTACAATGTGCTCGTTTGTCAATCTCCATATTAAAAAAAACTGACTTTTTTTAATATGGAGATTGACAAACTTAAAAAATATATGTATATATTCGAAAAACAAAATCAAGGAGAAATATCAACTCTTAATATTAGCAAAATAAAAGTAAGCTGTTGCTTTGAATAAACCATTGTCGCTAACTTTTCTTAAAACAACCTTAACAAAAAGCCTATCAACACAAAGGAGTTAACACCCATCAGATGCAAGACAAACGTTGCAACGTTACTGTGCACATTTCCACGGCCATTAGAGGCTGCACAAAAGACGCACAGTAAGACGGTAGTTAGCACACAGAAGCTCGCACAATGGCACAGAATGTGCACATTAGTACGGAATGACGACAAAAACTGCACAAACACGTCGCCATCAGGCCGTGAAATGCAGAAGACGCCGAAACACCCAAGTAGCCGTTCTACGGCAGCGTGTCTAATTAGAGAATTGATTTCTTGATTAGAAACAGAAAATATTTCGTAAACTCGATGCGATAAAACTAAATTGGAAGCTAATATTTCATAAAGTTTTAAATCGCGTCCTAGTATCCACAGATTACGAAAGTACTAACATTTATCTTAATAAATCCAATTAGGGACATTTTTTTAATGTTTAAGAAGATAGAAGCAACTGAGCGAGCCGCAGTTGGCCCCTCATAAGTCACCCTCGAGCCAGTCGCTTTAGCGGACAGGGTAACGGTCCATCCGTGGCTCTCTTTCAAGCTCTAGCCCTTATGCTGGTTATCCAATAATAAAGGTTTCTACTGAGTGCCCTAAGCGCTTGGCCACCTTTCAACCCGGTGAACATTAAAAAATCGAAATGTTTGCATTTAAAAAAAAATCTGACACGAAATTATTTAGTACCTATGCGTCTCTAGGAAATAATATCATCAACTATCAACTTTTAGACTTCATTATCATCATCAAATTCAGCCCATCACTAGTCCACTGCTAAACATGGGCCTCCTGCACAGCCTGGCACGGAGTGCGATCCTGGGCCTCCGGCACCCATCGACGTCACTCAAACTCGCATAGGTCGCCACTCCACTTTTGACTTACAGAAAGATAATATGTAATGAGTTGCATGAAGGATCGGATTTGTTCTATCTACTTAAGGCAGTGCAGTTAAAAATGTTTCAGCTTATTCCTAGCAACAACTGCGCCCTCGCAGAGTATGATCGTGAAATAGCAGCATCACGCTGCTGTTTTGTATGGTGAGCGAAATGATGCGGAGCCAATTCCAGGTGACGAGTCGTTCTATCGTAGTCTATAGTAGTGACAATGCTTGTTGGATCTCTGTTGACAATGGACGTAGATGTCACGAGCTGCTAACATTTAACATAAGGTGAACTGTGCGCTCGGTTTTCTCACCAGCAGTGTGAGAATGGTAAGATTTAACCATCAGTTCTCTGCATTGCTATGTTTGATTAACACAAAGTTGAAGAACTTTATGTGCCCGTTCTTCATTGTTTCATCTACGTTCCATCATCAGGCAAGACGAGCAGTGGGTCTCGTTTCCTTTACTATTGCGCCGCATAAAAAGGAAACGATTTATCGCGTTCTTCCTAAATGCACACAGCAATGGATTGCAATAGTTTGGCTTGGTTTGTATTCAGTCAGAATACAACATGGATTCCTTCAAGGCAAGAGTGAATAGGCTTATTGAGCTGATGCATTTACCATCTAGAGACAACATCGCCATTCAACTCTAGGTAGGGTAGTAGTCAAACCGGTCGTGAAAAAGAACCTGGCCTCTGTGTCTCGGATAGCGTGAGTTAGTCGAGTGTGTTTTATGAACCTGGACATCGATCAGGAGCTCATAAATACTACCGCTTAACAACTCAAAACTAGATGTTACACAAGGGGATTAGTTCGATCTAGACCTAGCCTTGTAAATACTACCTTAAAATAGCAACAAACCTGTATTAACTTTCGCACAGTCTCATTATAGGAATACAAATTGATAAGACATTCCATCATCAGGCATCCGAAGACCCTCATTGCCGGCGACGAGATATTTCGTCATAGTCCTCAGAGGTAACAAAGCATGTACATTGTGATTTCTTATCGGAATGAATGTGACTTGAAGTGAATCATTTGAGTGCTGGTCTGTCAACCTCGATTCAAACAAGGATAGGAACTAAGTTGTTCAAAGGGTGTTTATTAACAATAATATATAGAATTATAATGAACAAAAAGTCTGACTCCAGATGTCTTAAGTAAGCACTCGTGAACCAAACTCTTTAAATAGCTTCTATTAGTGACCTTATTGATGTTATCGGCAAAGAATTCCAAACTAGTTTAGTCCAGACAGTAAATAAACATAATAATATTCATGCATCAATTTACAAAATACAAGAAGCTCCACAATAACGAAGCAAACGAGCAAAAAACTTTGTTCACCAGTAAATCAACGATTCGCAACGGCTCGTAAACTCCGGCACTCGCTTCTTTCAACCTCCTGTGTCTTTCTAAATCGACTCATTATTCTAGAGACAGCTCGGCAAACTATTGTTCATTCTAATTTTTCCTGACATGTTTATTAAGATTAAACTGGTTTGCAGCGACTTTCAGACGTATGTATGTCATTAGAGAGATAAGAATTTTTCAATAATATTAGGGGTGACCAACCAGCACACAACTCACCACCATAAGTGATGACTGCGGCCCGTGGTATGCATGTACCCTCAACACAGGTTCAAGTTGAACCTACGTTGCAGTTTCCGACTCTCATAATAGGATGGTTATGACGAAATGATATTTAAGAGCAAGAAATGTAAATTTGTAGGCAGAGATATTAACTATCTCTGCAGAATAGAAAGTTTATCTTAATAAATATCATATAAATAGTAATAGAAAATAAATAACGCGGACACCACATAACGTGATATACAGTGCTGGCCGTAATCAATAGATCCGTAGATTATTTAACTGATTAATAAGTCAATTAACATTTTTAGTGGTTAATTTAGTCATTACTAAGACTAATGGTGATTGAAAAATTTAGTCATGGGCATATTGAATATACACTGCACAAAACAACACCATGAGTATTTCCACCATCAGTCATTACTCATGAGTTCTTAGTGAAGATACCTTAAATTAAATATTTATCTCTCAAAGACGATTATGTGATATTTAAGGATGACATTGAAAAATATTATACGTCTTCGTAAAGGCCAACAAACAGCACTACACTCTTTTACTTATTGTTAAAAACTATTATCAGAAAGTATTACTGACTCTTTAAAGTTATCTTGAATTAATATGCCTTAGTCGATTATTATTTTACGATTGAAAACATTGCCCATTTTTATAGTTATTATATAAGTGGGCAATACTAACATTACAAAAAATCACGCACAATCGTCCGTGCTAAAAATAGAATTAATTATAAATCAGGGGCCATACTAGCGATCAGGTTGTGCCGTATATCAGGCGCTTAATGAGCGTCGCCGCATGTGATCAACACCTTATTTATGGACTCGCGATTTGTGGCCGCGCGACACGAAAGCATTGTGTCACGGTGACACAACGAGTGTTGCCAGCAAATATTGAAGCGTATTCCTATTTTATTTTTTAATATTTGCATGACTAACGGTAACTGTTACCTGCAGCCACAGTCACATTTTCGATAAAGCTTCAAGTTTTACATTTTTAATTAAATCTTCGATCCCTATTTTATTTTTTAATATTCATATTGTTTTTAACCCCTTTTCAGATCTACACTTACCACACAAAAGAGCATGCTACTTCTATAGGAGCGCGTATAGATGAAGAATAGGCCAACGGGCAACCAGCTCACTGGTGGTAAGTGATCACCGCCACACATGGACATCCACAACACCAAAGGAGTCGCAGATGCATTGCCGACCTTTAAGAAAAGCTCTTTTCTTGAACATCCCTAAGTCGTAAGTTTATATGAGTGACTTATAATATTCGGGAGTTTTTCTATAGCACGTTTCCAATTATTACGTCATGCCAACACTAGTGTTCAGGTGCGTCCAAGACTAGTGCGCGTACAAAACCGGTTGTGTAAAAAAAATTATCGATAAAGTTCTCCATCCCTAATTTGCTTTGCCGTACGTATGTGTATTTATAGGTGTAAATAATGAAATAATATCAAGTGAAAATAAAGACTTACGAAATTAATTAAACTTCAATTTACAGGGGAAGTGATGATGATGTAGCCGTCCTGGTCGATTCCGACCACGGCCATATGGGTTATTGCTGGATCACATCAACTGCGCAGAATATTTTATAGTGCCGGAAACATTTGCGCAAACAGACGCAGCCAACTTCCTCTTCCCTATTCTGTGCTGCATGCGTAACAAGATTGTTTAACACCATCACAAACCGCAAACCAACAATTTTTGATGCACTAACAAGGACCCCAGGAGCTACGGCGCAATATCCAGGTACCCTAACCGCTACACCACCGTCAATAGTAGTTAAGGCACAATAGCTCATAATTTAAGCGCTCGCATTTAATGTCGCGGTACGCGAGCAAACCAATAACCGATTGGAAAGAAAGGTTCCCGAGTGATAAGGAGTGGGGGTCCACTAGATGCGACGCCCTATGCAAGTTTTGCGGGAAGCCGGTGGTTCAGGGTCGTACTCTGTGGTTCAGGCTCGTATTCAGCAATTGACTATGGATAGGCTGTGATGGTGATAAAGATGATTTTATTGGAAGTATGGAAGTTTCATAATTGTTTTTAATGGCAATATTCCTGCCATTTTATTAACTGGCAACAATGAACCCCATACGCGCAAAAAATTAATTCTTAAAGGAACATCATATAAAAGATTATAAATTAGGAAGCACACTTGTGATAATGAGATACAGACTAAGAAAAACTGACGTTAAAACGTTCTCTTTAATTATTCAGTGACGAACGCCTCTATGAATCATGTCTTTTAAAACTAGTGACAACAAGCAAAGTGCTCTATTGAAGCTAATTTAGGGTGACCATGTGTAATGGGACTTGGGAATTTCTACTTTACAAATATAATAAAAAATATTCAAAAGTTAAGTTATATACACTCATATCTAAACTCCCTTGTGCGATAGATAAAGCAGCTAGGGGCCTTAAAGCACTTAACGCTAACCTCACTATTAAGAAAGTAAAAGAGCAAACTACCAGCTCAGTATATAATCTTGAAAGATGTCTAGCGGGAGTAGACCCTTCTGATATGACCACGAATAGAAGGAACACAGATGTTCTCTTTTTCCTTTTTCTCAGTTTTATATTTATTTATTTTTTAATATTCATATTGTTTTTAACCCCTTTTCAGATCTACACTTACCACACAAAAGAGCATGCTACTTCTATAGGAGCGCGTATAGATGAAGAATAGGCCAACGGGCAACCAGCTCACTGGTGGTAAGTGATCACCGCCACACATGGACATCCACAACACCAAAGGAGTCGCAGATGCATTGCCGACCTTTAAGAAAAGCTCTTTTCTTGAACATCCCTAAGTCGTAAGTTTATATGAGTGACTTATAATATTCGGGAGTTTTTCTATAGCACGTTTCCAATTATTACGTCATGCCAACACTAGTGTTCAGGTGCGTCCAAGACTAGTGCGCGTACAAAACCGGTTGTGTAAAAAAAATTATCGATAAAGTTCTCCATCCCTAATTTGCTTTGCCGTACGTATGTGTATTTATAGGTGTAAATAATGAAATAATATCAAGTGAAAATAAAGACTTACGAAATTAATTAAACTTCAATTTACAGGGAAGTGATGATGATGTAGCCGTCCTGGTCGATTCCGACCACGGCCATATGGGTTATTGCTGGATCACATCAACTGCGCAGAATATTTTATAGTGCCGGAAACATTTGCGCAAACAGACGCAGCCAACTTCCTCTTCCCTATTCTGTGCTGCATGCATAACAAGATTGTTTAACACCATCACAAACCGCAAACCAACAATTTTTGATGCACTAACAAGGACCCCAGGAGCTACGGCGCAATATCCAGGTACCCTAACCGCTACACCACCGTCAATAGTAGTTAAGGCACAATAGCTCATAATTTAAGCGCTCGCATTTAATGTCGCGGTACGCGAGCAAACCAATAACCGATTGGAAAGAAAGGTTCCCGAGTGATAAGGAGTGGGGGTCCACTAGATGCGACGCCCTATGCAAGTTTTGCGGGAAGCCGGTGGTTCAGGGTCGTACTCTGTGGTTCAGGCTCGTATTCAGCAATTGACTATGGATAGGCTGTGATGGTGATAAAGATGATTTTATTGGAAGTATGGAAGTTTCATAATTGTTTTTAATGGCAATATTCCTGCCATTTTATTAACTGGCAACAATGAACCCCATACGCGCAAAAAATTAATTCTTAAAGGAACATCATATAAAAGATTATAAATTAGGAAGCACACTTGTGATAATGAGATACAGACTAAGAAAAACTGACGTTAAAACGTTCTCTTTAATTATTCAGTGTCCATTAACGAACGCCTCTATGAATCATGTCTTTTAAAACTAGTGACAACAAGCAAAGTGCTCTATTGAAGCTAATTTAGGGTGACCATGTGTAATGGGACTTGGGAATTTCTACTTTACAAATATAATAAAAAATATTCAAAAGTTAAGTTATATACACTCATATCTAAACTCCCTTGTGCGATAGATAAAGCAGCTAGGGGCCTTAAAGCACTTGACGCTAACCTCACTATTAAGAAAGTAAAAGAGCAAACTACCAGCTCAGTATATAATCTTGATAGATGTCTAGCGGGAGTAGACCCTTCTGATATGACCACGAATAGAAGGAACACAGATGTTCTCTTTTTCCTTTTTTCTCAGTTTTATATTTATTTATTTTAATATCAGTAATTTTATATTGTTAAGGATTCGAGCATGCAGTTCACTTAATTTCACGACATCCTGAGGACTGATTTCACGTATTGACCACTATAAAGAATAAGTGAGTACAGGAACTGCAATGGCTACTAGTATATTGTTAATATTTAAGTTTGTGTCCCGATAAGTAAGGATATTTTGTCCTCACACTTCAGCAGTCTTTATTTGGGCAGAAACAAAACAATCCTCCTAACCGTATTAAGTATTGAAATTCAAATCAGTAGCCGCGGTCATTTGTTATGAATTCCGAGTTAGTTTATAGACAAAGGAGAAACAATATGGTCGTTGGAGCAACAGTAAATCTCCGCAACAGTGGCGCCGTCGGAGCGCGCGCGCATCTGTCAAAATTATGCGCCATATTTGTTAGGCAAAGGCATCAGGCTACATGGAGGCACTATTGTTTTCGGGTTTAGGCGGCACATTGTTTTCTAATGGTTGTAACATAGCGTAGATATGACACTAAAAATATTAAACATTTTTAAAGTTCAGAATGGACTCACTCACACATCACCATAAAATATGAAACAATTCGTGTCAAGTATTTTAACTTGATTTGTGGTGACCATATTTTAAACGATTGACATGAAAAAATGATAATTTTGCTTTGTATTTTTGGAACAATTAAATTGTATAACATATCGTTGGTATAATGTAAGCATGTAGCATATTTTCTTTAACAAATAATTTACAGAATGTTGATAGATACGTCAGTATTTAGTCAGTTCTTAGGTTGCTTTTGCAGTGTTTTAACAAGTAAAACAACAATTCACAATGTCAGCCATGGTTCTGTGTATATATATATATATATATATATATATATATATATATATATATATATATATATATATATATATATATATATATATATATATTAAAATAAATTAAAAAAAATCACTAAAATAAGTCCGCCAATCGAATCGAAAGAAACTTAAGGTCGAAGGTTCGAATCCACCATTCAACCATCTCCTAGCACAAGCGATATTTAGCTTAACTGGACTGGTGAACGGGAATGTTAGTAATGCTTAAATAGCATAATAGTATTATTATTAAAAAAAAATTGTGGTTATTTCATTTCTTCCAGGCAAACGACAGTTAACTGTAGGGATGTGACGCCAATACGTCATTCCGATAAGCATCGATATAGTTGTGATCGATCTGTCACTCGGATGACATTTTAGATTTTTTTGAAATATCGAACCGATTGTTGTGTTAGTGAATTTAGATAAAAGAGAAACAACTCATTTAACGCTTGCTGCGCCGGGACATTTGTTTCTAAAGTGTGCTGAGGGACTTGCACGAAGGTTTATAATAAAATTCTTTCAGCGTTACTATGGCCGACATTCAAAAAAAGGTTTTAGGGCTACGTTACAGTTTTTTTTTGAGAAGGATCACGTCCTCACAGAACACCAGCGATAAACAGCAGAGTAACGCTGCTGTGTTTCGAGTGGAGAGTTAAGGGACCCGGAGACCCATATTACTGGTCCTCAGGGGTGAAAACCCATCTGCATTATGATTTCTTATGGAGGATGAATGTAGACGTCATGGGCTGCAGTAAACATCCAACCATCAGGGAACTATGTGCCACACCCGATACAATAAGAAAAGCACAGTAACCAAGGTTGATGAAAGAGTAAACAGATCGCCTGAAGGAAAGTCTATGACCCATAAGTACCTCCATCTATCCACTACCAAGGCGTCGTGTCGTAACCTCTAAGAACTGATACGATCACCACATGAAACATATAACGTTAAACGATGAAATGGTATTAAACGCAGTTATTTTACGCTAGTTTCTGTGATTACATCATTCTTCCCGCTCCGGACGTTGTCAAGCTTGCAAATTTTGCCAAGGCCGGAAAATATATAACAAATACATAAAAAAACTAAATACCTTGAAGTACCAAAGAACCCCAACTCAGCGCTGCCTTAGTAAGATTGATATATGTAACGATTGCAAAGCAACGGGCCACGCAATCCATCACCGACACAAAAATATTTGTATGCACCGACGTACAGTGGGAAAGCTTCCGCCCGACAATCGCCGACCATCGCCGACAATCGGCCGCCAATCGGCCGACTGGCAACAATAAGCGATTGTAATTATACCAGAAATATTCGTGACACAAACACATGACGAATGAGTCCGATTTATAAACTGATCGCATAATTAGAACAAACGGAAAAATTAAGCACAAATAAAGTTGGAGTAGATTTTTTCCCAACATTTAGTGTTACCACAATTAAACGTAATGGTTTTTGTTTTATTTTATATAACGTTGTTGTGTAACTGTCCTTACGAATTTATACGAGCGGGGAATCCCCTAATTGTGTCTGGAGGAATCTGAATAAGAGTGCTGGTAACGTGAAATTCCATTTTCAGTATTTAAGTGACTGACAAGGCAACTGCATTAGTGTTTGTCGAGTATGTATGTTGTATATCAAGTGTGTATGTAGGATGTATTTATGTACCTTTTGTCATTTACCATAAAGTAATATTTGAAGATGTTGTCACTACAAAATAATAAATATTAACATTCACTTTTCATTAATATTAATGTTTTTTTGCTTGGAAAGATCTTTTTTAATCTATAATATCTGAAAATTTTATATATGTGCATACCACACGATACAAGCACGAAATACTAGAGTTAGTATAGTAAAAACATTAATTTACGACCGAAAAAGATATGAGTTACACTCAAGCCGCGTCTAAGGAAGTTTATAATCAAAGATAAATAATTAAAAAAAAATCTTAATACTCAATGAAAAAAAATGTGTTATTAATTTATAAATTAAAAGAAGAGCTATATAATCGTAGTATAAAGTATACAAAAACCTATACAACAAACATATCAACGATCAAGATAATTCTTAAAAAAGTAACAAGATCAAAGCGGTCGGAGATTGATTAAAAATTCTCTGACTACCCTCGTCAGTTTTTTAGCGCGTCGCAGCGGTGCGCGTGCGCAGCGGCGCGGAAGCGAACCCACGTACCGGCGGACACTTTTGTTGTGATGGCAACTGGCTCGTCGTCCAAAATAAATATGATGGAAGGAAGATGTGTCAGCTTGACACGTGAGGACGGATGGGTAGCGGGCGGCGCGAGGACTTGGATATGCTTTGGTGTTTCACTACTTCTTTTGTGTGACTTTTGGCGATTAAAGTCTTCATTTGAAATGTGCCAATCTAAAACCAAGGTTATAAACGTTATTAAAATAAGATGACGCACAAGCAAACATACATACACCTACATGTGAATCCATGATTCCTTTTGCGAACACAGCACGATGGGTTGCGGACTTGTGCCCGGTGCGGACTACCTGATTATTTATTAACAGTTTAACCGAGCTGTGTTTCGTCTGGTGAAGAGAAACCGAAGACCTTACTCAATATACAATTCCTCGTCGAATGAAAACGGGTGTGATAGGCTACAGGAATCACTCGCCAACAATACTTATCATAGACTATGTAGTGATGACTCTTCATCAAGCTTATTGTATGAAAAATATAGTTTTCCTACCACAAAAATAATATAATTGTATTTATACAAAAATACAATAAAACACATGTTTCATTAAAAAAATATAAACAAAAGAAACTAATTATCTTGTGTAGTAAAAATAATGCACATGTCGCAATGAGAGTTAGACGATCATAATCGTAAATTCCCACGTGGCGTGTACGTTTGAAAGCATTAATTAATTCATGTCATACAATATTACAAAATTTTCCTCTTAGGCTGAGGTTGCGTGCTAGTAATTCGACTTTATTCTCCGATTTTAGTAGAAAAATGTAGGTCGATGTATGACTACGTAAATTTTATCAACCAACAGCAAAAGTTAAATAACCATCCAATTAAAGAAAGGTGAGCTGCGTGTCCTGCGTTTGTCAGTCCTTACTACCAAAACAGCGATGATTTGATTAACAATATTATATTGCCTATATTTACTCAGACACCATAGCATTTGCGACCATAAAACGATCAAGTATTTATATCAAGACAAAAATGTACAAAAATATTGAGGCCAGCAGTACGGGCCACTAGATCGGCGTATCCCGATGACCTTTATACAGCAATGAACGTTATAAAAATGCGCCGACATCCAACTAAAACAAGATGGACTGCGGATCAAACGGCGCGCAATCAAAGGCGGGAGGTAGACTCGTAAACAGTGGATCCAGTGCCGTCCGCCCGCCCCGCCGTAGCCCGCCCGCCCCGCCGTAGCCCGCCCGCCCTGCAGCGTCCACTTCCTGCAACGATTGAATTACACCTGTTACATGTAAACAACTATTTCCGGGATCACGCCCGTTCTGTACTTTCGATGCCATCTGCATTATTATCTGTTATTGAATTTGCTATTACTTTACACAATTTGTAAGATAATTCTTTCTCTTATTAAATATATATATATATATATATATATATATTTAAGATGCGGTCTGCGATGACCATCCGACTATTTTCGTGAACAATCTCCTGGCACATTTTAAACAAGTTGGAGCGTTTAGACATTTCATCCTAAACATGGCTTAAGAAAGACAACAACGGGGGGATGACCCTCTCTTTTACCATGATAAACATCCTTCAATGATGACGTAATCTAGTAATAACTTCCTAGATTTCATGATTACCTGGTCTTCATAACTACAGCCTGGGCAACACATATGATAACCATAGTTATAGTAAGAGACCCTTATTATCGGTTCCCTTATTCACCGAGGGGTAAAATAAGTGCTGTGTGCCCTGGTAAATAAATTACAACAAAATAATAAAATGGACTATTATTATAAACTCCAATTGCTTGTACGTATTCTAAAATATACCATACTGAAGTATAAAGTGCGCTATATAATAAATAATGTAAACCAAACAAAACTTATTTCAATCCACAAGCGTAAACATACCACGATTCGATTTCCACAGCATCAGATGATGCATCCCGCGAACCTTCAGATGGATCTTCTGATAGCGAAATGGCTTCTAACGCATCCGGAGCAGCATCTTTGATCCCGCGGAAACATTCATCATTCGCCGCTGAATTTGGAACTGTATTGACAGATTTACGATTTAGTAATGTTCACAGTTGGAAAAATAACCATTGAACGATGTCAGATATTGCTAAATAATGTTATTAGAATAGTTGGTCGGCTCGCTTTGATCTTGAAACAAGGGCTTTCACAAGGAAGGTATACGAAACAGCACTTGTAATGCGATACAAACAATGTTTGTTGTTTTTTTTAAATTGAATGTGACATACGAGCACACAGTTCCCCATAAGGTAAGTAGTTTCTGAGACCCATGACACATTCAACCTCTATAAGGAATGAAAATTCTAAATTGTGAGTTTTCACTCCTGAGGATTAACGCGGAATTTCTCGTCACCAGTAACAAGGGTCTACAGATCCTCCGCTCACCAGACGAAATACAACAGTATTATTGTTTTATTTTACACTGATATGGGGTTGTTGAGACGACCCATTCATGCTGCGGCTACAAATACACTTCAGAATAGCTCTACCAATGTACGCGACTGTGTCTCGGTGAATTTTAAAATGAAATTAAGAAGTAGGTTGTGCGAAAGATAGACCTATGGATTGGCGGACTTCACATGTCTTCATTATGTGTTTTTTTTTTATTTATATCTTAGACATGCAGGTTTCCTCACGATGATATCATTTAAAATTGCAATTAAAATCGGACCGGGCCTCGAGTCGGATCGGACGTACCGGGAACAAGAAGCGAACGCTTAGACATTGCGCTACCACGGCTCAGGAAGGTGTACGGACTAAATATATTTTTTACCTTATAGCTCCATGCTGTTTTCACTAATCATAAGACAAGGTATAGATAAAAGTGTTAGAGCTACACTGCAGCTTGTTTCTATCTGCAGATTGAATGGGTCACCTCGACCGGGGTGGAACCACCTCACAGAATACCCGCGTAAAATAGCAGCATAATGGTGCTGGGTTACGTCTAGTGAGACTTTATAAGACGACGAATAGACGAGGCATCTCAATCCGCAGGCCGTGCAGGCCGCTGATGGTAAGTGATTTTACTTACTGATGAATGGTGAATGAAATGGTGAACTGTGTGCTCGTTTGTTACTCTTAATGTAATAAGAAAAAAAATTATTCCTATGAACTAAAGATACTGGGAACATCTTACAAGTTTTTGATCTGACTTCTTAATGGTGTGAAATGAGCAGGTGAACCGACACCTGCTATGGCAATAGGTGATGGTCACGGCACGAACTTCAGAATGTTATCTTCCTTAACGCCCGAGTTACCTTTAGTCGGGTTCCTAGTACTCACCATACGCAACACGACGACATTCAGAGCTGTGGTCGGTCCCTGTCGTGTGGTCTCTCTGACCAGTTCATATCACAACTTGGATCTATCGCAGATGGCTATCCTTAATGAAGAATGGAAGTGAGTATTGTCAATGAGCACTCGATACTGGACGGATGTTCGTTCGTCGCCATCACTTAGGAACCATGAATTAATCATGAGGTTTAATCAAATAAACCGCAAATTCCACTTAAGTTTTTTGCGGCTTCCGTATTAGGAAGCCGAAGTAATATTAACATAATTTCAAGTCTCAAGGTTTTTTACCTGCACTTTTTTATTCACAACCTGTTAGTATTCGACTGCTATCTGACCTGATGGTAAGCGTCGATGCTGTCTTGGATGGTGACTATACTAGAAAGACGCCTAACCACTCTTTCAAATACAGTGGTAGAGATACGCTACAACAAGTTTCCAGCTGCATGATGTCCAAGGATGTATCACGATCGTATGGTAAGTGTAGACTTCCGAGGATCCATTTATAGTTAACGAAGCATTCCATCTTAGTCCTTAGTGGTGGCAAAGCATATAGGTACATGCTCAGATAGATGTGGTTGGGCCGCAATCATGACTTACCATGAGTAGAACTGTGTGCTCATTTGTCACCCCTAATATTATAAAAAAATATAAAGAGGCAGGACAGCAGTAACGAAGCATTCCAGTTTGGTTTTCAAGCGCGACAGCACAATCGTTTTTTGCTTCCATGAATATATCAAATGTCGAACATCAGGTGAACAATATACTAGTATAAAAATATCAGTACATTATAGCTGATATTTTTTCATCGTATTGAATGTGACAAATAGACACACAGTTCGCCTGAGGCCTGCAGCATCATACTATTTGACGCTGATATTCCTGGTGTTGTGAGGAAGCGGTCCTTTCATCCTAGAAACAAACTGCAACGTGGCTACTATTAAAAAAATAACATGAAAGCTAGTGCAAATGTTACGTACGTAGAGAATCTTCATTACCATAAATCATCGTATTCACCGTCGATTCCCAAGAAAGTTTCGTCGTAATACAATAAATAAGTAAATAAGTGAGTCCAGCGAGTGCCGCCAGTTTATAAGTTCGGGGCCACCGCCAATATCAAAATATACAAACACTACGTAAATATCCCGAGAGCACTTCAAAGTGGAATGAGTACGATGGGTCCGGTGTGGTCCAAGTGCTAGCGAGTTGCTAATCATTATCTGGTTTGTAATAATGTAAACACCGTCTCAGATAGTACGGGCACGGTAAAAGACTATACGGATATGATGCAGAGAGGCAGATAGACCGCAGGACCTGGCGATCATATATGAAAAGAGACCTCGAGCGAGACCAATTGCCAGAACAACACAGATTAGCGTGGCACACAAAAGTTTATGACATGACCCGAATAACGGTATGGAAGGAAGAAAAGACTAATTTGTATCAAAACCTGATACAATATAATATCTTTGACGTTTTTCTTCCTTTTTTAAAATTTCAAACGAGCACTCAATATATAGGCGATTGTTGCGGGCCAACGAAAACATAAAACACATGCGTTCTCACCTCTAAGGACTACGATGAAAAGGCTCGAAATAAGGTCTACAACAAGGCTAGAAATAAGGAAATATAAATAACCATTAATAAAAAACCAGCTTCATAGCTCTTCCCTGTTCACTGACACTGGTCATTCACTGGATCTACGAGACGATGTTTAATTATTTATTACACACTTATTTCGACAACCATGCTTACACATTACACACTAGATAATTAAGGAGAACCTGCTGAGTAGCTTTAGTTTTTATTTATATTATTTGTTTTAAGCTTAATAATAAATTAATAAAACACAAGAGGCATTTTCAATTTAATGCCTTTAAAAATAAATTAATCAATGTGGCTAATATAAAATCGGTTTCTATGGCCTCCTCGCCCGCTTCCGCTTATGGCTCGTGCCGTTCGCTAACGTGAAAACCGAAGCATTTTGTTTACACACAATATCGCTCATTCGGGCGCGCTGAGCAATGTAGCAACAAACACATTCACTGCTGGCGTCCGCCGCTCGGCCAACACGCCAATGTTGGGGCCACCGTCTCGGACTGCACTCACTATATAAAATATATTTATTCATAACAATAATATTTTTATAAATCAAATCAAATAAAATCAAATCAAGTTTTATTCAAGTAGGCTTATATCGAACACTTTTGAATCGTCAAGATCGCTAATAGGCCTCTACCATCGCTTCGGATGGCAGCTGAAGAAACTCGACGAGTTAATTGTAATCCTAGGTTAGGTAATAATGCATTGCAATCTAAGTTTGCGTTAAATTCCTTAAAAGGACGATAATTACGCATTAATATTGCTTGCTTACAAGTAAAGTAACATCCAATATCTTAACATCTAATAACATCTAATATATCACCTTGGTAAATTACACAACAACTAAAGCTACAACAAAATTATAGTAGTAGTCTACACCATAGACGCTCGCTTTTAATTCACGGAAGCTGAGTTCGATCCCCGGCACCGGCACCGTTGCTTGCTCGCACCACTACCTGCAAACTGAGTTAGATGCTGTACTGAGACGAGTATTCCTCAATATTCGTGTTGTGATGTTGGCTCTTGAGGCTTGGTGATTGGCGTCACTGGTGCCCAAGAGTTTGTTTAACGGCAAACACAGACGCGCGGATCACGTAAACAGCAGCCACATCAAAGCTCGCCGCTTTGATTATACCGGCTTGAAACATCTTGATCTTTTAAAAGAAAATTAAAATATAAATTTCATGAATATGTGTTGAGCAAAGGTGATGTAGTTATCACAGTATCCAGCACATTCTACCCTAATGACATGTAAACATTTACGTTATATATATACTTTTGGGTGACATATGAGTATAGCTCACTTATCCGGTCGCACTGATGTTGTTGTGCCAGTTTTTTACTGTAGCGTGGCGCCACCAGGTCCAAGTGATGTTCATCATCGTGATGAATAAAAGAGTCCCTTGCAATGTTTAAGATGCAAACGTCGCAACAACTGCAATGTTATAACGGATGTGAATGTGAGAGCTAAGCTAGGATAGGACCACGTCATACCACGCTGGCATGAAATGGAATACCCAATTACAGGGAATGAACGAGAAAATCCTTCTAATTCACCCCTACGGATGACAAGGCAGGTACTCCTGACACTGTATTGAGGATGGCCGTGATGGGCCGAAGTCATCACTTACCATCGTGAACTGCGTTCGTTTGACACCGTTAATATTATAACCTTGGATTGATTTATCTTTATCAC
This sequence comes from Teinopalpus imperialis, assembly GCA_029286865.1. Classification (NCBI taxonomy): domain Eukaryota; kingdom Metazoa; phylum Arthropoda; class Insecta; order Lepidoptera; family Papilionidae; genus Teinopalpus; species Teinopalpus imperialis. The sequence continues at coordinate 641,409 of JAGSMU010000013.1, forward strand.
CACTGAAATGCCCAATTGTGGGTTCACAGATCTCTACACTCACTATACGAAAAACAGCCGTGTTATTTTGCGTTTTCATGCTGCTATTCTGAAAGGTTGTTTTCGTTACCCGGTTGAGCCTACTCATACATGTTGTATCTAGAAGCTCACTGCATCGTGACTCTGCCACTGTTTATATTTCACAGTTACATTTATAATGAAAATTCGTTAAGAAAATTTAAGAAAAACACCAAGACACCCAAAGCGCGCCGTATTACAGAACGGCGGATTGATCAAAACCTCTTTGATCTTTGAATCACGCGCTTCTTACTTATATTACATGCATCATGATACATAAAAGCCTATTACTACTTATCCATCTATTGCAAATACGACCTGACTGCTCACATGCTAAGATTCAATATCTTTCACCACGTTTTTAAACTTACTACCTAAACTAACAAAACCACATACGACCGTTTGAATATTACAAGGTAACACACAAACAAATACAGTTTTAAATTTAAGCCTTATGTCCGTCCATGTAGGGTTCAAATTTCAAGTTAGTAAAAGTTGTAATTGTGGTGATTTGTTGGTGGTGTGTTCGGTGTGACCTGTCAAAATGGTGAGTGGTACCAGGCCCGAGGTGTAAACAGCAACACGTGGCGGGCGTCGGATGCACGCGATGCGCACTTCGCGACCGACCGCCGGGGATACGAGCAAATTCTACGAATGACCTACTTTAATTAAACCAACTTCTATCACTCTTTACCACGTGCGTGGCGGTGAACAGGAAAACATCGTGAGGAAAGCTGCATGTCTGAGAAAGAATAAATAAAAAATATTGAATATATGTGACGATTTGTCAATCTGTGATAGAATATGCTCCAACAGCGGGCTAGGACTTATGATCACAAGTGAGATATTTATATAATATACTTTTTGTTTTATCACCGATTTTAGAATGTTCTAATCGTTCCGCCGGAGAATGCGATTTTATAAAACACTTCATTGCCGGTGACGAGGCATTCCATCTCAGTCCTCAAGGGTGACAACGCATCTGCATTATGATTCCTTGTCAAGGATGAATGTAGATGTCATGGGTCGCACGAATCACTTGCCTTTAGGTGAACTGTGTGTGAGTTTGTTTACTCTCAACGTAATAATAATAAAAAGGTACGTTGTCACCCGTGAGGACAAGGATGAAATGTCTCATCACCAATGATAATGGTCTTATCTTACATCATTAAATATATATAGTACCCATGAATGTCACCTTTTGTCTTTTGCTATGTCCAACGTATAAATGTACAAGAATGGCGGACCGCCCACGATCTTAATAGAATTGAATTGACGTATATTATCGTACACATATCGTCTCTGAGCGTCAGACGGCCAACTCTTGTCCGGTGGCCGCATCCTGGGTAAGGTTTCAAGCAATTGAAAGCGGAAGCAGTGTCCTGGATCAAGAAATTAAATCAATTAATAACCCACCAAAGTTATTATCTAAAGTTAGAAACTTATTTCCTTCATTATTGTTTTGCTAGGTTTTATTTTTTATTTTTTTACTTCTTTATTGTATAGAATGTGCCAAACGAGCACAGCTCACCTGACAATAAGTGATAACTGCGGCCCACGCCATCTACATCCATACTCGATAACGAATCATAACGCAGATACGATCTCCCTGAGGACTACGATCAAACGCCTCTTCACGTGCAAGGGTCTCTCTGAACTTTGCAGACAAAACACAACGTCATATCACTGTTCATAATACAATACGGTGGTATTCTATGAAGGTGTGCTTCTTCCCCGCACGACGTGACCCATTCATGTCGCACCTAGACTCTAGCTTTAGCATGGGTGAAGCAAATTGAAGGCGCCGCAAGGCGTTTCACTTACCGTCGGGACCATTTTCGCGGGACGCGATGATAAAATGATTTGAGAATCAGAGTATTTATAAAATATATATTTTATAAAAAAAGTTCCTTTTATTTCAGTACCTTCGACCCTCGACCGGGCTATAAAGAAGCTCGTGTCCAGAAGCAATAAGGCAAAGGTTAAGAGGGTGCGTTTTTGTGGTACGCGACATAAAAATGGTTGAGAAACAATAATCTCTTATAAAGTATCTCTAATAACAAATGCGTAATTGAATCTACGGACACAATAGTGCTCACAGAGCACATTACAACAATTACAATAATGAACTCAAAGCTGACACAAACATCCCGCATGATGCTCTACTACCGCAACTGTTTGTACAAAATATCACTAAATCGGGGAATCAGTCTCGTGCCGTTTCCTACAATTCCGTCGCTTTCGAAGCATCTCTAATAATTGATTTAATTGAAGAAGGGCTCATACACACTATTGTAAGTTTTTATAGATCTATACAAATTGTTTTCCATTCGGTTCTGCTGGGATTTATTGATACAAAAACGGCAATACCCATGTATATGGTCTGCGAAATTGACGTGTTAGGTTCGAATCCGTCACACACCTATTGCCGTGAACATCTCCAGCACAAGCGTTTAGACATAGTTGGAGTGTTTTGCTTGAATTTCACTAATGTTTGTATTTTAATAGCTACATAAGCATTCTTATATATTTTTAATATTTGTCTTAAATGTCTTACAATAAGCTAAGACGAGCTAAACGGATTATGTTCATACTCCTTCTTAACAGCATATCCCCACCGTGGGTATCATATATAGGCAGTTATTTTTTATAGATATCAGCTAAGAATCTAATCCATAACTCCCAATTCGACAAGAAGGAAAGCTTTCTGTCAAACCACTCGCTGGTCAATTCTGTATATGATACCAATGATCCAATTTGCATTCAACTGTTAAAATACCTATCGTGTACTGAAAACAGTCTTCTACAAAAACCAGATAAAGAAATAAATCGATATCTAATACTTAGCCAGGTTTGAGCGTAATAAAGTGGTATTCTTAAGTCAGAGATCCATGTCGTTTGACTTGCTTGATTAAATAGATTTAATTAAAATAAACAAATACTAATAACTCTAAAAAGACTTGACTAGCAAACTGCAATACCTGCGCAGTTTGCAATGGATGAAAGGTTTTTTTAAATTGAGTTTAATTTATCTAAGACTAATCAAAGAATCATTAGAATCGATAACAGAGCTAACATAGTAATAAAATAGGTCATTAATCTAATTACACCATCATATTTAGATAGTAATGTGTAAAGTAAGTGTCTCTACGAATAAATGTAACTGCAGTAATTCTAAGAGAAAATATAACGACACTGTGGCTCTAGGGAAAAATATAACTGCAGTGTGGTTATAAGAGAAAATATAGTTGTATTGTGCGAAAAAATGTAGCTGCGAGGACATCTGTGATACCTTATAGTCTTTTTATAGATCTTCCTTCTCCTTCTTCGTGAGTCTATTTCATTTCACGCAATATTAACTTTTTAAAGATAGCGATTCCAAAAACCGATTTTGTTGGCAGATTTAAAAAGGTAAAAAAAAATCAACATTTGGTTTCACGCTTCATTTAAATATGCCTAATGCGCTGGATACCTCATCACTTCTAAGACCAGGTGGTCCTAGATCTTCAACTTGAGGGCACACCAGTTGCCCCTATCAAGTACCATTGTTGAAATTGGTTGAAATCAATCTGCGCTTGCTTCACGCTGAGTTCTAACACTAAACGCGTATAATATAAATGTATAATATAAATGTATAAATCCCAAAATCCCGCAACGCTGTATCAGTGTGCACTACGCTTTATATTATTGTGTAGAGAATTTCTTGTAGATTCCGGTAAAGAGGAGCATGCGGGAGAGCTCAAGTGGTGTGAGGGCAACAACTATAAATACAAATTATTCTATTGTATGTCATTTATTGCACTCCCTCGCCCCCCCTCACCACCTCCCAACCCCTCCCAGTCGACCATCGCTCGCCGCAGTTGATAAGGAAATACTAAAAACATTGAAAGTATTTGTGCGTATTGTCGATGTTAATGCACTTGTTTGGTTTCATCCTCGTAGTTCATATTAACATTTCATTATTTAAAATATATTGTATAAATATATTGTTGTAAAAAAAATGCCGCCGAATGAAATAAGTGAGTGAATTCCATCGCAGACCTCAGAGGTGATAACACATCCACGTTATGATTCCTTATCGAGGATGAATGCAGGGGTCCATCGGTTACAGGAATCACTTACCTTCCCTAAACTGTGTGCTTGTTTCTCACCGTCAATACAATAAAAATCGAGCACGATACGCGACCGTTGCTATTTAATGATTCCCTGACCTGATTTGTCTACTAGATATGTATACCTGGTTTCCACCCTGACCATCATTACTGTTGACGAAGCAAGTCATCTTAGTTGTAAGGCGTGACCAGATGAATTGTGTGACCGTTTGTCTCACTCAATAAAATAAAAAAAATAACCAAGTTAATTTAAAAATCCTACAAGAAAACATATCTCGTACACAATAAGCAACGATCGTAAGAGGTTATCTTATTTAAGTTAATTTGCAACAACAATAGACAACAAAGACTGGAGTCTCGAAGACATACGGGCTCATTGGACCCCAATCCTCGGCGGACGAACACAATGCGTGCTGGCCATTGTACGCAATTGGAGCCAGGCCTTTGTCCGCCAATTGTATTGAGGACGAATCTCCCTGAGAGAATCCTGCGCTCTCCACTGCTAGGAACACGTCTTAGCTAAAATGTGGCTTGAGGTTTCCTCATATGTGATAGATAATATATTTTTTAAAAAATATTAGCAATGCTAGTAATGAACATGACTAATATTCCAACTAAGCTTAAAATGCTTGTGTTAGCAGATGGTTAACGACAATGGTCGAATGTCGGGTTCGAACCTACGATCTTAAACCATTAGGCTATTGGCGCTTAAAAATTTTAATATTTACATTATTACTAATTTCGACATCCAGCTGTGGTCCAATCTTTGCGACACACATATTTTTCTATTATATTTGGGCAAACGAGCATACTCGTACAGTTCACCTGATAGTAAATGATCCTTGGTTGGTGGAATGTTTCGTCACCAGTGCGTGGCTAAGCTAATTTTTGACGATGATTTCTTGGTACGTGGTCCTATCCTGACTGAACCATTTGCGCTGATACTAGTTCATAACTGTGGCGTAGCCCTATCCTCTCAAATTAACTATCACTATTCTTTTGTCGTTTTTAATAGCAGGGTTGAATGTATCGTGAACACATAGTGATAATATAATATAGAATAATTTGCCTTCGACAGTCCGCGTATAGTGCTGGTGTCTGAAAGAGAAGGGTGAGTAGTCATCAGCTGGGCTGGTGCACTCCACCGGCAACGTCTGCAGCAGCACGAGGTGTTCTTGTAGCAAGGACTGGCATGTGAAAAAATTAAATACAGCCATGTATTATATCTAATACCTACTTCTGTAAGTTTTATCTTTTTGTATGGAGATCAACGGGCACACGATTCACCTGATGTCTGCCGCTCATATCACATTCATCCTGGAGGACTAAGATGGAACACTGTATTATTAATGAGGGACTCTGGACCCTAGACTAGTAGCCAACATTTTTTAGTATTAGCAGTAACAAATTAGCACACGGTTCACCAGATGGTGAGCCATTACTGGTGTGCATACTAAGGCAGCCCTGAGGACTGAGATGGAATGCCTCATCATCTGTAAGTATGTCCTGGGATCTCTACATTCAACACGACATACGTCATGGCGTAATGCTGCTAGTAGTCGCTAGTATTCAGTGAGGACGTGATGGAGATACCCATAAATGTTACATCTAGTCCGTGGCGGCAGAGTGACTGCACCATGTAGAAATTTTTTTTTTATAATACAATACCATACCCGGCGAGAGGTGAAAAAAATTGATGAGGTCACCTCTAAGTATTAATATTGATTTATAGCACAGATAATATAAATTAAATTGATTGTTATTAATTGAGGAGAGCATGCGAGACGGCCGATGGCTGCTCATCCATAAATAACTTCCAAACGGTGACTGTTGACCCTCCAAACAATTTAAAAGGGGTAAGCAGCATAAGACGGTGCGTTTGACGAGAGACGGACTTTTTAACTCACAGTTCAATTACTTGACATTAGAGTAAAAGCTAAAATTAACAAATAATAGTTCTATATAAGGGTCTCCGGATCCCTACACTGACTAAACGAAACACAGCAGTGTCATGCGGCCACCCCCGTCGACCTAGACCACGGTGATATCTTCAGGTGACATCATCTGCGCAGAACATTTTATAGTACCGTAAACATTGACGCAAATACAGGCGGACCCATTGGTCGTCTGTTTCGCTATTCTGATGACAGATTGAGATGCAGTATTAGGAGTACGGGACATACGTATATATGCCTAGACCCGTTATATTTTATAAGTGAAAAGTTGCAGTAAAATCTCTTTGGTTGTACTGCTTGTATCGGGCTGGTTTTGATTACATTAAACAGATAACATTTTAAAAAACAGAAAAATAAAAAGTGATAACTATTTCCCGCGATCTTTCTTCCGTTTTTCTGTCCGCCAAAATGAATGAATCTAACAAAAAAATTCGGAGGAAAAAAGTTGCGGACAAGTCGCGGAAATAAAATTTGTGACGTTTATAGACTTAACGCAGTGTCAATAATAGTAGCACAAAATTGATTCAAGCATTTTCAGACCGGGAATTTCGATGTAGAAGATGAAGCTCGTTCTGGGCAACCTGTTACAGATCAAGTCGATACCACTATTGAAAAAGTAGAGCAAGGTCCTCATATAAGTAATTAGGAAATAGCTGAAGAGCAGGGTTTACCACAAAAAAACGTTTTGACCCATTTGGATACACAAAAAGGCTCGATTATAGGTGCCACAAAAAGTTACCAAACCTAATGTGTTGTTTATTTGCAATTCTCTATTGGGACGTAATGAATCCGAACCATTTTTGAAAAGACTGATCACTAGGTGATGAAAAGTGAATTGCTTTCGACAAGAACGTGCGAAAATAAACATGATCAAAAGGCGCGGTCCACAGACCATATCGAAATCTTGGATTAACTCGCAGTTAGGTTATTCTGTGTGTATGGTGGGATTGAAGGAAGGGCTTCGTTCATTATGAGCTTTTACCACAGGATAAACCATCGATTTGCATCTCTACTGCCAACCGCTGATAAGCATCACGTAAGAAAAAACGTCCGGAATTGATCAACAGAAAGAGTGTGGTTTTTCATCATGATAACATCAGACCACACACATATTTAGCCACTCATCAAATATTGAGAGAGTTTGGTTTGGAAGTGTTAATGGATCCGCCTTATAGCCCTGACCTTGCACCCTCAGATTTTCACCTATATGGGTCTCTTTAGAATTATTAAGGTAGGGTAAGAGAGGACTGTCAAAACTACTTGTCATAGTTTTTTGATCAGAAGTCCCAAAATTCTACGGCAATGGGATTATGTCACTAACTACAAAATCTCAAAAAGTTATCAAATATAATGGTATATATTATGATCAAATGTAAAGAAACTATAACTTAAATTTGTATATAAAATACGAAAAACTTTTTCCCTGACTCATTATATCCAATGGGAATTGTTGTTTTAAATCTTAGGCATGTGACATGCATGTATTATACCCACGCGAAGGTTTCCTTCACCGCCAGACACGTGGTCAGCACTTAAAATTGCAATTAATTATTTCACTGTGATCCAACTCGGTTTGCTCGTGAATTAAAATTGGACACTGAGCTACCACGGCCCTATCATATAATATATCATGAGGAACATAAAATTAATTACAGTTAGTCAAGATCGCCACTCTCCTATGACTTGCGCCAGACAATCAATCCGTTCCAGCCACGGTGACCAGCATGAAGAATTTGGAGCTCGAGCGGTCTCGATGATGGGGGAAGTTGTCAAAATCATACGATAATTGAATGAAACATTTTCTTTTTCAATATCTAATTGAGAAAAAAATCATTTTTTAAATTAACTGTTTTAAATTAATATAAACATAATTTTCAATTAAATAAAATTGAGACGTAGAATCTAAAATAACACAATGATTACCTTTTTTATTATTGTATTGAGAGTAACAAACTCATACAGAGTTCACCTGATAACAAGTGACATCTACATTCGTCCTTGACATCAATCATAATGCAGGTGCGTTGTCTCTTGAGGACTGAGATGGAATGCCTCGTCAACAGTAATAGAGGTCTCCGGATGCCTAAAACCAGAGGTTCCCAGACTTTTTAAATAGTTTTCGGTAGCGCTTTGCAAGTCTCCACACGTTGTACTGAATATGGAATATGCAAGTTTTTACAAGTAACAGTTGCTGAGCTTCTTAAAATATTATCTGCCTACATTGATAGGTGAAGTCAAGCCAACATTTTAGTTCTTCACTATCGAAAGCAAATAAATTTTCGTGAACCCCCATTTTTTTGTCATGCCAACGGGGGTCTACCCTGTCGAGTCTCCCGTGCGGGTCCACCTGGATTACTTTGGGAACTTAGGCCTACAACCAATTTACGATATTCTGTGAGGTCGTGGTCCTACCCCGGGCGAGCTGACTCATTCATTCTGCAGCTAGAAACGAACTGCAGCGTAGCTCTACCACTGTTAAAACCTTCACACATATTGGAACTGTTAACAAAATAAAACACCACTGTTAAAAAAAAACATACTTGAGTGGCCCGAGGTTGCCACTGGCAGTTCCACTACAGGATGACCCCCCACAACATGAGGCGTCACTTCTACAAGTCGATGAGTGCAGGTGCCTCTGGATCGTACTGTGTGAGGCCTATGTTCAGTAGAGGATTATGGGCAGGCTGTGATGATGACGATGATGTAGCCTTCAATGTCAGTCCTCATGGTTGGCAACTTGTGACTCTTAAAATGTTCAGGTCACCCAAGGATCACTGGTCATCAAGTAAACTGCGTGGATATTTTTCATCCCAATTACATATACAAAATATTTGTTTAAGAAACCAAAATCTATCACACTTGTAAGACGAATTTTAATATTTCGCAGACATATCATTCTTGTTGTTGTTTTCCGCCAGTTTAGTGTAAACAGTCGGTATCTCGCCACGCGAAAAATAGACTCTACACACGGATTCCTCGATATTGATTGATGGCAACGACTGGCGATCTGGTAAATAAACCAAGGAATCCCAAGGTCTCGGTGTTGCGGACACAACGAAACGTATAACCGTGACGAAGGCACATTGAAAAGTTTTGAGCCCGTCCTTAAAAAAACAATTTTTTTCTATATGAATATTTTATTTCTCTACATAGTCTCCAGAATGATCTATACACTTTTGCCATCTTGTCTCTAGCTTTAGTATTCCTTCTAAAAAAAAAGAATCTTCAATTTCATCAAAATATCCAGTCACAGCATGTGTTTTTTTACATTGGGGAAGAGTTGGTAATCAGACGGTCGGTGACCCTGCTCTTTTCCATTGCTTGGATTGTACTTTGGACTCTGGTGTATTGTTGTGAACCCAAATTTCGTCCATAGTTACGAAACGGCTAAGAAAATCTTGAGGATCACTTTGGAACAGATCTAAACAATCCCGTGATATTGTTTGGCGGGTGCGTTTGTTTTCGGCTGAAAGCAGTCTAGCTACCCATCTGGTAGAAAATCTTAGAAAATCCAAGATCGTTGGAAATTATTTTCTGTGCTTGTTCATAGGAAATGCCTATAGCTTCTGCTATCTCTGCAATCGTCAATCTCCTGTCATTCAAAATCAAGTCTAATATTTTATTGGTATTTTCGTCTGTGGTAGCCGTCGGCGGCCTACCACTCCTAGGTTCATCTTGCACTGCTTCTCTGTCACGTTTGAAATCCGCTACCCACCTTTTGACAGTGGCATATGATGGAGCAGATTCACCCAAAGTCTCGTACGTATCTTCATAAATTTGTTTAGGCGTTAATCCTTTTTTTTGCAAATATTTTAGGACAGAACGGTGCTCAATTTTATCCATTTCTACGGAAACCGCGAACTTCGTTTGTTAAATCGATCACAAATTTTGCAATTTTGACAGAAGAAAAATAAAAAGACAGCAGATTATAATTAAAAAAGAAATGGCTATTACGTGCCAGTATTATATTATCTTTTGAATTTAAATGTCAATCTTACGCTCAAAACTTTTCAATATGCCCTGTTTCTTAAATACGTGTGAAAGAAATTGCTTCTTTTTCAAACTTCACCTTCATACTTATCACGATCATAAGTAATAAACCATAAAATAAAGAAAACCTTTTACGTAGACTCAACTCTTATCACGTTTGCGATTTAATAAACTTAAGATGGAAAATAACTTTTTTATGTTATTTGTAATAAGTTATAAGCTATAATAGCTGTTGGTTTTGTTAATAATAAATAAATAAATCGTGAATTCCATTTGGAAACCATTTCTATCTCGAATGAAAACCTAAGTGTAACGTTCGTCAACTATAAAGAGCATGTACCTTTTTTATTATTGTATTCAGGGTGACAAACGAGTACACAGTTCACCTGATGGTAAGTGATGTAAAGTTTAAATTTCTTACGTTTTAAAGAGTGAGAAATTATAGATATTTCATTTCAGGTGTCGTATGTTAAAGTACAAATCGGAGAACTTGCTCATTTGTTTGTTTTTTTTTTGTTGTTGTGTGATGCTGTTGGTCTTTTGACCTCCACAGCTACTGGAATAGACTCGCGAGCGGGGACACAACGGCTATGCTGCCACCAAGAGCGGCTACACGACCATCACCGTTCCGACCCCTATGGACGAAGAACGTCGACTACAGAGGGGGCGATTGCGTACCGAGGGCCCCTCAGAAGGAAGTTCGAACCTTGGCTCGGATCGCTATCATGTTGAGGGATAGGTCGATTTGAGAGCAGCCAGAACACAAATTGAAAGTTGTGGCAGCCGTTAGAAAAGCTCATTTGTTCAACAACTCACAATTTCATCGCGTAGTCAACGCCGGGACGGGTTCGTGTCCGGGCGGGGACGCTAATGGGTCAGACAAATGGACGGCCGCGCGGACAAGTTATTATAATTGCTGTATTAGCCAACGCCACCATGCGGGCTAATAATGGTCACTCGTGGTGGTCATGTGCTGGCAACATTTTCTCTAACAGGTTATCGTTTATTATGTACTAATGAATAATCTTTCTTTAATAATATAAAGGGTGCCAAACGAGCACACAGTCCACCCGAGGTGGTGAAGACTGCGGCCTATGACATGTACATCCATCCTCAACGAACGAAGATTCAAGTGGCACACATGAGCACTAATGTGGAATGCCTTATTACCTGTAATAGGTTCTACAAAACCAATTTTGTTTTCCTTGGTGATATTTCATTCGTGTGACGTGATATCTTTTATTTTTCAGGCATGCAAATACCTCACAATGCGTCCTTCCATCCATTACTTGACATTAATTCTTAACATTACATTAAAAGGCATAAAATAAATAATTATATTGAATAGACGAGCCGTGGGAGCTCAGAGTGTAAGAGCTCGTTTTAATATCACAACCGGGATCCCTGTTGCCGGCACCAATGCAGTAGTTAATTGCAATTTTAAGTGATGATTACCCACGTGCTGAGTGGTGAAAGAAGTAACACATCGTGAGGAAACCTGCTAAGAAATAAAAAAAATATTTTAAAGACGTGAACTCCGCCAATCTGTAGTGGAGGCGGTGGGATTTATACGTTTATATATAGGTTGCAACTTCTTTCTTATCTTAAGGTACATGTCATAATAACAGTTGCCAACCCCTGGCTAAACCTGGCATCCTCTTGGCGAGGGTGCGAACTAATTGCTCCGAGTGCTGTTGAAAATCATTCAATTATGAATATTGACCAACAACAAAATTCGGCGCCAATAGCGATTACTCAGCAAAATAACCGTTCATTTGCTTAGTATGACAAACACAGTATTGCAAATAAGTACGCAGTATTGTAAACACGGCAGCATTATGCCTCTATTTCATCCAGGTGCTCTGAGCCCTTCTCCGATCGTGCCGACCCATTCGAGTTGTCGCCACGAATAAACGTGTTTACCGCTAAAAAGAATCCCTTTATCGCATCTCCTTATTCTGAAAACACTTCCCTTGCTACCTCAGCTGGTATCGGAATCCTTAGCGTTGGCATATCAAGCGACATTCAGTTCCTCGCTCACTTGGAGGGTAGGGCCTGCGTGGCCTCTAAAAAACTGCGTGCTTAATACAGCGAGACAGTATGTCATGTCGGCCCACTGTTTGCAACTTTACAAAGCGCAAATTCGACCTCACGTGGAATACTGTTCTTATCTCTGGGCTGGGGCACCCCAGTACCAGCCTATTCTATTTGACCTCATCCTACGGGGAGCGGCTCGAATCGTTGACGATCAGGTACTTATCGATCGGCTTGATTCACTGACGTTGTGAGATGTTCCGTCTCTATAGATTTTTGCCGAATTTACCATGGGAGAGTTCTGAGGAGTTGTTTAATTCCAGCCGCTGAGCTTCAAATCGTACAGCGACATTTCGTAATCTTAATACCGATGGTTGGCAATCCACCACTGTACGTGAAACGATCTGTCACGAATAACTACTGTATGGAATCAGCTGTAACTACTGTATGGAATCAGCTGTAACTAGTGAGTCGAATCAGCTGTAACCAGCGGTATTACCGATTCAGGTGAGCTGCTTGCTCGTTTATCACCTATTCTATAGAAGAAGAATAGTTGCATCTAGCTCTACGACCGTTTTACTTTTGTAAATGTCTTTATTTATTTTTTGACTTTATGATTTAGTTTTGCTAAGAATATTTTAATTTTTACATAAACTTGATAAATTTTTAATACAAAAAAAACTTCCTTGGAATGGTTTTTGTTATTCTTCGGCCGTCATCCATCGACGTGCATAGGTCATCGCTCCATCCAGTGGGGGTCGTGCTTTATGGCAATCCATGGTAGGGGTACATTCAGCAGTGGACTCTTGGCAGGCTGTGATTGACGGTGATGAGTATTAGAGAGCATTTGTGATTGTCAAACTGTTTGTTTAGATATATTTTTGGATTAATTTAACTTTTTATAATATATCGATATAGTTTGTTTATGATAATAACACTATATTGTAAGAGCCGTAAGCTCAGCTCAGCGAAGCACTGACTTTTAATTCATAAACCAAGTTCGATCCCCGGTTCGATGTCCGGCGGTGTAGCGAACTAACGTAACATCTAGTTCTAAGAAATAAAAATGATAAATAAGTGTATGTACAACTACCTTTTGAACTACAACGTGTAAAATAAAAAAAAGGTAACAACTTACATGTACAGATCCCACTGTTAGATTGGGATATTGGCAGAGCCAGGCTGGTGTTTTTTCTCGTTCCTACAACTAGTAGTTAGCTGCAACATGGCACTATCAATTTTGTAAAGACTTGAAGGAGTCAACTTTAAAGAGTAATGGTGAGCTTTTTGTGTGTATTAAAAATAAACTTTTTGTAATACCGATGAGCATGAAGCGTCAATAGCCTAGTGGTTTAGGGTGCGGTATGCGAAAGGTCGTGGGTTAGTAGCAAATCGTAGGTTCGATATTCGCCTATAGTCGTGAACCACCTAGCACAAGTATTTAAGCTTCGTTAGAGTTAACCGATGTAGAGTCTACACCACCACATTTGACAGTATTGTTTTAATAAAAATATACGTAGACAAGACTGTTTATATCATTGTTTCTGAACTACTTTTATCTCGCGGCCCGATAATATGTCCAACACCTATATGTCCAGACCTAATGGAAGAGTTTTTAATTGTAAAATAAGCTGCGCCTTTGTACACACCTTAAAAGTAAAATAAATAAATAAAAAGCCTTGCTTCGCTAAAAAAAATATAATCACCTTTTAATCAATGGTTTATTTACACAAAGTAAGCTAAGTTTATACTGCCATATTGTTATTACATGGTAATATTTAATTTTATAATATTACGTTAAAATTCATTCCTTTAATAAATGAATCTCTTGTATATAGGACTTATATTGGACAGATTACGATCCCATTTAACAACAAACACGTACCCAGGTCGTAAAACGAAGGTCTAGTTGTTCAAGTAGAACTAGTAGAAAGTAGACTAACGAATTGAAGACTCTTTAATCAATCTGAAAATCTCCCAACATATAGACAAGAATCTCTGAAGCTAACCGTTCAAGTGGACCCCAGCGCAAGTATCGTACCCTAGCAAATTAGAGCCCCTTATATGTCCAATAACGTCGGCTAGAGGTCCAATTAGGCGAGTTAACCCCGGCGCAGGGTCACAATTTAATTTAATAAGAGCATTGTGGGCAGCTCCTACTTAATCGTAGCACACGGACGACGTCGCGATCACTTCGGTGAGGATCTACCTCGCATTCTACATATACATATGTTTATATATATATATATATATATATATATATTGATTGACCTATAACGAACCTCTAATTATCTTTAGGTTAATGCAATGGTTGTATTTATTTATGAGGTTATCGTTTCCGACTTAAAGGTTCCTATCGCACTATTTATGAACTATGTTCTGAATTTAGTTACTTTTGGTTTTAGTTTTTTTTTTGATGTCACATTTTGGTTAATTTTAAAACAAAATTAATTTTTATATTTATTATGAATTTGCCTTTTCGAATGAAAGTAAAAAAACAAAACGCATCACGTGGCATTATGAGCAAGTCGACAAGCAATTGTTCAGTATTTAAAAAAACAACAATCTTACGATGTATTAAGCTTACTTGTCTGTATGTTAGTATGTACCTTCCCTCCTACCTGAGCCCGTCTGGTTCATCCCCGTGTTCCTAATTATACTAAATCGCTGCCCGGATAGTATCCAATTTCAATGTATTGTTCGCAACGAAAATATTTAAAAACATTTGAAATTCAAACCCTCAAGTTAAACGATACCATAATTACCGCAAACAATGTCATCCGACCCTGATTTCTGTTCTATTCTTGCGTAAAAATTGTTTGTTTTCCATTGCAATGGAATTCGGAAATTTTGCGAAAAAAATAACAACGAAGAAACAAAACCGATCCTTACACAATAATGCAGATTTTAATCTGCATCAGGGCGGTACCTTAGAAAAAAAAAAATTCTTTATAAAAATTGTATTCACTTGATGATCGAGTTTTAAGATTTAGTTTCATTCTACGTGTTGATATGATATTAATTAATGCTTTACAAAAAAAAATGTCCTAAAATATAGAAGAATGAGGACGATAGAGATCCGATACAATTCTTAGTAACGAGATTCCATCTCGGTACTCAAGTGTACAATGCATAGACCTTGAAGATTATCAGTTATGCAGTTATCACTTATCATTAAGCAATTTAAGATGCAAATACATTGTCGTGACTAAATTATATCTATTATTACAAGAAGTTAAAACTTTTTACCCCTTTATACACATTAGGCGAGATATGGCATGGTAAAACTTTATGTGGACAGGGAATGAAAGAAAGGTAGGTAGGTAGAGAGAGTAAAGTAAAATTTATACATTAAAATAAAAATAATAAAAACTTTGTTTACGTCCATACAAATAATAAAATCAATTATATTATTAGGTCATATTATTAGGTACATATTATTAGGTCATATTATTAGGTCATATTATTAGGTCATATTATTAGGTCATATTATTAGGTACATATTATTAGGTCATATTATAAGGTCATATTATTAGGTCGTCGTGGCTCCAGTCATCACTCATCATCAGGTCAACAGCGTGCTCGTTTGGCATCCTTACTTTAAAAATAGTCTTTTCAGAGCAACACTTCGACATCTCAGTTCACCAGGCCCCATACTTAAACACAACCCCCTAGATTAAAGCAAGGCATATATCACGTTCCTCCATCGGCCGTCACTACATCAGGTGAACTGTGTGCTCGCGTTTCACCCTTAGTTTATAGCGCTAAAATAAATAGTAAAGCCGCTACGTATGTATACCAAAGAGACTGGCAGTCAATGGAAAATGACACTCCGCATCATCATTACCTGATCAGACGGTTAAAACATGTAAACAAATACAGCCTTACTAAAGCGAAACAAAATAACAGTGATAGAGCTACACTGCAGTTTGTTTCTAGCTGCAGAATGAAACGTGGTGCGTGGTGCCGATACATCGACCGGAGTAGGACCACGCACTCACAGAATACCAGCGTGAAATATCAGCATAATGCTGGTGTGTTTCGTCTGGTGAGTGTGTATTACTGGCGACGAGGCATTTCATCTCTGTCCTCAAGGGCAACAACGCTTCTGCATAATGATTCGTTGTCAAGGATAAATGTAAATGTCATGGGCCGCAGGAATCACTTGCCATCAGGTGGACTCTCATAAATTCTCAAAAATATAAAGACTTGGAATCCGAAGACATTTCATGTTAATCCTGAGGGGCGACATCTGCATTATGATTCCTTATCGACGGTCGAATAAGAGTCACGACGCAGTTTGATTCTAGCGTAGGCATATGGATATATTCCACCGAGGGCTACAGGACTACAGAACACCAACGCAAAATAGCGACATAACGCTGCTGAGTTGCGTCTGGTGGCGTAGCAATCCGGAAACTATTACTGGTGACGAGACATTCCATCTCAGTGCTCAAGGGTGACGTTACATCTGCATTGGGATGCCTTATCGAGGATGTATGTGTTGTCATCGCACGTGTTTCGTTAGGTTTTGTTATCATATGTTTGTCACCATAGACAATCTTTAGAATTTGGTGGTGTTTCCTTCGCACCATATGGAAACTTACTTCCGAAAATTTCAATAACGAAATATTATTATATATATTATATCCGTTAAATAGCTTCATCATCATCACCAGGGCTGGGGTGGCCAATAATTCTATATATAAGAACTACTTTTTATCTTAAAAGTCTGTCGCGATAGACTTGTTGTCATAGGCGTAGTTTAATGAAGATGAAATATAGAATTGCATACTATGTTTATACACTGTGTTTCAGTGTAAGATGCATTCCAACGAGGTATGGGTAGAAAGACCGGAAGAACCTTTGTCGGTTATCTGTTCTACGAGCTATTTGGCCGACCCAATGCCGCTTTAATTTACTGATCCTTAAGCTATGTCGACTACCTTAGTACTTATCATTGTTGAACATATTTATTTAAGCTATATCTATAGAGATTTTATAGATAGAAAACTTAATAAGCAACCATAACTTATCCAAATACATCATTAACAGGTTATACGGTTATTTACTTACTTTTTTTTTCAATAAAAAGCGACAGACCAGAGCTGGTTACGATTTAGATGAAATCATGAAAGTCGGTGTATTGATACGCAACCAGCGCAGTCAGTCGCGGCGAGCTCTTTGATCTCGGCAATTGTTTCCCTTTTGATGTAGCCGCCGTAACTGGTTCTTGTTAAACGTGGCTTGTTAAAAATTACAGTAAACAAGTTTACCGACGAAAAGCTGAAACTGCGCGTTTCGGGTAAATAAAGTGTGATCTTGAACGTTCATTCAGACTGTGTTAAGTGGAAAGTGTATTTTTTTATGTTTACTGTACACTGAGATCTTTATGATAGATGTATGCTCTTTGCCAGATCCTGTGCGTGTGTGGGTGACAAAAGAGCACACCTACAATCCTTTTTTTTAATAATAATTGCAGTTGATACACTGTTTACCTGATGGTAAGTGATCCTTTCTCATCTTCAACGAAGATTCCAGAGGCACATGCGTTGTCATTCTAGAGGACTGAGATGGGATACATCTTTACCTTTAATTGCGTCCATGGATTCCGATACTGATCATACGAAACACAGCTATTTCATGCTGGTATTCTGTGAGAGCGTGCTGGTTCCCCAGTAGAAGCTGCTGATTGGAACTATGACTAAACTTTTCTACTACTAAACTATGACTAACCATAGCTTGTCATAGGTGGTGAAGGATTGGGTGACCCCGCCATACGTGATGATGGAGTAACACCATGGGGTTTTAGTCGGTGCGAGTCCGACATAACCCATCCTTACCCCCGCAGTAAAAAAAGAAAATGGAGGTCGCATGGATGTTTTCTAGTTGTGGTAAAAGCTTGCCACACACATACTTTGAAGGATGGAGGCAGGAAGTTTCTTAGGCATATTAAAACATGAATAGCCAAATCTGTCAAACATTTTTAGGTTATTGATATTCCCTGCTAGTGAAGTACGGTCCAGATGTTCTGTGGAAGAAAACTAAAATGGAGAAGAAATGGAACGTTTTCTCCACACCACTGATGATTCAATATGATGAATTAGTGTAAAAGTATTACAAGACGTCTTTGCCCCTAGTAACAACCAGAATACATATGTATATCTTCTCACTGCCACCAGATGATTCACATATACGTTGCAAGATATTAAAGTGTCGTATTTGCATACAAGCATTGTCTCATCGTAACCTTCTCCAATCCGATGTGAAAGCAATAAAATGGGATAAAAGCTTGATTGCAGTATCAGAGACATGGGCACTTCACACCTAGCCCTGATACATCTTCGTCTACGGCTGGCAATTCAAAGCACGACCAGCGTCGCAGCACCCAGGTACCCATACCACTGAGCCACACGTTACATAAAGTATTGTCATCCGTCGATGTTCATTCGAGACTTCAGTTAGAAAACTCTTAATGTAATTATACTTATACAATTTATCTTCCATACGTCAATGCTCTGCAAAACACAATTGCAGGTTTTTCCACTTTTGATTGCTGTCATCTTCAAGCCATAGTAGCTCAGTATCTAAGAGATCGCTTCGAATTCATAGAACGCCAGCAAACCGTGTTCATTCCTCGCACATTCTTCATGCCAGCACCAATGATATTGTTAATCACAACTTTTTACAACTGTGCTGATTTACCACGAGCTCGGCTGAAGGGAAACATCGTGAAGGAATCTGCATGTTTAAGAAATAAATAATAAAAATATATATTTCCAAGACATGTCTCGTTGTGGACTATGCTCTAACGCCCTCTCTAGAGAGCCTGAGCCGTGGGATTTATATAGATATAGGTTGTAACTTTACTTTTACTTTACTTCAAGCGTTTTATGTTTAGTTAGAGCGGGTAATGGTTGAAGAACAAACCGTTCTGTCCGTGAGACCATCTGACAAGTTTAAAGGAGCCGTACCGAGAGCACTATTTTATTTGTAATCGTGAAACAACCAAACAGTTCGTAGAAGCGGACGCTAATATGTTATGAAATAGCTTCAGAGGGCCGCAAAGAGTTCATAACGCGCTCATATTGTTTATTAAACAACGTTCTCCCGCCGGGATTGTGTATCTCTTAGGGGGGACACGGGTTCGGATAAGACGGGACAAGTCCTACATCCGTCGAAGGGTCCGATGATAAGTGATTCGTGCGCCCGATAACATACAAATTAGTCCTCGATAAGGTGTTATGATACATTGATACCACCGGGAACTAAGATGGAATGCCTCGTTCAGCAGACGATACATATCAGGGTTCTGATCGCCATCACCTCACGGAAAGCCAGGGAAGGAGCAGTATACTATAGTAAGCTGATTTCTAATTATTATTACTATTATATGTTTCTTCAGTTGTAAGATTTTTTCTTTTTTTTTTACAATATATGCACTATACCTACCACAAGTTCTCTCCACGCCACAAGTTGAGCGATAGAGAATGCCGTAGGACATTTAGTCCGCCCTCTGTAGATTTGTGAGCAATAAATTTTAAATCAATGAATAAATAAAAAATATATATTTCCAAGACATGTCTCGTTGTGGACTATGCTCTAACGCCCTCTCTAGAGAGCCTCCCCTCCTTTGCCCAGCCGTGGGATTTATATAGATATAGGTTGTAACTTTACTTTTACTTTACTTCAAGCGTTTTATGTTTAGTTAGAGCGGGTAATGGTTGAAGAACAAACCGTTCTGTCCGTGAGACCATCTGACAAGTTTAAAGGAGCCGTACCGAGAGCACTATTTTATTTGTAATCGTGAAACAACCAAACAGTTCGTAGAAGCGGACGCTAATATGTTATGAAATAGCTTCAGAGGGCCGCAAAGAGTTCATAACGCGCTCATATTGTTTATTAAACAACGTTCTCCCGCCGGGATTGTGTATCTCTTAGGGGGGACACGGGTTCGGATAAGACGGGACAAGTCCTACATCCGTCGAAGGGTCCGATGATAAGTGATTCGTGCGCCCGATAACATACAAATTAGTCCTCGATAAGGTGTTATGATACATTGATACCACCGGGAACTAAGATGGAATGCCTCGTTCAGCAGACGATACATATCAGGGTTCTGATCGCCATCACCTCACGGAAAGCCAGGGAAGGAGCAGTATACTATAGTAAGCTGATTTCTAATTATTATTACTATTATATGTTTCTTCAGTTGTAAGATTTTTTCTTTTTTTTTTACAATATATGCACTATACCTACCACAAGTTCTCTCCACGCCACAAGTTGAGCGATAGAGAATGCCGTAGGACATTTAGTCCGCCCTCTGTAGATTTGTGAGCAATAAATTTTAAATCAATGAATAAATAAAAAAATATAAAGCTGCTGTATTTCATATGGTGAGAGCAGGGTTCCGGAGACCTCATTACAAATAGAGAGACATTCCATCTCAGACGTGAGAGACGACAACACATGTTGAATGTTTGTTGAGAATGGATTCCGATGGCCGCGCTCATAACATACCATCGGGTGACCGGTGACCTGTCGTTTGTCACACCTCATATTCTTAAAAATAAACAGTTATATAAGATAGCAGCATAACTAATTTCGTTCTAGAGTGCAGGCATCTGGAACTTAAGTTTTCTTGGATACCAAAACTATTGGCTTCCGTAAGACCTATAAGTCAGAAACAAGGATATAACTTAACAGCGGTAGAATCACGTTGTTACTTAGCTGCAGCAGGAATTGTAGCATTAAGGCTCCTGTGTTTAATAGCATAACGCTCCTATGTTTAGTTTGCTGAGTGTAGTAATCAGATCCGGATCCAGGCATATTAGCCCACTGAAGTGAGGACGCAAATTGCCTGTTGATTCATGAAGGTGTCACACAATATGCTTCGGAATAAACACGAGGTGGTGATGAAAATACATTTTTTTCATGAAGTAATGTAACATTATTAAAATTTATACCTACATATTTATTAGTCAGTCAGCAAAAATAAAAATATTCTATTCGAATCTATGGATTTACGCACTGTTCCCAAGGGAAATTTTGCCACTGCTTGCTCCAAAGATTTTTTAAGAGACTCGAATGTCGCCGTGTCGTTAAGAGCAGGCCATGTCCTCTAACACTGACCATAATTTGAAGTCTAAAGGGTTGAGGTCTGGGCTAGATGAGGGCCAGTCTTCAGCTCTTATAAAGTCCGGAACGTTGGTTCCAAGCCAGGGGTAGTTCGTGCCTTGTGACCAGATGCATAGTCCTGCTGGAAAGTCCACGGTATATTTTTAAAAAGTGTATTATTGAGAGGTTTCACAACATGATCCAAAACTGTATCTTGATACACTATGGCTGAAGTTTTCACTCCCTTTTCACAAAAATGTAACTTTGTGACTCCTTGCTAAGACACAACCAAACCATTACTGACGCAGGATGAAGACCACGTACCTTTCCGTCCACTTGAGCGGCTTCTGTAGAACTGTGAGCGTACACCTTATCATTTTGCTTATTGTAGTGTTCTTCAATCGCGAAAAAATTTTCATCGGTAAAGATGATATTTCTGTTTCTTTCACCTGCATGCACATGCATCTTATCGCGACAGAAGGCGTTTTGATCGATCCATTCTCTTTAATTGTAAAGATTGATTTAGGGCATGTCCTGTATATCGACGATAAGCACCGAGCTTCAGGTCTTGTTTTATAATACGCGACAGAGTCCTAACGGGAATCTCAATATCTCGCGATAAGATTTTTTGCTTCCTTATGAGGTTTCGACGAATTCTGGCTTTTACAGCATTAACAGCCTAGTTCTAACAGCACGCGGCCGCCCCGATATTTTCTGGTCTTCGACAGAGGAAGTGTTGTTGTATCTGTTGATAGTACGATATTCGAACATACGGCTGATACCAAGCTTTTGAAGTGTCTGGAATATGACCGACGGCTCCATACCCACTTTGTTCAAGGCGATCACTGCAATCCTATTTTCTTTAACACTCCATTCCATCTTGTTTTTGTATATATATGAACAATAGTAAATTGGTGCCAGGTCCGGGGATCGAACTCTGTTTGTATACAGTATATACAATGTATATATATGAACAATAGTAAATTGATGCCAGGTCCGGGGATCGAACTCTGTTTGTATACAGTATATATGTATATATATGAACAATAGTAAATTGATGCCAGGTCCGGGGATCGAACTCTGTTTGTATACAGTATATACAATGTATATATATACAGTATATACAATGTATATATATACAGTATATATGTATATATACACAGCAGTGGTCAGATAATTAAAGACACTCAAGGGATATTATGTTAACTGAGATTTTTGTTTATTTATGTTTGTTTTTATACAATAGGAACTTGCAACAATATTTATATAATTTGTGTTGACATTGTGAGATTAATATTAGAAATACTTTCAATAAAGTGTCAACTTGTAGTCAACGTGTAGGTAAATCAGCACTTAAAATTGCAATAAAAACAAGGTCACCAAGAGCGGAGTTTAGGCTTATTGGCATTCTCTTCCAGTCGGTGCGGTGAGATAATGTGATAGGGCCACAATCAAAATTAACTAACAAAATAAAAATATTCTATTCGAATCTATGGATTTACGCACTGTTTCCAAGGGAAATTTCGCCACTGCTTGCTCCAAAGATTTTTTAAGAGACTCAACGTCGCCGTGTCGTCTAGAGCAGGCCATGTCCTCTAACACTGACCATAATTTGAAGTCTAAAGGGTTGAGGTCTGGGCTAGATGAGGGCCAGTCTTCAGCTCTTATAAAGTCCGGAACGTTGGTTCCAAGCCAGGGGTAGTTCGTGCCTTGTGACCAGATGCATAGTCCTGCTGGAAAGTCCACGGTATATTTTTAAAAAGTGTATTATTGAGAGGTTTCACAACATGATCCAAAACTGTATCTTGATACACTATGGCTGAATTTTTGACTCCCTTTTCACAAAAATGTAACTTTGTGACTCCTTGCTAAGACACAACCAAACTTTCACTGACGCAGGATGATGATCACGTTGTACCTTTCCGACCACTTGAGCAGCTTCTTTAGAACTGTGAGCGTACACTTTATCATTTTGCTTATTGTAGTGTTCATCAATCGCGAAAAAATTTTCATCGGTAAAGATGATATTTCTGTTTCTTTCACCTGCATGCACATGCACCTTATCGCGACAGAAGGCGTTTTGATCGATCCACTCTCTTTAATTGTAAAGATTGATTTAGGGCATGTCCTGTATATCGACGATAAGCACCGAGCTTCAGGTCTGGTTTTATAATACGCGACAGAGTCCTAACGGGAATCTTCATTTCTCGCGATAAGATTTTTTGCTTCCTTATGAGGTTTCGACGAATTCTGGCTTTTACAGCATTAACAGCCTAGTTCTAACAGCACGCGGCCGCCCCGATATTTTCTGGTCTTCGACAGAGGAAGTGTTGTTGTATCTGTTGATAGTACGATATACGAACATACGGCTGATACCAAGCTTTTGAAGTGTCTGGAATATGACCGACGGCTCCATACCCAATTTGTTCAAGGCGATCACTGCAATCTTATTTTCTTTAACACTCCATTCCATCTTGTTTTTGTATATATATGTATATATATGAACAATAGTAAATTGATGCCAGGTCCGGGGATCGAACTCTGTTTGTATACAGTATATATGTATATATATGAACAATAGTAAATTGATGCCAGGTCCGGGGATCGAACTCTGTTTGTATACAGTATATATGTATATATATGAACAATAGTAAATTGATGCCAGGTCCGGGGATCGAACTCTGCTGCTGGTAACGCGACATACCGTCTCAGTGCTTAGGGTGACAACGCAAGTGCATCTCGAATCTTTGTTGAGGACAGCGTGACGGGCCGCAGAGCTATCATCAGGACAATTATCTACTAGTTTATTGCCGCAAACATTACACAAACTTCCAAATTATTTAGTGCGGGATATAAACAGCACACACGAAATCGTCCCCAATGTCGACTGCAACCAACGACTTCCACAGCCTTGCAGACGGAGCGTTCCATCTAGGCGACGGCATCTAGAGGGATGACGTCAGAGGATCAGTAAGCAGAGCATGTCCGACCGTACATGGAACCGAGAGGAGGAAAGGGGCCGGAGGTCCAGTAGATGTATATGATGGAAGGTGTCACACAATATGCTTCGGAATAAACACGAGGTGGTGATGAAAATACATTTTTTTTTCATGAAGTAATGTAACATTATTAAAATTTATACCTACATATTTATTAGTCAGTCAGCAAAAAATAAAAAAATATTCTATTCGAATCTATGGATTTACGCACTGTTTCCAAGGGAAATTTCGCCACTGCTTGCTCCAAAGATTTTTTAAGAGACTCAACGTCGCCGTGTCGTCTAGAGCAGGCCATGTCCTCTAACACTGACCATAATTTGAAGTCTAAAGGGTTGAGGTCTGGGCTAGATGAGGGCCAGTCTTCAGCTCTTATAAAGTCCGGAACGTTGGTTCCAAGCCAGGGGTAGTTCGTGCCTTGTGACCAGATGCATAGTCCTGCTGGAAAGTCCACGGTATATTTTTAAAAAGTGTATTATTGAGAGGTTTCACAACATGATCCAAAACTGTATCTTGATACACTATGGCTGAATTTTTGACTCCCTTTTCACAAAAATGTAACTTTGTGACTCCTTGCTAAGACACAACCAAACTTTCACTGACGCAGGATGATGATCACGTTGTACCTTTCCGACCACTTGAGCAGCTTCTTTAGAACTGTGAGCGTACACTTTATCATTTTGCTTATTGTAGTGTTCATCAATCGCGAAAAAATTTTCATCGGTAAAGATGATATTTCTGTTTCTTTCACCTGCATGCACATGCACCTTATCGCGACAGAAGGCGTTTTGATCGATCCACTCTCTTTAATTGTAAAGATTGATTTAGGGCATGTCCTGTATATCGACGATAAGCACCGAGCTTCAGGTCTGGTTTTATAATACGCGACAGAGTCCTAACGGGAATCTTCATTTCTCGCGATAAGATTTTTTGCTTCCTTATGAGGTTTCGACGAATTCTGGCTTTTACAGCATTAACAGCCTAGTTCTAACAGCACGCGGCCGCCCCGATATTTTCTGGTCTTCGACAGAGGAAGTGTTGTTGTATCTGTTGATAGTACGATATACGAACATACGGCTGATACCAAGCTTTTGAAGTGTCTGGAATATGACCGACGGCTCCATACCCAATTTGTTCAAGGCGATCACTGCAATCTTATTTTCTTTAACACTCCATTCCATCTTGTTTTGTATATATATGTATATATATGAACAATAGTAAATTGATGCCAGGTCCGGGGATCGAACTCTGTTTGTATACAGTATATACAATGTATATATATACAGTATATATGTAAATATACACAGCGGTGGTCAGATAATTAAAGACACTCAAGGGATATTATGTTAACTGAGATTTTTGTTTATTTATGTTTGTTTTTATACAATAGGAACTTGCAACAATATTTATATAACTTGTGTTGACATTGTGAGATTAATATTAGAAATACTTTCAATAAAGTGTCAACTTGTAGTCAACGTGTAGGTAAATCAGCACTTAAAATTGCAATAAAAATTTTCATTGGTTCCGGTATCGGGGATCGAAGTCGGTTTGCTTATGTTGAACGTGAACTGATAGCGAGTGCTTAAACACAGCTAGCACGGCTCTGGTTTATAAAGATCATACAATTATCTAAATATTTATTGCAAAAGCAACCGACGGGTGCTGGCGTGTCGTACGTAAATAGTAAATACGTCGAGATGTGTCGCTAAGCAACGCCGCCAACGGCTGCCAACAAAAACACGTCGCAAGTAACACGAAACCCGCATAATCCTAGTAAAACCGGCCATCTCTCATTCGACACAAAACATCTTGCGCTCTAGAAATATTGTGAAAAGCTGCACCGACCGCACCTCCACATAAATCAGTCCATTATGTCACACCGTTCCCGCGCTTTTTCCTAACCACAGACAATTAAATGGCCGACAGCGTAGCATAAACAAGAGGCGCGCTAATCCGCGGATTATAGTGAGGCGACACAAGCGGCGTACGACAAGTATTCCCTGTAAATAATTGTAAATCTACGTCAAAACGTAACGACAAATACATATGTTAGGATTACTGCGGAGGATTAACCCGTTTTATTCTGTTTTACGCGCTCCGTTCGGAAAGCAATGACTTCCCGACGTATCGGCTGGATTTAATCTCGAGTTATATATGGTAACATTGCACATTTGGTTTTAGGCCTTTAAATATGGCTTTACGGCCAGGATAGGAATTTTTGGCTTTTTTTGTATTTCTGTTTAGAGCTTTGAAGGCGTTGACGTACACGTGATTTTAGTGACAGGTTAACAAGAATTACGATGACGATAAGCTGTTTTGGTTGCTACGAATGGAAAAACGTGGTGTTGGGAGTTGATTCCACCGTGCTGTTGTTCAAACAGTGGACCGCCAACCGAAATAACTCACATTTTGTAAATATATAAATGATGGTCACCTTATCCGATGTAGATCACGGTGCTATCTACTGGAAGGTACTAGAAGATGACAATTGGTCAGGAGACGGACAGGAGAGTTTGTGATCGAACAAATAATCCGCCCTTACCCTTAGTATCTCGTTTGTTGTTCCCGATAAGAAAGAAATAAGGATGGTTCAGTGTGTCAGTCGGACACAGGAAATCTATATAAATTACTATTTACATGCTCTTCATTGGTAAGCGTGTAAATAGTTATGTTTGTTACATCTATATTTAGTGTTGTATACATTAGGTTTTAATGAAAAAAATATAAAAACCTAATTTGAAAAGTTACCCGGAAAATGTGGAGTAAAACTGAAACTTTTTGAAACTGGATTTTAATGTATTCATTGAAACTTGATGTTGTAACGTACACGTGATTTTAGTGACAGGTTAACAACGTCTGTAGGGTCAGCTAGTCTACAATATAAACAAACCAAATAACTTACTAAAAGATTGGATACGAAATTCCTCGGTGTTGACATTTTAAGGCAAGAAATAAACAAAATATCGTTAATGTACTATAATATTTAAATTTTATTCCCTAAACAAAAAAGAAATTGATTTTCCTTGATTAAAATATTACGTCGAGTATATTTAGAATTTTTATGGTCGAATTAGCAAATAATGATTTAAAAACAATTTACCTGTTACATCGTGAATGAGATTGTGTTTACGAATCGATCCATACAGAATCCATAACCCGTATTCACTTTGAATTGTGAAATTTATAATTTAAGGATTCTAAACTTATAATCCTCAAAGGGTTTGAATGCATTGTCACCGGCTAATCTCGCAAAAACTGGTCTTATGCGTCCTCGTCCGGCGTGCGAATCGGGGACAATCGAGAATGTTTATAAATTATGTCTATGTATATCTATTATGAGTTCCGTTTGTCCGTTTGTTTGTCCACATTTAGTTTATTCAAAGCTCAGTGTATTTATTTGCACATATTGGCGTGTGTAACCCCTTTTTTTCTGAAGCGGATGTTTTTCTTGTACCCTGAATGGATTTGCGAATTGCATTTTTGGGTGAAAATATAAAATAATTAGAAACGAAGCTTAGACCTTTTGTGATTCGAGGAAATGGAGCTCGCGTCATGGGAATCTAAAGATATTAAAGATTATCATAATAACATCTTCTATGTTTGGAATCGTTTAAGATCAGAATTATTGAAATGGATTGAAGACGGCATTCTTCGCTTGGCTGAATATTAGCCATAATTATTGTTATTGTATTTATTTTTATACTATTAGGGTCGGCAAATAACCACCAGGTAAGCGATGGTTGCCATGACGTCCACATTCATCTTCAACAAAGATAGAAGATGCACATGCGTGATCTCTGACGTCTGAGATAGAATGCCTCATTACCTATAATTGGGGAGACGCATCCCTATAATCACCACACAAAACCCAGTAGCTTTATATTGCTGTTTCATGCTGGTGTTCAGCGAGGCATTTGTTCACCCCCATCGAGCTGAACCAAATCATCTCGCCTCTACTACTGTGTGTACCAGAGCTACACTGCAGTATGTTTCTTACTGCAGAATGAATGGGTCAGCTCGACCCGGAAGACCGCGCCCTCACAGAATACCAGCGTGAAATAGCAGCATAAGGCTGCTGTGTTTCGTCTGGTGAGTGTAGGGATCCGGAGACCTTTATTACTGGTGAGGAAGCACTCTATCTCGTTCCTCAAAGGTGACAACGCATCTGCATTATGATTCCTTGTCAAGGATGAATGTAGATGTCATGGGCTGCAGGAATCACTTCCCATCAGATAAACCGTGTGTGAATTTGTTCCTCTCAATGTAACAAAAAATCTATCTACAACACTCTACTCTAATACTCGTAAGGCATGTACATAAAAAATAAACATTTCATAACTTTCATAATAATGTTTTCCTGGTAGATATCGATGACGGCGACGTATTCTAGTTGTTATCAGATAGCTTCAACTGCGCAGGATATAATATAGTGCCGTAAGTATTTCGGCTAACAAGACGCCACTGTCTTGTCATTCTCCCACCTAATCTGATTTAATGAAACATTCAGATGCATCGTCAATGACATGGGACATAACAATGTACTCAAACCCAAAAACCAACAATTTGTGCAACACAAATATTATCTCTCGGCCGGGTTCGAACCCACAGCACAGCGAGGTACTCTAACTACTGCACTACAACTACTGGCGGGGTAATCTCACAACAGTTATGAAATCAGGCCGCATACCTCCGCGCTGAGTCAACTGGCTCCAAACCAAAAGAAATTAGGAATCCAATGAAACAACTATTTATGAACGTAAATAATGGCGGCGGTGTAATTATCGTGAAATTAATGAAACTCGCCAACAATAAATACGATGTGAGAATAAAAAGCTTGTCTAATGGACTGGATATATTTTATTTAAGGTAAGTAAATGTTTACTATATGCTCGGCGGTAAAGTAAAACATGGTGGACATCTGCATGTGTAACAATTTATTTCGGAGAGAAGTCCGCCATTCTGCATTGGTTGACTATGCTCCAACACTTTATATATATATATATATATATATATATATATATATATATATTATTGTTTCTCAACCATATTTTAGTCGCGACTCACGAAAAGCCAAAAAGGTAAATAAAAAGCCTTGCGACCTTCACTATAAAATTATAAAATAATTTCATTAATTTATTTTTATTTTTTATTACAGCCATAAGTTTATATTTCCATGTTGTTATTACATGGTAATATTTATTTTAATAAAATAACATTAACATTCATTTCTTTAATTATTTAATATTTTGTATACGGGTCTTGTTTATTGAACAGTTCGCGACCTTGTTTAATAACAAACGCGGCCCCCAGGTTGAGGGACGATGCTTTAGGTAAATGTATCATGGCAATGATTATACATATCATCGCCAACAACTGGTGATATTCTCGCTGAAATCTTCCGACTGTCCTGTAATAAAGAGGGATCCCGATCCTGTCATCGGAGATTACAACGCATGTCCATGTTGAATCTTCGTTAATACTGGATGATCTACATTCAGCAGTTACAAACTCGTCACGGGCTGCTGTGGTCGCCATGCATGCTGGCTGATCTGCGTCATTGTTTGTCACCACTAATAATATTATTTTATTAAAAAAATATTATTGTCGAGAATGAAAAAAAATCATATATGTCATGGGCTACAATCTAATCTACACACATAGACGTCTAAATGTATTAAAAATAAAATAAAAAAGTATTCTTTTAATAATGATAATAATGTTTACCTAACCATTGAGACATCGGAGAGTCGGTCGATCATTTTTCCAAAAACACCCTCACACCCTCGTTGAGGATGACAAGTGAGCACACATTCATCTAATCGTAAGTAATTCCTTCGGCCCATGATACGAGTATCTACATCCATCCCGTACAAGGAATCATAATGCAGATGCGTTATCACCCTTGAGGACTGAGATGGAATGCCTCGTCACTTTTAACGTTTATACAGAACACTTAACTACCTTATAATTATATAATACATAATATATATAAATTAGTACGGGCACTCAGCGAAACTTTTGTTACAGTGACCAAGATGCAACTGGCATCTTGAGGCAGCATGAAGGAGACGACAACGCCCTCATATAATTTATTAAAGCAGCTATACATTACAAGTAAAAGATGGATGTATTTGTGAGTTGTAGAACTACCGAGAGAATAACACACGTGTGCAAGTTTATCACACGTAGTTTCATCAAGAAAATATTTAGTTATTTTATTTATCAATACCATATCAATATTTACGAAGAAAAAAATGCTCATCTATGAAGCAGTACAAGCTGATGCTTGTGCTCTGAGGCGGATACGAATCTACGATCTTAAATGTCGCAGACCGTACTCGTACCTCCACCGTTGGGCTATTCACGCTTCAAATACTAATGATATAACTAGTTAAATATTATTACTCAAAGAAGTTAAAAATTAACTAACTTCCGGACGATTTTTAACTAGTGCGTAGGGTTCTAGACACCCGTGTTTCTGGTAACGAGGTCATCCATTTCTCAGGACATTCCAGTCCTCAGAATTTGCGTTATAATTTTTATCGAGAATGAATGTAGATGACGTAGGCTGCAGGACCACTTACTATCAGGTGAACTGTGGGTTCGTTTGTCACTCTCATTACAGTAAGAAAACAGGTTTCAGTTAAAATATAATAGCCACGGCAGCTCAGTGGCCGCGCGCTCGCCACGCAATGCAAAGCACGCCTGCAACATAAGTTCAATGCAATGTAAAAATATTAAATATAATAAGTGCTTTTTACAAGTTCGGTGCTGCATGTCCGGGGAATTCATTAAAAAATATTTCGAATACATGTGGAGTCCGCTGAGGACATAATGGCGGGCTATGTCCCACTTCACGAGGTAAAAACAAAAAACATTTAAAAAGATCTGCAAAAGAAAAATATAACACAAATCTATTGTGAACTACCAACTATAGTAACTGCGGTAGAGCCAATCTAACTGCAACAATGTTGACTGCACCTGGAAGGACCACTCCTGCACAGCCAGTGTGAAATAGCAGCATAACGATGCTGTGTTTCGTATGGTGAGGGTAGGCGTCCGGGGAGCAAATAACAAGGGACGAGGCACGCCATAGCCTCAAGGGTGATAAGGTATGTACATCTTCAATTATTGTTTATGATGAATGGATTGCAGTTTGGTAATATTTAAAAAATACAAATCCTTGAGATTCGTTCTCACACAATCCGTTCTAAATGTTTCAGTAAAAAGTTAGTAATGATGATGTCCTCCTGGTCGATTCCAACCACGACGATATCGTCTGGATGCAGCATCGACTGTGCAAACCATTTTATAGTGGCGTAACCATTAGCCCAAACACAGCGGCACTCGCTCGTCGACGTCCACCTCCGTATTCCCGATGACAATGCATGTGCAATCAGACCGAAGTGCATGCAATACTCACACCTAAGGATCAACTATTTGTGATTAACAAATATTGTTCCTCGGTTCGCAATCAAACCACCAGGTGGCGGCGACTGGCTACTCTAGTAACTACGCCCAAAGCCAAGCGTGTTAGTAATAAGTAAAAACTGTGAGTTATTATTTGATAACCGGATGCGGAAGAAAGGTTCTTGGGTGACAAGTTCGGACTGTCACTCGCAGTGTAGAACGAGCCCGCACTAGTGGAACGACGACCAAGTTCAGATAGGAACCTGATCAGAGCAGACCGACACGCTCACTTTATGAGCGCTTTGTGTAAGTGGGAGAACCAAAAACTAATTAACCAGCTCACGGACCCCTCAGTTCCGTGAGCCCTGTGTCCGATGAAGCTGTAAGAGCCGCATAGGCTAACAGCGTCAACATCAACAGAATCTAGACGACCAAGTTTGCGGGAAGTCGATGGATGCAGGTGGTGCAGGGTGATGCTATAGGAGAGGTTCAGCAGTGAACCATTAGGCTGTGATGATGTCGATGATGATGATGATTTTGTATAGAAGCAAATCGAGAGGATTTATCAACTTGGCTATTAAACAGACTGGCCACGTCTGACGTCAGTTAAAGTCGTAGATTTAAATCCGCCATTGGATTATTATCGTAAACCATATATATCCTAGCACAAATATTTAAGCTTAATTGTAGTGTTTAACTGGAATGTTAGTTAATAACACTGCGAGTATTCTTTATAAATAAAAAATACATAATAAATAAAACGAATTTTATAGATATTAACACTTTTATTTAAACTTTTTAACTCTCGAAGTTTCGAGTGCTCTACCCTCATGGTCACGAGGATGTGTGACGTGCTGATGTCCTAGTTGACCCGAACCACCCTCATCTTATAAAAAATAATTTTTAGTCTGACGCAGAACGAGCTCGGTGTCTTCAGGTCTTCCAATTCAATCCCAAACCTACGTCTGGTTTGGGATTGAATTTTAATAATCACAGGACACCAAGCCGATGAAATGAATCAAAATCTACATAATTAGTTTTACCTAATATCATTTCTATACGGATTATTGGTATAAAACAATAAATTGCTACAAAATTTGAAAATAGTAAATCTAATTCTGTTTCATAAAGCGAAAACTTGTGGAATTAAAATTACTTTAAAGTTATTGACTTGTTATCAATCGACTAGCTGGCAAGTAACCTGGCACTGGCACTGGCACCTGCGCGGCCTGGGGTAAGTATAAACACGACACTTGAGCACAATGCCCGAAACATTTATTACTTGAAATATAACTTAAGTTTAGCCTCTTAACTTTAAATAATATTTATTAAATAAATTCTTAGGGCGATAAATAAATAGAGACATCAGATCGGTTCCGACAGACGCGGCTTGCCACGCACTCGAGTGTCCACTATCACAGTCTACCAAACTCTTCGAAGCCTGCCGCCGGTCTTCGGGGAGATATCGCGGGAATACCTTCTTAAGACCGAATCCAGGTCTATCAACTATGCTTCATTATATGCGGCTCTGGATCCTGAGATGGTGGGCTGATCGCAGGCGCCAGTCCATGTATCCTTCTGTACAGCTGATGGTAGGGGCTCGGGGGCGGCGGCGGCAGCCTCAGCAGGGGACTGGGCAGCGCGTACCTTCCGTAGACGGACAGCAGCGGTGGATAGAGTCCTACCAGAGACGCGTAGGGGTTCCCGAACATCGGATGCAGTATGGCGCCGCGTTTGAAGGCGGCCAGCCGCGACCTGGACGCCGCCGTGGACCTTCGCCTCAGCTTGCCGGTGGTGCCGCCTATGAAGACGTCGTCCGACGACGGGTCCAGCATCCAGTAGTTGCCCTTGCCGGGGTCGTCGTAGTGCCTCGGCACCTTGACAAAGCATTTGTTCAGGCTCAAGTTATGCCTGATGGAGTTCTGCCAGCCCTGCTTGTTCTCCTTGTAATATGGGAAGTTGTTCATGATGTACTCGTAGATGCCGTTGAGCGTCAGCCGCTTCTCGGGGCTGCTCCTTATGGCCATCATGATGAGGGCGTTGTAGCTGTACGCCGGCTTGTCGGTTTTCCTCTCGTCGTTCGGTTTCGATGTGCCCGGCGGCGGCGTCTCCGTGCCGGTGACGTCCAGCTCCGCGTCGGAGGGCGACGGCGAGCGGCTGGTGGCCTCCGGGAGGAGGTCGCGGATCGCGAAGCTGTGCGGCGGCGCCATGTGCGGCATGGCGACCCGCTCGCGGCGGACTAACCGCTGGCGGCGGCCGGCGCGCTCCGCCTTGTCGCACTCCGCCCAGCCCAGAACCCCTCCTCGCAGCCGCGTATCCGGCGAGACGCGGCACCTTTAGCCGTCGCGCGCTTACAATAAGGGTTGTTTTGCCGTAACTCGACTTGTGTTGTCAGTTTGTCGACGCGTTCCGTTGACTTTTTTAGTTGAAACGTTAGGGTTGCTCGATTAGAAAGTGTAAATTGATCAGATCTGTTGCAGGAGTAGATAGTATTTTTTTGCGTGATTCTCAACGCTTTGTTTAGTATTTGTTTGGTATTTTTATAAGTGCTAATGCCATGCTACTGTTTAATTCTAGCTGCAGCGTGAACGAGTCGGCACGACCGCGGCCAGGCGACGCCCTCACAGAATACTTGCGTGAAGCACTACATTATAAGTTCTTCATTGTACAGGATGAAGTGCCGTTAGATATGTGGTAAAAAAAGGTATTTCATCAAGTGTTACTTATTAAGTTATAATTAACGTTATAACAGTTGGAACGTTTCCAATGGAATGACCTTCCGTTTTGGATGGATGACAGCGGTCAGCGCCGTGTTAGCTTATCAAGTTGGAGACTTCACTTGTTCGAGCAATAATTCTATTGTTTTTATAAGAAGCCGCGTCGCGTCTATACGCGACTAGAGCGCGCTCTATGAGCAACATACATTATTTTGTCAATGCGAACTTTTTCTTATCACTGATATGTTATAAGTTATATTTAATTAAATGAAGTGCGTCTGCGTGTGCGCATGTGTACGGCACACGATACCTCGCGGTCACAAGCAGGTCACCGAGATCGCAATGGACAATCAACAAATTATTTTACGTATTTTTTACTCCAAACTTTTCTGGCAGCCGACCACGTTATATACTTTATTATATATTACTATTAATTGTGTGTTTACAACTAGTAACATTTAACACAAATACACATTTGGCAAATCTTTACGTTTGTTACAAACAAAGCATTCCCTGTCTCCCCCCCCCAGAACCCGTGACTTCGCCTGCGGCCCCGCCCACGCGGCGGACACGCCCACGGGGACAAACAAACAACCCAACATATATATTTATATATATATTACAGTATAACTTGTGTGACGTATCACAATTTATTTAATACGTAGACAGCGCTTTTTAATGACTTACAGTTGAACTGAACACTTGATGTCAATATGATATTGTTACTGGTTCGCACTGGCGGGGGCTTCGGTTGTTACTGGTTCGCACTGGCGGGGACACACACGCACACACTGTTCACCCGATGGCAAGTGATTCCTGCGACATTTACATTCATCCTTGACAAGGAATCATAATGCAGATGCATTGTTACCCTTGAGGACTGAGATGGAATGCGTCATCACCAGTAATAATAGGGCGTGTTCCTACCCCGGTCGGTCCATTGATTCTGCAGTTAGAAACAAACTGCAGTGTAGCTCCATCACTCCAGCCGTGAAACCATATTTCTCAAATCTAGGTGTACTGTGTACATACGTCCCGCGTCCGCAACACTGCATCCGCTCCCATCGCACACGCATTACATCGGAATAGGACAGTATGCCGCTCTCTAGTATGGCGTAGTCTGAATCTTTTATCTTTTTTTGTTCTCTGATTTCAACTTCAACGAATCGGCGCCGAGATTTAGTAGAGATACATATAATATTAAAGAGTTTGGTCCATGACTACTTATTTAAGACACCTATAGTCAGTTAATTCCATCCTGTAAGAAATTTATGGGTAGCACCGTTATTGTATTGTATTTATATTTTTATATATATATATATATATATATATATATATATATAATTTATTGTCCGGACCGACTGACTTATTCTTAAATGCAGAAGCTAAACCTCCGGAGCTGCTATTAAACATAAAAATAATTAAACTTGAAATTTTGGTAGTTACGTTGTAAACATCCACTAAGGAAGGGTTTTTGGGAAATTTGACCCCTGAGGGTACAGAACAGGGGATGAACGTACGTATGAAAGAACGTTATTTTCAAAGTAAGAAACACGAAATTTCCTTTATGTACCGGCTTCTGTTTACAAATAAATGTATACGTATATTTTTTATCTGTTTTTCAATATTTTATCCCTAAGAGAGTGAATTAAGGGTTGCAATTTTATATAGGAAGTTCGTCACTTTGACGGAAGAAGCATGAAATTCAATATGAAAGCTTCTTATATAAGTTTAGGAAAAAATATTAAAAATAAGTTTGCATCTAAGCTCGATAGATGGCGCTGCACTGTTTCTGCGTCGCGCTATGGTTGTGTTGCGCGGCTTTTAGCTTTTCTTACTGCTGCAACTACGAGGCTTGTTGCGGTACACATATATCTACGCATGCGGCTCTGCGGGCAGCAGCTAGCGTCTTATATGCATATATAATATTCTTGACGACCGCCTGGTGTAGTGGTTATAGTTCCCGAGTTCGATTCCCAACTAGAAAAAAATATTTGTGCATCACAAGCTGTTGTTTTTCGTGTCGAGGTCGGGTCTTGTGTTCAAAGACTGCATCTAAGGCTTCCTCTTATCGCACGCACAATGAGTCAGACTGGGGAAGGTGTCGACAAGCGAGTGCCTACGTATTTGCACAGATGCCAATGGCACCATAATATATCTTTGGCTTGTTAATGTAACTGTCGATCAGCGCTATAAAATATACTTGGCAGGTGATGTCATCTGGCAATAACCAGAAGACATCACCGTGGTGGAAGTCGAACAGAGGTCATCATATAATGTAAATCTATATATGTACATATGTACATATGTATGTATGTGTTATTCTTTATTTTTATATTTTATATTAATTATTCTTAGTCTTTTCTTTTTCTAATTAGTTTATTGCGGAGTGTGGGTTATTGTATAACCCACACTCCGGGTTGGCTGGTAAAGAATGCCTTTGGCATTAGTCCGTCCTTTGTAAACAAATAAAGTTGTTTAGGTTTATGCAATAAAGAGTAATTAAATAAATAAAATAATATTTGCTATCATTTCTTATCTATGTCATATTGCATCTGGAATATTTTTTGTTATAATAATAGAAGTAACAATTGAGCACACAGTCCACCTGATGAAAAGTTTCAGGAGGCACTTGTGTTAAAACGTCAGGTCACATAGATGTCATTTGTTGGGTTTTTTGTTGTTTTTAGTACATCAACGATGCAGGAATTACTAATCCATTACCAGAATTGGAAGGAACTATGCTGAGAGATCCCACTGCCTGATTAGTTTGAAAACACCGCTGTCGGCAGTTGATCAACATTTTATAGTAATAATAATACAGATGACAGAGGAGCACACCATTCACCCGATAGAAAGGTAACAAAGATTCATGTTGCACATGCGTTGTCATCTGAGGACTGACGTGGAATGTCTTCCCTGTAGGATGATCTCCAGATTCCTACACTCACCACACGAAACACAACAGTGTCCTATCCCGGTCGAGCAGACACATGCATGCTGTAGCAAGAGAGGACAGAGGCCAGCTGGGAAGTTGCCACCGAAGCAACCGGCCAGCCAGCAACTGGCGGAGGCAATGGAGGAGGTTCCGACAGCTGCCTCGAAATAAGCTATGGCCTCAGCTTAGTTTAGTCGAACGTCAACCACCGTGTTGAGCTTAAGGTCTGCTCTTGCAGAGTGTGGCATCGGACTAAAGACCATAGCATAAATAAATTTAATTCTAGCCCAAAATCCAGCAGCTGTTCCAGACACAGGTCTTCGCTTCTCTACAATCCAACAGCTGTTCTAGATACAGGTCTTCGCCGATGTTCTGTTAGGACAAGCCGTAATATCGCTACATCTACACGTACATCCGTTGATTGAGAAATTAATTATTCAAATTGTGCTTCATTACTTATGATTGGATATTCATTTAATCTGGAACATAACTGTAACATACATTTGCATCAAACTGTAAGGCATGTAATCACGCAGCGAGACGGGTTTCGACGCGACCTGGTGAAAGATTACCGATCACTTTGTATCTAAATGCCGCTATAAAACTCTGACCACCGTAACGGCCTAACTACATCAAATAATTATAACAAACTGTTGATAATATTTTTCATTTTGCAATGATAATAACATTACGAACAATCTCGTTAACTAATCCTAAAGTCTATTGAAGTCTATTGAATTATATTGAAGTCTATTGAATTCTATTGAAGTCTATTGAAGAGTATTGAAGTCTATTGAAGTCTATTGAAGTCTATTGAATTCTATTGAAGTCTATTGAAGTCTATTGAAGTCTATTGAAGTCTATTGAAGTCTATTGAAGTCCTTTGAAGTCTATTGAAGACTATTGAAGTCTATTGAAGTCTATTGAAGTCTATTGAAGTCTATTGAAGTCTATTGAAGTCTATTGAAGTCTATTGAAGACTATTGAAGTCTATTGAATTCTATTGATACTTTACGTGCTCTTTCACTGCCGGCCGTTTGTGGCAATAGGCTGGTCTTGCAGCTCGTAGTGTTGGACCCCCCCCTAAAAGGAGCAACGACCTACTCAAGTTTACGGGAAGTCGACGGATGCAGGTGGCTTAGAATCTTGCTTTGTGGCGGTCTGCGGGGGAGGCATGTGTTCACCAGAAGACAAGAGATCTGTGATGATGATGGTCTTGACGTGTGACGCTTCAAACATTATGCATACGTTTGTAAACATTTTATTTCCCTGAGCGTTGCATCTTGGAACAGGACAAGATCCCCGGACGGCCGATCGAGGACGAGCTAGCTGCATATATATACTATTATGTTGACATATATATTATATGTGTATATAAACATATATTTAAATATATAAATCTGTATCATATTATATATAAAACATCTAGTTAAGATATTATATATACACACTTTGTACGAGTGTATATTACCTAAACAGTTGTATTTGTAAAAACAATCATTACAAAGTTGTCAATAGAATAGAATATGGACAAATGTAGTGTTCTACGGTGATGAGAACCCTGGGTATAAGTGATGGAACCATAGTTGTATAATTACTATCCAAATTGTAAGCAGGTAGTGAGCGAAGGATACAACAAGCATGCAGCAAACTGCGCGAAGTGCCGGTGAATGTGCTATTCTCAATGTA
The DNA here is from genome assembly GCA_029286865.1 of Teinopalpus imperialis. NCBI lineage: Eukaryota > Metazoa > Arthropoda > Insecta > Lepidoptera > Papilionidae > Teinopalpus > Teinopalpus imperialis. Next base: position 680,427 of record JAGSMU010000013.1, read on the forward strand.
AATTTTCTCCAATTTAATAAATTAAAAGAGTTTAGAGAAGCGCGCCATTTTGTAATATGTAAGGCTCCAAGTTGACATTAGGGGTCACCCCTGAGGACTTAGTCATCCATATACCTCGCCATCTGTAATTGTACCTCCGGATCCCCACGCCCACTATACGGAAAACAGGATGGTTATGGTGCTAATCAACCCTGATATTATGATCTCTCCCTGTTCTTGTTAAAGTATATAACAATTAGGAAGTGAGGGAGGCGACACGTGAATGAGTTACATCCACATAATTCAATTCGTGATGGCCCCAAGTGTCGTCGTCTAGGTGAACATTTGCCACCCAATTATTCTGAAAGCTTAAAAATGAGGCAGCGGAGGCCGAGCGCGCCAGCGCCGGGGACGTGTGCGAACGTAGCGTCAGTAATCCGCGCCGACCGCGCGCCGTGCTTCTACCACGATTGAGCCAATCACTGGCCGCTCCGCTGCTGCCGCCATGACGGTGTGTTGTTTTAGGATAATGCCGAAAAAGTAATAATAATAATATTTTTTTTGTTTTCTTTTTGATGTTTGTGTGATGCTGTTGGTCTTTTGACCTCTACAGCTTTACCGGAACAAATTCGCGAGCGGGGTCCCGCTGAGTAGGGTTATTTGTATAACTGTCCCTTTATATAACCTCGAAGGTGACGCTTGGTGACGCACGCATGTACATCTTGATAAATAGTTATCATATGGTGGAGCGACACTGAGTCAACGAAACTGGCTGTTGCACGAATGGATCCACTAAACTGCTGTGGAACCAACTAATACCAGTGTCAAATAAGTTCTCTCCTGTTTTAAGTGATTTGGTTGTGATGAAAAAATTTCCAAAACATTGATTACACTAACTGCACCAACTGTTAATTACACATCGTTTCTCAACCTGAGCCACTGCCACGAAAGATTTTTTAAGAGACTCAATGTCGCCGTGTCGTTTAGAGCAGGCCATGTCCTCTAAAACTGACAATAATTTGAAGTCTAAAGGGCAGCGGTCTGGGCTAGATGAGGGCCAGCCTTCAGCTCTTATAAAGTCCGGAACGTTGGTTTCAAGCCAGGCTTGGGTAGTTCGTGCCTTGTGACCAGGTGTAGAGTCATTGTAGTTTTTTACATCAATCATGAAATTTTTTTCATCGGTAAATAGGATATTTGTGCCTTTCACCTGCGTATCGCGACAGAAGGCGTTTTGATCGAAATAGAGTGCCCTTTAATTGTAAAGATTGATTTAGGGCATATCCTGTATATCGGCTATAAGCACCGAGCTGCAGGTCTTGTTTTATAATACGCGACAGAGTCCTAGCGGGAATCTCGGGTTTCGACGAATTCTGGCTTTAAGCAGTAACAGCCTTTGTAGTTCTAACAGCACGCGGCCGCCCCGATCTTTTCTGGTCTTCGACAGAGGAAGTGTTGTTGTATCTGTTGATAGTACGATATACGAACATACGGCTGATACCAAGCTTTTCGGCGGTCACGGCAATCCTATTTTCTTTAATTACCCATTCCATATTGTAATTTGATAATGATGACGAAAAAATATGTGAAATGGCGCAAAATCGAAAAAGTTTTTACATTATTTGTAAAATTATGTTTTTTATAATATACGTGTACCAAATTCAAAATAATTAAAAAGTTGAAAAAAAAATATTTTTTTTATGTAACAATAGTTATGGCCAGACTAATGACATTAACCCCCTAACTCTAAAGTAATCTACTCACTTCTGTGTCACCATTCTTCGTTACATCATCATTTATGCAATGGTGGACAAAAATCTTACTACAAAAATTGCCATATAACACGCCCCTGAAGCAAAAAAAACAATATAAACAAATTCCTGCTTTTAACAAAGTGTGGACTCCCTACAAGGAGCAGTGTTCGTGCCCGCGGCCATGTTTAGTTCACGCAGACAAATATTTAACAACCGGCGCACTGTTGTCCGTCCGTACGTACTGCCTGTCGGAATATTATGTAATATTAAAATATAACACTTAAATAAATGCTATAAACATATGACGTCCGATAAATACCGAAGAATACAATAGCTGCCATTTTGTTTTGCTTCATGTTGGCAGACTGTGTACACGTTTTGCCATCACAGATACTAAATAATGATCATTTAAAAATATGTATATAAGACTTCAAATATTCTTGGGAATTTTTTTATGCATTTGTAAGAGTATAAAGTAATGTGCTCTAATTTTTTTTCTTTCCAGTTAGAACAATAGATATTGAAATACACTTTAAACATTACCTTTAATAAAAAAAATATATAAAGATCCAATGAATCACAGAGTAACAAAAAATATAATTACGTGATTATTAGAAATAATCGTACATATAAATCATGTATTAACACTTCATTAATTTGAAGTGTTAATACGACAAAAAAGAAACTAAACAAGTTTGTGCGAAGCCCTCATTCATGTTGCAGAGTAAATACAAAGTAAATAAATAAATAGGAATGGCGCGCGTGTTTCCCGCCAGATTGAAGCAATTATCCGAACGAGTCGCGAATGGCGTTCGGCTTGTTGGCCGCTTCGTTTGTTTTTGACGATGTTTTTTAAGCTTCGCAATGCTTCTTTGATTATAACTTGTATTTTATTTACTTGTTAGTGTCGAACTGTAGCTACAATGTAGTTTAAAACAGGTTCTTTCTTCGAATAAGAATATTTTTTACAGACTACATTATATTTATTTTTTAACGTTTTTATCTCGACGTCAGTTACGTTAAACTGGCGGTAGTTCGCATTAACTATGATATCAGATCGTCAAACACCTCAGTCCTGTCCGTGTTTCTCAGTGCTGTAAACACTCGAAAGTTACGGATAATGAAGTAAAATTAAAAAAACGTAAAAATTGTATTATTCAATTAGCAGTATTCGCGTAAATAAAAAAAATAATTCATTTAAAAACCCCAATGGTTACGAACGATGACCTATATTTACGATAAATCGAGATTAAGGCTTGTTTTCACTGTTCCTTTCACAGATTCTTTGTTACTTGACGTGTTCTCAACCCCTTGCAACCATATAACAGAAGAGCAAATCAAGTTACGTAAACAATGTGAAGCCCTAGGAATCCCCCGACAACCCCCGCGAAGCCGTTACACAAATAAACATTGAACCCTTAATCAAAACCGTGCTCTCGACGCGATTGACGACCTCCAAAACTGGGTGAATGAGCACACGATTCCAAATGGAGACTCATTTTGACTTACAAAGTATTTGAATTAAAAATAAAAATGAAAGAGTCCAATATACTATTAAATAAGTAATCATATATAAATCCCATTGTTAAGCATATACCTGAGAGGCTAGTCCACCAACCACACAAGCTTCACTGCGGATTAACGGACTTCACATGTCTTCGAAATATATATATACCTATATATATATTTCGAATATATATTCGATATATATATATATATATATATATATATATATATATATATATATATATATATATACATGTGTGTGTATATATAATCTGTTAGCTCGCGAACCGTGAATTAAGCTTTGCTTTATTAAGAATTTCTTTGACTCTGAACTACCACGGCTCCTAAATATTAAAAAAAATTGCTTAATAACTAGATATATAAGTATAATGTTCTTTAGCTAAATATTTTAAATGTGAAAACTTATCTCTTGTTAACAACAATGTACTATCTCTAAACGATTTTTCCCGTACACTACCCAAGCTGTTGATTAGATTTTAAATAGTGCGGTATCGTTGCATTCGTCGTAAGAATCCAGAAGAGATAGGTGCCGTCCGTTATTTGAAGTACTAAGTAATAAAAAAATAACTTAAGTTAACTACAGAATAAGCAACTGTCGTTGTATGCCGTTTTACTTTACAGTTTAATTATATACACACTATATAACACTGGTCGATTTCAAGCATGAGCATATCTTTTGATTATACAAAATGATGAAAATTCCGAGGATATAATATAGTGCCGATGCTTAATTCGCAAATGCCATCGAAGCTCGGTCGCTTAGACGATCGCTTTTAATACACGGTACGGCTAGCAAAGCGAGTTCCGAATTAAACGGAAATTTTTAAATACAATTTTAAGCGTATTTACTAAATATATGCTCAACGATGTAAGAAAAAAGTCGTGAGGAAATGCAGGTTTAAGAAATAATAAAAAAAATCCTCATTTGAGCCACTATACTTATGTCCAGCAGTGGGATTCATATAACTATATAGGCTGTTACAAATACTATATTTTTAAGCATTCACACCCTTAGCTTGACCTAGGTATGTAATACATAAACCAACTAAATAAACACATTTAGTCAATGTTAGACACATTATCTAAATGTGATTATTTAGTTCTTCATTGTTTGACCATGTAAATCAAACCCAGGACTTGTGACTGAGAGGCCGTTAGAGGAGTTATTAGATCACTTCGCCACGCGACTGTTAACCATACAAATATAAACTCGCTAGTCTAGTTTAGGGTACGGTCTACGCATCTTAGCGTTGTAATTGTGAATCTGCCATTGGACAGGGCCACGACGTAGTTTATTTCTAAATACAGCATGAATGGGTCGCCTCGACAGAAGAAGGACAAGCCCTCACAGAATACTAACGTCAAATAGATGGTATTTTCGACATTGCTGTTTCATCGCGTGGATGTAGGAATCCGAACTAAAACTGGTGACGGGGCATTCCATCTTAGTTCCCGTTGGCGCCAGTGTGGGTCATGAGACGCAGGAATCACTTAACCGCGTGCTTGTTTCACCCTCTAATTATATATATAGAAGAAACGTGAACCATCTCCCAGAGCATCCTTCGTCCACATGGGGGTCGCGTTTGTTATTAATGGGGGCTCGCAATCTGTTCAATAAAAAGACCTGCATGCAAAAGATTCGTTTATTGAACGAATGTAACTTAATGTAGTTTTATAAAATCTACTATTACCATGTTATAACAACATGAAAAGATAAACTTATTAGCTTCCTTTGTGTAATTTTATAGTATGGCATTTTTTTCATACCTCAGTCATGGGTTGCGACATTTTTTCACATTGGTTAAACAAAGTACTGGAATATTCAAGCTTAGTTATAATGGTTAACGGGATTACTACTAATGTTTTTCATTGTCAACATTAATTCTAAATAATAAACACATTCTTAAAAAACAATGAGCGTCAATATCAAGATATAAATATCATATCTCATATAATGGTGTAACACCAATAAATCGAAAGGCACTCGAAATGCGACGGCTAAGCTCAAAAACCGTCTCGTCTTGAGCCCGCACAGCCCGCACTTCAGCCGCCTAATGTTGTTGAAATATTGATTAATATTGTCGCCATTTTGGATTGGCCCTCGAGCCGGAAACGGAAGACAGCGCCCTCTCCGTCCCTCTGGAGGACGTTCCGGATCCGATGCTTTTTGTCTCCATTGTTGCATCGAGAGGCCGCTTCAAGATGCTTGAGAGAAAAAAAACACACTTTTTTATACGTTCGAGTACGGCCTAGGATTACATTTTTATTGAAAAAAAAAAAACAATGCCGAAACGCGGCTGTGTCGTTTTTTGCAATATAACCTTTGAAGTTTTTTAAAACGGACTGTCAATTTCATTTGAAATATTAGGTAGCTTCAGTTTTTTTTCATTTTTTACAAATTTATTTAACAATAAAAATTAACAAGTTTTCAATCGATAATGTATTCTACTTGTTGTTTGCCACTTACTCCCGCCGTTCGATAAGATTTTCAATACCTTATTGCTAATTGCAATAGCTGGATTCAACTCGTAAATTCATTAAAATAAAATCTCATATCCGTGTCGAACGAAACTCGATCGAAGAGAAATGTACATAGATGAACTCGAACAAAAAAACAACACATAGATGCCGCTAAAACAAAACATGCCCTTTCAAACAATCTTGAACATTACGCCAAAAACATTTAATGACATGCGGGATGTAAAATAAAACAAAACATGTGTGTGTACTTATGGCACGTAAGAAGTTATACTTCTATAACGTAACACAAAAAAAAAACTAAAAATGTTATCCCGTGTGCCAGTACTCTTTGTTTGTAAAAAACACATTAAATGCAACGGCAACGGCTAAATTAAAAAATATAATTAACTTTAAAATAAATCATTATTCACCACCACATACAATTTAAAATCACACACAAATACACATGTATATATGTATGAATATTTTTTTTATCTCCACTGATATAAAACACGTGTTGTTGATTCATAAATATTTGAATAACTGCCTTGAATATAGTTATCAGTTATCATTGAAGTTGAGAGACAGTTACCAACCAACTTCATGGTGTCACTTACACCTTAAGCGGTGTGCGTATCATTGTAAACATTTATATCATCATTTTTCCCAAACGCACCAAAAGAAGTATAACTTCAAAAACTCTTCCGACTCCTCGGCGAGTCACGCCAACTTAGGCAAATACACCGTAATGTATACTGATGGTTACGTGATTGTTACTATAGACATGCATTTACCGCAGCCTCCGACGCCCATCTACTTCATGGACCGACTCGCATAGGTCGTCACTCCGTAGAATCAAAGAGATTTAGGTTCGGCATATGGAGCGGAGGCAGTCGATCTTCAGAGGCACGTCAAGTGACCAGCGAGATGCACCGACTCCATGAAAATAAGGATGACGTGCACACGATTCACCCGATGTTAAGTGAAAACTGCGCCCCTAATATACCCACATCCATCCTCAACAAAGATTCAAGATGCGCTGCTACTCTTGAGCTCTGAGATAGAATGACTCGCTACTTATCCCTCCCCGGTCGAGCCGACCCATTTGACTGCAGTTGGTATCAAGCCACAGGGACATGACAATACATTTTTTAAAACGATCATACAAAAACCGCACGCATTCCGAAGTGGTACAGATAGGTAGCCAATAATAATAGCGATATTACTTTAGATAATCATTTCATAACCAGAGAACATTTCTATATAAATATAAGTGATGCTGGCTACACGCGGTTTCTTTTTTGTTTCTATTATATTTAAGGATAAAGGCAAGGCTATCACCAGTTAAGAGTCTCCGGATCCTTAAGCCCACCAGACGGAACACAGCATGGTTATGCTGCCATTTTTCGCTGGTGTTCTGTGAAAAGGTGGTACTTCCCCGGTCAACCCATTCATGAATGTGTAATATTCGCGTAAATATAAGAAGTCAGTTCTGGAGAAAGTCAGTTTGTATACCCACCCAGGCCATTATGGCACCTTGATTCTTGAGGCAGTGGCAGTACTACTTAGTTTTGTACTAAAATATACTAAAATGGTTATACCATTCATGATGCAGCTAGAAACAAACTGTATCGTGACAATACCACTGATCCGAAATAACTTGACTATACAAAAATTATTAAAACTTTCGTTGGCTTCATTTTTCAAAGCATAGATACCCGCTAATTGTACAAATGAACTACTCATGAACTATTCAACTGCTGGAGTAGATTTATATAAAAGGTGACAAACGAGCACACAGTTCTCCCGACGGTACATGATAACTGCGGACCATGACATCTATATTCATCCTCAAAAGATTCAAGATACGCATGATTCACTTGAGGACCTGAAGGAGATGGAATACCTCTTTACCTGTAATTGAGAGTTCGGAGCCCTTTACACTTACTTCTATTCCACATTGGTATACGGAAAGGCATGGCTCTCCCAGTCGAGCCGATCTAGGATTTATGCCTGGCTGAAGTCGATAATCTTATTTTCGTTATTTCTATATCCTTAATTTTGAAAATTAAAAAGATATATAGCAAAATATAACTAAATTAAATTTTAAATATTTCGATTAGCACTAGTGTGTAATCACCTTTAAATTTATAAAGCATGTGTACATGCCCTACTCAGTTGAACCCGTCCTCAAGTCGCCATGGATCACTTCATACGCACACTGAAGCTTTTGCGCGTAAATACATTGAAAATAGATTTAAATAAATATATACTTGTTGTTAATTGAGGGCCGTGTCGGTATATTGTTTTCTTTGTGAGTTGAGGGTTAGGCGATCCAAGTGGCGTTCGATGGGACGGCGGTGTTTATTGTTAGGCATTTTAATGTTTTAAATTTTTATTGTACTTTTCAAATAACAGGGCCGCTATGTACTTGTTATTTATAATAGTTACATTCATTTCATTACCTAATACGAGTGAAATTCATTTATGTTGGTAGGACTGAGCGTAATTATTAAAGAACATACAGCTGATTTGAGTCATCGACAACCATCTAAGGAGTGTGCAGTCTGTCCTTATATTGTATGGCAACCAGATTTGATAAACCACATACAAAGGTACACCGATTCCTAGCAAGGATTGCGAGCCTTTTGATACTATAAAAACATCGTCTTGAGATGACCTAAAAACAATACTATTGTATAATTTTTAGATCAATGCAATAAAGTTTGAATAAATATACAAAAACATGTATAAATGTGGTATCACGGGCCGCAAGAATCACATATCATCAGGTGAACAGCCTGCGCGTTTGTTATCCTCATAATAAATAAATAAATTCCCGGGGCCAACTACATTCATCATCGATGCTGTAGTTGTGCTGTCACCCTTAGCACTATTAGTTCCTCATTTAAGAACCTTCAACTCGCCCAGATGGAAGGGAATCTCGCGCTAGACGTTTCCTATAAACTCTCGTTTATGTTAAATTCGAATTAGGGAAATTCTACGCCCCGCCATCATTTGGTTGCCACTTGCTCCGTTAGTCGACAGGGCGTCGCCTGCGGTGATGGTGGAGAAGTTCAGTACAACCTCTTCGCACCCTACAAACGTTTATATTAAAATTCAGTACTCGAGTGGTTTTAAAACGATTGAAGAGGAAGCCATTGCGCACCTGGTCGATCACGCGTTTAAAAACGCTCTTCAATTTTAACAAGTATTTTATTACAGTAACAATGGACGACGTATTGTTAATAAATTTATATTATATACTTAAATAATATTCATTTAAATATTGCCTAACCCTTTCAGATAGAGCCACGCTATAGTTAACTAAACTGCAGCCTAGCCTACAACTTAGGTTAACTCCTCTTTACCAATCCCGTAATGTGAAAGACATGTCCACGGTTACTTCAAGTTCTGTAAGGGCGTGGTGAAGACGTATCTTAGGTGAAAAGTAGCTGCAGCATCACTTGCGTCTTATTAAATGTAATATTAACGAGCCCATGTCTCCACGTTCCATCAAGAGCCGTGGTGGCTCAGTCGCTAAGCTCTCTTCTCTCTACCGCGTGCGTTGTGGGCGAGGAAAAAGTCGTAAGGAAACTCGCATGTCCGAATTTTTTTTTCGAAAACACGTGACGTCATACGCCAATCCACAGCGTAGTCGCGTGCTGAACTATGTCTTAACAGCCTCTGGACAACAGTGTGCTGTGTTATTTACTTTACCTTGTTTGATTATAAATTGTCAAACTCATTACATCGTCCATAAATGTCAGCGGGAGGTGCTGTCAAGGTTATTTTTGTGCTATTCGAAGTTATTAGCCGACCGTATTGTTGAATAGTGACAATTGTCTAAGAACAGCTGTCAACTTGAACTAATAAAAAGTTATATCGAATATAGGTAAGTCGTTTCTGGACCATAGACGATGTGGTCTATGGTTACTTGTTGACTACCTTAAACTGTTTATATTTAAACTTTTTCTTTACTATAATATAATCTGTAAGGTGGTGATAAGCTTCAGGACTGGTTGAGCCACTGTTCCTCAAGTTTATCACTAGTGTTTAGACGTAACGCGAATGGGTTGGCAGGACCGAGAAGGGCGTCCTCTTCACAGAATACCAATGCGAACTAACTACTTAACGCCGCTGTGTTTCGTGTGGTGAGTGGTGAGTTCCGGGCACCCAATTTTAGGTAACGACACATTCCATCTCAGTCCTGAGGGATGACAACGCACCTGCATCATGAATTGTTCGGCAGGCTACGCCCGACTGAACCCTGGGTGCCTAAGTTCTACTCCGAATGTCCTGTTAACGAATTCACGCACACAAATATAATATTAATAAATAAAGAAGGCAATACATCCACTCAATGCATTATTAAATACTATTGTAGATAAAAAAGGTGAGCGAAAATAAATGAATTGCGGAGGACCATCCCTAGCACGTTTTAATTGCATTCATTTGATATAAACACGACTGCGTTTTTTGAGACTTTTGTTTTTTATAACATTAAGAGAAGAGACACTGTGCACGTGATGGTTGGTGATGGTTGGCTTCAACATGCACGTCGTCACCCGTAGAACTGCGATGGAACGCCACTTTACTTGTAATTAATAACCATATGAAACACAACAATGTTATGCTTCTGTTTTGGGGAGCAGTTCCTTGGTGGAGATGACACATTCACATTGCAGCTAGGTACTGGATACAGCTTGGCCTTACTACTGTCAATAAACTATTATACTACTAGCAACTGCCCGTGTCTTCGTCTGCGTGCAAGCAAACTAACTTTCGTTAACCGGAATAAAAGGAATCCTGTGTGGAATAAAAAGTATCCTAAATTTCATTGAAATCTGTTCAGCCGTTATTGCGTGATGGAGTAACAAGCATTCAAACATACAAGGTTCCACTTATATTATTTTCGAAGGATACTTCTCTCCTCCTACCTCTTAATGCGAAGGACATATTCACAATGTACAAAATGTCAAAAGATTGTCTTAAAAAAATCCAGTGCGCTTATTACTGGTCTAGCATTAGTCTTCAGGTGACAAGTGAAATGCATCCTCGTTTGTAATGTCAATAATTAGAGATTATAAACACTAAAACAACACGTATAGACATGAAATTGTCGCACTGTCAACAGTTCTTACGTCTGCAAATTTTCGCTTTATTCAGATGTCTGTAAGTGGGTGGAAAGTTAATTGAAAGATTGCATTTCATTCATAAGTACATACGTACATACATACATACAGGTTAAGCTAATGAAAGCGTTAAAAAAGGCAAAAATTTCAAAATTTTCATCATTACCATCCTAACTCTGGGCAGCTTTTTAATTGTTTATGTTTGGTCTAAAAGTCTGCAGTTTGTGACCATACACTTAAATTTTTTACACCAATAAGATTTGATAAAACACAAATTCAAGGATGATTCGCGAGGTTGTTGATGTTAAAAAAAACATTCCAATCTCAATAGAGAAGAGTGCTAGCGTAGCCTTGAGATCCTGTGAAAAAAATCCCAAACCAGACATGTGCAAAATCATGCAAGACTTCAGAAACCTCAGTCCTTACTTAATTTTATCCATGTACGATATGTATATCATATATCATATGATACATATATAAAAAAATATTTCCCCAAAATAAAACTAATTCAATAATTTGTGATCAGTTATAATTTCACACTATTATATGCCTGTTGAAAATCCATTTATTTTCTATCAAAGTGTATCGGGAACATTACAAGAGAATTACAAGAAGAAACGTGATAAAGAATTAAATTGTATATATTTTTTTATGGTCATTCGTCAACCTTTCATCGCCGGACATTACAGGATCACAAAACAATCGCGTCCCACAAAACGACATAATAACAAGATTTTCGCGGCAAAACCTTAACGCATCTGTCGTTGTCTCGTGTCCACTTTGACCATTTTTTTATTCTACTTAGGGTTTCCACACGACGTTATATCGCAAGATTAAAACAAAATTGCTTACTTTCAAATAATATGGGACGCATTTTGAAGGTTTTACATTTGAAATGTTGTGCATTGTTTTTTTTTTATAAATTTTTCATGTTCATGACAGACAACAGTGTTTTGCTTCTAATTTACGTCGGAATTCGGTAAGGACTCGGTCCCTCGATTTTTCGGACCCATTATTACAGCTAGAAACTGGCTGTAGCTTGGCTCTACCACTGACAAAGACTATTATTTAAAAGTAATACTGATTGTAATACTGCAAATAACCACTCTTGCTAGACAAATGTCTAAAATATTTATATTATTTTTTAAATAAAACGATATATAAAATGATGGTTACAGTTTGTAAGTCCCCCGTTCTTTTCGCAAATGGCAACACTAAATGTGTCGTTAGTTTTTATGCACTCCTTTTGCTACAAGTCGATCCGATTTGCCGGCGGGGGTTCCAGGGGATCCGGATCGTGGCGCGCTAACGATTGCTTTCGAGTTTTGTTGTTTGCGCCTTTGATTGTCCGAATGTGACGGATTTGCGATAACAATAATGTTTTGTGGCGCTCAAGTACATGTCATCGGAGAATGGAAAGAGGATTAGAGAAAGCATGTCGGTGTGTAATGAATGCTCAACTTATTTGTTCGCACGAAACACCTGTTGTTTGCTGGTTTTGTATTTAGATATAAAATATAATTGATCGAGCATCGATAATTGAGCATCGTTTAACTGAGGTAGGGTTGCGATAGCAAATTTCTATGACTTAAACAGCTCGGCCCGACTGTGGTCGGGCAGAACTACACTCACTATACCTACCTCTTGGTACCAGGAGGAACAGAACTGTCCCATTAATTGAAGAATATCAGCGTGAAAGGCTGTGTATGGTGAGTATAAACCGGGAATCCAATTATAGGTAACGAGATATTCCATCGTAGTCCTCAGGGCAACACATGTGCATCCTGAATCTATGTCGAGAATGGATGTAGATATCATGCGACACTGTTCTCACTGAGCATCAGGTGAATTGTGCCCTTGTTGGTTGATCACCCCTAATTTTATAAAAAAAACGTACTTACTAGACATTTTATAAAAATAACGTACTTTATTCACAATTTTTTACTGCGATGGCAACTTAAATGAATTAAATTGATATGGCGACACAAAAATAAAGGAAGAAGTAATTTAAACATATTTCTCAACAACAGTGAAATAATAAGTAGTAAATAGTAGAGTCTAGAAAAGGTGAGGACAATTCGTAAAGCATATTAAATTGTACTATATAGACCTTATTATGTATATGTAATTGACTTAATATTCAAAATGAAAAGCAATACTTTTTTTTTGTGTATTTAGCCGAACACAAGCTCAAAAATAAAACCATGGGGCAAGTTAATAACTTAACTTTTTTTATGTAACCGTGTATGTATTTATTATCTATGTCATTGTGTCAGTTATTTTTTTTAATTATCTATGAACTATTATATTAAATTGTAGACCTGAATATGTAATTGCGACATTTATTAATATAACACTGTTGCAAGCAAGAATTGTATTTATTTTGTACATATATTATCGTCGCGTAATTCTAGTGGTACTTACTTACCCACTGTTATTATCAAATATCTTAAAGTGAGTGTTCGCTATGTTAATGATTTTGCAAATAATCAAGTAAATAAATAACAGTAAGGTGACACCCTCAAACGTGCTAACTACACATATATTTTAGCTAGCTTGTCACGTCTTTACAGAAAGAGTCACCAGCATAACCCTGGGACGAGCACTCACTATTAGAATAAGTTTAATTCCATTTATTTATTATTCTACGATGTGTACTTCTGTGGAGACGTGTTTCGAATTAACTAGTTTTCATTAGATACATTCATTAGTGTCATGTATGTTTGTCTCGATGTCAATTCATTATAATTAAACAGTGAAGTAAACCTTGTTTAAAGGATTTTATCGCGTTTACTTATTTCTTTTTATCCCGAAGTTTAACAAAACTTATACATTGTTAATGTCCATCCGTCCACGTAGATTGGACAAAAAATAAATAATTAAAGAGCTGACAGTAGTTCGGGTTAACTATGAGATCATGACATCGAACACTAACCGGCTCGTGATCACGACTGCTGGAAAGCAATCGAAATGTCTCCGGATAAAAAAGTTTAAAATAAACGGGATAAAATCCGTTACAGTAACGTAAATTCAGCTACATATAATGTGCTGTATTTACGTTAATAAAAGAAATCATTATATAATTGTATTTAAAAAAAGTCAATGTATATGAAATAAAAAATATATTGTATCCTATTTGTAATGACAACTGCAGCAAAATCCCAAGCAATTCTCTTTACATTAGTGGGCCAATTGTGTGTAAATATAACATCCAATGTTCCAGATTTGTCAGGTGTGAATACAATATGTCGGCAATGATCCTCCGGAGAGAACCGCCATAAATCATCTGCCCACGTTCTCGGAGATGTATCCGATTTAATGAAGTCGTTTGCGACACGTGGGACTGAATGGGAGTCCCCATTGTGGCAGCTCGTTTTGTTGGCAACAGTGGGCGGTTGGCGGGAACGCACCTGTCAGCGCCATTATTTCTATGTCTTAGATTATATATTTTTTTATTAAATTAAAGGTGAGAAACACACACAGTTTACCTGAGGGCAAGTAAATTCCTACGGCCCATGGTACACACATTCATCCTCGATAAGGAAAAACAGTATGAACGTTTTGTCATCTTCGAGGACGAAGATGGAAGGTATCGTCATCAGAAATAAGGCGACTGGATTTTTTCACTTACGACGCAACACGCAAAAAAACAGCTAATAGATAAAACAAAAAGAATATTATACACAAACTGTGAGCCGTGTTAGTATAATACTTCGTCTAAGCGCTTAATTATAATTTCACTCTGCAAGAGCAAAGCGAGTTTCCGGCAGCAATGAAATTGTTCACTACAATTTAAGTGCTGATTTACCATGTCCTCGTTGGTAAAGGCAACATCGTAAGGAAGCCTGCATATATTAGAGATAAATAAATAAAAAATATTAATAGTAAAATTCACGAAGCTCGTGTGCACGGGCCCTAAAAGCGTGGGTCTTTAATCGAGTAACGAATTCGATCCAATATGGCGACGTTTCTATAACATCATAGACACCTGACAATGGTGATAATTGATCGTGGCGGGCATCATGCAGATGTCGTCGCAAACTTCCTTTATTTCCTTGCATAGATGCCGAGTTTATTTCGTTTGTTTAGATGCCTTTATGCAGGTTGGAGGTAAATCTTTTGACATTCGGAAGGGCCTTCGTTGACAAGAGGGTATCCATGAACTGACGTTTTAATTTCTTGTTCTTAGAATTATGCCGTGCAATATGGCAACTCAGAATGATATACTAAAGTAGAAAAAAACAACAGAAGTATACAGTATACCTGTCTTTTTCGGTTTGTTTTTACTTTAGGTTTATACGTACGACGACCTTAGCTTATTATTTATACGTTATAATTAAAATGTCTTCGTCATTTTGTATAATTTTGAATGGAATGGCTCATGGTGCTTATCACTAGGTAGTGTGGAGGATACATTTCATATGTGATATAATCTTTGATCTATTTACTCCATTTTGGTTCTGTTTTAGGTTTGGTACATTTGTGTTACTTTTTGTGGAATTACAAATTTATTTCCGCCAAATGGCTCTGCAGTTTACTACTTTTTATTTTTGTCGTATACTTTGCTTGCGTTTCTCAAAGAATCATGTTAGGATGGAAAATTAAGAATGGCAGATCATTACAAGATTTTGCCTACTCAGAATGTGTATCTAAATATATTTAGGGAAAGAAGAAAATTACAAATGCTACGGAAACTATCATTTATTTTAGCCACTATAACTAAACTAAACTAAATGCTTATGTGGGGGGGCCACAGACTACCTTCATCCATTCCGACTTCCTTCACTTGCATAGGTTCACACTCCACTATGTTCTACGCTGCGATGGCCAATACGAGATTGCCACTAAGAGCCTTTCTTCCCGATGGATTATCACTTCTAGGAACTACGTGGCCAGCCCATTGCCACTTCAGCTTACTGATTCT
This sequence comes from Teinopalpus imperialis, assembly GCA_029286865.1. Lineage (NCBI taxonomy): Eukaryota > Metazoa > Arthropoda > Insecta > Lepidoptera > Papilionidae > Teinopalpus > Teinopalpus imperialis. The sequence continues at coordinate 696,203 of JAGSMU010000013.1, forward strand.
CTGAGCTACGTCGGTTACCTTAGTTCATATGCGTATATCCACGAATAGTATTCGATCATACAGATAAACGCCCTACACAGCCCTCCACGTGACTCCTTCGCTGAGTGACTTTGAGCTTCCCCATATGGCCAGCGGTGAACGACCACGTCTCAGCTCTGTAGATCATTGGCATTCAAATATAAAAATTATAAATCAGTGGTTCATTGTACCATTTGTTTCTTTAATCCGATATTTTCCCTTTCGTTCGTTACATGTTATCACCGAAATAAGAAAACATCTGTCTGTGATCGCTCCAAAACAAAACAACAGACGTCTGCGCTTTAAAATATTATATGTTCGTTTCGTATACTCAAATATTGTTTCACGTCAAAGATACGTCTCTATCGCCACAAAACTAGAGCTTGTTAACTGAGATAACAACGTCCATACAGATGTAAATATGTTGTATTGTGAAGGAAAGCCAAAACAATCCATCAAACGTGTGTGTGTCTGTTTGTCAGCGCGCGTACGGAGCGCGGTCGCCGAGTGAAACGGAACGTCCCGTACGTTCCGTTTCACTTATTCATTTTTTGAATTTCGAATAATCAAACGCCAAAACGAAGCTTTTTTTCACTCGAATCTATGCCCGAAAGTTATTTTTTTTATTATTGAGAATGACAAACTAGCGTAAATTTGGCCTGATGGCACGTGATACTGGCGCCCCATGACAACCACATTCATCTTTGATAAGGAATCATAACACAGATGTATTGTCATCCCTATGAACTAAGATGTAATACCTCGTCACCAGTAATACGAGTAGTTGTGACATTAAAAGTATTATCAACGTCTTATATGCAGATATTTTCTAGCTGGCGAATGAATGAGTCGACTGGACCTGGGACCCTGCTGTGTTCCGACTGATGAAAGATCTTTAGCCCACAAACGCACAGCACATCTGAATTGCAATGGTTCTTTATCGAGGAGGAATTCGAGGTTCATAGGCGGCAGGTATCAGTTACCATCAGGTGCCATGCGTGTTCGTTTGGCATATTTACTTCGGTAAAAGACCAAAAAACAACATTGTAAAACAGCAGATGTCTAATACAGTATGAAGATTGTAGGGATCCGGAGACCCAATTAAATAGACTGGCAGTCCATCACAGTCCTCAGGGGGGACACGGCTGCTGCACGTTGAAACTTTGCTGAAGATGTATAGATGACATGAGTCTCAGAGATCAGTTACCTCCGTTTGTCACCTCTAATATTATAAAAATACTGCTAGGGCAGTAGTTTTTACAATAGTTAGATATTTAGCGTTTGTTTTTAGAAGGTCTTACACATTATAAACATTTAAAACATTACCCATTAGCTATAAAAGTTTTTTTAATAATGTTATCATTTTTCGGATTCATACATTGAAGGAAAATTACATGTTTAGCCGGGTCCCGCTTTTGCAAGTTGAAGTTGCTACGTGTGAAAAATGAATAGCGCTTACGCTCATAAAATCAACATAGTTCAACAAAAACTAAATCGAAACATTTAAAAAAAAATACAAGTCGTATATTTACATGCAGTACACTCGCCCCCACATAAAAACACATACAAATTGCAAAACAAAGATGTTAATCCCGCGTTCCCGGGCCGCGACAACGGTGCTCGTCATTATCAAAACATTAGCGCGCGCCTGTCCGCGGGGCGCCAATTATTTTCGTTTGCAACCCCATCACGCGATGATTTCGCATTGGCAACACCGTTACATTCGTTTATCTTTATGGATGGTAGTGATGTTAACATCGATGGTTACAATAACTTATCGAGAAATCTACAAATGTTATAAACTAATTTCTTATCTTAAGCCAAGATCTTTAACAGATATTGACGCTGTTTTAACACGATATTCATGGTTCATAACACTATTATTTAGTCTTATATCAATTGATCATTTAATTTAATTTTTGTCTTTTAAACCTGTTGTTATGCGAACTCAAATTCAACAACCTTTTTCGAATAGTTTAATGATTCTACTGGATCCAAAAATGTAGGTTCTAATTTAAAGAACGAGACGAGAAACTTGGAGCTCTCTTGAAAAGATAATCTAACAGTTATTTTATAAATTAAACTGTTTACACATGTGGGAGTGAAGCTAATGCAATATATAATTTCTTCTGCTTTGGTACTAATATAATAAATAAATAACTAAATAATACATTTATCAGGGCGCTCCCCATATAGATTTTAGAATGTTTGAGCTACCTTTCAAAACATCTAAAATATCTTCCAGGACTATATAATATAGCATACGCTTAATCCCACAAATTAATTACTTAACCTTTTCAAACTAAAATTTGTTGTCAACGGTCTATGTTTATTCCTATCATTAACGTTACAAACATCTTTTTTCTGATAATATTTCATGTTCTGACCCACAAATAGAATAGTAGAATAAAGAAATTGTGATGCAACAGTAAGAAAACAATATCTCGTTGTTCGTTCACAGAAATTAAAGTTCTCCGAGTTATTGATATTGCTTTTTTCTGAATAAAGACGACAAACACAGCTTCAATATGAGACGTTTTGCCAACAAAATGTCGTATAGCACTCTGTATATGAGTTATTATTTGAGTGTTCGACATATCATTTTACATTTCCACAAAATTTTACCCATTACCATTTACTTCTGTACTACTTTATTTAAGTATAGTTTATTTTAATAAGTTTTTAACATTTAATACTTCTTTAAGAAGCTTTCTAATTATCAATGTTCAGTCGATAAGACATATCGACAACATGTCGGGCCTCACTATCGCTGGTCAATCGCGTGCGAACTCGAAGCCGGCACGCGACCGCCTCTCAGTGGGATCCTGATGTTTTCCATACGAGACGGACGAACCACTCGTTATTGTAATTGCAATAATATTACACAAGTTTTTAAAACTTATTACTAACAAGGGCTTTCAACAAATAAATCATTAATCAAATTTAAAAAGTAATTTTAATAGCGACCGAGCCATGACATCTATATTCATCGTCGACAAACAATCAAAGTGCACATGTGTTTTCACACCTGAGGGCTGAGATAGAATACCTCGTTACCTATAATTAGACCTCCGGTTTATACTCGCAATAGGAAACACAGCAGCGTTATGGTGCTGTTTCCCAATGATATTCTGAAGGTGTGTATATAACTTCATAGTAATATGTGCAGTTGCATAACCTAAAAACAAATAATCGTACAGTCACGCACACACCAAAAACAAAATTATATTTGTTTGAGCACCGTCGATTCGATAATCCATCTGTGTTTATAATAGTGAATTATTGTACTGAACGTTACTCTATGGTTCCACAGTGATATAATTCTAATAATGACACATTTTATCATGTAGACTCTAAGATGTTACAATTCTTTAAGATTTTTTGTTTTTGAAATTTATATTTTAATATTAATTAACAATTTTTCTTAATTTTTAATGCAGTCTCCTTCGTTGTTTACAACTTTCTCCCAACGTTCAACAATTATCAATAGCTCGTTGGTAGAAATCACCCGATTTGAACTCGAAATATCCATCCAACTCTAGATCGTAATTCTGCACCAGTATTAAACGTATCTCCGCTAAGAAGTGGTCCTAAAAAATCGAACCAAAAAGCAAAACGTTGATTCCGATAAAACAAAACAACCCCTTTCAAACAAGCTTAAACTTTACGCCCAAAACATTATAACAAATTAACAAAATATTTTTTTTAAAAATACAGAAAGAACTTATTTGCCAACTTAGGATATTAAATATTCTCTAACAATTAAAATGTACTGAAGTATAGAAATGTGATGACGCAGAATACCAGATTAAAATAAATTTTTAATCTGGTATTCTGCGTCATAGAGCTTTTTTTCATATGTGCATTGCTAACGGTCTTATACCGTAATTAATGTCTTTAGAATTTTGTTGTGTCAAATCTGACAAAGTCAATAGATGAAAGCAAACTAAACATGCGAATATTTAATAATATAAGCAGGAAAAAGGAGAATGTAAACGGGAATGTTATTAGCACCACTAGCATTCTTGTATTTGATATCGATCTGACAGTCAGACATCGCACTTACCATACACGGGCCATTGTACACCGACGAGTCGTGCCGCCGCCGCTCCGTCTGTGTGCTCGGATCCTTACAATCTTACAATCATATATACAAGGCCAAAAGTTTAAGACCACCTTAATTAAAGAAGGAAAATAAAGTTAAACTCCAATAAAATATTAAATGTTTAATCATCTAATAGAACATTGATTGACAAACAATATACTTTAAAAGCGTAAAGAAATATTAGCAGTCCATGCAAAAAAAGGCTTTAGTTAGCTAAACTGATTTTTCATCAAAAAATCCTCCTTTACATTTTAAGACTTTTTTCACAAGTCTTGTGATATATTGTTCCAAATTTCGCATAAATAAATTCCACATTTCTTCTCACGAGGATGGGCCACGGTTATGAATTTAATTAAGTATATCTTATTGAATTGTCATATAAATTAACAGTGATGGAGATACGGAGTATGAATGGGTCAGGTCGACCGGGAAAGAACCACGCCCGCGCAGAATGGCTGCATAATTCAATTGTGTTTCGTATGTAGATTGAGAGATCCGGGGGCTAATTATAGAGAAAGAGGCATACCACCTTAGTCATCGGGTTGCCAACGCATGTGCACCTTGAATCTTTGTTGAAGATGAATGTAGATATCAATGGCCGCAGCCATCACTTACTGGTGAACCCCCCATAGTATTATAAAAAACATCTACTGAAAGTTAAGTAAAATTCAAAGTAGAATTTTTCTTAAAGACTGGCAAGGTAACTGCAACTTGGGGTTGCGGATGTTCATCGCCTATCATCAGTTAAGCTGCTTGCTCGTTTTTTATCTTATTCTATAAAAATATATTCATACGTTTTAAAAAAAATTCTGTTTATTAAGACAGCCCCAACAAAAAAAAAATTAAAAAACGCAAGACTAATGCTGTTTGTCTATAGTGACAACAAACTTTTAATTTAATTTACTATAATATTTTTTTATTATTTATATATTTTTTTAATTATTAGTTTTTGTTAATAATAAACATATCCTTTCTTTATATGTAATTCGTGCTTCAGACAGAGACGTGACAGATTTTCTCAGGCAAATTAAAAAATACTACTACCCCAATCACTCACTGTATAAATCTTAATAACAAATAAATACAATAATCGCCTCCAACAAGCAATTAGTCGGTCGCTCGCGATCAGCTGAGCGAGCGCGTTAACATAATGGCGCCGTGTTTAACACAAATAGCCGTAATCTGCAGTTGGCACCATTGTTGGCGCATTTACGAAGCCCGCTAGCGATTAAACACCCAATATTCCCGCCCTTTGTAACTAACCGTTCGGAAATCGCCACTCGACCGCTCGCAGCTTTCGACGTTTCATTTCTTTTCTTACTCGTTTTTAATTGTGGGAAAAGAGCACTCGAATTTTGCAATTTATAATGTTCGATTGTGGGAATTATTCGGTTTTTGTAGTTTTGTGCGAGGCCATTAAATGTTTACGTGCGATTCGATTTATTCTTGTGCTAATTGGAAATAATAGATGCTTACCTAATTCAGTATTGTAATTCATGGTTCGACGTTTCTTACGCGTTATAGCCACGCTGCAGCTAGTACGTCCTAGATACAATATGAATAGCTGGCTCGACCGGCGAAGGCCCGCGCCCTCATTGATTTCCTTCGATCGCCCGGATTGATGCAGATGTCATGGGACGCAGATATCATTACCATCGGCTGAACTATGAGCTCGTTTGTCACCCATAAAATTAAAAAAAAGAAATAAGATAAGATATAAATAAAAAGTTACAATATTTTAAAATCTTACGTATTAGCGATAGTGACACTGTATCTATAAAGTACCTATAATATATATTTTTTATGTTTATATAAAACAACACGCATTAAATTATGATATTATCATCGGTTTAAAATTCAATCTAAAATTTTAAAATCAAAATTTTAAATTATTCAGACATCTGGGAGGTGGATGAAAACTAAATTGAAAGATTCCATTATTACATTTATATTTACATACATACGTAGGTCAACTCGACCAGGGAAGACGACGCTTTTACAAATTATTAGGCTAATATAGTAGTTTAGTGTTTCGTCTAGTGTAAGAATCCTTATAACTTGAGTCATTCTAAGTCTTCAGCAGTGACAACCCATCAGTATTATCATTACATATCGAAGGTGAATGTGGAAGTCCATAGGCTGCTGAATCGAAAATAAACCTGAAGAGAACTGCTAGTTTCTTTCTCAATCCATCATCATAAAAAAATCTATAATAAGAGTAAGATTAAAATATATATATATATAAATTACAAGTAAAAAATATTCCAAAACGTAACAGTATCATGTCAAAAAAAAACACAAAAGACTCTAATGTTATGAGTTATATTAAAATATAATCTCAAAAGCAAACATGGCCAATGTTAGCAAACTGTAACGAATTTACGGCATCAATTGATGAAAGCAAATGTTTTCTTTTTGTGCAACGGTATATCGTTTCCAAATGCAACGGCGCCGCCCGCGGGTATGACAGTCGGCCTCTCGTTGGAAAACAATTAAACGTTAAAAAAAAGAAAACGGGGCGATTAGGTCTCATGGGGTCGGCCCGGGGCGCGGCTGTGGGAACGGCGTTATTGTTTTTGGATGAATTCATTGAGATTGCTCACTCGCACACTGTCGTGAGGCACCGCCAGACACCCGGTGACGGTTCGAGCCGAACGTCACTCGATTTGCGATACTGAATTGCGCTCAGTGTATGGCGAATTAACCACATTGTTCGCATCAGATCAAATTTGTCAAGGCTTTTGTTTGGCAAACAAACGTGCTTGTAATGTGGAAAAATATTTTCATTGAAGTTTGTGTTAAACGTTGGTGAACAAATGGCGAACTGTTCGTCGTGTTTTAAAATCAGAATTAAAATGTTCGATTTATTTTTGATATGATAACGAGATTTTATTATATTTTACAAAGATCCTCTTTGCACTACTCTAATGGCACTGACAGCCAATCTTCGGTGCCAAAATATCTAATTTGTATGTCTGTCAGCAGCCCCATCATTGAACACCACTACCTTTTTTTGTAAAAAAAAAGAATGCTATCGGTGCTATTAACATTCCTAACATTCCCGTCAACCACTCCAACTATGCTAAAACGCTTGTGCTATCAGGTAAATGGAGAAAATGACGTTTTTTGTACTTACACAACCCCAAAAAAAAAATCGCAAACATATAACTACGGAATATGTACATACAACTCAATACATAAATTAACACAAACGCATACACACAAACCCACACAAGCTGAAACACGTAAACGCACACGCAAGAGAACATATTAGTAATAGTTGATAGTAGTAGATAGTGTTCTTGTCTGCTTAAACTTAGTTTTTCTTTTCTTTTATGGTGAATAGAAAAAGAATACGCAACAAAGGAAAAGAAAAACTAACACTTTCTAAAATATAACTTTTAGATGATGAATGGGAAGCCTTCAATCCTCACGTCCTCCGCATTATATCTCAGGGAGATGGCAATGACTGAAACCATCGCTGCACGGGCTATAATCCTGTGTAAGCAAAAGCTGAGTCACCTCCGTTTGCCAAAGTTTATATTGTAAATTTGTTTTTTTTTCAGTGGCAAAAAACTTTTTATTTATTTATTTAAGTTTCGAAGACCGTACCCTAAACAATTACACTTTAAGCACTTTATAGTGTATATTCGTGCGTGGTATAAACTATGTTATTTATTGATTTAAAATTATTACCATGACAATAAAATACCATTAAAGTTTCACACATCAATCATCACATATCAATACAAAAACTTTTTGTAAACAAAAAGACTTTCAAATATATCGACAACACCATTTCAATTCCAAGCATCTCTTACCAGAAGATACCCTGACCCGGCCCAGTGTGTTTCGAACTGATTACCGTAGCTCGAGCTAGCCGACGGTGTATGCCTCACATTATTTCCAGTTACAAAGTAAAAAATGAGATGAGAATGAGAGAATATCTCACAGGCCGAAGTCGTTACTTACCCTCAGCTGAACTGTGAACTCGCTTGTAAGCCCTTATACCCAAGAAGACAATAGATCTATCAAGCCTTTTGCTCTGTGCTTCTGAATCACACCCGGATCGCATAGTGGAGGAGCTACGCTGCAGTTTGTTTCTAGCTGCAGAATGAATCGATCAACTCGAGCGGGGTAAGACCACGCTCTCGCACAATACCAGCGTAATGCTTCTGTATTTCGTCTTGTGAGTGTAGGGATCCGGAGACCTGTATTACTGGCAACGAAGCATTGCAGCTCAGTCCTCAAGGGTGACAACGCATCTGCATTATGATTCCTTGTCAGGGATGAATATAGATGTCATAGGCCACAGGAATCACTTAACATCAGGTGAACTGCGTGTGAGTTTTTACTCTAAATATAATAAAAACAAAAATTGTGCTAAACAAAATTTATTGATGACACAAACTCTATCCCAATCGAATCCTTCTCCGATCGCGTTCAATGAAAAAAATCGAGATGGAGTAAGAAAGGCAAAGATGTGTACAGTACTTGATACTTTCGGTATTTTTATGCAAGCATACATGCGTTGCATGCATCAAGGATTTTTTTCTAACCATATTAGGGGTGGCAATCACCCAATAGTAATCGATAACTGTATAATATATGACATCCACGTCTATCCTCAACATAGGTTCAAGACGCATATGCGCTATCAACCCTGAGCACTGAGATGGAATGAGTCCTCGAATCACCATAAGGAACACTGCAACGTAATGCAACAACTTTATTCAATTGCAGTGTGGATGTAACATTGTTAATAAATAAAATAATAAAACAAATAAATAAATTTGAGTAAAAACCCAATCTATCTATATAAATACATTTCCCTTCAATGCAACCCCTCAACCGTCGAGAACCCTTCACGACTCATCACAGGTGTAATGTCATCCAATCCATTTCCACACAACATCACGTGCTAACGAGAGGCGAGCAGCGTGTATCTCGCGCGAAGATCGCACGTCCGCCGCCCCTCGCGGTGAGAGGCGAGGCGCGTGTCGAATCGCGCCCACCTAACCTCTCAGAGGTGAAAGTGGCTAATTGCAGCACGTGTCACACTTACACCATTGTTTAATAGACAACCGTTTTGACGTTATCAGTGCAAAACGGTTTTTTAATCTGTATTTTTATAACGTATACAATATTTAATCTGCTAAATATTTCCGGGGAATTGCGCTCTTATATGATTTTTTTAAAGAGATTATACTATATGCATTTTTATTGGAGTTAAGACTTCTTTCATAGTAAACAAATTCTATTGGGAATCAACGTCTTGAAAGTTTCGTATTCTTCACAGCGTCTAAAATTTTGCCAAATTTTCGGCGTCAGTTTTGGTGACGCTTTCTTGTAAAGCCATGTCTTAGCGGTAATATTTTAGATTGGGACAACTGCATTGAACTAAGATGATTCTTATAATTTTCCAAATAGCTGGATAGTAAATGTCAAAAACCCATTATAATCTCACCTTTCAGTTATTACACACACATACCACACTCAAACCCATAAGGGTCCCCGGATTTGCCTGCCAAGCGTAGATATAATGGTTCATCCTCCCAGCATAGGCCAGGTCCAAAACCTCCAGTGGACTATTCACAGCCTGAGGTAATAACGTACAAAATAAAGATTTAATATATTTAAGCTATTATTTCATATTTAAAAAAAAACTTTACAGCTCATATTTATTCATGGTCGAAAAGAGTTGTTTGTTGTCCTGGTGTTTGATGTTGTCGCAGAAAGAGCTCAGAGTTTCTCGGCGTAGATGGATCCATTTTTTTTTTATTAAAAGCTGACGGTAGTTCAAACACCTGAGTCCTCCCCGTGACCACGAGAAGGGCTCGAAACATTGGGTAAAAAAATAAAAAAATATGTAAAACATTTTCTCTATTGGATATATTATAGTCCGCCGCATATAATAGTCACGACACAGTTATGAACTAGTTGTAGAACACATTGGTCACCTCGAGCATGATATCCAGGATACCACAAGTAGTGACTTAACATTACTAGTGTTTGATCAGGGGAAGCAAAGAAACTAACTTATTACTTAGTTGTCAGAGGTTTAACGCAATGTCATAACTTTCATGGGTGATTGGTGTCATGAAGCACAGGAATCATTTACCATCAGGCAAATTCTGTGTTCGGTTATTGCCCCTTATGTCATAAAAAAATAAATTATAATTTACCTGCATTAATTGTATAAATAAAAAATATATATAAAATCACTCAAAGATACTTATTTTTATAAAATAAACGTTACGTTACAAACGAACACACAGTTTACCCGATCCTTCTGCCGTCCATATAATTTTTCCGCAATTAATTTATATATTCTGAATTGTTTTTTTTTATAATGTTAGGCCACCACCACCAGTTCAGCGGTGAAGGAAAAGATCGCGAGGAAACCTACACATCTAAGAAATAAATAAAAAAAATTATTGCAAGTTATGTGAAGTCTGACAATCCGCAGTAGACTGCTCTAAAACCATCACAAGAGAGGACTTTTACCCGTTTTGGTGCATAATTTTGTAAAAACTTACTCAATAGCAAACATAGTTGTCATTTCGTGCGATGTGTGACGTATTCTTGTTAAACTTAAGCAATAAGTGTGATGAGGGGCCATATTATTGCTGGTGACGAGATATTCCATCTCAGTTCTCAATGGCGACAACGCATCTGCCGCGGGGGCTAAGCATAATCGTCTATAGGATGTAAGTGATACTGCCCCCAACGACGTCTACGTTGACTATTAACAACATTAATGATACGTTCTCACTCTAAGGACAGATGGAATCTCTCAATACCTGTGTGCTGTTATTTCACGCTGGTATTCTGTGAGTACGTGCTCCTTCGTAATTGAGCACCCAATCATGTGTTTTATTAATTATTTGTAACTTAAAATCTTGTGGTTGAATAAATTGTGATCGACTCGTGCAATATACATATATTGATGTAAATTACATATACTTGTCGAAATGACTAAATAAGTTAAAGTATTTTTTTCAAACTTTTTTATTTCTGTTATTCAAAGTTACCCATGTAATCGATGCATCTTTGCCAACGCAGTGATAGTTCATTGATGCCCTTCTTGTAAAAATCTGGACGGGAGGCAACAAACTCTTCAAAGGCATTTTGTACTGCCTCTCGGGAATTGAATTTTTTCCCGCTAAAAAATTGTCCAAAGTGTCAGGACGACCACGAGGTTCATTTTTCAAATCAAAATTTCCAGAACGGAACCGGGCAAACCAATAACGGGTTGTGCGTTCGTTTGTAAAGTTCTCTCCGTAAACGTTTTTGATGTTACGTTTAGTGCCGCGTTGATGCCACGACGGAACTCATATTCCATAATTACAAGAATTTTTAAAGTATCCATTATGACGAAAAATTTTCAAACGTAATGAAAATACAAAGCTAATAAACAAAAGACTGACTTTGAATTTCATATTATTTAAAACAAAATTAATTTTAAATTACTTTTACCTTATTTTGAATTTAGAATTCACAGCCAATCAAAACTTTTTTTTGATTTGAAATGGGCAATAACTGAAGAACGGCAATTTCATAGACGAACGACTTAACTGATGGTCATAGTCTCTCCGTTTTCTTCCAATCACAAAATACAGCTACTCAGTACTACTCTCATACACAGGCACTTTATGTAGGTGTGATATTATGGCGGCCGAGCTGACCAGTTGCTGTTGTAGGCAGTTTCAATTTAACTAGATTTATAGTTTTTGATAAAAAATAAACTACTCAAGAACATTACAGCTTTACTTATTTACGTTTGATTTTGTACAACTACTGACATCTGTCGATGAAAACAATACTTATAGATAGCGTCCTCTTTTGGCGAGTAGTAAAACTATATAATTCATTTAAAATAAACTGTTTTAATATATAAATATTATAATATAGCAACTTATACATTAGCATTACCAAAAATCACAAAACAATTTTCTAAAATACTGTAAATAATGATTCGTTTATATTGATTTTATCTAATATAAAACAAATACAACGAAAAACTTACATTTTATATTGGAAAATTGTAAAATTAAGTATTATTATGTTCACAACATATTAAGTGATTTTACGTAAAATACCCCTTTTCCGTTAGTACCATTAAATATAAAACCATTCCTAACCAAATGTTACCCACGAGTCCACCAATCGGTAATACGACGCAGGTCTCCGACGCGGGAAAATAGGTAAATTGGTTCTCAAGTTTTTCGTCCATCAGCCAATTTTTCCAGAAACGTCAACCTTTATAGAGTTACTGTTGATAAGGCAAAGGCATACAAGTTATTTTAAATATTGTTTTTTTTTCTATAGGATGTTCCTAATAGGATATATTTATTCTATTTTCTGTTAACTTTTATATACTTAAATAATAACAAGCGCTGTACACACCTATTATTGGTGTAAATATCAGAATTTATTTATATAATGATTGAACCTCTTAAATGTGCAATATATATGCTGCTAGCGTATCTTGTCTAATTAACAAATATAAAAACATGAATCGTATATCAAATAAGACAATCGGTAACACCGTTACCACCACCTTCATCTTGATTGATAGCGGTAACAGCAGTATGTATAACTTACCACTAGGTGCATTAGTTTATAAACAATACTTGATTACATAAAAAAATATTTGTGTACATTTCAACAACTTTTCTTCTAGAGGGATCAAATCAAATGATACCCTGTCTCATTGGGATACGATAGGAGCACAAGAGATATCGCACCCCACTAAAACCCCCTTGGTGGCCATTCTATTGAGAAGGGTTCTGGGATCTCCTACGAACGCCCTTTGTGCTCTGCCTTAAACGTCCCAGCGGACAATATCTCCACTAGCACCCAGTGCTACTCAGTTTTACTCTGGTGAAAGATTGAGGCCCCCACCACCCAGACCGGTAGACCATTTTATACATATAATAATATAATAATATATTACCTGATATATATTATATTAGTAGTTAGTCCTTTTCTATAAGCCCGTGACTACGGATATATATCCTTAACATTACTTGGAAATAAAAAATAACTACAACACCGTGAAATAATTTAGAACAAAAAAATATATAAAATATTTTTATCTTAATATCATCAATGTGTGTGCATCAAGCCTAAGTGTCTGGTTTCTGTACGCCTCCGCGCTCGACTTACAAGTTACGAGCAACAGAGGGCCGACAATATTTGACTTGGCATAATTGCCACACGAGAATCCTATCTCGGCTTACGATGCTCCACCGCTTGCCCTGTTTATTTATTTATTTGCTTTTAGGATAACCAGTTGTTAAGGCTATTTATGCATATATATATGCATGATCTATTTTATAAATTATATAAAAATATGTTAGTGTCCGTCGTATCAAAGTTACGTCGTAGACGTAATTATCTTCGCAATTAAATTATCATAAATTAAATAATTAGCACAACGTCATATAGGTAGGTCAACCACAGTTTACTAGATCTGGACAGAAAACATTTGTCTTAAGAACTATATATAAAAAAATTATATGAAAATTAAAATAGACAAGAAGTATAAGGTCACATAAATTTAAAATATTTTCGGGGTATCCGCAAAAGTTTATAGAAACTTATTTATTTAATTTTTCGTCACTTACAGGCGTTTTAAGCAGACTAATGTTTTCAGGTCGTGTCAGGACCCAAATAATTACTTGGCACTATTTCCTGAAAACCCACATTAAGGCCGTTTCGGGCCTACCTGTCTCCGGAACATTCCAGAAGGTGCGTGATAAGGACAGCCTATACGTGTGAAAGAAGGAGAGGAGTACATTTAATCATGTGTCTGGAACATTCCATAGTAGGTGTAAGTAGGATGACCAGATACATACTGCTGCCAAATACATACTGCAGCCAGGTGTATCTGGCGCGTGGACTGAATACCAGAATGCTGAGTTCTGAATCCTGGTTTTACTTCCAGGTCATTTTTATTTTTATATTCAAAGGGTAACCATTACAGGTTTGAATAACTATATTGCTCAGGATACATTGCCAAATGTTTTTAGATTCTTGTTGATGTTAGCCTATGCGTCTCATACAGCCTTATCGAACTTTAGACTCGCCGATCCGAAATCCAGAAGAAGACTATTATTAACGACCCATTCGAAACTTAAGACGACATTCGCTCGTTAGTGCAGTCCAGGTTGCTTCCAGAAATTAAACGAGAGAAACACAGATGTTTAATAAATTTAATTTACTTTAGTAATACAACATTACAAATTTAATTAAACTCAACATTATAATTTTTAAAAATCACCCTTGCTTCAAAGAGTTTCTAGAAGGACCATGAATGGGTCCTCTTTAAATGGGCCACGCTCCCACAGAATCCACGCGTGAAATAGCATCATAGCTCTGCTGCGTTTTTATAAACAGTGTTAGACACCGGATACCCAATTACCGGTAACGAGGAATTCCTCCAACGCAGTTTACGGGCTGCAGTCATCATTTACCATGAACTGATTCCCCGTTTGTCACCCTTAATTCCATAAAAATAAGCCTAACCCAGCCTGGAGTATTCAATATACAAATATGTATATATATAAAAATATGTAAAATATTAAATTTAATTTGCTTGTTTAACCGTGTATATATTCTTTTTGCCGACATTTTAACCAACCATGAGCGGCATATAATGCAACATTATACATTATATAGCCACATATGAATAAAAAAAAGTATTTCGTCAAAATGTCAACTTCATACTTGTCACTGCGCTCTCTGAAAGTAAAAATCAAAACCATGAACATCCACAAACTGTGGGAATATAAGGAATTCGTGAACGTGAACGGAGTCATTTTGACGAGCGAATTGATATCATTGCTACAGACATCTCTGACGCTGCTGCAAGTGGAGAATCATTTTAAAACTATGCAGTACTGGGGCCAGATATACGCCATGGACGCAGATTATCACGTAGCCGTTGGAATAAATCAAGATGCACTAAACGATAGAAAATTTTTCTATACAACAGATTTTAAATTCTGGGGGTTGCTACCTAAAGCTAAAAAGAAGTACAAATTTCTTTCTTTACTCGCAGCACTGCCTTTTCGAGGAGACGTATCAGAAAAGATCAAGGTTTTAAATGAAGCGCTTGACCGAACTGATCCAGAACGCTGCAAAACTATGAAAGAAGAGAAGAGATTAGCCGCTACCATAAGCAACATTTGTGAAGAAGCAGAAATATGTGCCAGAGGTCAGTTAATCAAACAGCCAGATAGCACTGTCATCATTAGCCCTAACTTCTACGGTCTAACTGCATCAGAAGCAAAACTACTCAAGACCTATTTACATATACGACCAGCTCAACACAAATGGAATTCGAACGTCCTCACCCGTCCAGATTATAACTTAAGTATGGATTTCTTAGACTCTATCGATATGGATATTCCAAATGGCTGTTGGAATTTATCACTAGAAAACGAGGGCACCGTCGCCTACCTCAAAAGCCTTTACTGGCCCGGTATGATGTACTTCCATAAAATTAGAAGTGCGGACGCTGGATTTTTGTACGTTGGCGATGGACGGAAAAATTTAGATGTACCTTTTCTTCTTTGATTTAGAAAATATTACCGGTTGACCAAAAACCTACAATTCATTTCTTTATTTACAATCACAAATACATTCTAAATAATTTCAGGAATGTGTTAGATTATTGAATATGTACTAAACATTTTATCGATAAAGAACGTTAGTGAAATGATTGGACGTCTGCAATTCGTAAAAGGAGAACGTCTAAAATGTAAACAATTTAAACTTACTTAAAATATTACTAATACGTATAATGTAAAGAGATTGAACGATTTTCTTACACTAAAAATTAATTAAAAAATTATTATATATATTTATATATTATTAATTTATTAAAAAAATATTGGAAAAGAAAACAATTGTCACTGACTACTGAATAAAAAAAGAATGTTAAAATATACCACTTTTTGGGTACTTTAGACCTTAGACCAGGTAATAAATCCTGAATTGGGATCACCGTTATAAGTACCTCATCAAATTGCTATGTATTATCATTAATGTTGTCGAGTTACTTTTACAAATAATTAAGTAGTGTGTTAAAGTAGTAGTTTGATTGATTTGACGTCCCATATTTATAACATACAGTCTGTTCTAAAGGTTTTACACTAACTCCGCGCTGTAAGCCGATTATTCTTCCTTTCTAGACTGTAAAAGTTAACTTAACGATCCCGAATTCCATACGTTTTAAATATAATCAAAAGATAAGATCACAGAGTACGCTGGTCTGAAATGTTACGTTTGCAACCGTTCCTCATTCGAAATTGTAGATCAGCGGTTATTCAGTATCGCCGAAGATTTGATACCCTATACTTCCTATGGATGTGCCCGCTACTTCTCTTCTCGGGCAAATCTACTTAGTGATTAAGTCACTAAAGTATTTTAGGGTGAGTTTTGTACGAAGTGAGTCATATGCTGACTTGTCGTTACAGGTTCATCTTATAACCCACTAAATATACCTATATTATCGAAAGGGGAGTCTAGTGATTTAATGAACACAGTCTTACAAGGAAAACACCTCCAACTGCCATAAATCTTTCTTTATTAATTAAATTTTGTTAAATAAGACTAAAAAAAGCTTAAGAATAAAAATATCTATGCAACCAATAACCATTGTTTAACGACAGCTATGATATAGCGGCCGCCTTTGACAAAAGTAAGATTGTACAGTAACTTGGTAAAATCAATATGTACGCGTGCAGATTAAGGGTTAGTTTACGTTAATTATGGATGAATATTTTTAAGAGCTTTTACTAAAATTACTATAATATGACATAGAAAGGCAAAGTTTTTGATTTATTAATAATATTTAGAATCTATAGTTGTAGTAATAGTATTCTTATTACTACAGCTATAGATTATTGTTGTAATAAGAATATTGAAATAGGAATGGCAACTCTATTCATTCGTACTCGCGGATTCGTTGAGGTGACGCGTTGTCGAAGTCGATTGTCGTTTCTAGTTTCGCATAATAGTATTGGCGCCTTTCCTAACCGGCTTTCATAATAATTTAAATAAGTGGTAAAAGCGCAAAAGTCTCGAGCACGATACCGAGAAGAAGACTTAAAATGTCAACCAATGGTGTAAACACAACCGAAGACGCAGAAATGGCCGATTGCGACGGAGAAAAAGTTGTAACAATGATGGACGTCCTACAAGAACAACAAGATTTTGAGGAAGACGCTAACGCCGTTCTTGGTGCTTCGGATGATAAAAACTGCACCTATTCAAAGGTAAAAGATTATTTTATGTAACAAGACTTGTACTGCGTCATTTAAAAATATGGCGTTTTAATTGACCATTTTATTACCACGAAAACAAATTTATATGTTAAGCAAATAGGAATTGATTAATAAAAATATAGTAGTGCCTTTTAAATAATTTTACCTCTCCTATATTCAAAAACGAAAGATGGTTCAATTTTGTGCCACCTGGCACCTTACAACCAATCGCTAATCGCGGTTTATTGAAACTATATTAATTTATTTCAAAAATTGTTTATAATCAATAACGTACATAAAGATAAAGCCTAATAACTAACAGATATGTTTATTTTTTCTAGTACATATAATTACATTAAGAGATAATTTTATACTTTGATTGCAAATATAAAATATCTCCATACAATTTAAAAAATATCGTTTATAAGGTTTGTAATGTATTAATTTTGTTACATTCAATGTTATTAAATAACGTACTCTAACTGTTAAATAATATTACAAATTATGTAACCAGATAATTATATTACACAACCTTTTATTTGATTTTGGGCTATTTCTTTGTATTAACCAAACAATGTAAACTTCAAAACTAAATTTCAATACATTTCTCCACAGCATTAACGCTACTGGAAGGGACTTTTACTGGTCCCCTGGTACACTATAAAAAACCATAATATGCTATTAATTATAAAATTATTTAAGGTTATTTTTCAAAATATTAATCATTTTGGAAAAATTTTCAGTGTTTCAACAATAAAATCTTTTAAAATCTAAAACTTGATAGTTGTGTTCTTTTTTATTTCTTCTAATTAACAATGGATTTATTTAAGAGTTTAAAACAAATTTCAATTATTATTTTTTTACTTTAATTTGTATTGGTTGAATGTGTGATTCTCTGACATTTAGTAGCTTTATGTTGGGTTTTTTTTATTATATTAAAATTAACAAAAAACACACAGTTCATCTGATGTTAAGTGATTCCTGTCGCCCATGACATCTATATTCATCCTTGACAAGGAATCATAATGCAGATGTATAGTCACCCTTGAGGACTGAGATGGTATGCCTCATCTCCAGTAATAAAGGTCTCTAGAACCCTGCACTCACCAGATGGAACGCAGCAGCATTAAGCTGCTATTTTACGCTGGTATTCTGAGAGGGCATGGTCCTACCCCGGTTGAGCTGACCCATTCATTCTGCACAATAATAAACAGCAGTGTAGCTCTAACACTGCGAAAGACCATATCTTAAACTTACACTATATCTCAACATCCCTTGTTTCATTCCAGGGCTATATAAAAAGACAAGCAATATATGCTTGTATGACTTGTTGTCCTGATGCGAAAATGGATTTCACAAAACGGGCTGGAGTTTGCCTTGCATGTAGCTTATCATGCCATGAAAACCATGAATTGGTTGAGTTGTACACTAAAAGGAATTTTCGCTGTGACTGTGGCAATCCTAAATTCAACTCACATCCATGCCAATTTAATCCGAACAAGAATGAACTCAATGATGACAATTACTACAACCAAAATTATAGTGGAGTATACTGTATTTGCCAAAGACCCTATCCTGATCCAGAAGCAACTGTTGAAGATGAAATGATTCAGTGCATTATATGTGAAGATTGGCTCCATGCCACACATTTAGATGCAGTTGTTCCTTCTAATGATTTATATTCTGAAATGATTTGCAAAGGTTGTATGGAAAAGAATGAATTTTTACATGATTATGGTAGTCTTGCTGTAACCACTGAAAATGTTGATGTTAATACGCCTCTACAAAACACTTCTGATAGTGTAGAAACACTAAGAGAAGATGAAAAATGCAATAACTTAGAAGCTAAACCTGTAAGTGTTGATAAAGGTAAAACAGAAATTGAACTGAATGATAAAACAGATGTAGAATTACCAACTGAGATTAAAAATTTAACTGAGAAAGAAATGAATGAAACTAATAAAAGTGATAATAAAAATGTTAAAGACAACACCACAATGATATTAGACGATAGAACACAATCAGGAACTGATCCAAAAGAATCTATAACAAAAATAAATGAAGAGAAAGAAAAATTACAACACAATATGGAAGTGAAAAGTGAAAAAGAAACCAATACATCAGACCAAATTGTTTCTGATAAAGAATGTAAAAATTCAAAAGTTGCAAATCCAGTAGACAATACTGATATAGATAAAACAGAGAACATAATCTCAGAGACTAGCATACAAAGCGATAAGGAAAAAAGTCAAAGTACTGAAGATTCTTCAGACAATAATGTAGACTTATTATCCAACAATGAACCAAACACTTTATTAAAAGAAATAAAGGAAGAAATTATTGAAGACAACAAACAGAGTGACAATATGGATAAATCTGAAAGTGTCGAGGATACTGACTCACAACCTAAAAGTAATCCGAACACAATATTAGAAGAAAAGAATTCTGTTGAAAATATAGCTTCTGGTAATGATAATAACCCAATGGAAATCCTAGAAAAACTTAAGCCAGAACCCATTTGTGAGGAACACATAACAGAAAAAACGGAAGAAGACGTATTACATGAAAGTACGGCTACATCCACTGGTAAACAGTTGAAAAATGATATGTTATCTGAACCGGGAAGCTCAAGCAAAAATATGGCAGTTAGAGAAACCACTGAAAATTCAGAATCAAATATAGAACATTCAAATGATTTGAAAACTACTATAATCTCTAAGGATGATACTAAAACAGATATTGAGAGTAACTCAACAAAGGCGGAACCACAAGACACAGGACCAGAACCTGATAAAAAAATCAAATCTAAAAGTGAAGAAATATCAGCAGAAAATAAAAATTTAATTGATAAAAATGAACTACAAAACGTCACAAAAGAAGATGAAACATGCAAAGACAAAAATAATGATAAAAGTAACACAATCCATTCCAACAAAGAAAACAAAGTTCCTAATGCATATGAGCAACTTGGCAACGAAAACAAGAGAAAGTTATCAATAGAAGCCAAAGAGGATGCTTCCATAAAAAAGTTAAGACTTGACAAGGTAAAGAGTTGTGTGAGGCAGAAGGGAATAAAGAAATACAAGGGGGCAACATTCTGGCCATCAAATTTCCGTCAAAAACTTTGCACATGTAATGAATGCCTATCAATGTACAAAGACTTATCTGTTCTCTTTCTGATTGACCCTGAGGACACAGTTACCGCCTACGAAACATTAGGGAAGGAAAGAACTGAAGGAAGTCCCTCATCTCAGTATGAAAAAGGCTTACAAGCTTTATCCTCGCTCGATAGGATTCAGCAAATAAATGCTCTCACAGAATACAACAAAATGAGAGACAAGTTGTTGGATTTCCTTAAGAGCTTCAAAGAGAGAAAGGAAATTGTAAAAGAAGAAGATATTAAATCTTTCTTTGCAGGCATGAAACCGAAGAGGGAACCGGATGGTGTGTATTTTTGCAGATAAATTATTCGTTATTAATAATTCAACTACAGTAAACGTGCTTAGAATTTACGCTAAAGTCTTAACTGCGATTCCTTTGTATTTTTGCATAACAAGAAATATATGATATAATATTATTGTTTACTTTCAAACCCAATGATTACTTACATTTACTTAAATACTGCTTTTAAATAAAACCAATTTTACTAGACTTTACCGCGTTTAATTCACAATGTTTTGAGTGCAGACCATACTCATGGTCACCAGAGCCGGGTTGTGACGTAATGATGTCATAGTTATACCATCAGCTTATCAATATTCATTAGTCCTTGTAAAATACACGAAACATGACCGAAAAATTTGATATTAAACAAAATCTATAAAATTGGTTTTATTTAATTATATAATTAAAAGTATTAACTATTATTTAAATATATATATATATATTCATTTATTTAAATAATAGTTAATACTTTAATTCTTGTGAGTCGTGAGTCTACGTGAGTTTTTACTACACACGAAAGGACAGTTTACAGTAAAATTGTGATGTCACAGGGGTTAATTTTTTTCTCTTTTATTATCAATTGTTTTTAAAATTTTGCCAGTGTCTAGTCAAAAGGCACGTGTATAAAATTAATTTGTCAAAAAGCAATCCGCGGAATGCACCAGAAAACTAAGTAGTGACTTAAAAATAGGTCAACAAACATCACAGTATAAACATATGACATTAGGACACAATCAGTTATTGTTAATACAAAGATATACCGTTGTATAAGGTTGACGATAGTTTTGTCATGAAGAAAATATGATCCAGCCATCATCAAGATCGCATTTGCATATTGAAAGATCCCGAACCGTCAGCTAGTAAGATGATACGATTTCGAGACCCGGACGTAGACGAATTAATGTTGTTGTTGTTTGATGTTACACGCTTTAATTAATGATTTGTTTTTGAAAAATAAAAGGTAATTTTTGCTATGTACGAATTTAGAAGTTGTGATGTTACACGGGGTAAAAGTGTAATCTATCATGATTAAAATCTTGTAAAAAAACTGTTTTAATACTGAAATGTAGTAATAGATGGCGCTGATATAAACTATGACGCGTCAAACACATTAGCAGGCGCCGTGAAATTACCTAAGGTTTTTTTTATTTAAGTATATTATTGTCGTGGGGCCTGGCGAGTAGGCAGCCCAACGTATCTATAGGATTCACCTGATAAACCTTGCCTTGTTCACCTGATAAGGTGTAACCTTAATTTCCCATCACTGAAACCGAATTATATTAAATCTCATTTCTTAGGTCTTTGTCACATGTTGATCACTGCC
The DNA here is from genome assembly GCA_029286865.1 of Teinopalpus imperialis. Taxonomy (NCBI): domain Eukaryota; kingdom Metazoa; phylum Arthropoda; class Insecta; order Lepidoptera; family Papilionidae; genus Teinopalpus; species Teinopalpus imperialis. Next base: position 718,371 of record JAGSMU010000013.1, read on the forward strand.
TACTTTTTTAAAAAAAAATTGATGAATCCATCCCTTTTTTTGTGTATGAGTATTGCTGTTGGTCCAGTGACCTCTACAACTTTATCTAAATAGCCCGCGAGCGGGAGGCCCGCCGAGTAAGGAGACAACGCTGGATGCTGCGAAGCGAAGCACGAAGACCGCTGCCGCACCACCGTTGCGCTCCGACCCCTGTGGACGAAGAACGTCGACGACAACAGAGGGGGGCGATAATACAATCCGAGGGCCCCTCATAGTATATGTAATGTATATAAATTTAAATATGTGATTATATATTAATTTACTGATTCGTTTTGATATTTTCTCAACTGTAACCTACACTTTTTTCCTTTCTGTACATTTCTCTTCTGTTCTGCCGGAAGATTTCAGTAGCAGTAGGCAGGACCTACAACAGTACTATACTTTTTTTTTAAATAATGCCAACAAAGCTATTAACATTACTAATATTCCGGTTAACCGGATGGTCTGTGTGTTCACCCTAAACCATTGGCCTATTGACACTTATTTTTTTCTTGTTATTATCGTGTGTACATAACTTAATAAATAAATCCAATTGGTTTTACACAGATCACACATTAACATACAAAACAGTCCGAAAGAGACGCGCATTTTGTATACTTTCTTTCCTGCATCAGAGTCAGTATCCTAGTCAAAGAAATAGTAAATTATCCTTTTGAAAAACTTATTTTTTTTATGTATATATAGTAGAGATACAGACATGGTTTTAAATCATCAAAACTTTCTTAGTTAACAATCGGCTAGTATTACTAAGATACCCCTATGAAAGTATTTCTTATGCCATGGTGAAGAGAGGCATGGAAGAATCTTAAAACCTTGGTTTCATATCTACTGTTCAGCTTCGTGCGCGATGAGCAAAGAGTAAAGCCCTCAGTATTACATGTACCTATACAATGTGGGTGTTTTCAAGAGTAGAGTGAATAGGCATTTACCGAGCTAGTACGCCTTACCATCCAGGACTGCATTTCCACTTAACATCAGGTGGTATCGTGGTCACTTGCTTAGAAAGTTTGAAAAAAACAAAAACCATTAAATAAAATTATCAATGCTTTCAATGGAATGCTCCAGCGACTTGTGGAACATTAATATATTTTCAACTAGTTCTCTACAACAAACACCATTACCTGAGTGGAGACCCTTATCTCTTTTTGGCACAACAGTTCTAACTTGATTTATTCTTGGTTTCCAGTATGTATTTTTTTCTTTGTTTATTTTATATAGCACACGCATTTGGTAATAGCTATTGATAATAAGTTTAACTGGTTACATCAAATCACTAATGTATGCCAAAAACTTAGAGCTTTCCTAAGCGTACTATATATTATTAAAGATAGAATACCCTTTAAGGTTAGACTCATGTTATATAACGCTCTCGTTGACTCCGTTATTGGCTACGGTATAACTAGCTATGGTAGAACTTTTACAACATATCTCAACTCTATACTTAACTTGCAAATTAGAATTTAAAAAATGATTGTCCCACCTAAAGTAAAAGAACAATTTAAACATAACGATGAGTCGGCATTATTCAAATATTGCAAGGTACTTCCTGTTAACACTAAAGCCACCTACAGCATCATAAAAGAACAATTCTTTGATAAGAGTATACAAAACAAAATAACCCATAATTTCCAAACACGGCACAAAACTAAAGGAAAATTGGTCACTATCGCAACAACTAATATTTATGGTGAAAGAAGCACTCACTCCGTCTCTCATAGCACGCATTCTTAATGATATGGATGCATCTTTCATTCAATGCATCACAGTTAAAACCATAAAGCAAAAATTAAAATCTCATTTCTTGAACAACCTGTACATGCATTGAATGCATCGGTGCTCTTTCTACCCACCTTTACTTCTGTGTGTGTAAATTAAGATCTTCAGTGTATTATATTTTTAGTTATTAATGTAGGTACTTGCATGTATTGCTCAACATTTTTATTGAAAATATTATTGTCAAGTAACATTGTCGACAAACCTCTGTGGTTTTCTGAACGTTATTTTTTGTAAATAAAATGTTATGTACTGTTATTATAAATAAATAAATATATTACATATAAAGGTCTATCTAATGATACAATGAAAAAACGTATAAGATAATTAATTTTATTATAGTAAATTGTGGACAATCACGTATAGAGGATGTCATAGTGGCCAGGACGATATAAGAGCTGCACCAGCGGCGTCGAACCCTCGGGAAAGTCGTGCGCTATTACCTGTGCAAACGGCTAGTATAAATCCCACTGCTGGGCATAGACCTCCACTTTAGGAAGGATGCTAAGACATCTTTGAAAAAATATTTAAATTTACTTCTTAGACATACAGATTCCCTCACGATGTTTTCCTTCACTGAACACATGGTAAATCAACACTAGATCGCCAAGAATAATCTCATTGGTACCAGTACTGGTCATCCATCGAACGCAACACTGAGCTACCCACCTGTATAACAATGCTGGACTGAAAGAGATCCACCGTTTTTATTATCTTGTACAAACAGATCACCTGATGCAGATTCCTATGACATATTCATCCTCCATAAGGAATCATAATGAAGATGCGTTGTGGACATTGAGCACTAAAATGGAATATCTCGTCACCAGCAATAATATGGCTCCTCATCAGACTTATTGCTTAAGTCTGGCAAGAATATGTCACCTCGCATGAAATGATTACTGTGTTTGCTATGAGTAAGTTTTTACAATATTATGCACCAAGATGGGTAAAAGTTAATGTTACAGCCCATATACATAATTCCCGCTGTCGGACATAGGCTTCCTCTCTTGTGAGGGTTTCAGAGCAGTCTACTGCGGATTGGCAGATTTCACATAACTTTGAATTATTATTTTAATTTATTTCTTAGATATGAAGGTTTCCTCACATTGTTTTCCTTCACCAAGCTTGTGTTAAATAATAACAAAATTTGACAATCTCATTGGGAACCAGGGATCGATTATTTTTTCGACACTGTTAGCGTACACTGCATATAAACACTAAGCTACCAAGATGGATGCTTATCATAAAATATAATAAAATGGATGATGAGTATATTATTCATCATATTGTCTAATAATGTAGAAACACATAAACATTTAAATATAAGCAAGTTATTACCTGACTGCCCTCTCCGCGGTCCATATATTTAACTCTAACGCCTACATTAAGCGCATTGCTCAGTGCTATTATGTGTATATGGTCAGATTCCTTGTACATAGGCTCTACTTCCTGGAAAGTAAAGGAATTTATATAATAAGTTTTAGATGTTATTCCAAATAGTTTTTATCTATAAACAATGTTAGTAACATTCCTATTAATTAATGTCTCAGACTAATCTGAAAATAGTAGTATAATCATGGACGGTGGTAATCAATTACCACCAGGTGAGCTGCTTGCTTGAAGATGGTTTGTGACTGTAGACGAATGACAGAAGGAAATCCAAATCTACAAGCTTCACAGAACGTAACATAAACCATGACATATTAAATGTTAAAACAGAAAATTATGAACAAAACTAATTATCGGTTTTACTACCTATAACAATCGCTCACATCCCGGAGGGAACGGAAGTAAGATACCCTAGTTACATTCAATGTCTTAGTTAATCCGGGCTACTGTCAGCTTACAAATATTACTTTTTGGCCCAATCTTGAGGTCTTGCAATGGTTTGGGATTTTATTATATCTACAGATTTGAAATATTGAAGGCAGTTATTTAAATTTTTGTTAAAATAATAGGTTAAATGACATTTAAACAAAATTTGTAGTTTTCAAAGTTAATATCACCTTACAAACAACAAATTTCTGTTATTATTAGCTGATGACATTAAATGACAAACATGCATGTGCGAAAATGATACATGTGTAAACATATATAGTATGTACATATGTAAAGTACAGATAACTTTAATTCATATCTGTATTATTTATATAAATGTATTATTCATGATATTTATGTACTAATAAAATTAAAATAGGCTTTTTCATGCACCCACAATATATTCTCTGCTCAAGCCAAAGGTGGTCTGGTAGATAATGCCTGGCATTAAGTCGGGGCAATAAATATTTAACTAATAAGTGATGAATGCAGCCCATGACATCTACATTCATCCTCTAACAACTTAGGATGCATATGCGTAGAGGACTGAGACGGAACGCCTCATTCCCTGCACCCAATTGCAGGGAATGAATCTGGGTTGGAATATAATATTTTATCACTTTGAAATAGAATAAAATACTTTATAACGACGTCCGCCGTGTCAATTGCGACCAAGGCGATATCTTCTAGTTTGGTTTTGATGACATCAACTGCACAGAATATTTTGTAGTATACTTACGGTATTTGCGCAAACACAGGCACTCACTCGTCATGCTCTTCTCTAATCTGATGCATGAATAATGAATGCATATGCAATAAGATGAGAAGAAGTTTCATATGCAATGTCAGGGACACATCCAGACCTGAACACCAACAATTTATTACACACAAATATTGTTAGACAGCTGGGAATAGAACTCATGACCCTCAGCGCAGTAGCCGGTTACTCTAACCACTACACCACGCGGCCGTTTGCACAAGTCCAGGGCATTCACTCATCATCTTCTTCCTTGGATCTGATTCTGATGTAAGTGACATACATAAAATATATGCAAACTGGAAATCCAATAGTTTTTAATGCACAAATATCTCATATCGGAATCAAACCCAGTACTTTAATGCAACAATTGGGTACTAAAGTAGAAAAATATATGGGTTCTCTTATCAATCATAAGGTTTCACCTCATTTGAAACCATAAAATTAACAAATAGCAAATCTCAACATATGAAACCATATGAATGATTAAAAAGATTTAAAATAGCTTATAAAATTATCCTTTTATTATTTGTCTAACTTGGTTTAAGCTTTGAACTCTGGTTTCAATACTAGACAACTCCTGGACTTTTTGTAAACACTTAATACTTAGTAAAAAGCAACTCTCCTCAATAGAAGCTGTCTTCCGAAGCTGTGATAGAGATCATTAGCTATATTAAGATTCATTTGATTTTTTAAAAGTTTCTAATGATTAATGGATGTTGATAATAATTGTACAGAATAAAAAGACAAATACTACTGCATTTCATATATATCAATCATCAAGGACAGGGTTTCAAGGACAAATTTAGGGTGGTTGAATCCTGAGATTGTATTCCCATTTTAAAGTTTTGCATGTGAACCTCATAAGAATATGAGCAAAGATCATGTTGTTTAAATTTTTTTAATTGTAATCATAAAAAAAATATTAAAAACAAATTTATGATACAACTACATATGTATATCTATTCTATTAGATTGGCACTAAATTCTTTTAGTTTTTTTATTTACATTTCGTGTCATTTTTTGTATTCCATAACCTTGTAATTACATTGCATGTATGCATCACATAATTAAAATTGTTTAGTTCTAACTAAATCTACTTTTTTTTTATTCAACTACATTTATGCCAATTTCCACTTATATGATCACTTTTGTTTAATACTGATGCAGAAATGAGAGAGAAGAATGAATATTTGGAGTTGTAATGGTGATTTTCACCAATAACGTATTGCAAAACTTGTTGGGCAGTGAAAGGAAGTTGTGAACAACAGAAAGAAATATATTATTGATTAAAAAATTGATAATTTTTTTCAAAAATAAACTTGCTAAAATTTTAAATATGGATAGAACTAGATGTTAATATATTATTACAAATAAGAGTTACTTTTAGATGAATTAACTTATTATGATGTCCAGATATTTTTGTATTAGCATAAATGGGTGGCCTAGGTAAGTACGGAAACCCAGTATATTGGTGCAATGCAGTGTTTGGTATGATAAGTGTAGGCAACTGTAAACCCAATTACAAGAAATAAGGCATTCCATCTGCATACTCCTGTGTGCCATGCATTTGCTTCCTGAATCCTTATTGAAGATGGATGTGTATGGGTTTAAACACTTACTAGAGAATTGTGCCAATTTGTCACCCATAGTTACATGAAAAAATGACATACCTGTCTACAAAATTCAGTAACAGTTCTAGGTCCCTCAATAAAGTTTTGGTAGAAGTCGTGTTGCGTCTGCAACTGTCCAGAAGTTACAAGACGCAGATATACCACTATATAGTCCGAGTAACCCTGTTTGTTGAACTTTTCGTGCAATTCACTGCGCACGGACTCTAGGCCCTCAGATGTGCCGCATACTTGCTCGCCCACTCTGTGTACTACTTCCATAAACTGAAAAATACAGATCCATAAAAGTAAAGCAACAGCCTATATATATCCTACTAATAATTTAAATATGGAAGTTTGTAGTGTTTGTTACCCGAATCACAAAAAATGGCATAATGGAATTGAATAAAATTTGGCACACAGATAATGAGTAACCAGACATTTAAACAATTTTTTAAAGTAAGAACTACTTATGGGTAACTAGCAAGAAGGTCCCAGATAGGGAGCCCCAGTTTAGACTGTTACCCTGCATGCAAAAGCAACTGACTCGAGAGTGCCCATGTGAGCTAAATATTGGAGTAAGAATTAATATGAATCTCCAATTACAAAGCTATAATATTAGCTTTTAGTTATTATTAAAAGTAATTCTTTGGTAAAGATTAATTTAAGAGATTAAATTATTAATGTCATCTTAATTTTCTTTTATATTTAATTTAAAAGAAAAATCAGATACAATGTTCTTTCAACAGCCACAAGTAACTACTTATCTGTGCTCTTATTGTCAACTATTATTTCGCGTTAATAAAAGCAATGCATCTTGTGGTCGCTCGTATATAAACTAACTAAAAGATAACATAACCTTCAAATTCAGTACTCACCGTTTCATAGAAATCTTCAACTGTAAACTGTGGGAACCCTAAGGCGATTAGTATTCCCTTTGAATTTTTAGCTATTTCATAAAATTTATCGTATTCAGCTTTATCAGTTAGAATGTACTCTAAATAAGCGTAAGAAAATGCCCTAAAAAAGCAGTTGCCATCAGGGCGCGTTTTCCTAATGTGTTTATACTTTGAAGACAGGTCTTTGACTTTTAACAGATAAATAGGATCCTCAGTATATTCATTTTCTAACGTCGAAATGGCTTCTAGATCTCCAACAAGAGGTATCGACTCTGATATCTTAAAAAAAATAAACATGATGTTGTTATTGTTATTTCTAAGGACAATTTGAAATTAATGCATTTTTAAGTACATAAAAATAAACAGCCCACCTCTTTCTCTATTTCTCGTTGCTGTTTCAGAATCAACTCATCTTGATTAACTGAATTATCACCTAAATTACCGGTGCAACCACTACTGCTAGATGCATCGTCCGCCATTTTCAAATTTTATAAAACATAAATTTGACACATGACAACAAATGACAATCGTACAAAACAACAACGTAGGCGTTCAGAAAGTTTTACAAATATGTATAAATAATTTAAGCTCCTATTATTTGTAGATTCGATAAATGAGTAAAATCTTGTGCGAAATCTTTTACAACAATAAGTTCAAGATTTTGGCTTTCTAAAAATATAATTTAGTCAATTCAGATTGTTTTTGTCCAATTATTTTCTACATAAATTACGATTCTTTATTTATAATGTAATTGCTCATTATACAAAGAAAATAAATACACCAACAAAACCATTTTCTTTTCTAAAACTATGTCTAGTGATTCGCCTTTCATTTTTAATAGGCTATTCTCATGAATCTTTTCTGGTTGTTGTTATCTATGTCTTACATCGTTTTTACAAAACACCAATAGTAAAACACAATTTATGCACTGCTTTATTTTATCTAGACTGGTAACGAAGAATTCAAACTCAATCGTCGAGGGTATCGAAATTGTACAGTGGTACACGTTGCACTTAGTTACTAGCTTCTAATTTTAGAGACATGCATCATGAACGGATCACCTCCTCGCTTTTGTGTGAGTTGGATCCTCTAATAGCAATGTAACGCTGCTGTGTTTTTTTGATGAGCGTAGGGATTCGGAAACCAAAATACAAGGCCAGTCACAAAATTATAACCAGCTGACCGAACCGTTAGAAGTTAAAGCCCAGCAGGCGTCTGGTGCTAAGCCTCGCAGTCTATCTATGAGTAACATATACTTACTCACTTATATTAAAAAAAAGAAAAAAAAAACGTTATAAAAAAAAATAAAGTTACATTTATTATTCTATCAACTAATCAGCAAACATATCTTCGATCTTCTTTTGCACTTCCTTCTCGGTTTCCGAGTTAAGTTTGTCTGGCAGTAACTTAACGGCTTCGATGTCTGCTCCTTCACCATCCTCGTTGGTCGCTTGTCCTTTAGCCTGGAAGACGCACAAAAATAGTAAAACAAGCTTTTAACAACTGTAGTATGACAAAAAAAACTACTAACAACATACAGCTGTGAGTCGCAGTAGCTGAATACATATCTAAACGCTTTTATTTCACGGTACGCCAGCAAACCGAGTTCGTGCCTCGGTGCTGTCACTACTGGACATTGTAAGTGAATTGGAGGTGAAGGAAAACCTGTATGTCTTCGAAAAAAAATGTATTTCAATACATAAGCGTGCGCCAAATCGCGTGGCGGACTATGCCATTACCCTCTATGAAGAGGGAGAAGTTGACGTTGACGCTGTTAGCCTATGCGGCTCTTACAGTTTCATCGGACACAGGGTTCACGAAACTGAGGGATCCGTGAGCGTGAGGGTTAGAGAGCTTACTTCCACCAAAGCGCTCATACACTGAGCGTGTCGGTCTGCTCTTATCACGTTCCTATCTGAATGCCCCCTAAGTTGCCAGTTCCCTAGCTATCAGAAGATTCTCCAGAGTGGAGAATGGATGGTGATGTCTACTGACCGTCCGACGTTAGGTATGTATGCGGTCCTAGCCTCTGACGGACGCCACCTTTTCTGGTTAATCGGAAGCTGTGGGTGGTGGGAACCGTCTTGACACGCGGGTGTATCTAGAGTACGCGGTGTCGCGAAGATTACGCCGCGCTCGTAGGCGAGGACGACGTGAGATGTCGGAGGTGTGTGAGTCTGGGGTCTGTGAGGACGGACTGGAACTCGGCTGCCCCATGAAGTCGGGGTCGTCGTGGACGTGACGGAGTCTACGGTGCAAGGATTAATATAATATGTACACTGCAGGCCAAAAGTTTTAGAACGTCTTAATTAAAGAAGGAAAATAAAGTAAAACTCCAATAAAATATTAAATGTTTAATAAACTTGTTTAATCATCTAATAGAACATTGATTGACAAACAATATACTTTAAAAGCTTAAAGAAATATTAACAGTTCATGTAAAAAAAGGCGTATAAATGTAATAGTTAGCTAAACTGATTTTTCATCAAAAAATCCTCCTTCACATTTTATGACTTTTCACAAGTCTCGGCGTACGGGCAACCAACTTGTTAATGGTGGTGTTCCAAATTTCGCATAAAGCATTCCAAATTTCTTCTCGCAAGGATGGGCCACGATTACGGACGTTTCTATCAAGCTCTTCCCACAAAAGTTCAATGGGATTGAGATCCGGGCTCTGAGGAGGCGAAACCATGTTTTTTAACACCTCTTGTGCCTCTTTCTCTTCTAAATATCCTCTACATAATATTGAGCTATGTTTTGGATCATTATCTTGTTGGAAAATTAATCCATCTCCAATTAATCGCAACCCCGAAGAAACGGCATTTTGTTCTAAAATGTTTTTGTACTGTTTTTCGCCAGTTCATTGACTAGAGAAGCAACCCCAGACCATAATTGTGTCACCACCATGCTTGATTGTTGGGACTACACAATCTGACATCATCTTTTCTTGGGCACTGCGTCGAACGTAAATTCTACGTTTGGAACCGAACAGTTCAAACTTGGATTCGTCTGTTCAAAGCCCTTTTTTAAAATCTTCTTCAGTCCAATCTCGATAGGCAACAGCCCACTGCATCCGTTTTTTCTTGTTTTGCGACAGTTTTCTAGATCGTCCTTCCCGAGCGTGGACTCGATGATAAATTATGGTCAGTTTTAGAGGACATGGCCTGCTCTAAACGAGACCGCGACTTTGAGTATCTTAAAAATTCTTTGGAGCAAGCAGTGGCGAAATTTCCCTTGGAAACAGTGCGTAAATCCGTAGCGTTAGATTCGTGGCCAAGCAGATTAAAGGCCTGTATAAAATCCAAAGGGGCCACCGGGGGAATAGAATATTTTTTTATTTTTTGCTGAGACTAATAAATATGTAAGTATAAATTTGAATAGCATTACATTACTTCATTAAAAAATGCATTTTCATTTGAACAGAACTTATGGCCGGACTAGGTATATATAAATACAAATAAAAAAAACCATTACTGCGTATTATTATAGCGCTGTTCGCATAAACACAATGGGTATCACGAAGTCATCCTTTCCTACAATATAATGTTTTCCTCGTGGTCGATTTCCAGATTTGCCAGATGGCATCAACTGCGCAGTATATTATATAGTGCCGGAGAAATTTGCGCAAACACAGGCACTCACTCATTGTTCCCTATTCATTTTAATCTCCTATTAAACCATACCTGCTATAATCCATGTTAGTTACCTTTTCCAATTGGATTTCTAGTTGCATGATGGCTCGTTCCAGACGGTAGTTGTCGGAGACAAGTTGCGCCCAGCGACGTCGCAGTGCACGCAACCTGGCACCGCTGGCCGTTTGTGAGCGTTTGCGCTCCCAATTTACTGCAGCTATTTGTTTTCTAGAAGGATAAAGAATCAGACCTTTAGTCCCCATAGTCCGTAGAGTTACTGTTGTTTGGTTCCACGTTGCATAAGGCGGCTAAAATAGGATTACGGCTCCGCGGCGGCAAGGCGGAGTGGTTCCGAGTGCCGTAGCACAACGAGGGTGTCAGGAGAGGTTGTCCTGTTTACCCCTAGGTTTTGCTTAGGCTCAGTGCAAAGGGGCGCCACTGCGTAGAAGATCCCAGAGCCCCTTTCAATTCATTGAGGTTGCCCAACGAAGGCGTTTAAGTATATACTACCATCCTACATAACCCTGTCTTCCCCCCAGAGAGCAGGGTATCTTTTGAAGATTCTCCCGTGACAACAAAAAAATAACAGGCCGCCTTAAAAGATCGCCTTAACTATTGGGCATTGTGACTGTGGCATATATAGTGGTGCTATTGACACAAGCCAGTCCAGGTGGACAGCGGAATGTCTCAGTAGTAGAACTGAAAAGATCTATTGAGGTTAAGGATCTCTTAAAGTGCTATCGGGTATAACAGTCCTGGCCCATAGAAATAAGATAAGTACCGTAATTGTGTGTGCACATTCTGTGATCTGGCAACCAGAGCCTGCAATACATTCAGGTAAGACCTCCAGGCTTCAGTCCCGTAATTCAGTTGTAGCTCTAAATTGAGTACCCTAGTCGCCTGATGGGACAACTGCGCATGTGAGTTGTCAACCGCTTCTGTCCATGCTGTCGGCTCACCAAGCCTACCAGCTTGGGGTGGAGGTAACTCGTATCTATCAAAAGAGATTAGAAAATTTATTATAAGATGAGGGGGGTAAATTTAATAACTTCACCATATTATTGTAAACAATAACTGGAAAGATATTTTTATTATATAGTATTACGGATAACAGCGTAATGTCGAGGGACATGATGGAGTGCGAGGCTTACGAAGACAATGTCGGGAGAGAGTGATGTGGAGGAAAAAAATTAAAAAACTAACCCTATCACCATGTGGAATCCATTGCCGTTATGGATAACAAACATGCACTCACACGGTTCACATGGTGAACATGGGATATAAACCCTACGGATTCTTCAACCTAAGGGTCTTTAGGATTTCTACACTCACAATATGAAATGCTGTTATTTTATGAGGTTGCAGTCCATCTCCGGTCTAAACCAACCATATTCATGTAGCAACTAGTAACTAGCAATAAGTTAGCTCTACCACGTAAAAATCTTTCCACTCAACATATACAATCAAGCATTGATGAGACATTGTCAATTTTACTGATATAAAAGAACAATTGTTCAAAAATGTTCATAAAATATATGATGGATAAATATAACGCTTTATGTACAGTGAAACTGTTATTTATTTGTTATTGATTTTCGAGGGAAGTTAAATAGCATGATTCTGCCATCAGTTTCATCCTCTCATCATGGATATTCCTTGCATTTAGACGAAGCTATATACTTTGTCGTTATTAATGCAACAAGGGTTGGATTGGAATAATTTACAAGTCAAGAGTTTGTCAAGAGAAGAGTGAAAAGGCATCTGCTGAGTCAGTGCACTCTACCATCAATGTCTACATTACTACTTAATACGAGGTCAAAAGTGGAGAAATGCACTGGCTTGTATTGATATAATATAATAATAAAAAGAAATACCTTTTCATAGACAGTGGCTCCATAGGAAGCCTCTGCTGTACCCGCTCCATCTCCCTCAGGAGTGCTGCAGTTTCAAAGGAGGAGCTTAGCTCAGCACTTGCATTTTCTAAGTAATTCTTTGTTGGTCTGTAACGCCTACATTCTTCTTCCACCATAGCCAGAGCCTGAAAGTATTTTCATTAATAGATTATTTTCTCATCATCATCACCACAGCCATACTCACTATTCAGTGCTGAACACACTCCTCTCCCATAGATTGCCACAAAGCATGATCCCAAGCCACCAGTGTCCATCAACAATCTTGCATGTTGTCTCTCCATTTAGTAGCTATTATAGTTTATTTATAATAATTTATTTAGAAACTGCCTCAAACTAAATCCTCAATAAAATAAACAAAACAAAGAAATGGTTCAACTCAGTGATTAAAATGGATTCCCCAATTTCAGTAATTATATTACAATAAGTGCCTTATGTTCATTCCTATCCTATCATTGGTGATGGTTCCTAATTTTGTATATTTATTTTGGCATCATTTATATTTAACAAATATTTACAAAGAAACTTTATATACAAACAAACTTATAGACCCAATAAGTATTTATAAGGAAATAGACAATATTGTGAGACTTAACACAGTTGTCACAGGATAAAATTTATTCAAATCTTTTATTATTAACTAAACTTACAACAAACTTTTGCCCATAATATGTGTTAAGTTTGATTTTAAAATATTGTTGGTAATATTAAATAGATCTATATTAGTGAAAGCTTTGTTGTGTATGTGTTCCTGCATCGCTTAAGATGCCAGTGACTACTTTCAAATCTGAGCTAAGTATGGCTTCATGGCACTAGAAGATTGTGTATATTGTTACGGGTTTTCTGTTGGTAATCGATTGGGTCTCTGATTACGTTGCCTTGTTTTCTTTGAGTGTGTTTCGTTCTGTTTATACCGGAGATCCGATAACACACCATACATATTTCAAACCATACAGGTACTTAAGCGATAAAAATGGTTTAAAAATAAGGCTTACCGCTTCCCTAACCCCCGGGTCATCATACCCTTGATCAATATATGGTAGAGCGTCTACGACTACTTCGCCTGCCATTGCCGTTCTGTATGAAGTTTGATATATGTAATACTAGATAGACCTTTATTTTTAAGATAATAATTAGTAAGCACTACAGCATTTTTCTGTTATGACAGTTTACGATACCAATGACACAACACAACTTGAACTGTCTATCTATTATGATGATGATGATATTAATTTATCCCTAAGGGGAAAGGCAAAGCACTTTAGTCCATACAGCCAGGTCTTGTTCGTATGATCCTATCTATTATGACTTTTGACTTTTTATAATACGGATGCCCGAGCTCGACCTGAATCGATCTTTTGGTACCTCGATTTATATAATGGCGGTTTTTTGAATTGAGTCAATTGAATTTGATCTGCTATAACGGAATTGTTCAAGGTCTTTTTAGAAAAATATTTAAATTGGAAAAACACTGTTTATTATAGATTTACACTATTATTTTAGGAACTCGGTAAACGTGTGTCGCGGATGTAGCTTGGGACGTAACAGTTTGACAGTTGGACTTAGGTCTATCTTTTCATATGGGAATTGATCAATTTCAGAGAAATCTAACAGAATAGATGAGTAGGGAAAAGGTCATCAATTTGGCATGCAGGATCTGGGTATAACAGATCTATGCATGGATCAAATCGCATTTTTAGAAGATACTAGAACCCAGAGTATAAGGAAGCTGAAAGAGCCGCATAGGCCAACAGCTATTGCAACAAATGTTTAGATCAAATAGGTCTCATGATAGAAGACCTTGGAGTATCTCTAACTTGAGAGATAAGTAGATACAATAACACTAGGCAAATGGGTGGCAGGACCTGCTGTTAGCTTATTTCCGATAAATTTATCATTTGTTATAACTGCAATCTTCTCAAAACATCTGTCTCCTGAAATTACTTCGATTGATAGCCGTAATAGAGAAGATTCGAGAGTTATAATAATATTATTTTTTAGAAATATATATAATATAGATAGCTGCCATAAGAACAATTTTTTAATATAAATTCTAATTAAACTAAGCTTCATACTTATTAAATTGCTAAAAGCGCGGATGTTCTGTATTTTTATTATTTTATATTACTATACGACATTTGAGAGATTAATTCAAACAATGCGATTTAGAACGTGTATTTATTCAATAAGTTACAATTTCTAACGATCCAAAAGATCGGGGATCACTATTCTGATATTCGGTGTCAAACAACTTTTCTATAATGCATGAATGCAAAACATAGCACCACATGTGCACAATCATAAAATATCGAAAAAATATTTAATTAAATATAAACCATTTAATTAATATAATGGTTAAGCATTTAAATTTCCAAATTCAACCAACTATCACAAGACTTGTTTTCTATTTACAAATATAAATGTTTTTGATCTTAGGATCATATAAAGAATATGTGTACGATTTTGAAATATTTATATTAGTCAGTATTAAGGATTTGTTTTATTAAAAATATACTCTCTTAAAAATTGCCGTAGTTTAAATTGAAGTACATAACAGAAGTAACTATACTTTAATACTATAATATAAAAAAATACTTTTTTTTTTGGCTTTTATCAATAAACAAAAAAGTTAAAGTACAATTTTTAACTGTATTCGGCCTCGGTATTTCTACCTATTTGTAAGACTCAATTTAGTATTCTCCTCGTGCATTCCACTGATGCTTTTGATACCGAACAATTTCATATACTTGCCTCTTTCCGACTAGATATCGGCAGAATTATCACGTCAGTTGCTAATGCCAACTTGCCATGTATTTAAAAAAAAACTAGTTAAAATTCTTGTATTATATTTTCTCAGTTTATATTTATAATAAGTTAGATTATCAGACCAACTATCATACGAACAAGACCTGGCTGTATGGACTAAAGTTCTTTGCCTTTCCCATTAGGGATAAATTAATATCAATCAATCAATTATAATAAGTTACTCTATGATTATATTGTTGTATTCAGAACAATTGTAATGAAGTAACATTTATAGAGCGTTTTGAAAATCAAACTTCTAAACGAAATCATAATGCAAGAAATACTTACTAATCAAGAAATAGAAAATTTAGACTTATCTAAAGTAAGTAACAAGCAAAAGATTTTTAATGAAATTTAGCACACAGATAGTTTGTAACCTGGATTAACACATAGGATACTTTTTATCCCGGTAAATGAGAGCCTTAATACCTGTTATTATGTAAATTTCTGCCCTGCCCGCGGCTTCCTGTGCGTAAATTCAGAATTGAATTTAAATTTTGTGAGACGACATTGTACGGTTTATAATTTTCCGCCAGTACGAGTAAGTTTTGGGCATTTCTTGATTCTCTTATACTCAGTTTTATGCCGAATGCTCAAGAGAATCTGGAGATTTATATACAATATATATAGCATCTGCCAGTGACTTTGTATGCATGCAAATATTCAAACATTTAGTTACCGAGATAAAAAATAGTGTTAATCCAGGTTAACAAGGTAAACTATCGGGTCAAATTTCGTTCAAATCCATTCTGCCATTTTTGCGTAGTAGTAACAAATATACAAACCTTCACATTAATAAAAATAATATAGTAGGATTACTAAACCACTAACAAACTTAATTAATTTTAGGTTGCAGCTTTACAACAAAAGCGAACACTGGCATTTGTGAACCATTTTGTGGTCACTACAGTGAAGTTCCTGAACACATTTTCAAGGACATGCGAAAGGAAGTTCATGCAGTTTGAGGAAAAGTTGGAGAAAGTAAATGCTGCTATGATATTGTTGGAAACGAGGGTAATTGTATTTTCATTTTCTAATTGACATGACAATGTTTAAAATGTAACTAAAGTTACATAAATTTATGCTGGCTCTGTTCTATTAAGGCACTATAAAAATATTCTGTCATTTTTGTAATGTTGGAAATGTATTTTTTTATAGGAAACCTTGTAATGATATTAACATTCCCATTAACAAATCTTATAAAAATAGGTGTACTAGGAAGTGGTTCACTGCAATATGTCAAATGCCAGATCTGAACCATTTTTTTATTACATTGAGAGTTACAAACAAGCACACAGTTTGCCTGAGGGCAAGTGATTGCTGCAGCTCATGACATCTTCATTCATCCTTGACAAGGAATCATAATGCAGTCATATTATTATCCTTGAAGACTGAGATGGAATGCCTGGTCACCAGTAATAAAAATATTTGGATCCCTACACTCCCCAGTCGAAACAGCAGCATTATGCTGCTATTCTGTGAAGGTGTGGTCCTTCCCAGTTTGAGCTGACATATTCATGCTGTAGCATAGCTCTACCACTGTTAAGTTTTGTTATATTGTGTTTTGCTAAAAATAGGTTATTGGATTTGCATTCTTGAAACCAGTAATGTAGTCTCTTCACAAATGTTATAATTTAAAGATTGTCTTTCAGTTATCTTCGATTCCGGAAGTCAATGATACATCCCAAGCTAACACAAGTGGAGAGTCTCTTGATAATTCTCAAATTAAATCAGAAGAACAAGCAGAGGTTTCTGCAAAGCAAGCAAATGGAGACACACAAGTAAAACTCCAAGAAGCTGATGGCTCCAACCCTAATGACTGTGGTCAATTTAAACCTGAATATGAGAGATTTATAAAAATGATTCAAGTGGGAGTACCTTTGCAAGCAGTGAAATTAAAGATATCTTTAGAAGGGTTAGACCCCAATGAATTGGACAGTATATTGAAGAAATAGTAATAACTATAAATGTCAAATAACATTTCTTATAGTACAACATGCAGTGTTATAGTGTGTTTACTATCTCGCGGCCTGGTTGTAAATTATGTTTTGTGTAGTGATGTGCACTTCAAGCAATTGTTATTGTGTGTGTTTTGAATGTAAATGCTATTGTATGTTTATCTGTGACCCTTGTTGCTAGTCATTTAATCATTACGATAATAATTGTTAAAACTCAATTGTTAATATGTATTATTTTATAGAAGTTCACATATTATTTGGATATAAAAATATTTGAATTTTTATTTGTAAATAATACAAGGATAAAATAAATGTATATGATTTGTTGATAACATTACAATACATGCACTGGATATCATCATGTTGTCATAAGCCCAGAGTGCACAATATACTACACTCACATGTTTTAATCCAATGCCTACAGTGAGATATTAAATGCACTAAAGTAATGTTACAACTTATATTATTGAAAACAACAATGAATAAACTGTTTTAGTTATTTTTCGCAAGTTAAACAAGCTACTTAATGGCGCAATTGTTTAGATATCTTGACGAGTATTAGGGTGAAAGTTCATATCCTATTTTTTTACATGTTTATAGGAAAATATTTTTAAGACATTATTTTACCACAATTATTAAACAAAAGTAAAATTTGCAAGTTATTAGAGGTAGAGTGTCTGTGATGCGTAGACCGGTGTACTTTACATAAGTGTTGCATTGAAATGTGAATATACTGACATAATACTAAAGTTAAAATTTAAAAATCTTTTGGAAAGTGGTTTGTTCTAACAATTAAGTATGTAAGTAAGGATGAGTTAACTCTTATACTTTATCCTCCTGTAAGATCTTGCTATAAATATATGTAACTTATATTCAATCACTCAAAAGGACACATCCTTGTATAGGCTAGACAACAACCTTTCTGGAAGCTAGCCATGGTTAAAGGTTTAGGCAGAGTTCCAGCATAAAACTCTCCTGGTGCCCTTCAACAATTAAATTTTTTACTCAATAATAAATTTGTTACTCGGTAAATGTATAAATGCAGTTTATTCCAAAATAATGAGTTTTATTAAAAAAAGAACCCATAAAAACATAAATGAGAAAGTAAAAGTAAACACGGGTGGTCACTGATTCTGTGTATGGATTTAAAAAAAATAAACTTTACCAATCTGTTTGGTTGATAAATAGATTTCAAATCAGCTGATATTGTATTGATTTGCGTAAATATATTAGTTTTAATGAATAATACATTAAACCTAATATCAAATTAAGTTTTATTAAGTTATATTATAATTAACTTGGACCTTTTCATTTCACCATTAAAGTTCTTTCTGTGCGCAAGTTGCTAAGAAATATGCTCAAGGCAATAAAAATATCAACTAGTACATCCTTAAAAATGTTCATAGAAATAAGATGATCATGATTTATTAGGTAAAAACATGGAGCAAACTCCGTTAGTAACTTTTTATAAATAAGTATAGTAATCATGCATTTTACACTCTTAATTAATAATAAAATAAGTTTATATTATTAATTAATATCAAAATTTATTATATTGCATGAAGTAAAATATTTATACTGGAAATTAGATCAGAAAGAAGTGATTATACAAAAACATAACAGATGAAAGTTGCGTTGAATTAAATTCTTTAAATATTTAAGTTTAATATGAATCAGAAAAAATAATGGTAAATGAAAAACTCAGGGTGTTTTTAACTTATTTATTAGCCAGCCTAGAACTGGATCATCTGTCCCTTCCTCTTCTTGTCACCACCAAGTTCAAAATGCTTGCACCGCTTCAGAGCTACCTGAGACCTCACTTTGCAGTCTCCACATTCCAAACGTAGCACAATTTTCTTTGTGGTTTTCGCCTAAAACAAGGAATTATTATAATATTAACTTTATTATTTAAAAAACAATGAACCCTAAAATTTATGATAGTTATTGTATAAAATGATATTTTAATAATATCTTAATTCTTCAAATAAATTTATCTATATATAAATTTACAGTTATGTAGACTGTTTAATTACTCGGTACTTGTCTTCAAAGCCAGTCAAAACTGATGATAATATTACAATTAAATCATTTATATTTTTATTATTTCTCGAGTTTGAATTAATTTCTCAAAACAGTAGCAAAATAAACAACAAGCTCATAAAACATTTTATATATACTTTAGCATGTAAAAAGTTGGAAATTAAGGTTATGTTATTACCTTTTTCTTGAAGATGGGCTTGGACTGGCCACCATAACCCTGTTGTTTGCGATCGTAACGCCTTCTACCTTGCGCAGCATGCCTTTCTTTGGACTTTTTGTACTGAGAAACCTTGTGTACCTTGTGGCACTTGCATTTTTTGCAGTAAGTCCTGCGCTGTTTTGGTACGTTCACCTGAAATTAGTTATGACCGAGGATGAAAATATAGCCATCAATATAAACATTTGTAATTAACATTCCTAAATTTTGTAGGTAATTTTAATTATGTACGACACAAAATACGATTTTCATGGATAAATGTAAAAATTAAAGCACACAAACCATTTTGGCGTTTTACAATATCAACCAAACGTCAGTGAAAGAGCGAGATAAAAAAGACGTTTTAGTTTGAGACGACTTAATGGTGTTGCCGTACAAAATAATCATAACTTTTAACTTTTGCATTCAACGGGAATTATGTTTTTTATACTTCATATCATACTAAGAATACGAGTGCACATTGAAAAGTTTTGAGCCTAAGGTAGACATTTAAATTAAAAAGAAATAGTAATACTGGCACGTAATAGCCATTTCTTTTTTAATTATAATCTGCTGTCTTTTGTTTTTCTTCTGCTTAAATCGATCACAAAATTTCAAAATTTGTGATCGATTTAACAAACGAAGTTCTCGCTTTCCGTAGAAATGGATAAAATTGAGCACCGTTCCGTCATAAAATATTTACAAAACAAAGGATTAACGCCAAAACAAATTTATGAAGATATGTACAAGACTTTGGGGGAATCTGTTCCATTATATGCCACTGTAGCGGATTTCAAACGTGGCAGAGAAGCAGTGCAAGATGAACCTAGGAGTGGTGGGCCGCCAACGGCTACCACAGACGAAAATACCAATAAAATATTAGACCTGATTTTGAATGACAGGAGATTGACGATTGTAGAGATAGCAGAAGCAATAGGCATTTCCTATGAACGAGCACAGAACATAATCCAACGATCTTGGATTTTCTAAGGTCTCTGCAAGATGGGTACCTAGACTGCTTTCAGCCGAAAACAAACGCACCTGCCAAACAGTATCACAGGATTGTTTGGATCTGTTCCAAAGTGATCCTCAAGATTTTCTTAGCCATTTCGTAACTATGAACGAAACTTGGGTTCACCACAATACACCAGAGTCCAAAGTACAATCCAAGCAATGGAAAAGAGCAGGGTCGCCGCCCCCTAAAAAAGCTCGGGCCATTTTGTCAACCATGAAGGTAATGGCTTCAGTTTTTTGGTACTGTAGAGGGGTCATTATGGTTGACTACCTTGAAAAAGGTATAACCATAAATGCGGACTATTATTGCACACTCTTACAACGTTTGCGTGAAGAAATAAAAAGGCCTGGTATGTTGTCTAAGAAACTTTTGTGCCACCAAGATAACGCTCCTGTCCATACTGCGGAAATGTGTATTTGTGCGAAATCAATCGCACAAATACACAATTGTAGCTTTGAATTGTTGCCGCATCCACCCTATTCACCGGACTTGGCCCCGTCTGATTACCATCTCTTCCTCAATCTAAAAATATCGAGGTACAAGAAGCTGTGACTGAATATTTTGATGAAATTGAAGATTCTTTTTTTTTAGAAGGAATACTAAAGCTAGAGACAAGATGGCAAAAGTGTATAGATCATTCTGGAGACTATGTAGAGAAATAAAATAATCATTTAGAAAAAAATTGTTTTTTTTTAAGGTAGGGCTCAAAACTTTTCAATGTGTCCTCGTAGGTAATCATAATATTCTGTAAATTCTACGGATTTTGATTTCTTAAATTAATATCTTGCTTTTTACTTAAATCTCAATAATTATTATATATTTTTATTTATTGTTATATATTTAATAATATATATAATTTAAGTAAAATGTATAATTTTTAAATTTAATTGACGACGTTATAGATAGTATATTTCTTTATCTAAACGATTTAATTTCTTGGGTTACGATGATTTTGTCTGAGTTTTTTAAGTTTCATCGGCAATGTTAATCTGTGCTTTGATATGACATACAAATTTCGCGGTAAAAGCCAAAATAAACTTGACAGTATATTTCTTTATTTATATTTTGATTAGTAGTATTTTTAATAAATACATTGTTAATAACAAGTTTATATTATATTAATAGAAGTACAACATACAATGAAATTTTCGATCCCTGAAATATCATGGCACAACAGGGATCCTGTGCTTAGTGTCGATTTTCAACCAAAATGTGAGGCTAATGAACCTTTACGACTGGCTACTGGAGGAACCGATTCTCATGTATTAGTAAGTAAATTTTATCAATACCAAGGCAACAGTTAAATACGAAAATACTTAAAATTACTTATGGAATTTTATATTTTCGACATACATGTGTTATTCTATTCTAGATATGGTATATTACCATAACAGACAGTGGCTCTGTCAAGGTAGAAGTAGCAGCTGATTTATCGCGTCACCAGAAAGCAGTGAATATAGTGAGATGGTCCCCAGATGGCAAACTCTTAGCATCTGGTGATGACGAGTCTATTATATTTGTGTGGAAACAGAAGACTGAAGAGTCAGCATCAATCTCACAGGAGCAGGGAGAGGAACAGTATAAGGAAACATGGGTTATTCACAAAGTAAGTGCGAATTTTGTTTTTTTTTCTTTAATTTATTTACTATATGTACACAACAATATATACTATAATACATAACACATAAGATTGCAGAAATTATACCTACATGTGTTAGAATGTATAATCTTGTCTAAATTAATGTTGCTGGAAAAGATTTACCTTTATTTAAATCACCACCTCACATTCTTCAATAAAGTTAGAGAAGCTAGCTTTTTAAGGTTTGAGTCCAAGCCGAGGCACAAAATTTGTGCATCC
Organism: Teinopalpus imperialis; assembly: GCA_029286865.1. Lineage (NCBI taxonomy): Eukaryota > Metazoa > Arthropoda > Insecta > Lepidoptera > Papilionidae > Teinopalpus > Teinopalpus imperialis. The sequence goes on from JAGSMU010000013.1 coordinate 740,684, forward strand.
CAATTGTTGATTTTCAGGTCCACGTATGTTGTATGTATGTCATGTGTCCCTAACACTGCATCTGATTACCTGATTTGATTTTATTGCTTCCTCTGATCTTTTTGCATTACATTGAAATAAGGAATGGGATGAGTAGTGTCTCTGTGTTTGTATAAATATTTATGGCACCATAAAATATTCTCTGTACTTGTCCTCCGGAAATAGCCAGATGACATCACCATGGTCGAAATCAACCAGGAAGAAATCATCATGATCATGTGTATCATGTACCTCATGACAATTGAAGATAAGTCCAGTTAGAGATTGCCACATAATGTTCTTCTATTAAAAATATAATATTTTTAATGTAAGAACATTATGTGGTATACCTTTGCCATAAATTTTTGCAGACTCTTCGAGGTCACATGGAAGATGTACTGGACATAAGTTGGAGTGCGGACTCTGCACACCTAGCCTCAGGCTCAGTGGACAATAAGCTTCTGATGTGGGATGTGGCACGGGGGCGATACAGTTTTATACTGACTGACCACAAAGGTTTCGTTCAGGGTGTGTCGTGGGATCCTAAGGGACAGTACATTTCAAGTGCTAGTAGTGATAGGTGAGTTGATAATCATTCAATTTTATGTGTTCCGCTTTAATTGGTCAGCTCAATTGGCTTTAATGGGCCATACCCTCACAGAATCAGTGTGAAATATGTGAATATTTTAATGGTGAATTATTTTATATGGTGAGTTTAGGAATCCAGACAGAAGGTGGCGAAATATTTCTTAGTTCTCATGTTGACAGTGCATATAAAAAATCACAATTACAGCCTATATAATACACACACACATATATATATATATATATAAAACTCTCACTGCTGGGCATAGATGTCCTCAACACAGGATGTTACAGCATGGTGTATCATGCAGCTCCATTGCAGATTGGTGGATTCAACATCTCTTTAAAATATTTTATTAATGTTATTGCACATAAAATGGCAATTTACAATGTTCATTAGTGCAGACACCATGGATGGAACTTGGCTTGCTCTTGTATCGTGAATTAAAAGAAAGCACTGAAACATTGAGCTACCATGGCCTTCATATGCATCTTAAATCTTGCATGAATGTAGATGTCATCGGCTTCAGTCATCTCTTAATCTTCTCGATAAACAATCATAATGCAGATGTGTTTTCATCCCTTGAGGTCTAAGATTACATCTCTACAGCAGTAATTAGTCACAAGCGCATTATGCTGCTATTTTTTGCTGGTACTGTTAGGGTATGGTCCTTCACCAATTGAGCTGACCCTTAAGCTAAAACAAACTGTATATATAAAACGGCTCTACCACCGTCATATGTACAAGAGGACATTATCATTAGTGTAATACATTGTTTGTGGGGTAGTTGTGATTGTTATCAAAAGATGTTGCAATCTGTTGAATAAATATTGCCTATATAAAAATGATTCGTTTATTAAAGCAATGATTTTTAATGTAGTTTTATAAAATTAAATATTACCATGTAATAACAACATGGAGAAAAGATGGCTTTGATTTGTGTAAATAAACTAATAATTAAAATGTTTTCAAGATTTCATACTGATCCTTTTGGATTTTTCGTGGGTCTCGTTAGAAAACGGTTAAGAAACAATTCACTACTTAATATGTTTATAAAATATATATTTCGCTTACAAATACTTCTTCATATTTCAGAACATTCCGCACATTCGACCTGGCTACTAAGAAAGTCGTGTCAAGAAGCAGTAAGGCAATATTACCATTCCAAAAAGACCATGCGTTTTACGATATGAGAGTCCGCTTGTACCATGATGACACCCTGCAAACGTTTTACCGGAGACTGGAGTTCAGCCCTGATGGTCTATTCATCGCTGTGCCCGCGGGTCGCATTGAACCCGAGCAGGGCAAGATTGACGTGAAACCAGTGAATGCTGTTTACATATACACCAGATATTCATTAAAAGTGTAAGTCTGTCTATTCGTTACCCTTACAAATACCTTTAATAATACATAACTGATGAAGGACTATGAAGAAAAAACTGTAGAAACAATCTTTCTAGTAATATTATTAATGGTGAAAGTTTGTGTGTTTGGATTTATGCTCAATCACACAAAAACACCTGAATTGATTTGATTTATATTTGGCACACAGAAAGTTTATAACCTGGATTAACACATAGCATACTTTTTATCCTGGTTGAAAACAGAATTGGATCCAGAGGGAATTGAAATGTGTAAGACGACATAGTATATATGATTTATTATTTTCTGCTACTTTGTTTTACATGGCTTTATTTCTGTTGCTCGAGAATATTGAGTTAGCCAATGTATTGTATGTTTAAAGATCCATGTGCATCTTGAATCATTGTTGAGGATGAAATGGGCTGCGGTCGTAACTTACCATTAGTGAACAGTGTGCTCATTTGTCACCCCTAATATTGTAAAAGATAGCATTATATTCCAGGATAAATTTGACATCACTCTCTTTACTTCTCAATCTTCTAGGGCTACCCTTAGTTCCAAAGTGGTCCAGGTGGATCCCCAGGGGTCTACGGGAGAGTTGACGGTCTACGTTGGCGTGACAAAAAAATGGGGATTCACAAAAACTTATTTGCTTTTCTTTTAACTATTTTTGTGAAGAACTAAAATGTTGGCTTGACTTCACCTATCAATGTAGGCAGCTAATATTTCAAGAAGCTATTACAGCAGAGACTATTACTTGTAAAAACTTGCATATACCATATTTTTTGTTGAGTTTTGTGAATATGGTAGAAATTTCGGACCCTGTGCAGCCACATTTATATCTACATAGCACCGGAACCAGCTAAATTTTGATAGTGGTCTTTGAGAAAAAAAGTCTGGGAACCTCTGGTCTAGACTAATGTAATATTCAGCCTATATATACAAATCCTTCAGACTCAGACTTTAGCCTCCTCGAGAGAAAAAAAAATCATGAGGAAACTACATGTTTAAGAAGTAAATGAAAAAAAAACAATTTCTGACACATGAAGTTATATGGTGGACATAGTTTCCTCATGATTTTTTTTATTACATTTAGAGTTGCAAACTCACACACAGTTCACCTGATGGCAAGTAATTCCTGCGGCCCATGACATCTACATTCATTGTTGACAAGGAATCATAATGCAGATGTGTTGTCACCCTTCAGGACTGAGATGGAACGCCTCGTTGCTAGTAATAGAGGTCTCCGGATCCCTTCACTCACCAGACGAAACACAGCAGCGTTATGCTATTTCACGCCGGTATTCTGTGAGGGCGTGGTCCCCCCCCGGTCGAGCTGACCCATTCATTCTGCAGTTAGAAACGAACGGCAGTGTAGCTCTACCGCTGTTGAATGATGTTTTTAAAATAAATTTCAAAAAATTGCAATTAACAGCATCATTGTAGCACTAGGGATCGATGAAAAGCGTGACCTTTGACGCTGAAGCTGTCCCTACCGCCAGCCTAATCAGATCATTTTAAATTTTCTATTTACAGTCCGGCTTGCATTTTACCGTGTGGGGAGCCTGCGTTAGCAGTCCGCTGGTCTCCAGTTACCTACAAGCTGCGTTCTTCAGGCCCACGTCCAGCGTTTCCCACACGTGGTCGATTAATACTAGCCGTTGCCACTAAACGCTCCGTACTCCTGTACGATACACAACAGAAGACACCCATCGCACTGATATCGAATATACATTATACAAGGTGAGCGGATTGCCAGTTCAAAATTGATTCAATTAAAGTGCCTTTTTGGAAGAGCACCAATAGTTTAATTCTTAGGGTCCAGCTTGGGAAGCTTGTTGTCATAGGTACAAATCCACAACCCAACTATTGTTGTGAACCACCTGTGAAAACTTCAAAACTTAGTTGGAGTGGTTAAGGGAATGTTATTAACGTCAATACCATTGGCATAGTGCGTTTACTATCTCGCTGCAGGCCGGCTTGTTGATCGCGCGTGAGCGTATCGCATTACACGTCTCTAATATAATGTCGTCGATTGCTCGTATCGTAATTTTATCGAAAAATTATATACAACATTGAAATAAAATACTACATTTATTTTATTCCTATATTATAAACAAATAAAAAAATAAAATGTGAATGATGTGTTTTATAAAACACTAATAATTAAAAAATGAGTTTTAATGATAATCTGGCCAAAATTCTTTGGAAACATTAGCGATGACCCCACGAAGTAATTATTCAAGCGTGATACACTTGTTCGATTTTTATCGATAACGCGCGCATGACGTTCACATCACTACGCAAGACATGATTTACGAGGCGGCCTGACAGTGAGATAGTAAACGCACTATAGCATTCAAATAACTTGGCACTGTTAAAACAATGATATATTGCAGGCTAACAGATCTGACGTGGTCATCGGACGGTCGAGTGCTAGTGGCCTCCAGCACGGACGGTTTCTGCTCAGTCATCATGTTTGCTGGCGACGAGCTGGGAGAAGTTCTCCCTGAGGATGTTAAAGATGGAACAGGTATGGTGGCCTAAATGATTACTTGATCCATAACTGCATCTATCCTGAACATTAACACACATTGCCAGTACTGGAGGACTGAGATGGACTTGAATATGGATAACTTAAGGATGACTTGGCACTTGAATCTCCCGATGCCTACACTCAGCATACGAAATAGGAAATAGAGTATGAATAGAATATACTGCTTAGTTCTTCCAGTGTTTAGAAAACTTGCCTTACATTCTTTAGACCCTTAGGTCCCAAAGTGGTCCAAGTGGACCCGCAGGGGTCCACGGGAGACTCGACGGTCTACGTTGGCGTGACAATAAAATGGGGGTTCATAATTCTAAAGCGGGGGTCCATAAAAATATTCTCTTTCGATATTAAAGAAATATTGGCTTGACTTCACCTATCAATGTAGGCAGATAATATTTTAAGAAGCCCAGCGACAGTCACTTGTAAAAACTTGCATTTACCACATTTTTTGTCTAATTTTGGGAATATGATAGAAATGTAGCTGCGGGGGGTCCACCGGAACCAACAAAATTTTTGTCCTTATTGTTTGCGCGAATCCTTATCGCACTTGTCATCTGGTAATAGCCAGAAGATCAGCCCAGGTCGAAATATAGTAGGAGAACATCATGATATTTAATTCAATAATTATGTTTCATACAGAAGAACCAGTGCCGAACAAACAAACAATACAAGATCAACAACGAAACCACGACAAGCTGGAGCAAACCGGAACTGAAGAAAAAGAATCTAAACAGAGCGGCATTACGAAACTGAACTCATTCATGAAATTCAAAGCACCCGGTGATAAGTCACCTAAAAAGCAAACCATCAATAAAATACAGCAGAAGACTCCAGTTAAGATAGACGTGCTGGTTGAGACTGCTATGTCTTCATGGTCCGACAACTCTAACAATGAAATCATAAAACCAGATAGCGAACCCATGGATATTGACACCGAGCACAAACAGAATGCACAAGTCATTATTGTGGATGATACTGAAGATATGAAGTTGGTATACGAGGACACCGAGGGGAACAAGACACAAAGTCCAACCAGCAAAGGATCCAATACAAAGTCTCCAGAAAACAGAGCTGAAGACACATCTCCAAGACTAACAAACACTCAGACAAACTTGACCCTTGAGCAAAATGAGAATAACTTCATGAAACAGGCAAAGGTATTTTTATTGATTTATTTGGTAAAACCTGTGCATCTTCACAGTCCAATGTATCTCTATAAGGACTACATAATCACGCAGTTCACCTAATGGTAAATGATAATGGCTCATGCCACATGCATTTATAATTGATAACGGATCATAACATGAGAAAGATGGAAATTAGTAAGGCAGTATGTCACCCTGAACTTCCTCTGGTTTTATTGTACATGCATTACATCGGAATAGGGAAGGGGAAGAGCGAGTGCCTGCGCACGCGCAAATGCTTATCGCATTATTTTTGATCTCGTATCATAATTTCACTCCAGATAAATCTGATATTTTGTGAATAGAGGTGAATGCTAGTACCGTAAATCAACTCGTATAAAAAGAAACGGAACTAGTAGAACCCTACTTGGTTAAGGTTAGTGCTGTTCGCAATCCATATTTAAAGTGATTCCATCCCTATTTCTAATAGCGTAGTCAATCTGACTATCCATGTTTCTAAGAGTGTAGCCATAACAAAAAATAGTCATCGAACCTAGAACTTTAAAAATAAAAATTTAAATCTAAAAAAAAATTATATTATTAGCTTTTGAATAACTACATTTTTATTTATTGTATTAACTGTAACAAATGAGCACACTGTTCATCTGATGGTAAGTGATTCCTACAGCACGCATCATCCTGGATAAGGAATCATATAGCAGCTGGCTTGTCACCCCCAGGGCTGAGGTAGAACGTCACATCACCAGTATTGAGGGCCCCATTCATTGATGCTCCCGCCTGGTGCAAACTGTTCAGACAATAACTAATACATAGTTTAATGAATTATGTTCTTATATATTTTTTTTAAGGTAACTGATATAAAAGAAGCTGCCATTTCGAAAGCCGCCCAGAGCCCGAAGGCGCCGCGCCGGGTCAGCTTTGTGACGCTGTCCAGCCCCGGCAGCAAGAAGACTTGTTGAGATTATTATTAAACTATATATCTATATGGCAGTATGATTTTCCTGATTATAACTGGTGACGACGATATCCATCCTTAATTCCTTATCGAGGTGTGCTAATTTGTCTCCCTCAATACAATAATATAGTACTTCCAGTTTCATATCTCCTATGAGGTGCTTACAGGAGAATATAACTCTTCAACAAGTGTTGAGAAATCAGCCGTTAGAATAGCCTAGCTACTGCGTGTCGGCTCCTGGTTTAGATTCCAGTATGAGCAGATTCATCATATAATAAATAGAACCATTAAACCTCAATCTCAAGCTGGGTGGCCGCAATCTGTTCAATAAATAACACCTATATACAAAAGATTCGTTTGTTAATATTAAAGTTTTAATATAGTTTTATAAAATTAAATATTACCATGTAATAACAACATGACAAAATAAACATAGCTTGCTGCTATTTAATTTTATAGGGAAGTGCACGACCTGCAAGGCTTTTTGCTTACCTTTTTGATTTTTTCATGGGTGACATTAAAATTTTTGAGAAACAATGCTTTAAATTATAACAATAAGTAATAAATACAAGAAAAAATAAAATATGATTGTATAGAATAAAAATTAATATCTCAATAAAATATTGACCTTCTATCATTAAAGTCGTATTATAATGTATATAGGTATAAAGATTAAAATATTGAGCTTCTATCATTAAAGTCGTATCATAATGTATATAGGTATAAATAATAAAATATTGAGCTTCTATCATTAAAGTCATATTATAATGTACATATGTATAAATAATGAAATATTGAGCTTCTATCATTAAAGTCGTATAATAATGTATATAGGTATAAATAATAAAATATTGAGCTTCTATCATTAAAGTCATATTATAATGTATATATGTATAAATAATAAAATATTGAGCTTCTATCATTAAAGTCGTATTATAATGTATATAGGTATAAATAATAAAATATTGAGCTTCTATCATTAAAGTCGTATTATAATGTATATAGGTATAAATAATAAAATATTGAGCTTCTATAATTAAAGTCGTATTATAATGTATATAGGTATAAATAATAAAATATTGAGCTTCTTTCATTAAAGTCGTATTATAATGTATATCGGTATAAATAATAAAATATTGAGCTTCTATCATTAAAGTCATATTATAATGTAGTAATAACTGTTTTATTTGGTGAGTGTAGGGACCCGGAGACTGGATAACAGGTGAGGAGATTCCACCTCAGTGCTCAAGGGTCCCTTACCATCAGGCGTAACGTGTTCGATATATATGGTTATGTGTCAAACATAACTTACCAGACAAATGAACTGTGTGCTCGTTTGTCACCTTTACGTTCATTGAAAACTATTTTATTATGTCTTTTATTAAATCAGAGTTATGTATTAGTTAGCTAGATTAAATAAAGTATATATATATATATGTCTTTAGATATATTGTTATCTAGTCATAAATAACGTAACGCAAGTCATCGTATCAAGTGTCACGACAATGTGTCCCTCAAGGTTCGTTCCACTATTAGACATTTCGTTGTAAAAAATTATATTTTGTTTGCATTCATGATATAATTATATTTGTTGCGTACCGCGTGGTTAGAGTATATATTGCTCCGTTATGGGGTCTTGGTTTGATTTTGGAGTGATGAAGACATAATATTTGTAATCACAAATTGTTATTTTTAAGGTAAGAGTGTCATTCACATTGCATCTGAGCAATTTATCGCACATGCATTGCATCGGCCTGGAGAAGGGTACGCCGAGCGAGTGCCTCTGTGTTGCGCAAATGCTGACGGCACTATACAATATTCTGAGCAGTTGATGTGATCTGGCAATAACCTGAAGATATCGCCGTTATCGAACATTATTAAGACAATAAACCAATTAACATTTTTAATGTTCGATAGTGAAGGAAAACGGTTGTAGGGAAACTTGCATGTCTAAGAAATAAAAGGTTGAAAAAAATGTTTCGAGGACATCTAAAGTCCGCCAACCACAGTGGAGCCGCGTGGTGGGCTAAGCTCTGACATCTCTAGAGAGGAGGCCTGTGCTCAACAGTGGGACAAATATATAGGCTTTTTTAATTTAATTTACAATTTCTAGAAGCGTTAATAGCCTAAGTACGATATGCGAGACTGCATCGAAGGTCAGTACCCACGTAATCATCCAACAATCTCCTAGATTCCTCCATTGCTAAAAAATACAAATAACAAAATAAACATAATGTAATAAATTCGACAATTTTTAATGCATTGCATTAATTTTTGTTACATACGATATGATCAATAATATTTTTTTAAAATAATAGGTGTGACAAACGAGCACACATTGTATCTTATGGTTAGTGATGACTGCGGCTTGACATCTACCTATATATAATATGTACATATGGATAATATATATAACATCAACTAACCCTACAGGGTTCCGAAGACGATAAAAAGTAACGAGGCATTCATCTAAGTTCTCAGAGATGACAATGGGCATCTTGGATCTGAGTTCAGGATGGACATATATATATATGGGATCCGCCTTCCTCCTCTTAACCCTTAGCACGATTTCTGGCGGAATGTTCGTCGACATCTATCTCTCTTAGATCCTTGTGGACAGGCGGGGATATTTACTACACGGCAAATGGCAGGAGGCCTTTAGCGTACGCGGAGACGTCGTTGGCATGTTTAAGGTTACATTAACTAGATGTTTTAGGGTCTTTACTGACCATGCTCACACCAGTGTAGACCACATCCAGTGAGTTTTTAAGAAACTGGAGCGACAATGTTAATCATGTATAACGATTAAAAAAAAATGTAGGTCCCAGGGTTATGACCTTTTTACCAACCTCAGTGATCACGATCCGTGACTATAGTAATTATAAGAGTGATTCGTTCAGGCAGACATATTTTTTTCTGATTTTGTTGAGTATGTCTGTAGTAGAGCCATATTGTAGTTTATAACTACCGCACTAATGGGTCCGGGGAACGGTCGAGCCGACAAAGAGCTCACGAAATACCAGCGTAAATAAGAAGCATAACGCTACTATGCTTCTTCCGGTGAGGGATCCGGAGAACCTTATTATTAGTGGAGAGATATTCCATTTTATTCCCAATGCAATGATGAATGTGGATGTAAGGTCCTGCAGGAATCATTTACCATCGGGTGAACTGTGTCTTGCTTGTCTGTCATCCTTGATACAATAAATAATTAAAAATAAAAACAGTACTCGATACTAAAATCGGAAAAACACTGAAACCCTCATAATAAATTGACACATTTAAGATAGATTTTTTTTAAGTAGGAGACTTCGATGGGTCAATGTTAGCACGAAGAAATAAAATAATAATTAAAATAAATAACTGACAATGTGAACGAAAAGTAAAACATTTTTTATATAGAGAAATTTCGGATAATTTTAAAATAATTTCGGATAATTTTAAATTATGTTTTGTTCTGATGATCCTGGTCAAGATAATGAAATTATTGTATGACCACGGTGCGAAATATCAAAATATCCAGACGTCTGGTAGTGGGGAAAATTAATTAATAAATATTCCGTTACATGGGCATAACATAAATCGAGCTAATAAAAGTATGTTGAGAACTGATGGTAATTACGTAGAAACCATGTTTTGGCTTTCGCCGTTGGCATAGATACGGGTCAGCTGATCGATATCAGGTCTAACCCAAGAGCAGATTAGTGATATCCATTTTCGAATATAAAATTTATGCTACCCATCGTATGTTTATTTGAAAAAATATAAGTTTATAATTTTGCTATTGATTTATATGTCATACTAGCGATTGCCAGATGAGAGAAATGTAAAGTGTGAGACGACATTGTGTGATTTATTATATTCCGCCAGTGCGTGTGAGTTTTGAGCATTCGATACTCTTGAGCAAACAGAACGCTGAACATATAAGAAGCAAGGAGTGCCCAAAACCTACACCCACAAGGATCTTGCTCAAATCAATAGAATTTGCTACGAACCAAAAATTTTTTTTTCATTTAATTGTGACTTGCAACTAGCACACAGTCCAAGTGATGCTATGTGATGACTGTGCCCCCCAGCGGTACCCCCTTTCTTCAAGAAAAAGGTGTGTTTTTCCACACCTACACCCTAGCAGAGGAATGCCAACTCAAGAGTGGTGATTAAAAACCTCCCGCTGAACTTATTAAAGACGACCTTCTGTCCCAAAATCTCCCAGTCATCTGTGAATAGGATGTACAGTGGCCAAAACAAATTGCCATTTAATATGGTCATTGTGGCACTAAAACGTACCACGGCAGGCAAACAGGTATTTAATCCGAAAACCTGCTGCCACCTCTCCGGGCTTAAAATAGAACGCCCACATAAAATGGCCCCCCAGGCAAATGCCATAAGTGCCAGCTTTATGGCCACTCAGCCCGAAACTGCTTCGGTAAACGCAGGTGTGTCAAATGCCTGGGTGACCACGGAACCGTGAACTATTCGAGACCGAAGGACAAGGCCCTTCTGGCTGCTTTCGGGCCCCCCGAGTGTGTTCTATGCAACACGGAGGGACACACAGTCAACTACCTTGGCTGCCCAAAGGCCCCCCAAACCAAAACGACTAGTTACAAAAATCGCACCCAAGGTTGCTATCCCGACCTCCACATCCGTACCCATTCTTGTTCCCGTCCGACCTTTTCGCCCCGCATGGCAAACACCGGTCAGCGTACCAACCGTCGCTAAACCTGTGAAGTAGCCCCTGACACCAGCCTGTCGGCCAGTTAACAAAAGTCGACGTGCTCCTAGTGCAAGAGAGATTCCTCAAACCGCACACTCGCTACCCAACATTGCGAACTATAACATCATCATCAACTGCGGAACTCTTATCTACTATAAAAGTGCCTGTCGACACGCCAACCCTCACTTTCCTAGAAGCCTCGGTTTTTCAGCTAGCCATGACCGGCCACGCCCCTATCACAATCGCGTCCAGATAGACGGACGCGCTTGTGATACAGACATACCCTTACAGATAGGACGCTCAAATTTTACGAAGTCACTTCGTGGCGCTGTGTATGTCACGCAACGCATGTGCTTGACATTGCCATCTGCAAGAACATCAACCTCGTCTTACAAGGGATAGAGTTAATCCACGAGGTCGTTTCCGATCATCACCCCGGTCTTCTTCGGTTAGGGCCCTCAACCGCAACCCCACCTTACCTACCAAAACCATAGTAGACTGGCACCAACTCAGGAACGACCTGAGAGAAGCCACATCATCGCACCTAGATGCTATTCCTAGGAACATATCTTCAGTCAACGACACAAACATCGTAGTTCATTCCCACACTAGGCACATCCAGATAACGGTCTAGGATGGCTCGAGGCGGGTTCCCTCGGAGGATGACCACCGATGGACCCTGCCAAACGACATAAAGGACCTAATGAGACGCAAGAATGGGGCGACTCGTGCCCATGACTTATATCCCATTGAAAGTAATCGGCTGGTGCTAGGAACCCTTCAGCGTGAAGTTCGATCACGCATAGCCCAGTACAGGAACGATCGGTGGGATAATCACCTATCCAACATCGAACCGCCTCATCTCCCTTTCTGGCGAATTCAAAAATCCCCAAAAGGAGGACCGCCCAAACAATGCCTCCCTTAGTGCATCCCAATAAACCACCCGCCTTCTTAGACGAAGAGAAAGCCTAATGTCCGGCTGACAATCTCGAGCTCCAATGCTCACCGAGCACCCTACCGACCGCCGCTCACCTTGCAATGGTTGACAGCCAGGTCGACTGGAGGACTAAGGAACCACCTCGCGATTCCGTTACTCAAGTTACATACACCGAAGTTGATTATATAATTAAAAACATGCGATTGCACCCGTTAATCAATAAAAATAACAAAATGTCCCTGCGTAAGCAAACAAGGTTATTCGCGATACCGCCATATCACAGTCCGGTTCTCTCCAGTCAATACAGATAGAAGCGTCGCTGGAGTTTCTTGCACCACATTCCACACATTCACATTCCGAAGTGGTGGTACAGATAGCCAATAATAATAATAGAGATATTAATGTAGATAATTCTTAGTCAGAAGTAACTGACCGAGCCGAGGTTCGGCCCTCTCGGGCACCCTCGAGTCAGACGCTCTCGCGGAACAGGGTAAGGATCCAAGCCGAGGGTCCCCCTTGGGAGCCTTTGTGCTGGTTACCCACTAATTAAGGACTCGACTGAGCGCCATAAGCGCACGGTCACCTCTCAACCCGGCGGAACTGTAAAAGCCCTCGCAAAAAAAACCTCCTGTAAAAATGAACAGCGGCCATCAGCTCGAAAAAAAAAGCAAGCGATCCGCGTAATTGACTTCTTTTTTCCTGTCACTCGGCTTTATACTTTTTATTGCATTTTATGTTTAGTTTAATGTATCTTTCGGACTGGGCTAGGCTTTCCCCTGACCCATTTTAGTAACAAACAAAGATAAACTTAATAAATGATAAAATAAACTATGATTTTGGGGCGCCAATACTACACGACAGCCGCTGTTTAGCTGTAATGTATAATGATAGGGGAATAAAACGCCCACACAGAACAGTCGTAGAATAGAAGCATAGCATTGCTGTGTTTCGTGTGGTGAGTAGAGATGCGGAGACCCAAGAACTGAAGGCATTCAGACAATGCATATCCATTCCTTGTTGAACATGGATGTAGATGCCCCTAATTAAAAAGCTAACTAAATTACACCACAGTCTTAAGATGTATTTGTCTATTATTTGTCAATAAAAATCATTCTATATTTTAAAATCTGATTTTATTTATTTTTTATTATCACAAGTAGTGCCTTTTACAGTCTATAAGGGAATTAAAGCTAAGTGTACATTCACATTTCCGATACATAGAAGAAATTTTTCACGATTTAAGTATTTTTTAATATAAGGTATGTATACATGTAAATGGTGCAATACAATCAAAGCAGTTAAATCCAACTACACCATTTCCTCTTTCACATCCTGACAGTCTGTAGAGTGTACCAATCAACATATTTTTATATGCAACATTAATAATTATATAATAATTTCTGTTTTGCATTAAACAAGTCTACAAAATAGTTAGCATGGTAGTACAAGATATAACACCATAAACAACAAAAATCACTCTATGGATTGGGTATAACTGGTTTCCTAACTAGGTCATTTAAAATCTGTATTTAGAAGATTTGAATCTCTTGTATGTCATAAATGTGTTATTCATTGTAGAAATACCTTATCTCTTGTAGTGTGTAATAATTCGAAACTGATAAAAAATAATGAGAACAGATCCATTACAACCAGCGCCATAAATCTCAGCACAGTAAAGTTCAACGAAAACAGACTTATCTTAAGGGTTTTAATAACGATGAAATATAAGAACTTGTTTCTTGTAAGACTTAATAAATGCCTTTGCCTGTTTCAAACTTTCTACATAAAAGTTATCCATAAGATGAATATCATGTTGAAATTGCCTCGCAAGAACAGACTATGATAGCACTACATTATATTATTCAAATAATGTTATTAAATTTGAGAATAATGAAACAGGGCCTTAAAATTACAAATGCAAGCATACACATCTAGCAATTCCACTTCAAAACTATAATAACATGATATAATAATTTGCAAGGTTATATCTAACTGCACTTTTTCTTTATTTCTTATATTTAAGCTTGTTAGCAAGGGAACAAGATAAGCCAGTGCCGTCGGGCTCCACATTCAGCTCTTCAACTTTGCCATCATTGATCACCATTGAGAAGCGCTTGGAGCGGAACCCACCCAGGGGAGGTAAATTAGTGCCCAAATCCAAGGCCTTGATGAAGTTACCACTGGGGTCTGCTAGCATCCTAACCTGTGAAGAAAAGCCATTACATCTTTGTGTGGTAGAGCCATTTTCATAGCTAAAATCTTAGTCTTATTCCATTTTATAGGTGGTCAGCACTTAGCATCAGGAAAAAGAAATAATTAGCATTTATTAAATTTGCCATTGAATATATTGTTTCTGCATAGTTTCTTTATCTAGGATGGATGTGCTGTGGGCATGGAGACAACCTTCAGGCAAATTGTGTTCTCATTGTTACTGCCATAAATATAATAAATAAATTGAATGACCCTTCACTGAACAAACAATTTATATGGGAATATAAGTTTCATATTTTTTTTATTATGTTGAGGATGAGATGAACAATAAGGAATCAAAATGTAAATCCAAATGAAACAGTAACATTATGCCTATCCTACCCGAGTTGAGGTGACCCATCATGACCATGGTGCAATCAGCTTTTTTATCTTTTAGTATTTTTTTATCATTTGCTTTATTTATCTAAAATAAATCAAAAAAAAATATTTCGAGAAATATATTGTTTTACTATAATTTTATTATGTATATATATATATATATATATATAAATAATAACCAAAACTTTCTATGCTATGTGAAGTAAACATAATTGTTGTTTAAGGCAGTGAGTTGACTATATCATTAGGTTGAAGGTCAGACCGAGCCATTAGCTCTATACAACAAATATCAAGTCAATGCATTTTATACTCTATAGTCATATATTTGCATCTGATATTCATAACAATCAAAAGGGTGATTAAACTCTGCGTGAATAAACTTATCAAGGTTATATATTGTTAATTTAAAATTATTTGTGCAGGTATGTTAGCTGATATCAAATTATAGTTTAAGTAAACTATTATTTTTAGATTGGATTTCAAAGTCTTAGAATTTTTGTTGCAATTTTTCTATTAGCTTTGAGCAATCAAATTCTTTTATTTGGATACCATCCAGCGAATATATGTAACAGAGCATGCCTGCTAAGTCTGTAACACCTAAATAAATAACCGCATAATCTATCACACAATATCACACAGCATGTATTTTGTGGATTATAAACGTTATGTTCCTGATCAGGACATAAGGTTAAGGTAATAAAATTTATGTATTCAGTCACACATTCTTAAGATATGTGCCATATTTTAAATTATTCAGACATATGGAAGCGGGTGTAAAATTAATATAAAAAAATCTATTACATAGATACATTCATAGCTATAAAGATATAAATCAAGCTAAGTGTTGAAAAAAATAAATTGTTTCATTGTTTATTTGTTATACTAGCTTTTGTTCAAATAATGTGCTAATCTTTGTAAATATTAATAAAATATTTTACAGATATTATTATACATTATTTACCAATAATTACACTAGTATTGTAGAAAAGCCGAGTTATAAATGTTATATTTGTTGGAAGAAAGGTTTAGTTGAGGGTATAATTATATTTTTATGCTATAAATTATAAATATCATCAAATAGACAAAAGTTAATATTAAAGAAATAAAAATATTGAGTTCTAAAAATACATTATTTGTTATAAACATTTTGAATCTCACCTTTCCTTTAGTATTATGTTGGGCACCCCAAGCTGCCATCACGTAGGGATCGTTTACAGAAACGCACACAATTTCTGCAACACCGTCGCCTTTCATCTTGTCGGCATTCTCCACATATCCCGGCAAATGAGTTTTGGAACAGCCTGGTGTAAAGGCGCCAGGTACTGCAAAGAGAACTACTTTCTTCCCAGCAATCAAATCGCATATGTTCACTTTGTTTGCCGGTGAATCTTCAAACAAATCCACAGACGGCAAGTTATCACCAACCTGAAATATTAATGTCAATTAAACCGGCTATTACATAATTTGTAAGGTGAAGTTTTGTATTTAGATTTTGTTACCTGAATAGGAGCCATCGCAAATTGTGAGGTGTGTATCGCGCGGGAGGTTCGCTTCACGAATGATGAAACACCGCGGGTTAACGAAGTAGCCGTGAGAAACATTTGTACTTGACCGGTGACTATGTATTTTTTATTAGCATTGACAAGCAAGTAGTTAACTTGATATTTACTTTATATATTATCTATATCTTTTACAGTCACAACCCGTTTGTGTACTCAACTCTATGCAAGTCATGGAGGTAATAAGTACTGCGTACAACTAAACTGTCTGTATTCTTTCGGTGACAGACTTACCAATCGCCGATACAAGAAAGATATTAGTGCAAATACTTTTTGGTGACAACATAATGTTAGATAACATGATTTTCAATAACATTATGAAATAAAGTTATGTATAACTGCGATGTTTTATTCTTCTAAAATCTTTTTCATAAAAATTGAATCGAGTTATGTAAACCAGTACCGGTAGCATTCTTGTCCCATTTTGTATAAATTTCAGACATTTATAGACATTAATACAAACTGTAGTGTAGTATAGTAATAAAAATATACATAATATAACTATAAGTAATTACATAGACCCTTAATGATGTTTGTTATGTATAAAATTAAATATAAATATTTTTTACTATAACAGAGTCCTTATGAATTACTTTTTACTAGTTTAAGTGTTTCAACATGTGGTTTCAACCCACTTAAAAATTGATAACTTAAACTATCTCATAATCACGTGCTGATTGAAGTGCTCACAAGAATGTGAGAACCTTTATGGCATTCCTACTCAAACTTTGTTTAAACTATAATAATTAATATATGAGCCTGTCAAAAAGTTAGTTGTAAGCTACCAGTTGATCGAGCGTGCGTCTACTTATATTTAACCGATACTTCTACTTTCTCTCATAAACAGGTTATTGTTACTGTTATCTCTATAGCTACGACTACACCTCACAAAACACACTGTTCGGTTTAAATAATCCAAACTACTATGAATAAATACATGTTATGTAATATGTTATACATAACAATTGTGTAACGTGGTATACAAAATTTAAGGATAGGTAAGATATTTTTATTTTTGTGTGGTTTTGAAGGAAATTTATAAAATATTATTTATACAAATTATCACATTACTTCAATGGTGCAAGTCACGCTTTTATACCATAGCATAGATCACTAACAAATAGATATTGTTGAGTAGGCCATAGAATGAAATGAAAATAAGACTAGGTACGTGGGTGGCACTGAAAGTTTTTAGAAACGGACAGTTAGAAACATTGGCAATGAAATCATCTTTTAAATTTAGATTATAGAACTCTTTACCTAATGTTATCACATCAATATATCTAATGTATTCATTTGTCATTTGTTTTTGTGAATTGGCGGCAATTTCAAAAGTCTTGTTACACCTAAAAATGAATTTAATGCAAAAAAATCGGTATATGATTTATTACGACTTTAGTTGTGGTCTTAATCAACAGCAAAACCATGATAGACTTCGATTGGTATTTAATTATGAAGCCCTATCTCGCTACACTGTTTACAATTGGTTTCATGAGTTAAAGCGTGAGCGTAGCGGTCTCAGTGATGATCTCCTTTAGGGACGTCCTTCAACAGCGATATCTAAAGATAAAATCAATGCTGTACGACCCATGATAGAGGAAGATAAGAGAGTGACCTACCAGCAGATGCGGGCATTGGTATGAGTTAAGTACAAAAAATAGTACACGAACATTTAGGCATCAGGAAGCTTTATACCAGATGGTTTCCCCATACTTTGACCGAAGACCAGAAACGCCTTCGTATAGACAGGTGTCGCGAAACGTTAGAAAAATTCAACGGAGGTGACTCGAAAGCTGTATTTGACATCGATGCAAGTGATGAAAGTTGTCATTTTGCGACAGTTGTGCTGGAAGATGGAAGGACAGTTACTGCAGACTGGTATGTTAATTGTTGTTTGCCTGTTGTCTTTACATGTTTACCAGCAGCGCCCTCGAGGCAGGATCCTCCTTCACGTCGAAAACGCTTCAGCGCACTCCGCAAAACGAACGAATATTTAACTATGGCATGATCGAGATAATGAGTCATTTATTCTCAAGAATCAAAAATTAACTTCGAGGTATTCGCTTTACGAGCCCTGAGGATGCGGTGAGTGCGTTCAAAAAAGCTTCAAAAGAGACTCCTAAGGAAGAATGGGCCCACTGCTTATCTCAGCGGTTTCATCGAATGCGAAGATGCATAGAGAGGAACGGAACACTTCTCGTACTTCGAAAAACAATAAAAGTATCGGCAACTTTCTACCGTTTTTTAATTTTTAAAGACTTTCAATGTGACCTAGGTAAAGAGAATGAAAAATATTATTATAAGTTACCAGCACATACTTTAAGTGCTTAGTGAAAGGCTAAGGGCTATATATATATTATGCCTTGTGCAGTTATACCACAAAAATCACAGTGTTTCTATATTTTAAACGAAAATTTGATCGAATCAAATAAAGTGTAGAACTAAATAAATGAATCCCCAACGAGTGCCGACAACAAGTCGATGATTCTATTAAAAATCGATCCGGATCGATACGACTTAAAGACCTTCAAGAAAAGCTGCGACTCCTCTGGTGTTGCAGATGTTCATGGGCGGCATTAATCATGTACCAGTTGAGCTGCTTGCTCGTTTCCCACCTATTCTATATAAAAAAAATACTAAGATGGAATGCCTTGTTACCTGTAAATAGGATTTCCCAGTGGGCTTCTGGTAACCAACGCTTACCATAGGAAAAACAGCAGCTTCTTGCTGCTATTTCCTCATTCAGACCGACCCATTCATGTTCAATTCAAATCCGCTTCAAAACAATTTTTTCACACATTTTAAGTACTACGTCCGGATAAACGACTAGTTCATCGTAGCTTACATTGAATAAAATATAATGAGGGTGATTGAGGATGACTGGAAACTCAAGAAATTTTTGATAACTACGAATGAGACAAGGGAACTTTTTATGTTACTAAAATTTAGAGAAGCATATTTGATTATAAAGATCGGAAAGACCGGTAAGGAGAGGATGGTGGCAAATTTGTTATGTACTACAATACAATCTGTCGGCAAAGAATTGTCTACGTAAGTGCAGTGGCTCTTCAACACATTGACAGGACATGACTTCATAGCTCGTGCGGACGCATTTAGATTGGATTTTGTCAAGTTAAAAAGACCTAATTTATTACAAAATTCGAACAGAAACGACCCATAGTCAAATTGTCTCCTAATGATCGCATTGTATGAGATTTTTTGAAAAAAGGGATGAGAATTCCACCACACACCAGACAGGGCCCTGAGAATATTGCTATTTCTTTCGCACTTCTTGACTTTATATATGATGGTTGAAAGATAATTAAGAAACTAAATAAATACCAAGGAGTTTGGCAAATTTATTAATGGGCAGTGTAACATTTCCCATAAAAATCTTGATGTTTGGGATCAATCTCTTTCGAAAAAAATGACAGCATTACTTTTGCATGTTGACACAGACAATCGGTGTCGGTTTAACCAATCACACAAGTAGTAAAGGTCAATGTTATGATTAATGGATTCAGCAGAAAATGAGTCACCAGCAACATACAAGGCTATGTCATCTGCGTACTGACCGATTTATGAAGGTCAGAAGTTAACAGACTATAAAGAAGAGAGCTGGGGACAGAGACTGGGGAAGAGACCTGTGCTAATCCCTTTTAGACTGATCTCAGAGGGAGTAAAGAACCGGACTTAATACGGACTGAGATAGAGGGATCCATGAAAAGATTACACATAACATTAACCACCTCACTGGAGACTCAGATTTAGCATTATCTGCCGGAGTAGAGGAAGATAAACGTTATCACAGGCAGTGGATACATCGAGAACCAAGTCAATGACGTTCCCCTCTCCAGAAGCCAGTTGAATGTCCAATGTGCCCATACCTCTTCTAAATCCAAATTGACTATTCGACAATATGTCTCTTGTTTCCACAATTAATTCCAAATAATTTTTAATAAATGTTCTATTACTTTTGCCAAAACAACGGAGACAGCAAAGGGACGATTAAAAAATGGATCATTTGGGTCTTTCCCAGGTTTTAAAATGGGAATAATAGTCTAGTATGTCCAGAGTGATATATTTTTATTTTACAGTATTTTGTTTTTGAGATATGGCTCCAAGTGACTACATTATATTATTACTATATTTAAAAATAACCGGTTTTTCGATGTATTGCTTCTAAGCTAGTAAGGTACATCTCTATTAAACAATATCAAATGTGGTGCTACAACTTCGTTTGACGTTGCTTGTTTGATTATTGCTTCTTTCGTTTTATCCGAAGGGTTAATATGAAAATAAGTGGTTTACATGTTTTAAAAGAAAAGTGTTGAGATTATCTCTCGACTAATTAGCATACATTACGATGGAGACTCCGTCTATGGACACTATATACCGGGCTATTAGTGCTTTATACGATAACCCCAATGCAAGTGAAAAAGAAAAGGCATCTCTTTGGCTCGGAGATGTACAAAAATCTGTAAGTAAATTACAATGATAAACATATGTATATATTTAACGTAACTATATTTTTAAAGTATTACAATACCCATTCTTTGTGATGGAATTTAAAGTCTACTTTTATTTGTTATTTTCTTGTAGATACACTCGTGGAAAATAGCAGATCAGCTTTTACAAGAGAAAAAAGATGAAAAGTCATACTATTTTGCCGCTCAGACTATGAGATGTAAAGTGCAACATAACCTCTCAGAGTTGCCATCAGAAGCCATAGTGTCCCTCCGGGATTCACTAGTGGTTCATTTAGAAAACGCTGCGTCTGGTACAAGTAATGCTATACTCACTCAGCTTTGTTTAGCTCTTGCAGACCTAGCACTGCAAATGCAATCTTGGCAGAATTGTGTTAGTGACCTTATTAAGTTGTTCTCAACCAAAAACGAATTTGCTCTGCTAGAAATATTGACTGTGCTACCTCAAGAAATTGACTCTTCAAACTTAAAGCTAGGGGAGAATCGTAGAGAAGAAATCAAAAATGAGTTAATGGCTAACTCAAACTTAGTGTGTTTATTTTTAAAAGAAAGTATATCAAACTCGCATAATTCACAAATAGCATTAAAAATAGTCAAGTGTATGACATCATGGATACAAGTAAGAGCTATTAATATACAGGATATTCCACAAAATGCTGTGATAGGTTTTTGTTTACAAGTATTGAGGGATCACAATTCAATTAATTTGTTGCATGACGCATCATCTGACTGTATATGTGCATTATTGCATTGTTTAGAAGAAAACCATGATGAGGACATAGAAAGGTTGGTGTTTGATAGCATAGTATCTTTAGAGGAAAGTTACCATATGGCAGTGGCTCATGAGGAAGAGGAGAAAGCAGTGAATTATGCTAAAGTGTTTACGGAACTAGCTGAGTCATTTCTGGAAAAGATTGTGATTTCCATTGCAAGAGGTAGGCCCCACTTTGCCATGAGAACTCTGGAATTGGCTTTGGTTTGTGTGGGACATCATGACTATGAGGTGAGTTTTAGTTTTTAGATTATTGTTTGTAATTTAAAGAAATGGATAGCAATTAGTGGTAAAAGTGGTAATTACTAGTATCATTATGTAGTATGTTAATATCAAATAATAAAATTGGTGGTCCTTATAATGGGTTTAAGTGAAATTGGGAACACATTAACATTCAGAGCCACTGACATAAAGCAGACCAGAGAAGTGAGGAGTGCCCTAAATCACACAAGGTTGTCTCGCACATTTTTAATTTCCCTCAGCTTAATTTTATGACAACAATTTTAGTTTACTGAGGCACAATTTTAAAGTATATTTTTCATTACTAGGTCTTATGACATTAGTACAATAAAATACAAGAATCTAAATGAAACACAAAAGTAAAAGTGAAAAAAAGTTCTTTCTGGTTTTTTTGTTCTTCTTTATTTTATATTCCACATGTCAATAAACGATTTCGCATAATGTTTAATGTTTTTTGAATGGGAATGTTTTGTTTGAGTTCATTTATGTGGTTTCTCACCTCTTTTGATCTCTTTCAAATGCTCTTGTGGAGTTTTGATTAATTGTGATGTAGGAATTAGATCTTGGTTGGATGAATTTTTCAAGTTAGCACACTAGATGATTTCTAAAAACGAGATATAGAAAATCTTGTACAACATTCATTATTGAGTAAAAATTGATATTTTTATTGAAGAATTACCTTTAAAAATTTAAATAAAAATAGGAAGAACTTAGTTTCAAACTTTTTACATTTTAAATCCTTAAGGGGATAGTTGACCCTTTATTCTTTGTTGTCGATGGATGTAGGTATTTATTGATCACAGTCAATCACAAAACAAGTAAATGATTTGTCATTTATTCTAGTTAACTTAGTAAATATAAAAACAATTAGCAAGTCTATCTCACACTGATTAAACTTAAATAATGGGATTGCTGGGATGGCTCAAAGGCTAGGTCTAGGTAGTGTAGGTCAGATTCTACTTTATTTGTTTGGCTATTGTTGTCATAGCACAAGCAGTTAAGTGTAGTTGGAGTGGTTAACAGGAATGTAAGGTTAATAATCTTTTCTTTTTTATCAAAAGAAATAAGTCCATTGAATTATGATGGTCAGTTAAAAGTTAGACTAGCCACCACATATACATAGATTATAATAAAATATAATCTAGGAAAAAAAGACATTTTTGTGCAAAATATAAGATTTATACAATCTATAATCATATACTTATGCATATATGTATTGAGTTTGGGTTTGCGGGCAATCAATCATCCAGAAGAGCAAACTCAAGGAAGACGGTAATACGGAGTGTTGCCGTAGCACAGCGAGGGTATTAGGGGAGGCCAAGCCTTCCCTGGGACATGTTTCTCCTCAGTGCAGAGGGGCACCAATGCGTTTTATGAAAGGTTCCAAAGCCCTATGCAATATATTTACACAATACAACACAAGGGTCTCTCAAATCTCACATAAACCTATCTGGTGCAATCTTCAAATGATAGGCCCTGCCTCCTGGGAGGTTTTTGGGGGTGACACCCCCCCAAGAAAAGGTGTATAAAGTTATTAAAATAAAACAAGTTTTATATTTAATAAATAGTTTGCCTAGTAGCAATGTATAATTTGTTATAACCAAAAATAAGACAATTATAATGCAGAAATAAATAATTTGTTTTGCAGGTAGCAGATATGACTTTCAACCTTTGGTATCGACTGTCCGAGGAGGTATATCAGAGGGACCAGCAGCCTCTGACAGATGCATTCAAACCACACATAGAGAGGCTGATCGAAGCGTTAGCTCGACACTGCCAGTTAGAACCGGACAATACTAAATTGCCTGATGAGGGGGATGAGTTTTATGTGGGTAAATTTGGTTTAAATTTCCATGCTAAAGTTACAGACAACACATTCCATACTGAAGTTAAAAATGATATAGGGTGGATTCTCAATGGATCCATGTGGCTCAGGATCACGCTTTGTGGCAATCTTCATTAGTGAACTATGGACAGGCTGTGATGATGAGGATATTGTGCCTAAAGTTTAGCCCTCCTCTCGGGAAATATTGCACCATTCAACTCAGCGATAGGACCACACTGCAGCTGGTTTCTAAATTAAACTTAAATGGGTCTGCTAGACTGGAGAAGGGCCACACCGTTTATGTATTTCATGTAGTTAGGGGGGTGATGGGGTTTCTAATAATAATTAAGTATGTGCATCTTAAATCTTTGTTGAGGATCTGTGTATGTTTGCTTTCTTGTTAGCTGTCATGTGTAATATTGCATGATTGCGAGCCAAGAAAATGTACTAAGCATATACATATAATAAAAAGAAAAACATAGTTATATGATAATCATAAAATCTAGATAAATATGTGCCAATAACTTTTTTTATAGAATAAGTGGCAAATGAGCAAGCAGCCCACCTGATGGTAAGTGATCACCGCCGCCCATGGACATCCGCAACACCAGAGGAGTCGCAGATGAGCTGCCGGCCTTTAAAAAAGTGTAGTGTAGGCTCTTTTCTTCAAGGTCCTTTAGTCATATCAATTCGTAAATACCTCTGGCGACAGCTGATTCCACAGAGTTGGGCTGCACATAAGTAAATAGTTACAATAAGGATGTATGGAAGGACATATTAAAAGCCAAATAATACATGACAGAAAGAATAAACAGATAAAGCAGTAAAATAATGTTTATATGATATTGTACATTGGTCACAACTAAGCTATTAAAATTTGAGTGTGTTTGAGAATATTGGCATTTGAAATTAACCATTCCGTTATATTGCTGTTCATTCTATTGACAGGTGTGTTGTATATTGAGTTTAATCTACAGCTATAGGGTCTTCTAATTATATGTGTGGTATAATTAAGTCAAAATTAGTGGTATAATTAGATAAGTTAGTGTCATTTTGATTATTAAGAATTTTATACTTGTATAATAGACTTATATTATGTCACAAGTCGGAACGATGAAGCACTGTTCTTTTATATGAACACTTACTTTTTTTTATGGCTGATGTCACTCTTACACCGAGGGCTTTTACAGCTTGACCGGGTTGAAAAGTGGCCAAGAAAAGTGTGCCCGAGGAGCCGAACCTCGGCTCGATCATTTGCTTCTTACCGAATAATAAATGCAGTTATGTCATCTGGTTACAACTAATATACTCGCCAAATTTGACATTCCAGGAGTTCCGTATGAAAGTGATGGAGGTGATCAAGGACGTAGTGTTCATGGTGGGGTCGAGCGCGGTGTTCCGCCAGATGTTCGCCGCCTTGCAGACAGACAGCTCGTGGGAACACACCGAGGCGGCCCTGTTCATTATGCAGGCCGTCGCCAAGAACATACTGCCGTGAGTTTATTTATTTTTATTACATTGAGAGTAACAAACTCACACACAGTTCACCTGATGGCAAATGATTCCTGCGGCCCATGGCATCTACGGTTATCCTTGACAAGGAATCGTAATGCAGATGCATTGTCACCCTTGAGGACTGAGATGGAATGCCTCATTACCGGTAAATAATAATAATGATTGGTCTTTATATATTGTATTGTACATATTTGTTTTATTATATGTTTATAGTATTTTATTTATTTAGAATTAATAAATAATAATAATAAACTATATTATCATATAAATGTAGTTTACAATTTGCTTCAAACTTACTACTAACATAGATTACATCCTCATATGCCCAAGAAAGTAAGTATCCGTTGCCGAACTAGGTTAAAAACCCTTATTTCGGCGTCGTTTCGCGTTCCAAAAAAATATTATTTAGAAAATGACAAATAGTTAACATAACTTTAATCTTGAAAAGCAAGAAAAATATAAAAAGATAAAAAAAAAAATCTTTAAGTTAAAACGTGTGTGTGTTTAAGTTAGAAACGGTGTGTAACGTCTATTTTAAGTGGTAAGTGGTCCTACCCCGGTCGAGCTGACCCATTCATACTGCAGCTAGAAACAAACTGCAGCGTAGTTCACCCACTGTAGTGTACAGCACTGTACCTAACGTGTATCAAATGGATGCTGTTGCGTATTTGACGAGCTCGTGGCGCGGTGTACAGAGGACTGACTGCTGCCAGCTGCTAGGTCGGCTGTACAGCGCACGTCCCGTGTGCAACTGCAACTCAATATTTCTTTTGCTCGTGCACATATGGCACTGTCTAACATTCCGCGTAGTTGATCTGGTACAGAAGACCAGGAGCACGTTGTATCCATCCGTCCTAATCGATAAGGTTTCCCAGACTTCAATATCACACTGTATCGAATTAAATTACACAAAATGAAAATGAGTTTACTTATTTATTCAGTCTTTATTTGCACAAGCGGAACAAACATTGTACATAAAGACAGACTTAATGCCGAAAGTAATTCTCTACCGGACTACCTTTGGGTTGAGCTGAGAATATATTGTGGATGCAATAAAAGTTACTTATTGTAATTTTAAGAGTACATAAATGTTAATTAAACTTATCTGTACTTTACATACATACACTACAGGCTAAAAGATTAAGACCACCTTAATTAAAGTAGGAAGAAAATAAAGTAAAACTCGAATACAATATTAAATGTTTAATTAACCTGTTTAATCATCTAATAGAACATTGGTTGATAAACAATATACTTTAAAAGCGTAAAGAAATATTAACAGTCCATGGAAAAAAAGGCTATAGTTAGCTAAACTGATCGAAAATTCCTCCTTTACATTTTATGACTTTTTTCACAAGTCTCGGCATACGGGCAATCAATTTGTTAATGGTGTCTTGTGATATATTGTTCCAAATTTCGCATAAAGCATTCCACATTTCATCTTGCGAGAATGGGCCACGATTACGTACGTTCCTACCAAGCTCTTCCCACAAAAGTTCAATGGGATCAAATCATTATCTTGTTAGAAAATGAATCCATCTCTAATCGTAACCCGGAAGAAACGGCATTTTGTTCTGAAATGTTTTTGTACTGTTCCTTTCTCAAAATTCCTTCGATTTTAATCAAATCGCCAGTTCCTTGGCTAAAGAAACAACCCCAGACCATAATTGAGCCACCATGCTTGATTGTTGGAACTACACAATCTGACATCATCTTTTCTTGGGCACTGCGTGGAACGTAAATTCTACGTTTTTAACCGAATAGTTCGAACTTGGATTCATCGGTCCAAAGCACTTTTTTTAATCTTCTTCAGTCCAATCTCGATGGGCAAGAGCCCACTGCATCCGTTTATACTTGTTTTGCGGCCTTAGCAGAAGTTTTCGAACGGCAACGCGACCGTACAACTTCGCATCTCTCAGTCGCCGTTTTACTGTAGTAAACTTGCAATTACACACACTACTCTAAATTATATTCTGGTTTTATTCTATTTTAATTACATAGACCATGTGTAATCAATATAAATAGGAGAAGATCGTGACCTCTGTAACACGTGCTTGGAACCTAGCTTTGAAGTCAGAGACTTCATAAAGATCGTGTTAAATTATGTAAATATTTTTATTTATTTTTTAACCTTTTTTTAATTACATACACAGTTCACCTGGCGGCAAGTGATTCCTGCGGCCCACAATATCTACATTCATCCTTGACAAGGAATCATAATGCAGATGCCTTGTCACCCTTGAGGACTGAGATGGAATGCCTCGTCACTAATAATAAAGATCTCCGGATCCCTGTACTCACCAGAAGAAACATTTCAGCATTATGCTGCTATTTCACGCTGATATTATGTGAGGGCGTGGTCCTACCCCGATCGAGCTGACCCATTCATTCTGCAGCTAGAAACAAACAAACAGTGTAGCTCTAGCACTGTAAAATATGTAAAACTATATTTGATTTATTATTGAACCAGCCCTGACTGATTTCGAACCCCGATCATTACCATCAGGGATGAACAAGAATACGTCCCAAAAGTGGTGGAAGCCATCCTGTCGATGCCCGAAGACAGCCACCTGGCGGTGCGGCGCACTTGCATCCTGCTGCTGGGGGAGCTGTGCGAGTGGGTCGAGCGGCACCCGGCCTGTCTGCAGCCCTGCTTGCACATGCTGGTGCAGGCCTTGCAGCACCGCAGCCTGGCATCGGCGGCAGCTCACGCGCTGCAGGTAAGCACGTGCACAACGTGTACTAACATGGCTTCTGATCCAGTCACAATACAACACGAAACTATCACAATCGCTCAAGTAGTTGGCAAGGATACTAACAGAAGGCATGGGTTACCTCGGAACAGGCTGGATGTAGCGTGGGAAACCCTGTGTTAGTTTCTAGTACTCATGTAGCTGTACTTTTCCTAGAGACCTATTCCCGACAGCGGGATGTACAAGAGAAACTATTATGGAAACTTTTCTACTTGTAATAAATAAAAACCATTCTTTAATTTTCTAACACCATTATCCATTGCAGAGCATCTGCAAGGCCTGCCGCATACAAGCGTCGGCCCACGTCGCCACCTTGGTGGCAGCGACCCGGACCGTTGACTCCGCACCGCAGCCCCTGGCCGGCACGGCGGGCGCTACGCTGTTGCGAGCGCTGGCCGCGGCCCTGGGCGCCCTGCCTCCCTCGCAACTGGCGCCCGCCATGCGAGACACGGTCGGTGCACAGTTGCAGATCCTCAGGAGCCTGCTTACTAGCAACGGGGAAATCAAGAAGGGCACAAGATCGGATCCCGTACTGTGGCTGGACAGGTTGGGAGCATTGTTCAGAGATGTGGACGTACCGCCGTCCGCGATTGGCGATTCTCACCCGTGTCTGCCGGCGCTGAACGACTCCTGGCCCGTTCTGTACGATGTTATGAAGAGGTAAGATCATGCTAGCTCGGCCTATCGTTAGTGACCAGCGTGTGGTGTAGCCCAGGAACAATGTTTTTGCATAACAAATCGTTGGTTTTCGCATCTGGAAGTGTAGTGTGTGTGCCGTGTCCCGGACACTGTATCCGAACCTTCCCCCCTTCCCATTTGGGAGAGGACGACGGATGGGCTTAAGTCAATACTAACGGAAAATATTCTGTGCAGTTGACGCCATCTGACAATGACCAGGAGATATCGCCGTGGTCGGAATCGACCTTGATGACGTCATCATCGTCATGAGGTTTTTATTCTTAGCTGGATATAAACGTAGCACAAAGAGTTCACGGACCTCGTCACTGTGTCACCCACATTAATTGTGACAAATGGGTCATCGGTAAGGACTCATAGTGTCATATCTCATCCCTGGGAGTAAGATGATATTCCTCGTCACAACTACACCAACTGGTACACACAGCAGTGTAATTTTATGCTGATACTCTGTGAAGGCCAGCTTCTCGAGTGGCAACCTTGTATTGGTCATCGCAGTGTGGGACCTCACTAGATGCAGTGACGACGCACGCAAGTCTGTGGGAAGTCGGTGGATGCAGGAGACCCAGGGTCGCACTGGACTAGTGATGGGCTGACATGATCTTGATGACGTATATACTTATATATTGACATACACTTGGTTTGTTAGTGTGATGTAGTAGATAGCACACTACTGTTAGGGTGCCAATGCCAATGCCAATAGAATCGAATCAAAGAGGTAGTGAGGTGACAACTATAGCAGCGTAAACACTCCTACCTGTGCAGCACAAGTCAACTCCCCCCCCACCACCACTACCACCATACACAGTCTCAGGGCCACCCATTCCGTGTACTACCATGTCTGACTCCACTCCACAAAACTACAAACCAAAGACAAGACATCAATACATTTTGATTAACACTGACATAATTTATACCTAGTCCGGCCATAAGTTCTGTTACAAATGAAAATACATTTTTTTTTAAATGAAGTAATGTAACATTATTAAAATTTATACCTACATATTTATTAGTCAGTCAGTAAAAATAAAAAATATTCTATTCGACATGGTCACCTTTGGCTTTTATACAGGCCTTTGATCTGTTAGGCCACGAATCTATGGTATTACG
Source organism: Teinopalpus imperialis (assembly GCA_029286865.1). Classification (NCBI taxonomy): domain Eukaryota; kingdom Metazoa; phylum Arthropoda; class Insecta; order Lepidoptera; family Papilionidae; genus Teinopalpus; species Teinopalpus imperialis. The sequence goes on from JAGSMU010000013.1 coordinate 770,498, forward strand.
CACTGTTTCCAAGGAAAGTTTCGCCACTGCTTGCTCCAAAGATTTTTTAAGAGACTCAATGTCGCCGTGTCGTTTAGACCAGGCCATGTCCTCTAAAACTGAATTCTAAAGGGTTGAGGTCTGGGCTAAATGAGGGCCAGTCTTCAGCTCTTATAAAGTCCGGAACGTTGGTTTCAAGCCAGGCTGTTGATAGTATGATATACGGCTGATACCATGCTTTTGAAGTATCTGGAATATGACCGACGGCTCCATACCCACTTTGTGCAAGGCGATTACGGCAATCCTATTTTCTGTAACACCTCATTCCATATTGTAATTTGATAATGAACATTAATAAAAATACATTTAATAAAATATATATGTATATATATATATATATATATATATAAGGTTGACTGGTAGAGAATGCCTAGGGCATTAAGTCCGCCTTTATACATACGGTATATGAAGCTTAAATAAATAAATAAATTATTATGAGAAAATGAACTATATAAACAATTTTAAATAAAAAATAATAATTTAAATTATTTTATTTTATTTTGTTTGGAAAACATACAGCAAAATACAAAATAACTTAGGTTTATATACATACTATAAATAAGCTAGTAACATGTTTTCACATATAAATATCTAAAAATAGAGCCCATGAGTACAGACACTTCACCGCGATGCTTTTATAATATATGTGTACAGACTCAATTTAAAATAATAAAGAAAACAACAACATTTGCTTGAACAGAAAACAAATAAACAGAAGCAAAAAAGAAATAGTAAAAAGAGTATGTTAAGCTACAGTATCAAACCAATTTCGAGTCAATGTTTTTTTTATAGTGGTGGTTTTTGAGTTAAAGATATCAAAGTCATGTTGTTCTATGTATTTGTTAATTAAATTTGAAGAATTAAACTAAACTAACTAAATATAATTATATAGGAGTATTTTGAGTTTTAATAACTGTAGTCATAAAGTTTCTAAACTGTCACTAAATCGGTCAATAGACTTATCCTTACTTGCACTACTTCTTATGGTTACCGTTATTCAATTGTATTTCCTTTCTACAGACAATTGGTAACGTAGTTTGTTTTGTAAGTTCACCATCAGACCTCACGACGCACTGCTGGACGCATCCTTTTGTTGTGAACATCCCTCAAACCCGAACGAAGCGCTTTGCTTCGTCTTTCATTATTCGTACAGCAAAGGACTGCAATAGTTTGCCCGCGTCTGTCTTTCCCTCCGACTACAATGTTGGTGTTTTCAAGAGTAGAGTGAATAGGCATTTAATGAGCTGGTGCGCCTTACCATCCAGGACTGCATTTCCACTTAAAATCAGGTGGGATCGTGGTCAAGCACTTGCTTAGAAAGTTTGAAAAAAAAAGTATCAACTTCAACCATATTGTTACAAAATATTGGGAGTGGTAAATATGTAGTTATCATCAGATGGGTGGGTGAGGCCCGCGTCATGGAGCGCGCGTCCCGGTGCCTCCGGTTCGGCGTGCGCGCCGTGGGGCCGAGCTGCATCGGCTTGCTGCCGCAGTTCAGCAAGGCGCTGCCCGAGCTGTACAATGAGCGGCCGCACGGCTGCGTGCTGTACCTCTGCGGCGTGCTGTGTGACGTGCTGGCCGCGGCGCCGGGCGCGGGCCCGCCTCTGCTGGACCTGCTGCACGCGCTGCTGCCGCCCGCGCTCGCGCTGCTGCAGCGCCCCAACGGGCTCCAGGACAACCCCGACACCGTGGACGACCTCTTCAGACTGTGCATCAGGTATCTGTCGTGCACTACTCCCGTCCGCGCTCTCTGCTCCAACCTCAATCTTTACGTTATTCAAACAAATGCCGACAAACTATTGGAAAAATAATAAGCATAGAAATGAGAAACGAACCATGGGATAATCTATATATCATACATTTGTAACTCGTGGCTGCTGCCCGAAATTCAACAAGCTCCTGCGTGACGATCGCCCCCCGGATCCCTTCACCCCCGCAAAACGGAACACAGCGGCGTTATGCATCTATTCCACGCCGGTACTCCGCGATACGTACGTAGGTGTCGCCGTGGCACTCGCATCGTCGGGGCTGCCACGTGTCTGTTTCTAAATCGGCTCCACCGACGTGTTTCTGTGTCAATGTACACAGGTACTTACAGCGCGTCCCGGTCGCGTTCCTGTCGTCGGGCGCGGCGCCGTCGGTGCTGCAGTGCGCGGCGCTGGCCTCGCGGCTCGACCACCGCGACGCAAACTCCTCCGTCATGAAGTTCCTGTACGACCTGCTGCGCTGCGCCAACGACACCGACACCAGGCCGGAGAAACAGCAGATTAAAGGTAAGCGGACTGACACTTGATAACGTACTGATGTGTACCAACTCGAACCCCGAAGCGCCATATCCTCGTAACTACTCGTGGATAATCCACGGATCTGGAGACACTCATTACTCGTGATGTGGCATTCCACCTCAGTCTTCAGGGAGAGTAGCACACTCAAAGAGTGCTCATTGTGTGTCAATATAGTTAAACAGTGCGAGACAAAAGAACTAGGTTCTCAATTCCAGCCTGCATTAGTCGGTTCTGAATTGGACTGCTATATCCTCAGTGTGGGCTATCTTATGTCACCCAGGCTTAGCGGACGCCGCACTGGCCATATATGGGGAACAGCTGACTTGCGCGTTGATGGAGGCGAGCGCGCTTCACCTGCACGCGTACATGCTGGGCGAGGTGGCCGAGGTGCTGCTGGAGCTGGTCAACTGGCAGCGCACGCACAACACGCAGTGGATGCACGCGGCGCTGGCCCGCCTTCCGCGCGACGGCCCCGCCACCCCCACCGACCAGCAGTGCTGGCAGTTCCACCAGTACGCTGCACGGTGAGTGACGTTGTGCTATTATGTCAAAGTTTCAAAATCAAACTGGACTTCTCTTGGTGTCATTTATAAGATCGCGAAGTAATTTTTGTAAAATTAGTAAAGGAATCCTGCGTTTGCAAGACAATGCGCCAGTTCTGGGTACGATGACCTGCCTGACTCCCAGTCATTACTTGTTTAAACATTTGAAGAAAGACATTCGGCGGCTAAGATTCGTGCAGGAGAGTTTTAAGGGCAAAGACTCGACATGTACATGACAGGATGTGAGAAATGCATTGAATTGGAGGGATTAAAAACTGTTTCTGGTAGTGTATTGCGAGGAGGTTTGGTACAATAAGTCCCAGGGGAGGCCTCGCCTGCCCTAGCACCCTCGCTGTGCTACGGCAATCCGCGACAACTCCGTGTTGCCGTCCTTCACGGGTATCCGTTCGCTATCCTGGTATCCTTAACAGTGGTATAGAGCTAGTTTCTAGTTTCGTTTCTAGCTGCAGAATGAATGGGTCGTCGTCAAAAGTTCGACCGGGGAAGGACCACGCCCTCACAGAATACCAGCGTAAAATAGCAGCATAATGCTGCTGTGTTTGTCTGGTGAGTGCAGAGACCTGGAAACCTTTATTACTGGTGACGAGTCCGTCCATCTCAGTCCTCAAGGGTGACAACGCATCTGACTATGATTATTGTCTAGGAAGACTGTTGATGAAAAAGAAAACTATGAGAACGCCTACCCTGATCGCCCTCGAACCTGTAATCCCCAATTAATCCCCTTATACGACAGGCAGACGGTACCTTAGCCCTATTCTAAAATCACGAAGTTTTAGCCGCTCCTTGAATATAACAGCATTAATACTAATTTAATATATAAAACCCTTTTTTTTTGTTCCCAGAGCTGAAAAATGCAAGGAAATGACAAGACTATTGCGTGACTTTGCGAGACTTTATCGATAAATGACACAAATGACAGTATATTATATGTAAAGAGATATATGAAATATCTGCGAGCTGAGATTCCACTGCGCGCCGAAGCGTGGCAGAGGCAAATACAAAATACAATGGCCAATTGTAAAAAAAATAAACAATAATCAAGACATATTCATTTGATATATTCCAATTCAATTTTTCTAGCAGACGAAACTCAAATAGTGAATACGTTAACTAGATTAGAGTTTAATTAAATTCTTTCGGAATATAAATATACCTATAGATACATACATTTATGTATGGAGGCTAAATATCGTAATGCTCATAACATAATAGGATAACCTCTTCAACTTGTTTATAGCCTAGTCGAAAGTGTACACAGATTAAAAAAGTTTATCATTGGCTTAGTGTTGCTATTTGTATAAATACAAAAATCTCATTTAACAGGCAATAATATAAATTTAGATAAAAAAATCAAGTATTTTATTCTTTATTGCACTTCGTCGAAGAATGCAACATTAAAATATAAAAAAAAACTATAAATCTATTGAATCATTGTTGAGAAACATCGGGTTTTATTTTATAAATCTATCAAAAGATATATAATTAGCAAATGCTCACCTCGAGAAATCAAATGATAGACTTTTTAAGTTGTTTAAAAGCCTATTCGAAAGTGTACCCAGATTAAAAAAGCTTATTGTTGGCTAAGTGTTGCTATTTGTATAAATACGAAAATCTCATATAAAAAGCAATAACGTATAGATTAGATAAAATAATATCCGCTATTTTATTCTTTATTGCCCTTCGTCACAGGATCCAGCATTAAAAAACGAAAAAAAAATCAAAAATCATTACTGAAACTTCGGATTTTATTTTATAAATCGATGAAAAGATGTATCAATTTAACACCAATCGGACGATTACGAAATTCCATTATAACTTGAGACTTATAAAAAGCCACATGTTTCCTCCACCTTTTTAATTTGAATATCTTAGACTTTACAATAAAATGTTATGTTTGCGGGTAAGTATGGACTCTTAAGTGACGAAATATATTTTGTTAGTTATAAATACCCTCTTTTTCTTTGAAATGTGATAAAATGTGCATTGTATTGTAAATATTTATTAAAATGTTTACTTTTAAATGGACCTTTTTTTGAACTGTACACACAATTTTTTATAGTTTAATAACCCAGTCCCTGTTTATTCTACTACGGCTTAACTGGAAGGCCACTATACTCACCAGGTTTTTTCGCATTACTGATGCTGTTTTGTTATGTAACCAAGGGTGACAAACGAGCACACAGTTCGCGGCTGCTGCGACCCATAAACATCTACACAAGCAGAAGATTCAAGATGTTAATGCGTTATCACCCTTGTGGAGTGAAATCTTAAATAGAATAGAGGTCACCATCACTAATAATACAATACAGAACGGCATTATCAGCTATGCATTGCTCCAGACTCGATCACGACACATCTTCAAGGCGACATCTGGGCAGGAAATATTGTGCAGGCACTCGCTCGTCGCCCCCCTATCCACTTAATGAAAACCTTACAGCTTATGATTGCATAAATAATGATCCCCGGCTGAGAATCAAACCTAGAACCCGCGACGCAGTGGGCAATATTACTAGCAGTCTCGTATAAGTTCTTGTCAGTTGCGAGTCCTCTCTTTTCGATCTGTAAAGCTGTAGTTTAAAAACTAACAGCTCATATATATATAAATCGCTGCTGGGCATAGGTCTTCTATCTACATGGTGTGTTAAACCATAGTTCACGCACCACGCGGCTCCACTGCCGATTAGGACTTCACATGGCTTCCAAATTTCCTTTTTATTTATTTACTAGACATACAAGTTTACTCACGACGTTTTCCTAGCGCTTGGTATATAAATAATATACAATTTCATTGGTACCGCCACGGGGGATCGAACTTGGCGAACGCTTAGACACTGAGCTACCATGTCTTGAGGCGATTATAAAATGGAGATATTTTTTAATTATTAGTTTAGTTTTACTCTCACAGAGATCGACGTTCTCATTGGATCTTGAGTTGAAATTGTAGTTTTTTTAAAACGCATATGGAAGTCAAAAATGTACCATTATTTCATAAATGTAGCAAAAATTAACAAGAAACACTTAATTTTTCTTTATAATCATTAATATTATTTAATATACAATAAATTAAAAAAAATATATAATCCACATCTGGTCCATCACTAACCCACCCTGAACAAAGGGTAGGTTAGCCAAACAGCCGCAAGCCATTCGATAAATTTATTGTAACAATAAAAAATGTTCTTTTGCACACCGAGCATAGCTCGTTGAGTGACTGAGCTGACTTGAACTTTTCACACGGCCAGCAGTGAAGGGCCACGTCTGTTTATGATCTGATAAAATAATTTAATTAGAAGACTTTAATGTTATATCACAGTAGAAATATAAGATTTTTTTATAACTTGTTTTATATCGTTCTCAATTATGTATCGCGTAAAATGTAACAATACAAATGTCATACGTCAATATCGAACGTAATGTCAGGTGCACGAATTTTGTTACTTAGATTTTGCTGTGTTTGTTTTCAAATTTAATAGATTATTATGACTAAAAGCAATAAGAATGTATAAGCAGGTTCACTATTTCGGATCGCTCCTCTTTATATTATCGATTGTTTATGTTGCTAGGACAGTTTTAAGACATTTATTTGAGGACGAAAGTTCGCAAGTTGACGACTGGCTTGAACAAAATAATCTTGGGAAATATAAGAAGTTATTTCGGGAATATGGTGAGTCTTTTATACATTACAATATTACTCGACTTTAAGTTATTGGCATAGCATATTAATATTATGTTTCCATCCTTAAGTGTCTAGAAAAACACCTAACACTAACATTTTAAATTAATTATAAATAAAAACTTCCTTGCGAATTAGTCAAACCATAGGTTACTATTTGAACAAAATCCTCTTTTTAGTGTCTTCTAGGATTAGTGCATTCCGATAGACATATGAATATAATTTGTGGTAGGACTTTAATACTATTTAGGGATTATAAGCATATTGTGTATTTATATTTGAGCTCTCGGAAATTATTGCCATTTATAATAAATCAATTTAATAAAAAAAATGAAAATGTAAGTAGAATAAACCATCATCATCACAGCCCATCACTTGTCCACTGCTGAACATAGGCCTCCCCCGCAGACTGCCACTGAGTATGATCCTGAGCCCTTTGCATCCATTGACTTCCCGCCCACTTATATATTAGGTCATCATACACATAACATAGGTCATTACTCCACTATTGCGGTGTTTACCTATTCTGCAATAGCCAATATATGTTTGCCATTTGAGGTTTGAATCCTATCAGGCCTTTTTTTATGTAACCAAATTATTGTTGCCAAACAATGTTAATCACAATTTTAAGTGCTGATTTACCACAAGCTTGAGATAAATATTGTGAGGAAACATGCATATCTAAGAAATAAATAAAAATAAAGTTTGCATATATGTGAAATACGCAGTGAAGCCATGAGAGAGAGGAGGCTTATGCCCAGCAATGGGATTTATATATATAGGCTGTTAATTTATCTTACTCATTGGGCCTTTTGCTCAGAAGTCTATTCCAGTAAAGCTGTATAGATCACTGGACCAACAGCAATACACATACATATAGAAAAAAAACGAAATTCCAGCTAATACAATTATATTATTAGTGTTTTGAGTAACAGTATATATATTTCTCTCCATTTTTCTTATTGTTATAATATTTTGGCAACTAGACAATTATATAATCTTATTATTACTGTCAGAGACAGGATTTGGAGAATGGAATATACAATTCAGAGTTCAAGCATCAGTAAATGCAGGAGTGTATTATATTTAGAAATATATTGTGGAATATGCTGTGAGCATATGTTGACAGGCATTTTATTTTAAAGAGTCTGGGTGTTTTAGGATAGAGTATACTGGGTGTATTGGACAGTTAAAAATATGTGATCCAGCATTCCATCATTCAAATTACATTCATTTTATATGGGTTAAATATGTGTAATATGTAACCATTGACTTATATTATTCCTATATTTTTTTATAATATTGTGGATGAATAATAAGCTAACAAGCAAGACGGGAAGTGAAAACTGTGGCTCATGACTTGTACATCCATTCTCAACAAAGATTCAAGATGCCTAGTTATATGAAATTTGATCTCAGGATCATGAGAGTTATGCCACTATTTCATGTTGGTATTCTGTGAGGGTATGGTCCTTCCCTCTTCAAACTTATAGATTTATGCCACAAATAGAGCAGCAATGTGCTTGTTTCTATCTGCAGCATAAATGTATTTTTATTGTGCTACCACTGTTATTTTTTTTACATTTCAATTCCTTCATGTAAAATTACAAAATGCCTGTTTTTCAATATATGTCAAAACTCCAGTAACTGTGAGTGCAACGCTTTTGTGTGTTTTGTATATATGAAAAGCACTCCACAAATTTTTCAAAATGCCAAGGAATAAATATAATCACGTCATTCATAACATCGCAAACCAGAGGTTTCTCTCAATTAGACGCGCTGAATAGTAACAATTGCGTCGACTTTCGCACAAAGGTACAGGACAAGATCTCATCATCCCGTGACGTCACAACCCCACCCGTCTCCCGTCAAATAAAAACAAAGTGGAGGGGGGTGCGCTACGCGGCAACCCTCAGTCGCGCCGGTGTTAACGCGCCGCGCGGACCTGTCCGCCTCAAGCATATCTGCGCAAATAATGTTCGCTTTCATATCTCATGTGATAAATGATATCTAAATTATAATATAGAACGGGATTTAAAATAAAAGTGTATTTTAAATATATAGATTTCATTCAAAATCGTATCGATTTATATTTTGAGACGAGCTGATGCGACGAACCGTTTTATTCGGGAATCATTGATTGGTAATTTCTTGGTCCTCAATTTGCGAAGGTTGCCATTCAATCGGTTACGATGTGGCAGTTCGAGGGCTCTGAGATATATTCCATTGGGATGATCCATCCTTCCCACAGCCGGAGCTCCGGCTTTTCTATGTTATCCGGCGTTTCGACATTTTCAGGTATTTTTAAATGTGTTATTAATACTTTTTACTCGTTGATTGACTTTAACAATACAGGTATAGCTTGATTGTGAACTTTGTCACAAATGAACTTGCGATATAGTTGATACTAATATAAATTGGGTGGTTTAAACTCTTTGTTAATTTTCGAATAGTTGTGACAAGTAAGCACGCAGTTAAACCTTATGATAAGTGATTTCTGCTGTCTTTCAAAACCTACATCCATCCTTGATAAGGGTTCAATATGCTCATGCGTTGCATTGCTTTATGCAATGTCTCTTCCATGAATTCAATACAGATACCCTCAATTCACCATAAGAACTCACCATAGGAGTAATTTTATATATATTTTAACTTTGACGATGTACTTGTTAGTATAGAATAATGAGCAGCTACGTGGTGTACGGACGGAGTACGGAGACTACGAAACCGCAAACTGTAGGAAAGATTCTACTGCAAATCACATATTTATGTAACAATGTCAGGCTCATTGCATTTGCACTGTATGCACGGTGGCAGCTTGTGTGGGAGACGTTTAACAAAAAACCAATACGACTTTCCCGTTTGACCTTTTCTCTCGGTGTTGGAAATGAGCGATCCTGTTATTGAGTGGTTTGGCTATGATATAACCTGTTTGATATAGAGATAACAATGAATATTCGACAAGTATCGTCTAGTCTATTCTTTTATACGTTATCTGAGTTGTAATTGATCTAAAGTAGTAAAATATCATCGGCTCCTACAGACACCTGCGACGTGATCGGATTCGGATCGGATCGCTTAAGTTATTTTAAAAGATTGTAAACAAATATAGACAATAAAATCTATGATTTCTGTGATATTAGAGTTTGCCAGTTTTTGAAATGATAGCCAATCTCTGGCTATTTGTTTATCCAAAGCATTTGACACAGTCTCTGTTCCGCTCTTAATAAACAAATGAAGGCGATTAGGTTATTCGGAGCACAAAGGCATATTTCTTCGATAGTTATCTAAATAGTTACTCACAATAACTTTAAAACAAAAAAAAATGGATAAATGAGGACAATCATATTATGGAGTTCCGCAGGGAAGTACACTACGTGCCTGTGTAAATAAAAGTTTTCACAGTGGTAGAGCTACACTAACGTTTATTTCTAGCTTCATGGGTCAACTCGACTGGGGCAGAACCACGCCCTCACACAGAATAGCGTAAAATAGCAGCATAATGTTGCTGTGTTTTATCTGGTGAGTGCAGGGATCCGGAGACCTTTATTACTGGTGACGAGGCATTCCATCTCAGTCCTCAAGGGTGACAACGCATCTTCATTATGATTCCTTGTCAAGGATGAATGTAGCTGTCACGGGCCGCAGGAATAACCTACCATCAGGTGACGTGTGCTCGTTTGTTACTCTCAATGATAAAAAAAAGTAATTATATACAATATTATCTCAAGTTAATATGATATAGTTGTTTCATAGATGGGAAGGCTCCTACACGTTTCCTTTCAGACGTAACACATGACAATTAAGCACTTAAAATTGCAATTAGTTTGATCATCGGCACCGGCACTGGGGATCAGACCCGTACGCTGGTGTACGCTTAGACTGCTCAGCTATCGCGGCTCCTTTAGAATAACAACGTAGTGATAAATAAAGTGCGCAATGTTGTCGTTGTCATCAATCTGTGACAGCTGATTTATTGCTTTGTTGTTTTGTCGTCGTGAAACGAAGCCAAATTTACGTGGAAATAAGTTTATACGTGAAACCGTCTTCCTCTTCTTAAATAAGTGTGGGCTCTTTCCTGCTACTTTTTTAGGGTTGCTCATGCGCATCGCCGGCCACTGCATCAGCATCAGTGAGCTGTTTGCTTCCTCGGTGGAGCCGACCCCGACAGTCGTCGATCGTAGCTCTACCGAGGTCGAAATTTTTTGTAATTTACTTTGTGTATCAGAATTATTACAAATTGTGTAAAATTAAAAGTGCAGGTGAAGCTGAGTGCAGTTACTAGTTATTTTTTTTAATGATATCAACAGTGGTAGAACCGCGTTGTAGTTTGTGGAGGGCCACGGGGAACCACGGGGGAGGGTCCTGCCCTCACAATACTGTTGTTTTATCGACTAGTAAGTATAGCGAACCGAAAACAATTATTGCTTGGTGACCAGGTCTTCCGCTTTCACTACTTAGCTGACAACGCATGTGTATCATTTTGCGTCTGCAACCATCCGTTGGCAAACCACCGCTGTGCGCTTTACGCGAGATTTTCTGCCACGCACAACTACTCTGTGGAATCAGCTGTCGCCAGCGGTGTTTGCGAACCGATACGACTTAGGGACCTTCAAGGAAAGAGCCTACACCGGCAGCGCATCTGTGACTCCTCTATTGCATATCCAGGGGTGGCGGTGATTACTTGCCATCAGGTAATCCGCTGGCTCGTTTGCCACCTATTCTATATAAAAAAAATGATGTCACGGGCGCAGTTATTAATTTACCAACAGGTGAAATGTGTGCTCGTTTGTCACCTTTAATATTATATATGAAAAAAGATAGAATACCAATGTAAAATAACAGAGCACCGGTTTTTTCGACTACTGAGCTGATCTAGGGAACCTGAAACCTTTATAACTGGTGACGAGGCATTCCATCTTAATATTAAATAGTGATAACGAATTGAGTTTTGATTCCTTATTAAGAATGGTGGCCGCATGAGCTACCACACAGTGGCTGCATAATGTGCTCATTTTTCACTCTCGATACAGTAAATAAAAAGTATTAATCTAAAATTGGTTGGTATACATTTTACTTGGAGTATACACCTGTACCTATCCCCTGCAGCATTCGCTCAAGAGTCTTGGCCTACTTTACATATTTCTCAGCATTTTTGTAAATATCAATGTTGCAACCCGCTGCGAGTGTTGCCAGCTGTGCCTTTTACATTTCTGGCTGCGAGTGCTCGCGGAGGACCCTCGTGTACTAGCCGCTGGTCGATGGGGGCGCCATTCCGAAGGCGAATTATATTATATTATTTTTTTTTCCACTCTCTTTGTTTCTTTTCAGTTTTAAAAACTAATACATGTTAATTTGGAATTTGTCATAATTTAAAGACCATGGGCGTCGTAGGGTTAGGATACGGTCTGCGATACTTAATGTAGGTTCGAATCCGCCATTTAACTATTTTCGCGAACCATCTTGTAACGCATTGTTTCTCCAACATTTTCACGTCGCGACCCACAAAAAGTAAAAAATTAAGTAGAAAGGCCCCTTCACTATAAAGTTGTAATAATATTTTAATTAATAGTTTATTTACACAAAGCAAGCTGTTTGTTTGTTTTCTCATATCGTTATTGCATGGCAATATTTAATTTTATAAAAGTATCCTTTATTAAACGAATCTTTTATATACAGGTTTTATTAATTGAACAAAGTGCGACCGTTACTAACAAATGCGATACCCCCAGGAGTCGCTACCGTCAGGTTGAGAAACGAGGTCCTTCTACACTACGACTGCCGGTTCGAGGTTGCCTTTCAAGAACCCTTGCCATTTCAGCTTGCTGATCTTCGGCTTCAGCTATGTCGGTCACCTTCATTTTACTACGGATGTCTACGTTGCGTATTTTATCACGCAGAGAAACAAGCATGGCCCGCTTCAAAGCTCGCTGAGTCACTGAAGTATTAATTAATTGAACATTTTATAAGTTTTAAGTATTAATAGATTTAACGCAGCGCACAAATATCTAAAATCCTATTTAGCAACGTTTTACGTATATTATAAATTATAGTGTGCATACACCCCATATAATGTTGTGTCCGAAATTTCGAAACGAGATAGTCAGTCCATGTGCGGTTGACCTCGGAATGCAATTATTGCCTCTGTATTTGGAGGATTAGCTTATAAATGTTTTGTTTTGTATTAAGGATGACAAACGAAACATAGCAGCGTTATAGCTGCTTAAAGATGTTGTGTTTCGTTTGGTGAGCGGCGCTTTTTAAACACAGCAGCGTTATAGCTGCTTAAAGATGTTGTGTTTCGTTTGGTGAGCGGCGCTTTTTAAACACAGCAGCGTTATAGCTGCTTAAAGATGTTGTGTTTCGTTTGGTGAGGGCGCTTTTTAAACACAGCAGCGTTATAGCTGCTTAAAGATGTTGTGTTTCGTTTGGTGAGCGGCGCTTTTTAAACACAGCAGCGTTATAGCTGTAAAGATGTTGTGTTTCGTTTGGTGAGGGCGCTTTTTAAACACAGCAGCGTTATAGCTGCTTAAAGATGTTGTGTTTCGTTTGGTGAGGGCGCTTTTTAAACACAGCAGCGTTATAGCTGCTTAAAGATGTTGTGTTTCGTTTGGTGAGGGCGCTTTTTAAACACAGCAGCGTTATAGCTGCTTAAAGATGTTGTGTTTCGTTTGGTGAGCGGCGCTTTTTAAACACAGCAGCGTTATAGCTGCTTAAAGATGTTGTTTTTCGTTTGGTGAGCGGCGCTTTTAAACACAGCAGCGTTATAGCCGCTTAAAGATGTTGTGTTTCGTCGGTGAGCGGCGCTTTTAAACACAGCAGCGTTATAGCCGCTTAAAGATGTTGTGGTTTCGTTTGGTGAGCGGCGCTTTTAAACACAGCAGCGTTATAGCTGCTTAAAGATGTTGTGTTCGTTTGGTGAGGGCGCTTTTTAACCACAGCAGCGTTATAGCTGCTTAAAGATGTTGTGGTTTCGTTTGCGAGGGCGCTTTTAAACACAGCAGCGTTATAGCTGCCAAAGATGTTGTGTTCGTTTGGTGAGGGCGCTTTTAAACACAGCAGCGTTATAGCTGCTTAAAGATGTTGTTTTCGTTTGGTGAGCGGCGCTTTTAAACACAGCAGCGTTATAGCCGCTTAAAGATGTTGTGTTTCGTCGGTGAGCGGCGCTTTTAAACACAGCAGCGTTATAGCCGCTTAAAGATGTTGTGTTTCGTTTGGTGAGCGGCGCTTTTAAACACAGCAGCGTTATAGCTGCTAAAGATGTTGTGTTCGTTTGGTGAGGGCGCTTTTAAACACAGCAGCGTTATAGCTGCTTAAAGATGTTGTGTTTCGGTTTGGTGAGGGCGCTTTTAAACACAGCAGCGTTATAGCTGCTTAAAAGATGCCAGGTTTCGTTTGCGAGGGCGCTTTTAAACACAGCAGCGTTATAGCTTAAAGATGTTGTGGTTTCGTTTGGTGAGGGCGTTTTTAACCACAGCAGCGTTATAGCTGCTTATAGATGTTGTGTTTCGTTTGGTGAGGCGCTTTTAAACACAGCAGCGTTATAGCCGCTTAAAGATGTTGTGTTTCGTTTGCGAGGGCGCTTTTAAACACAGCATCGTTATAGCTGCTTAAAGATGTTGTGTTTCGTTTGGTGAGGCGCTTTTAAACACAGCAGCGTTATAGCTGCTTAAAGATGTTGTGTTTCGGTTTGGTGAGGGCGCTTTTAAACACAGCAGCGTTATAGCTGCTTATAGATGTTGTGTTTCGTCGGTGAGGGCGCTTTTAAACACAGCAGCGTTATAGCTGCTTAAAGATGTTGTGTTTCCGTTTGGTGAGGGCGTTTTTAAACACAGCAGCGTTATAGCTGCTTAAAGATGTTGTGTTTCGTTTGCGGAGGGCGCTTTTAACCACAGCAGCGTTATAGCCGCTTATAGATGTTGTGTTTCGTTTGGTGGGGCGCTTTTAAACACAGCAGCGTTATAGCCGTTTAAAGATGTTGTGGTTTCGTTTGCGAGGGCGCTTTTAAACACAGCGGCGTTATAGCTGCTTAAAGATGTTGTGTTCGTTTGGTGAGGGCGCTTTTAAACACAGCATCGTTATAGCTGCTTAAAGATATTGTGTTTCGTTTGGTGGGGCGCTTTTAAACACAGCAGCGTTATAGCTGCTTAAAAGATGCTGTGTTTCGTTTGGTGAGGGCGCTTTTAAACACAGCAGCGTTATAGCTGCTTAAAGATGTTGTGGTTTCGTTTGGTGATGGCGCTTTTAAACACAGCAGCGTTATAAGCTGCTTAAAGATGTTGTTTTCGTTTGGTGAGCGGCGCTTTTAAACACAGCAGCGTTATAGTTGCTTAAAGATGTTGCGGTTTCGTTTGGTGAGCGGCGCTTTTAAACACAGCAGCGTTATAGCCGCTTAAAGATGTTGTGTTTCGTTTGGTGAGCGGCGCTTTTAAACACAGCAGCGTTATAGCTGCTTAAAGATGTTGTGTTTCTGTTTGGTGAGGGCGCTTTTAACCACAGCAGCGTTATAGCTGCTTATAGATGTTGTGTTCGTTTGGTGAGGGCGCTTTTAAACACAGCAGCGTTATAGCCGCTTAAAGATGTTGTGGTTTCGTTTGGTGAGGGCGCTTTTAAACACAGCAGCGTTATAGCCGCTTAAAGATGTTGTGGTTTCGTTTGGTGAGGGCGCTTTTTAAACACAGCAGCGTTATAGCTGCTTAAAGATGTTGTGTTTCTGTTTGGTGAGGGCGCTTTTAAACACAGCAGCGTTATAGCTGCTTAAAAGATGCCAGGTTTCGTTTGGTGATGGCGCTTTTTAAACACAGCAGCGTTATAGCTGCTTAAAGATGTTGTGTTTCGTTTGGTGAGGGCGCTTTTTAAACACAGCATCGTTATAGCTGCTTAAAGATGTTGTGTTTCGTTTGGTGAGGGGCGTTTTTTAAACAGCTCACGTGACGGTAAGTGATCACCGCCGCCCATGGACATCCGTAACACCAGAAGGGTCGCAGATGCGCTGCCGGCCTTTAAGAAAGGTGTAGGTTCTTTTCTTGAAGGTCCCTAAGTCATATCATTTCGGAAATACCGTTGGCGACAGCTGATTCCACAGAGCAGTTGAGTAAACATTTGCAAACAAATACATGGTTAGGTATTGCCTGTCGGTCCGTATCCGCAACGAGCACTTTGGCGACTTGCCAGCTAGCTCAGTACTATCGTGGAAAAACCTCATTACTGATATTGAATGAAGGGGAAAATATAAGGTACCTTTATTAGGGGTACCAAACGTGGCTGCGGCATGTCTATCCTCAACAAAGATTCAAGATGTACATTTTTTCACCCTCTGGCTACTAAGATGGACTAACTGGTTAATTGTAAACCTAAAAATTAACATTTATTCTCATGATTTTTTTATTGTATTGTCATCGATTATGAATGCGTCTGCAACATTATTGACACGTGTTAATAACAGATTGATCTAACATAAACATTACATACATACATAATCCATCCATGGTCCAAATAAGTGTTAAAATATTGAATACGTCTAACAGAAGCTGTACATGACGAACTTCGCGTGACGTAGTGGTTCGCGATAAAATAAGTTTTTTTTAATAATATAACAGTTGCTAACTCTTTCAAAAGTCATCTAAAGGCAAGTGATTCCTGCGGCCCAGGACTCCCATATTCGTCTTCGATAAGAAATCGAAATGCAGATTTGATGTCACAAACAACATTATGCTCCTATTTAAATTTGGTACTCTGTGGTACTTTACTTCGGCGGTATTAAAAAAAACGCTCCGCAAATAACAACAGAAGACTCGCTAGATGCGGTTTGAAGTGAGCTTTATTACCGACAGTATCTGCTACCCTAGCCAGAGTACGGTGGATTAACAGGAACAAAAGGTTCAGCATTTTATTCTACGTCGAGTATCTAGTTTTTAATTATTTCTGCAATCTGAACCAGTTCCAACAAGTCGGATTGAAATTGTAGGTCGGGCTAATTAAGGACTTGGAGAATGAAATACAACGAAGGCTTTGTTTTTATGAACACTTCGAGAGCATTGACCACCTTTTATTAAGATTTTTGTTATTGTTTTGTATCGTTAAGAGCCGTGACATCTCAGTGTGGAAACGCTTGCTTTAAATGTCATGTTACTCGAGCTGACCGAGTTCGATCCCCGGTGTCGGCACCGATAAATATTGTTGATTGCAATTTTAAATGCTGATATACTTCATGAAACCAGCATGTATGAGAAATATGGAAAGTAATAAACATTTTTTCGAAGACACGTGAAGTCCCTCAATCCGCGGTGGGGTCGCGTGATGTCTGTGTCTAACACATCTATATATCTGAAACATCATTTCTCAACTCCTGCGTGAGGGCGCGTTTGTCATTGAAGAGGGTCGTAATCTGTTCAATAAATAAGCCCTGTATACAAAAGATTCGTTTATTAAAAGAATGTATTTTGATCTAATTTTATAAAATTCAATATAACCATGTATTAACAACATGAACAAATAAACTTATAGTTGTGTAATTAAAATGTTATCATAATTTTATAGGCGCGAATATTTATGTAGCTTTTTGGCTTTGATGTAATATACGCTCTAAAGAAGAGCCGTCCGGGTATAAGATGCCAGTGAGATTTATATATTTGTCGGCTACAATTGTACTAGTTTTTAAATTTAATGTTATTTTTATTACATTAGGGTTGGCAAAGTTCACCTGATGGTAAGTGAACACTGCGACCCACGACATCTCCATCCGTCCCCAACAAAGATTCAAGATGCTCATACGCTGTCGCCCTTGAGGACTGAAATGGAACACCTCCTTACCCGGTCTTGGTCTGCCCTATACTCTCAGACGTGATAACTCATTGTCTAAATCACGATACGCAAACACTTTACTATTTTTTATTTTTCACACTAATTGTAATCATTTATCCTTTTTCGGCTTGACCGGGGAAAGGCCACTCCCTCACAGACTACCAGCGTTGAATAGCAACATTATACTACTGTGTTTTGTATCGTGAATGTAGAGCTCCGTAGACCCTTATTACAGATGACGAGGCATTCCATCTCAGTCCGCAAGGGCGACATCGCATCTGCATTATGATTCCTTGTCAAGGACGAATGTAAATGTCATGGGCCATAGGAGTCACTTGGGTCAGGTGAAAAGTGCACCCTCAATACAGGCTTGTGTGGTTTGGGGGTGACAGTAATAAAAAATAATAAAACATAGAAACTTGCAACGTAAGTCTACTGGTATGAATTCAGAGAAGACAAATGAGCTTCAAGACAATTGGTAATTCTCCCAATCCATGATAACGAATCATAACAGATGCGTTGTCGCCTTAATGTTAAAAAACCTCATCACCAGTGATAAGGTTTTGAGTTTCTTTGTTCGCTCAACAATATAAAGTGGTTGTTCCTCGGTGCGAGCTATATATGGGCAACAGCTAGGTTATACCTCGTGTTAGAGCATCAATAGCCTAATGGTTTATGTATATGGGTATGGTCTGCGAATCTGTAAGTAGGTTCGAATCCGCCATTCGAATATTGTCGGGAACCATCTCCTAGCACAAGCATTTTCAGGTCAGTTGTAGTGGTTAACCGAAATGTTAGTAACGTAGATGCTTTAAAGAAAGAACTCAATAGCTACCTGTAATAGTTATTACACTATCTTGTTCGATTGTAATTTATTTTTAAATCACAATGGCTGTTCATTCAGTGTCAGATAATAGCAGCGGATTGGGATGCTGGGGTGTGGGGGTGCGGGCGTGCAGGGGTGACGAGCGCTGGGTGCTCCACAGGGCGCCGGCGCGGGCTGTGTCGCACAATTCGGCAACAGGTGACGGCGACTCCATCTTCATACAGGCCTTCGCTGTCCTATTAGCGAGATTTTTTGTTGTACTGTCGGTGATAAATGAGCACACAGTTCGCCAGATGGTAAATGATGATCACAGCACACGATGGTTGCTTCCATACCCAACAATGATTCAAGATGCACATGCTCATCCCGCGGGAGGACTTCCTCGTTACCTGTGATAGGTCCTTGAGTACATCAAATACAGGAATGGATGCCAGAAGCCATGCTGTGGCGATTCCAAATATGAGAGGTTTAGGGTTCAAAGGTTAGGAATAATAATTAATAATTAAATTAAGGAATAATAAAAAAGAAAATAATCAAAGGTTGTTCATTATTTAACTTTGTGCTCGTAGAGATGGAGTTGCAACTGCTCGTTTTAGTTAGTTTTAGTTTCCAACTTAGTTTTGGATGTTTTTTGTTAACACTTGTGGGTCTTGTGGAATGACTTTTTATTCAGACAGCGTAACGTTGTGCAAGGAATTACTTGTGATTAACTAAATGTCTAATTATGAATGTTTAGATATAATAAGGTAGAGGTAGATCACTACAATATCATTAGGAGTATTTGTTGCCGCCACACCCGCTGGTGCCTGTGTGTAGTGCTAGGTAACATATTAGTTGTTAGTAATGAAGGAGTCATGTCGTTTTAATGTTTGTTGCTCACTTCTCATAAAGGTAAAAAGAAAGTTACTATGTGGGTACGTATATGTATATTCCCACAGCTGGGTATAGGCCTTCTCTTTAGTGAGGGTGAGGTCTAAGTTCCGTCATCGTGAGGAAAAATAAGTTTCCCCTACTCTTGACGAGCCCAGGTGAACCAGGTCCTCACAGAACACCAACATGAGATAACGGCAAACCGTTGATGTGTTTCGACTGGTACATCTTAGGATCTTTATGTCTCACTCTACGACGAGGCCTTTCGTCTCACTCTACCGGTGACAACGTATATGGATATGTGTCCTTGTGGAGGATGAATGTGGCTGTCGTGGGTCGCTCGCCATCAGGTGAAAGTATGTGATTGTCCCCTTAAAAGAATAACAAAAAATCTTTCACATTCCTCACCGAGTAAATCACCCTCTCAAGAACCTTACTCACGCGACTCACATTTGACTGGCTGATACTCCGTGTCCTTGACGTCTGTGTCGATACTAATTAAGCCGAGCCTCTCCATACGCTCAGGGCTGAGGTGGAGTGGTGCTCGACGAAGCGGTCAAACGTCATTTTCAATTGCCGACCTATTTCTTAATTACGAAAGGTCAATTACCGTTGGCAGCTGTAGTAATGTTTGCCTCTGTTTTGGTTTCGTGTTCACTTTAAAATACATCAAACATTCAACATTCGACACGCTGCAGTTCGTTTCTAGCAGCGGCATGAATGAGTCGGTGTAGTTAAATACAGTGTATTTCAATAATTTTCTTCAACCTAACCACCAGCATTAAAGTTATTAATGTTGTTTTACTTATTTTATTTAATGAGCCACGTTAGAAGACCGGGAAAGGACGACCCTCGCGGATTATCAGCTTAAAATAACAGCATAACCTCGCTGTGTTTCGTCTGGCGAGTGAAGAGACCCGGACGTCCTGAGCTATTCCTTCTTAGATCTCAGGAGTGACTTTGAGTTATGATTCCTTATTGAGGATGAATGTGGGTGTGGGTGCATGAATTATTCACCATCAGAAGAACTGTCGTTTGTCACCGTTCGGTACTCGGTGGAAGCTCAGTCCTTACCCGTCCCAGTCCGTGCACACCATGGCATGTTACCATCCACTGAGTAGCTCTACTACGTAGAACTTCTATTAGAACACTCGCTAGGTATTATTTTGTTATCACGTAGCGTAAAATCAAAAATGCTGGATTTAGATTTTTTAGTGATCTGTCTTAACGCGATCGTCCTTACCTTCATAGCCTTCATTTTGGACGCCATCAATCTTCACGAATAATGTTCCGGTCTGCTCGCTTCCAATTTTGCTGACGTTGCAATATTAAAATATCATGTTGAGTTTCAAATCTAAGTTTTATATTGAGTATAATGTATATGTCGTTAATCAAATAATGTTACTATTTAAAATATGTTTGGATGTGTATACTTGCTACGCTAGAGCCATACTACAGGTAGAAAAAGATACTGCTGTATTTCGTCCGCATAGTGTAGGAGTCCGGAGACAGTTAGTAATGGTGACGCGTCATTCCATTTAAGACAGCCCATCGGTATTGAATTCGTAATCGAGGGTTAAAGGTATGGTCAAGGTGTGCAGGAATCAGCATCAGGTCAAATGTGTTCATCATGTGTCACTCTCGATATAATAAAAAAAGCTTAGTTGGTTAACGGGGATGTTAGTAATGTTATTATCATAGTTGAAATTTTTTTTTCACTTTTTAATGACTACCGTATAAATATGCGTTGTTTTCGTAAAAAAATTATTATATAGTTCTTATAAAATAAATAACGTTGTACGTTTCCCATTTCGTCGGTAGGTTACAAAGTTTGTTGTAACCTATTTTGGTGCTAACAATTTCCGTCATCTTGTTTGCTAAATTGAAGGCGATACATTCGTTACCATATTACCATGTTACCATATTCACGTGTCGAAATGTCCATGCGGGTGAATACGAAGACTTCGTCCATCCTTGCAGTAAATGGAATCACCGACTAACCCTGTTTGCTGGTAGACTTATTACTTAAAGTAAAGTAACATTCTTTTTTATATAAATCCCACTTCTAGGCATACACCTCTCTAGAGTGGATGTAAGAACATAGTCTACGCAGATATGCAGGTTTACTCACATTGTTTCAATCTTATTTCTATATAATCTGGAAACTTTAAAAGCTTGATTCAGGTACCGCGGTCGCTGCTTTACCATTGTCTGTGATGCGACAAATGTATTGATTATTTATCGGACGGCCGTGTGTAGTAAGTAGTGCGTAGTACTTGGCTGTTGCGTCGCAGGTGCAGGGTTCGATTTCTAGTCTATTAGGACTATTATATCTATATACAGATTGTAGTTAGAAGTCTGGATGCGTCGATTGTATTTCCTGCGTCTGTGACACTGCTACTTGGCGACGGCCAAGACATCATCATCATCGTTCATGATAGTGAACAATGTAATAAACAGCATTAGAGCCATGCTGCAGCTAGTTTCTAGCTGAAACATGAGTGGGGCGGCTCGATAAGGAAAGGACAAGATCCTCACATTACCAGCGTGAAATATCAGTATAACGCTGCTGTGTTTAATATGGTGAAGGTTCGGATCCGGAGACACAGTTAAACAGATAAGTAGGCCTTCCATCTCAGTCCGCATCAGGCGGATGTAGATGTAGATGTAGATGTCATGGAAAAAAATGTATGAATATCTACAGAAATAGCTCGATGGCGAACTTAATTAATGAATGTAATTGTTAGTTATTTTCTATATTCTGTTTGCCAGCATTGACTTATAATTTATTCAAGAAGCTGACGTTTGAAGGCAGCTTGCCGGTCACGGTTCCCAAGCAACGAGCTGACAACAAACTCACTTTCTTTATTTTTCATTATCCTTTATTTTTTTCTTTATAGTATTGAGATTGTATTGAGGATGACAATCACAAGGCTCACGTAAAGGCAAGTACGACAAGAGAACGGTACATGTTAATAATGCGGACTCGTAACAGCGGTACAGCTCAACCGGGGTAGGACCACGCCCTCACAGAATACTGGCGTGTAATAGCAGCATAACGCTGCTGTGTTTCCTCTGGTAAGTGAAGGGATCCGTAGACCTTTATTACCCGTGACGAGACATTCCATTTCAGTCCTCAAGGGTGACTAACGCATCTGCATTATGATTCCTTGTCAGGATGAATGTAGATGTCATGGGCCGCAGGAATCACTTAACAACCGGTGAACTGTGTGTTCGTTTGAATTAGTTGCATGTGCTGCGTGAACGGTTAAAGTTACGCAAAAATCATGTACGACGGAATTGTTCGCCTTTAAAAGTTCTAAAAAACATCGTTGCATTACACGAGACATACAAATCATCCTGTAATCTACACGAAAGAAAGTCGCGGGTACAGCTAGTTTAGGCTATAAGAATATGGGTCATGGGCCGCAGGAACTGTGTGTGAGCTTGTCATCCACAATATTACGACAAAACGCGTTGGCAATTTGAACTCGGTACTTTCTTAAGTAAATTTTTTAGTCCGCAATTGCCGTAGTAAATTTGATGTTTTGAATACTAAGCTATATGGGTTTTATAGCTGCTTAGTTTTGTATAAATATTGTTGTCAAATTTATATAAAACTAAGCTTAATTATATTGCGCCAATAAAAATAATGTTATTCAGATAATTTTATATATACGCTACAACCAGGATGCAATAAAACAAAAAATTGACTGAAACATAAACCTAGGGTCATGATTCACAGAATAACATGTTGCTGCTGTGATTAAAGGAACCGGAGGACCAACTACTGCAACCTACCATTTCCTCATATTCCTCTAGGATGAAGACACATCGGCGTCTTAATTCCTCCTTCCTACCATTGTGTGTTCGTTTTGCATGCTCATTACAGAATACGTAAATATAAAATATCCCAATGTGTTTACCTTTCGGCGGATAAAAATTGTATAACTTTTTAATACTACCCTTCAAAATTGTTAGAACGGAAATTTCACCATATTCAAATATTATTTTTTAATAAAACCACAAAATAATTCATCTGCATAATCAAAACTCTTATAAGGACTTTCACTTACGCAAGATAACTTTTTTTCAGTTTGTATTCAGTTCAGTAAGAGATACAAGAGAATCAAACTTTAGGATTGAAATGAAATACAAATAAAACGGAGAAGCTGTGCTTCGGACAATATTTGTTCGCGAAATTGATTCTGAATTCATGTTTACTGAGCTAGCAAATTTACTTTGCGACCGATGTTCGCAAATAATTGTAACTGAGTTAAGTTTTAAAGCTTTGAGGACGTTATTACTTAGTATAGTTAGCTTTAAGTACAATCGTTGAATTCAGGTGACTAGCTTTATTTCGATTTCCGATGGTAATAATATTGTGTGTATAAGGTTGACAGTTGTATTGGAATTATGTTGAGATTGTTTGAAAGGGGATGTTTTGTTCTACCGGAATCTATGTTCTGTTTTTAATTTCGAATTCATTTATTTGGATTTATACCTCTGTCGATCTCTTTCAAATGAGAAATGAGATCTCGGTTGGATGAATTTTTCGAATCGAAACCAGGTATTGAAAATCTCATTGAAATATTTGGAATGGACATTGTTGGAAACCTAATATATATTTAAATATACTGTTATATGAGCCGGATATCGGGAGCCCCATCATCATGGAAACGATGACCGATGGGAGGAATGTTTCTCGAGTGGAAATCTCGTACAAACCCGGAACCTCGTCTGTGCGAGCGGCCCATGTTTAACAGGGAAGTAGTGATGAGCTGAGATGATGATTATATCTTGTGCCACGCTGCTGCTAGAGCCACGCTGGTTTGACCGCAACAAGAATGGGTTGGCGCGACCGGAGAGGTAATGGAGCGATACTATAACTTAATTACAGATAACGAGGCATTCCATCTCAGTACTCAGAGATAACAACTCGTGTATCTTTACTGAGGGTTGGTGTAGATGTAGGGCTGCAATCATAGTTGGCAAGCACCAGGTGTGTGTCCTCGTTGGTCACTCTAGTATTATATAAAAAAAATAGATTACAATGATTATATTCAGCCGGCTTTATCGTTCACTGTCGTTATTCAAAGCTGCGGGCTCGCGTGAGACACGAACAGCCCCGGTCGTGTCGGCACGGAAGTCGCTTTCTTATCGCAGACCGTCATCACAACTGAAGCCACTAGATGGTCACACTATATCCTTTCATTGCCACGCTAGTCGCTAAAATTGGTCGAGTCTACCGGGACAGATTCCACGCCCTCAAATATCAACATAACATTGCCATGTTGCCACGAGGTCTTCCAGTTTAGATCTAAGAGGTGCTAACGAATCTGCAAGTGATTCCATATCGACGATTAATGTTGAAGGCGGGAAATATTTAACGTCAGGCTAATTGTTTCCTCGTTTATCGAAAAATACCAAATCCATGAAATTAAACCATATATAAGAACTAATTATAATTCTTTTAACCTGATATAAAGTGACTGTAACATAAGTTGGATTAGATGTGAAAGTACGATGAGTTCAGGGAGATAAGACTAAAATGAAAACTTATCTATTGAATTTGATGATAATGTATTCAATTATGTAATAGTTTAGGAAAACTTGTAATATTTCATGCGTATTGGTAAAATGAAAACGACAGAATTCAAAATGTCATCCTCATCATTTCGATGGTTGGCAATCACGCGAAATTTCCTACTACTCTGTGGTATCGGTTGTCGCCCGCGGTATTTCGAACCAGTACGACTTTAAGACCTTCAACGATCCTACTTTACTTAAAAGCCGGCATAGCATCTGCGACTCCTATGGTGTTGACTATGGGCGGCGGTGATCACCTTACTTTTTTCTATATAAATTTTGTATAAAAAAATATGGCAGAGGATTAATGAAGAATTTTACAGTTGATAGAGCAACGATGCTGTTTTTTCTGGCTGCGGCATTAATGGGTTGGATCGACCGAATTAAGACAGGCTTTCATAGTACATTAGTAGCGTAAAATAGCCTCATAATGCTATTGAGTTTCGTCTGGCAAGGGTAGGAATCCAGAGACATTTATTACTGGTGAACAGACATTCCATCACAGTCCACAGTGTGGTAGTTATTGCCAGAGATGTCATCTGCGCTGAATATTTTACAGTGCCGTAAGCATTTGCGCAAACACAGAGTGCCTCACGTGTGTTTCCCTACTCCACACCACGTACACCGCTATTCCAATAACATACAAGTGAAATAAGATCGGAGGGAGGTTCAGATGCTGTGTCTGGGACACAAACATACGACACACCCAGACCCGAAAAGCAACTGTATGTTTTGCACATACAGTGGTGGTCATATAATAAGAAACACTTCTTATGAATAAAGAAAGTATAACTACAACGTACAAATGTTCGTAAAAAATATATACATTCAATAATTAATAATCATGCAATAATATAGCCACTGCAATAAAAAACTCATTAAATGCATATCAATATATAAAACATATCTTACTTTTAATTACAAAATGAGTCTTACACATGTAGGAGTTTATTTTCTGTTACTGGCCGCTTGGACGCCTAATAAGAAACATTTTAAAAAAGCATCCATAGCTCGTTCTTTTGTTGAAATTGGAGAATAACATTACTTTCTTGGCTTTTTCTATTATTTTGGCGGCAATTCAAAATTTAATATGAATTTTATTTTGTTCAAAATGTGCAAAAATAAAAGTTGTGATGCGTCAACTAGGATAATAATTGTTAATTTACATATAGATCATAAGTGTTCGTACAGAGGAATAGCTGAGCATTTCAATTGTTCTGTTAAGAAAGTTTTTAATGCAATTGATAATTATAAAACACATGGAACTGTTGAAAATGTTCTTAGAAAGGTTCGGACAAGAAAAACCTCTCCCAGAGAAGATTTCCAACCAGATTAAAAATGAAGTTTAGACGCCTGGTGATCCGAGAAACATCTCGTCAAGACTGATACGCCAAAGATAAGTGGAAGCTACATTGTTTGGAAGAATCTCTCGAAAGGTTCTTACCAAGCAACACCGAGAGAAGCGATTATTATTCGCTAAAAAATATGTTAATTGGACGGTACGAGAATGGAAAAAAGTGTTATTTTCAGATGAAACAAAAATAAATATGGTAAATTCCGATGGAAAGCGCTATGTTAGACGTCCTGTAAACAATACTTTTAATTATAAATACACAAGGAGTATAAGCACGGTGGCGGTAACATTAAAGTTTGGGGGCGTTTTTCCGGATGTAGAGTTGGACCCGTGCGGAAGATTGTGACAATGGATCAATGGCAATACAAAAATATCTTAGAGCACACAATGATTTCCTACTCGGACGATCATTTGCCTGTAACCTGGATGTTTCAGCATGACAATGACCCTAAACACACGGCCAATATCGTCAAATGTTTCCTTAGCGAACAGCGAATATCCGTTTTAGACTGGCCTGCAAATAGGATTCAAACCCGACAGAAAATCTCTGGTATATTGTTAAAAAGAAAGTCTCAAACAAACGTAACACCAGTCAAAACTATATGAAGCATTTGTTGAAGCATGGAATTCAATCCCCCTAGAAAAATGTATGAAATTGATTGAATCAATGCCACGTCGTTGCAGTGCTGTTATTGAAAATAAGGGATACGCCACTAAATATTAATTATAACTATTGGTAGGCTGTGGATAGTAGCTATTTCGTAAATAACAAAACTTATTACTAATACTTAAAAAAATATTGTTTTTTATACTTTTTTGTTGTTGTTTCTAATTAGTTGACCATTATTGTTCATACCTTAAAACTGATTTAAATGTTTGTCCGTAATGTAATATTGAAACTGCACTCGTGTAATGGGATTTATATTGTTTTCCTAATAAATCATTGAACATATTGTTGTCCTATTTATTGTTTAATTTCAAAATAAAAACGATTGCGGTGAAGTATCGTAAATAATGTCAAGGACCGTTGGTAGTGTTTCTAATTGCACTACCACCACTGTATACGTTTCGTCGAGAATCGAATTGGGAATCGAAGCCGCGTCGCATCAGTTAGGTACCAACGACTACACCACGCAGTCGTCTAACAGTACGTACGTATACATACAGGTAAGCCTAATAAAAGCGCGTTAACTCCTCCCAACTCAGCGGGCCTTCCGCTCGCGAGTCTAATTAGATAAAGCTGTAGAGGTCTCTGGGCCAACAGCAATACAAAAAATAGTATAAATATAAAAAGAGTATACCCTCCATGTCCTCAAACAGAAATAATGTTCACAAGATCCGCCGCATCGAGTTTAACAATTCCGGACACGAAACAGATGCAAAGCTCACTTGCGGCGTCTGAACAGGGTCTGAACTCCGTCACGTGGGCTCGTAATGTATTAGACTCTTTATTATTATTTACTTAAATTGCAACACAAATGATAAACATAAAGTTGAACTTAATCTGTTAGCGAACTTTTTTTGATCATTTTATTTAAAATATTTAAGGAGACTATGACGGAGCTTTATTGACACGTGTAATTTTCTTTAGATGTTTAACGAGGGTATGACGGAAATTCTATTGATCTACGTGTTATTTTTTTCATGTATTTGGTTGAGACTAAATACGAGTATAAAGCTTAACTTAAAATATAATACACTTATATTAAAAACGCTTCTTTGACTGAGACCTGTGATTTGTTACATAATACCGTTCTACTGACCTCACCATCGCCCCCGCTTATCGTGCCATATCGCTCTGTCCACCAAACTTGACATTTTCTATTTTTCTATTCTTGTTCACACTTTTTTTTTTGCCAAACTACTAAACCTAATTTCAAAATTGTAAACCTTACTCAAATTTATGTGAACGAAATCCGTTTAAACGTTTACCCTGTCGAGCTGACGCATTCATTCTGCAGCTAGAAACAAACTAGCAGCGTAGAAGATTCGAACTTACGACGTAGTTTCACAGGTCGTTCCCTAAACCATTAGTCCACTAACAGCGTAACAATAGTATAAATAGTAAAATAACTATGAATAATATTATATACAATACTATTATATTAGTATACTATACTATATATATATAATACTATTAATAATACTATATAGTAATATAGCCTATATAAATTCCAAAAATTATATTCGGAAGGAAAGACTGTCGCTAGCAAATTATTCCGATCCTTCGCTGTTTGCATTAAAACGAACGAAGCATATCGTTTCTTGCGAATGCAAGAAATATCCACAACGAAGGGATGAATAAAAGGGGATGGCGGAAACATGTTATGTAACTCCTCTGCACACTACAAAACTATTTTATCGCGTACTATCAATGACAATCCTGCTGTTTCGGTTCGCTACCTCTGCGTTAGCTATATCTTTTATACGTACGTTATAATATTAAATAAGTCTTTCTCAACATGGAATTATAGGCAAAGGTTTGAAGACTCGTTAGTTCTGATTTCGATTTGCGACTCTAGAACATTAGACTTTTTATTTATAATTCAAAGGTTGGCATAAGAGCGTACAGTACACCGGATGGCAGGTGATGACTGCGGCCCTTGCCATCCACATTCATCTTCAATAAAGTATCAGGATGCAGATGCGTTGTCTCCCCTAAATACTAAGATGGAATGCCTCGTCACCTGATTGAGTTAAAGGAGATTTATAATCACCATACAAAACACAATAGCGTTATGCTGCTATCGCGTTTTGAAATTCTGTGAGAGCCTTCCCCATACTTGGTGCAGCTTGAAGCTATAATAACTTGGCTCTACCAATGACATATGTATATGTATATATACATATATATATGTATATATATACACTGCAGACCAAAAGTTTAAGACCACCTTAATTAAAGTAGGAAAATAAAGTAAAATCCAATAAAATATTAAATGTTTAATTAAGCTGTTTAATCATCTAATAGAACATTGATTGACAAACAATATGCTTAAAAAGCGTAAAGAAATATTAACAGTCAAACATGCAAAAAAGGCTATAGTTAGCTAAACTGATTTTTCATCGAAAAATCCTCCTTTACATTTTATGACTTTTTTCACAAGTCTCGGCATACGGACAATCAATTTGTGAATGGTGGTTGTTGTTCCAAATTTCGCATAAAACATTTCACATTTCTTCTCGCGAGGATGGGCCACGATTACGGACGTTCCTATCAAGTTCTTCCCACAAAAGTTCAATGGGATCGAGAACCAAACCATGTTTTTTTACACCCCTTGTGCCTCTTTCATTTCTAGATATCTTCTTCATAATTTAGAGCTATGCTTTGGATCATTATCTTGTTGGAAAATGAATCCATCTCCAATTAATCGCAATCCGGAAGAAACGGCATTTTGTTCTAAAATGTTTTTGTACTGTTCCTTTTTTTCGCCAGTTCATTGGCTAGAGAAGCAACCCCAGACCATAATTGAGTCACCACAATCTGACAT
The DNA here is from genome assembly GCA_029286865.1 of Teinopalpus imperialis. Taxonomy (NCBI): domain Eukaryota; kingdom Metazoa; phylum Arthropoda; class Insecta; order Lepidoptera; family Papilionidae; genus Teinopalpus; species Teinopalpus imperialis. Next base: position 799,991 of record JAGSMU010000013.1, read on the forward strand.
CATCTTTTCTTGGGCATTGCGTCAATCGTCGAAAGTAAATTCTACGTTTTGAACTGAATAGTTCAAACTTGGATTCATCGGTCCAAAGCACTTTTTTATAATCTTTTCAGTCCAATCTCTATGGGCAAGAGCCCACTGCATCCACATTGTTTTGCGGCCTTAACAGAGGTTTTCGAACGGCATCGCGACCATACTTCGACATAACTTCGCTCTCAGTTGCCCTTTACTGTAGTCAATGATAAAGGTTTAACTCGGGTTTTGTTTACTTCAAGGCGGATTTTTGGTGCTGTTAAGCGTCTATTTCGCTTGCTGGTAACAACAATGAAATTATCTTCACTAGACGTGGTAGCTCTCGGCCTTCCCGAGCTTGGACGATATTGAAAACTGCCTGTCTCCCTGTATCGAGTTATTGTGCCATGAACACAAGTCTCCGATAACTTCAGTTGTGAAGCAATCTCAAGTTCGGATTTGCCTTCATTATGTAAAACAACGATGGCAGAACGCACTTCACTGCTAATTTCTCGAGCTTTTCCCATTTTATGACGTCTTCACTGTAGAAACCACTAGTTTAGACTAATTGCGATTATTTGTGAACAAACCCTAGTAATCTCGGGTAATGTAAGGCAGAAACACGTATTTTCAGGAGCTAAATAATCCTTATTATTGACCAATACGTAACAAAAACAAAGAAAGTAGTAATGAGGACATTATAAAAGTATTATTACGACTCTACCACCTGGCTCCAGCGCAGCGTTTGTCGGTGTTTGAAAACAATATAATATATTTATTGTCAAACATGCAAAAAGGCTATAGTTAGCTAAACTGATTTTTCATCGAAAATTCCTCCTTTACATTTTATGACTTTTTTCACAAGTCTCGGCATACGGGCAATCAATTTGTGAATGGTGGTTGTTGTTCCAAATTTCGCATAAAACATTTCACATTTCTTCTCGCGAGGATGGGCCACGATTACGGACTTTCCTATCAAGTTCTTCCCACAAAAGTTCAATGGGATCGAGAACCAAACCATGTTTTTTTACACCCCTTGTGCCTCTTTCATTTCTAGATATCTTCTTCATAATTTAGAGCTATGCTTTGGATCATTATCTTGTTGGAAAATGAATCCATCTCCAATTAATCGCAATCCGGAAGAAACGGCATTTTGTTCTAAAATGTTTTTGTACTGTTCCTTTTTTTCGCCAGTTCATTGGCTAGAGAAGCAACCCCAGACCATAATTGAGTCACCACAATCTGACATCATCTTTTCTTGGGCATTGCGTCGAAAGTAAATTCTACGTTTTGAACTGAATAGTTCAAACTTGGATTCATCGGTCCAAAGCACTTTTTTATAATCTTTTCAGTCCAATCTCTATGGGCAAGAGCCCACTGCAACAACAATGAAATTATCTTCACTAGACGTGGTAGCTCTCGGCCTTCCCGAGCTTGGACGATATTGAAAACTGCCTGTCTCCCTGTATCGAGTTATTGTGCCATGAACACAAGTCTCCGATAACTTCAGTTGTGAAGCAATCTCACGTTCGGATTTGCCTTCATTATGTAAAACAACGATGGCAGAACGCACTTCACTGCTAATTTCTCGAGCTTTTCCCATTTTATGACGTCTTCACTGTAGAAACCACTAGTTTAGACTAATTGCGATTATTTGTGAACAAACCCAAGTAATCTCGGGTAATATAAGGCAGAAACACGTATTTTCAGGAGCTAAATAATCCTTATTATTGACCAATACGTAACAAAAACAAAGAAAGTAGTAATGAGGACATTATAAAAGTATTATTACGACTCTACCACCTGGCTCCAGCGCAGCGTTTGTCGGTGTTTGAAAACAATATAATATATTTATTGTCCAATAACTGGAGATTAAACAAAAGAATGACTTCTTTAAATATGTGCATTTCTTTTATTTATACTATGGGATTTTATTACAATTGATGGATAAGTTTATGTGCGGTCTTAAACTTTTATATACAAAGAGTTAATTTCGTGCAGTGAAGAAGGACGTCGCCCTCACAGAATACTACAATTATGTTATATACATAATGTATCAGGTGAACTGTATGCTCGTTTGTCACCCTTATAGAAAATATAATGTCATTCGAATGACAAAAGGCATGTCATTTTCAACTTAAACATTGGCTCAGGATTGAAATTGATAAGGCAATTTCTTTACTCAGCGATATATGTATTTATTTTATATTTAATCAAAACTTTATAGGTCGACGGCATGTTTTATGATTTATGGTTAAATTTCGCTAGGACTAAGGAAGGCTAGTAAATATCTAATTTACTTATTAAGGCCATCTAACCAATCATTAGTTAGCGGCACTTTACAAAGGCGAGGTCGGACCGAGCGGTCGCCTAGAAACGGCCGATAATAAACTTAGGTGGACTCATTGTTAAACTAAGGGTCAGTGCAGACCGACGAAGGGGGCCAGGTGATTAAGCTCATAATTATTGAAATTGAACGTAATTTTTTTGAATAAGGCTGAAATGCGGGCTCCTTCTATACAAGAAAAAAAAATTAACGAAAAACGATAGTGTCCGAAGAATCACCAAAGCCCTGCTGTCTGGAATGATGAGCGTAGGATCTGGTAACCCAGTTACAAATATTCCATCTTAGTCATCAGTAAGATTCGATTCACTTTCACACGACACCACAACGATCATCCGATTATATTACGCCATGCCAATGTCAATGGTATGCGAAAGCAAATTTGAATTTCAACTGTTACTAAATGAGTCGGTATGCACCGAGCCTATAATAGTTACAAATGGTATGCTAACAACGCTTGAATAAAATATGAGTACATTTATTATTTGATATCCTATATAGAGAATTTTGTAATGTTCTAACAGATGTAACTCTAATGGTTTATTTAGGATACGGTCTGACGCTTAACGTAGCCCAATGGGTCCGTTCAACAGAGGAAGGACCAAGTCTTTACAGTATAACAACTTGAAATGACAGCATAACGCTCATGTTTTATATGGTTACTGTAGGGAGCCAGGGAGCTGGCTACGGGTGAGGAAGCACTCCATAGCAGGGCTCAGGGGCGACAAGACACGTTCATCAGTTGAGGATGGATGTAGGGGTTACCACGCGCAGTCGTTTGTCACTCCTAGTATTATAGAGTATGAAGTTGGTGACTCATGTTTTGGAGACGCGGCATTGCGATCCCATTTAGCGGTGATTTGTAGCCAACCCTATCTTCACATTGACTGCTAGTCACGTGAGGATGTGTTGATAGTTATTGCTTCGCCGTAGAAACGGGTTTTCCCGGCAAGCAACTTTGTACGTCGTGACTTATTATAATAGATATGTATGCATTCAGGGTACTGGAAGCAAAATTCATAAGACGTACCAAGCATTGGTGCAAATTCGGCAGCGAAATTGTTAAAGTGGTAATGAGATGCGTTTTATCGACAGGCATATCGACGCTGTCGGGGTGCGGGTCTCCAGACACGATGGACCGACTGCCGGAGTTGCCGGCCTCCGAGGAGCAACAGCTGCGGGACGCCGCCCTGGTGCTGCAGCAGCGCCTCATCCTGCGCCAATGGCTGACCATGCACCGGATACCACACGTTTACAACAAGTAAGTATGAACTTTAATAGCCGGATGCCTTAGGATACGGTCTGCGAAACTTAAGATCGTGGGATCACATCCGCCATTCGCGACTTATCCTTTCCTGGTCCAGCAAGTATTACCAAGTATTCGTTTATTTATGTAAACTTTATTCACATTTTTTTGACTTTATAAATATGTTATTAGGACTCTCACTATACATGTCAGCTATAATCATCGGTGTATCATCGGGATATGGTGAATTTTGGTACACACAGTGGTAGAGCTACACTTCAGTTTGTTTCTAGCTGCAGAATTAATGGGTCAGCTCGACCGGAGTAAGACCACGCCCTCATAGAATATCAGCGTAAAATAGCAGCATCCTGCAATGCTGCTTTGTTTCGTCTGGTGCCGGTTTCTCTAGGGTGGCAACGCATCTGCATTATGATTCCTTGAGGGATGAATGTAGATGTCATGAGCCGCAGGAATCACTCACCATCAGGTGAACTGTGTGCTCGTTTGTTACTCTCAATGTAATAATAATAAAAAAAAACACTTCCCGATGTTTAGACTCGGAGCAGATGGACGGACCTCAGATGCCTGTACCAGTAGACATTAACTACTAATAAATAGTGCGGCAATAGATCGCACAGAGGCACTGACCCTCGTGGCCTTCACTTGTCCGATATGCAATATATACAGTAAGATTGGAGAGAGTTTATGATGCAGTGTTGGGAAATCGGGACGCACGTACAATATGCACAGGCCCGATAACCGATTAGCGATGCGTAAATGTTGATTTTAGTTTGGGAACTTTTCCATATCAGGGGTATAAACGAACAAAGAGTTCACCCGACGGTAAGTGAATCCTGCGGCTCGTTGCGCTCACGTCAAACCTCAATAAAGAACCAACATGTCCACGTGTTGTTATCATTGAGGGCTTAAATGGAATGTTCTTCGTTATCTGTATTAAGGTTTCCGGATCCCCACACTCACCATACGAAACGCAGCAACGTCATGCTACTATTGTATCGGCCGCTATGTAATGTATATCCCACATTACGCAACGCAGGAACTGCTACCACTACTGGCTCACTCGTACATCATTTTTTTTATTATTACATCAAGAGTAACAAACACACACAGTGCACCTGGCGGCAAGTGATCCCATGACATCAACATTCATCCTCGACAAGGAATCATAATGCAGATGCGTTGTCATCCTTGAGGACTGAGATGGAATGCCTCGTCAAACGTCATTGACGATTATAACTTAACACTTGCAAACTAACCCTCAGCTTAAGCAACTTTTGCGAAGGATTAAAATTTAGAAATATTATATTTTATTAGAATATCCCTGATAATCCATGTTCGGACATATTGCCTGAGTTTGAGCGCAATGGTCTGACCTTTGCAGCAAGTAAAAGTGAGAAGTGTCATACTTGCGAGTATAACTATTCACTTTCAAAGTACCCTTAGTTATGGCAACTTTAGCGAAGGAATTAAATTTAGAAATATTATATTTTATTAGAATATCCCTGATAATCCATGTTCGGACATATTGCCTGAGTTTGAGCACAATGGTCTGACCTTTGCAGCAAGTAAAAGTGAGAAGTGTCATACTTGCGAGTATAACTATTCACTTTCAAAGTACCCTTAGTTATGGCAACTTTAGCGAAGGAATTAAATTTAGAAATATTATATTTTATTAGAATATCCCTGATAATCCATGTTCGGACATATTGCCTGAGTTTGAGCACAATGGTCTGACCTTGCAGCAAGTAAAAGTGAGAAGTGTCATAATTTGCGAGTATAACTATTCACTTTCAAAGTACCCTTAGTTATGGCAACTTTAGCGAAGGAATTAAATTTAGAAATATTATATTTTATTAGAATATCCCTGATAATCCATGTTCGGACATATTGCCTGAGTTTGAGCACAATGGTCTGACCTTTGCAGCAAGTAAAAGTGAGAAGTGTCATACTTGCGAGTATAACTATTCACTTTCAAAGTACCCTTAGTTATGGCAACTTTAGCGAAGGAATTAAATTTAGAAATATTATATTTTATTAGAATATCCCTGATAATCCATGTTCGGACATATTGCCTGAGTTTGAGCACAATGGTCTGACCTTTGCAGCAAGTAAAAGTGAGAAGTGTCATACTTGCGAGTATAACTATTCACTTTCAAAGTACCCTTAGTTATGGCAACTTTAGCGAAGGAATTAAATTTAGAAATATTATATTTTATTAGAAGATCCCAAATGCGGACATATTGACCGAGTTTGATAAAATTATCTCAATGATCTGACCTTGGCAGCAAATCAAGGTCAGAAGTGTCATTCTTGCGAGCATAACTTATTCACTCTCACAATCTGCAGCCGGAGCCGTGCGGCGGACTATACTATAGTATATATATATAGCATATATATATATAAGTTGTTAATTTTATTATATAATATATTTCCACTTCCACTTTGACAGTGGTATAGCCACGCTGTAGCGAGTTTCTAGCAACACGGGTCGGCTCGACCAGTCAAGGATCTTACCTTCCGTATGTGTTTATGGTGTCCGTATAACCCTAAGGAGGCATGCCATCTCGGTCCTTAGCCCCATCTTCTTCAGCTTCGTTTTTCAATTCAATAATCAGCTTCTTTATTAGTTAATTACTTACCATCAGATGACTGTGTGCTCGTTTGTCACCCTCGTGTGTTAACGTACAAAACACACGTATATGTAAGGTTGTCAAGATTATGTATAATCGGCAGCGGTACTCGACAACTCGAACATGTGCAACAGAGAGGCGCACCCGCGCCGGAAGCTGGCCTCGCCGGATCTTGCCAAATATTTTTTTTATTACTAAACTTTCCGCACAAATGATATAACTCCCATGTATGGATTTGTTGTATATATATATATATATAGAGACCGTGCGGTGTAGTGATTCGATACCCAGCCGAGGTACAATATCTGTGTATCACATATGTAGGGTGTGTGTATGGATGTCCCGTGTCCCTGACACTGCATCAGTACCTTCCTCATACGGCATCGACGAGTGAGTATGTAATTCTGTGTTTGTGCAAATGTTTACGGCACTATAACATATTCTGCGCAGTTGATACCACCTGGCAATAAGCAGAAGATGTCGCCGTTATTGGTACCGAACAGGATATCGTCATCAGCATCTGTATATCAGCATATATATATATATATATATATATATATATATATATATATATATATATATATATATATATATTTATGCTTTCCTTAAATAATATGCATAAAATTTAGTTCGCTGTATTATTATTTGCCACGATCAGTTGTGGTGATCGCCCAGCACCGGCCGCTAGAGACCTCGATAAATTATTTATTAATGACGTTGAACGTAGTCTATTGTGTGTAAATATAATTTATTTTTGTTGAAAAAATCAATAATTGAGTCAGAATGTGAGAACCACTTCCCCAGTTTCTTCATCATAATCCTGCACCAAACTCTTCACCTGATGACAAGGGATGATTACACCTCAAACATATGTACATCATATAGCAAATCTCATGATATACATGCGTTGTCACCCCTCAGGTCTCAGGAGATGGAGTGCCTCCTTATCTGAAATAAGGTCTCCGGATCTCTACTCCTCATACGAAACACAGTAGCGTTTTGCTTATATTTCACGTTGCCATTCCGTCAGGGCGTCATCCTTTCCCATGTCGACCATCTAACCTATTGATTAGTAAGTATTGAAAGTCGAAGACAATGACCTGAATACTGACTAAGAAAGTATTAGATATGTGTCTTTTTTTATTTTATTGAGGGAGAAAAACCATGTCCAATGACGGCCACATTCATCTTCGATAAGGAATCTTAATCCAGAAGCGTGGTCACCCCAGTAACAAGGGTCAAGAGATCCGCTCTACACTCACCAGATGAATCGTAGCAGCGTTATGCTGCCGTTTTACGTTGGTATCCATCCCTCTGATCTTGTGGTTGTCGTCGCCGTTGTTCCCGTACGTGGGTTGGACTGTAACGGTGTCGCAACCGGCTTTCGTGGCACCATCGTCGTTGTCTCCCCTCCCACCAGGTCTACACATAGTCAGCAAGCAGCCAACTCATCATTAAAAAGAGAATACATAATTTTATCAAGTACTTTTACAAATTATACTGTTGTTTTTGGCAATCGTTATTACCTTCCGATAACTGGTTTGGATGTATGTATACAATGTTTAAAAAAACCTAAGTGGTGCCAGGTTGGCAGCAAGCGGCACACGCCAGCAGTGCGACGGCTGCCAGCGACATTTCTCTGTCATGTCGCAGTAGACTCGATGTTATAACATTTAATGGGAAAGAAATCTCACCTTCACCTCTTTAGTAATTTTGAATAAAACATGCAACATACGAGATATATATATATATAGGGTTTTATTATGCAAGTTACGTATGTCTCGTGCCGCCGATACTGCAGTTGTACCTTCCCCCGACCTTATTGTACAGCTGATCGTTGCGAGCTTAGTGTGAACAGGATCGAGTCTAGTAGAAACAGTGGCACATGAACTTCTCCCCGGGAGGCAAGGTATCTTTTGAAAAATTACCCCCTGACGCCAAAAAAAGAAGGTCTCCAGGGATCGTTTTAGAGCATTGTCCATCACGTGACTCCATTTCGGACTTTACACGTCATCGAAAATCTTTTGTTTTTAATTTAAATTTTAATTCAACCACAATATTTTCTTTTGTTGAGCATGCGTTGAATCAGCAATTAAAAATACAGTCAATATTCATTGGGTCCGGCATAGAAATCGCGGAGCACGTAGATACTAGCATGGCTCGAATATTGGCTCAAGTCGTTGACTAGATTGACTTTAGTAGCGATAGCCTCAGTTCAAAGAATGGGTTTTGGAAATTTGGAACACATGTTTGCAATATAGTGACGCAAATCAAGATTGTTGATTGAACAAGTAAATCGGTAAGACAATTTCAGCAATTAGAGCCGTCTTTAAATTTCTTAATAATCAGGGAACCTTGACCAGGGATTCTTGCCCTAGGAAGTCAATGCAGCAATCTCTTTAAGCATTGCAGAGACACCAATTGTGTGGAATATAGTGACGGGAGTCAAGTCAAGAGTCAAGGCAATATATGTGTATTTTGAGAAGAAACGTGTACTAGTAGTGTAAAACAGCTATATAATAGTTTTTAAAGAATACCAACGAAAAGCGTGTGTGCTCGTTCGTCACCATACAATAAAAAAACAAGCAATTATTTTTGACGGCATAGACATGACAAAATGGTTTTGTAATTTTCATTATTAATCTTATCAATATCTCTTACTGCTTAATGACAAAAGTCTTTAACTCCTACTAGTTGTTGCCTTACGGTACAGAGACATGCCTATCCCTTCACTGCTGACCGTATGAGAAAGCTCAGAGTCCCTCAGCGAGCTTAAGTAAGGGCTATGCTCGGTGTTTTTCTGCGTGATAGGATACGCAACTTAGACATACACAATAGACCGGGGGTGACCGACGTAGCTCAAAAGATTGAATTGAATCTTTTGATTTGAAATTGAAGCAAGTTGAATTGGCAATTAGCTCGCCATAAAGAACCGATAACCGATGGCGACGAGAGGTGCCAACTCAGACTGGCGGTAGTGTCGGATGACCCTTCACTAACTGTAAGACCTGTGTGGACTATTGAGGCTGATATAATAATATTGATAATATTATAGTTGTTGGCCTCCATTCCGCGAAACTATTCCTCCTCCCGAATGTTTATTATACAGGTGTCGTATAGATTCAACAAAATAGATTTAATTAAATTTAAAAAACAACCATTTGCATTACGTAGGCTTGCCCGACATCGCCTGTTAAAAATCGTTCCCAAATCTGACCTGACCTGACCTGAATAAAGGCGGGTGAGCAGCGAATGTCGTTCACCGCCCGCCCCGCCGCCCGCCTTGTTGCCCAAATGGAATTTGTACCAGAACTAAAGAATTGAATTGAGCATTTACACATCTAGATGTAAAAAAAAATCCAAGGTACACCAACTGAAAAATTACCGAAACGAAACAGTGCACAAGGACAATTTTGTACTTGTGCTTTTTTTTTACAATGAGTGTAACAAACGAGTACACAGTTCACTGATGGCAAGTGCTACCTGCGGCCTGACATCTACATTTATCCTTGACGAGGAATCGTAATGCACATGCTTTGTCACCCTGGAGGACTGAGGTGGAATGCTTCGTCACCAGTAATGAAGGTCTACGGATCTCTACACTCAACTCACGAAATGCTGTGTTTGCATTATGCTGCTATTACACGCTGGTATTGTGAGGGCGTGATCTATGTGCTATCCTCCTAGTCGCTTTCATAGCTTACTCCATGGATATTACCAGATGATATCATCAACCCAGGATGTACCACAGCGGCGTTAGCATTAGCGCAAACACAGAGGCATCGTACACCATCACTTGTGCCTCATGTAATTTGGCATTTGGCAATTGTATTTGCAGTGAGATGGGAGGAAGGTTCCGATGCAGTGTCAAGTATATGGGACATCCGTACAATACTCCCAGACCCAAAAACCAATTGTAATACACAAACATATATTGAATTTTCACAAACACTATAGTGTTTATAGTGTTTTAGAATACTAACGCATTAGTATTCTTTGTGTAGCGGAAGGTCCAGAAAACGCTGCAGTGGTTCGTATGGTGAAAGTAGACATCCGGTACACAATTATAGGTACAGAAGCATTTCATCTCAAATTAGAGATTGCTGTGCTCGATTGTCACCCAAAAAATTGTATATTGAAAAACTTTTCATTGACTGGATAAAATGAAGCAGTAGCTATACTGAGCTGCCTTAGGTTATTGCGGCATCAAAAACGACTTCGGCGAAACGTAACACGTGAATAGTGAATCAAGTTTGCACGACAAAAGAATATTCATAGAAGCGATTTGTGTGGTACTTGGAAATACTGTCTAGTGTCAGCGCAATTTTTCAGAAATTTAGAGTTCACTTGCGCCGGTAATTATGTCGTTTGATGATGTACATCTTCATGTTGTTTTTAATAGAATAGCTGGCAAACGAGGCAGGACACCTGATGGTGAGTGGTCACCGGCGCCCGTGGACATCCGCAACAACACTAGAGAAGTCGCACATGCTCTGCCGGCCTTTCAGGAAGGTGTAGATTCTTTTCTTGAAGTTCCCTAAGTCGTATTGTATCCGTAAAACAGAAATTATAAAGATACAACGAATATTAAATTTGAACGACAAATCGGACGGACAAGGACGATATTGTGTATTGGGGTATGGTTACCAACAGACTCCGCCTCTAGTAATTGTTTGTTAATATTTTATTTATTTATTTAAGCTTCATATACAGTATGTATAAAGGCGGACTTAATGCGTTAGGCATTCTCTACCAGTCAACCTTAGGGCATGAAAAGAGGTGTATGTAAAGAATTTGTCGTAAAATACTATTATATTATATAAGCAAACAATATATGCGTAATTATAAAATACATATATGACTAAACATATATAACAAATACAAATATACATACTTATATAGTATATATACATATGTATTTATATATATATATATATATATATATATATATATATATATATATATAAATACACAATTATTTAATATAGAGATGATTCTGCCAATCTGTTGAGAAATAGCTTCCGAATTTTTACCCTAAACGCGTAACGATTTGTAGCCGTCCTGACTTCAGGAGGGAGAGCATTCCAGAGAACTTTTTATACTATGTTATGTTTTTTTAATTTTATTTACTATACATCAGTCAGACAAATTTATATATAAAAACTTTGGATTTACCATTACCATTTAGCCAAGTTTTTGTCTTGGCAGCGAGAGTAACGTCTTCAGATTACAAATTGATAAATATTATTTATGGTTAATTTTATATTTTTATATTAGCTAGAGTATTATTCTCATTCATTCGTCTTATTATTTAGTTTATTGCTTCACCTAACACAATATCTCACCACACCTTAGATTGACTGCTAGAGAATGCATTTTGCATTAAGTCCGCCCTTTGTAAAGATTTAATTTAATTAAGATTAATCCAATAAAGAGTAATAAAATAAATAAACAGTCTTTAAGATCAATTTAATTGGTGTAAATCAATATACAACTACAATTATAATATGATGTATGTAAACTATATATACTCTGCAGGCCAAAAGGTTACGACCACCTTAATTAAAGTAGGAAAATAAAGTAAATCTCCAATAAAATATTAAATGTTTAATTAACCTGTTTAATCATCTAAGAAAACATTGATTGAACAATATTCTTAAAAGCGTAAAGAAATATTAACAGTCCATGCAAAAAAAGTCTATAGTTAGCTAAACCGATTTTTCATCAAAAAAACCCTCTTATACATTTTATGACTTTTTTCACAAGTTTCGGCATACGGGCAATCAATTTGTTAACGGTGTCTTGTGATATATTGTTCCAAATTTCGGATAAAGCATTCCACATTTCTTCTCGCGAGGATGGACCATGATTACGGACGTTCCTATCAAGCTCTTCCCACAAAAGTACAATGGGATCCGGGTCCTGATTGAGATCCGGGCTCTGAGGAGGCCAAACTATGTTTTTAACACCCCTAGTGCCCCTTTCTCTTCTAAATATCCTCTACATAATTTTGAGCTATGCTTTGGATCATTATCTTGTTGGAAAATGAATCCATCTCCCATTAATCGCAACCCGGAAGAAACGGCATTTTGTTTTAAAATGTTTTTGTACTGTTCCTTTTTCAAAATTCCTTCAATTTTAATCAAATCGCCCGTTCCTTGGCTAGAGAAGCAACCCCAGACCATAATTGAGCCACCACCATGCTTGATTGATGGGACTACACAATTTGACATCATCTCTTCTTGGGCACTGCGTCGAACGTAAATTCTACGTTTTGAACCGAATAGTTCAAACTTGTATTCACAGGTCCAAAGCACTTTTGTAAAATATTCTTCAGTCCAATCTCGACGGGCAAGAGCCCACTGCATCCGTTTTTTCTTGTTTTGCGGCCTAAGCAGAGGTTTTCGAATGGTAACGCGACCATACAACTTCGCATCTCTCAGTCGCCGTTTTACTGTAGTCAATGGTAAAGGTTTAACTCGGTTTTTGTTTACTTCAACGCGGATTTCTGGTGCTGTTAAGCGTCTATTTCGCTTGCTGGTAACAACGATGAAATTATCTTTACCAGACGTGGTAGCTCTCGGTCTCCCCGAGCGTGGACGATCTTGAAAACTGCCTGTCTCCCTGTATCGATTTATTGTGCCATGAACACAAGTCTTCGATAACTTCAGTTATGAAGCAATCTCACGTTCGGATTTGCCTTCATTATGTAAAACAACGATGGCAGAACGCACTTCACTGCTAATTTCTCGGACTTATCCCATTTTATGACGTTTTCACTATAGAAACCACGAGGTTAGACTAATTGAGATTGTTTGTGAACAAACCCAAGTAAACTCGGGTAATAATAGGTCAGAAACACGTGTTTTCAGGAGTTTAATAATCCTAATTATTGTCCAATACGTAACAAAAGCAAAGTAATTAGTAATTACCACCTGGCTCTAGCGCAGCGTTTGTTGGTGTTTGAAAACAATAGATGTTTATTGTCCAATAACTTGAAAGTAAACAAAAGAATGACTTCTTTAAATATTCGATACTAATAATAGAATATGCAGATGTGCATTTCTTTTATTTGTCCTGTGGGATTTTATAACAATTGATGGATAATTATGTTGTTTATGTGCGGTCTTAAACTTTTGGCCGGACTAGTTATATATATATATATATATATATATATATATATATATATATATATATATATATATATATATATATATATATATATATATATCTACGAATGTCGCGTGTATGAAGAAGAAAGGTTCTTTAGAGTAACCTGTTGACCTTCGCAGTGTAAGATGACCCTCACTAGACGGAGTGACGACCTTTGCGAGTCTGCGAGAAGTCGATGTATGCAAGTGGCTCAGGATGATGTTCAGTGACAGTCTTGGGGAGAGGCCTATGTCCCAGAGGCTAATGATGATAATAAATATATGTATCGCTTGGTACAGGGCTGGGCTGTATGATTTCTTTTTTAGTTTATTATTGACATAAATATGTCATTAAATATTATATAAACTTTAACCACTCTTGAAAATTATATATTATTATATAATTGCCAAGAGTGGTAGAGGCGCGCTGTAGTTATTTTCCGGTAACATGCATGGATCGACTCGAGCGGGAAACCACCACGTCCTCACAGAATACAACGGTGAAAACGTTATTTCAATATAAAAATAATAACCGACACTAACAAATAATCGACAGTATTGTCGCTTAAATGTTGTAGATTATTCGGGGAGCCAGGACTTGCGAGTTCAGAAATATCATTACATTGCTACATAATATACATACATACATAAATACATGCATTCAAGTCAAGCTAATGAAAGCGTGTTAAAAAGGTATTAACATATTAATCTATCTGTAAGTATAAGATGTACTCGTGGTTACAATATTTATTCTTCTGTTTTCTTCTCGTTAATCCATTGCGTCATTGGTTATGTAAATATATTCAGTACTACTAAAAGTTCTCACATTTGTAAATGTATTACGGGACGTATTTCTGCGACGAGATTTCTTTCTTTTTTTTTGGTTACATTTCCTTTGACGAGCGCCCGCACCGCGAGCAGACCTCTAGTGTCTTTGTCCGCGTCGCACAAAGCGCTGCGAGAACGTGGAACGTATTCAAATTGGATAAAGTTGCACATACACGTTACGACTGCATTTGTCTCAGTGTTATATATTACGACTTAAATTTTATATGCTACAATTTTTTATGTTACATGTTATGCATTAAGATATTTTTTTATTTATTTATTTATTCTTTATTGCATTAACCTTAACAGTTAATGGTTCGCAAGTGTAATAACAAACTAATTAATAAAAAGAAAATACTAAAAATAACTAATATAAAATATACAAATAAAGAAAAATGCATAGGTATATAGAGATATTAAATACATAATATAAATACAATATACAACACCAATAATCCATATGTGGATGATGAACTTACCTCACTTATACATATATCATATATTGAATTCCGACATGCACAGGCGATGGACCTGGAAACCTGGATGGACGTGGAAAAAAACAATTTAATTATGACTATATAGTATAAAAAAGGTTCAATATAAATTTCATACTAAGTTACAACTAAATGTTCTGAACTTACTCGATGTAACAATCAGATTGAACATCCCACGATTTATGCTACATTTTATAAAAAAAACCTTGGGTAATTTCCTGTTTTCAATTATACTAATTCTTAGAGATGCGCCGATTACCCAGCACTTGCATGGTGTTAGGCATAAACTCCAGATAGATGGTGATAAATCTTTGTAGATTTTGTTATACTCGTACTACCACCATAAGGTAGAAAGAGAGCTGATGGTTGTCACTCCAGTGATCCGGAGACCTTTATTCCTGGTGACGAGGCATTCCATCTCAGTCCTCAAGGGTGACAACGCATCTGCATTATGATTCCTTGTCAAGGATGAATGTAGATGTAATGAATGGGCAACAAGCACCGCTTACCACCAGGTGCACAGTGTGCGAGTTTGTTGCTCTAAATGCAATTCAAAAAAAGCTCTTGAATCTTTATTTCTCATCGGTTATCGATTCTACGACTTAACCCAACACATTGTCACTTCTGGTTGCTAATGTTTTGAGCTGTTCTATGTCGGTCTTCTGCGTCTGTCGGAGAGAAACGGCGAGAATAGCCCTGTCTAACATCAAAGTTACAACATTAACCTACAATTATTGTAGCCTTGTGCTTGCGCCGCGTAGCTGTTGGCTAAGTTGTTCACTTGGTTATGCTTATTATAATTATTGCGTGAATATTATTGAAGTTTATTTGCTAACACGCGTGATACATATTCAACTTTATGAGAGTGAAAAGTCGCTTTATTAAATACTACTAATTACATATTAAATACTACTAATTACATATTAAATACTACTAATTACATATTAAATACTACTAATTACATATTAAATACTACTAATTACATATTAAATACTACTAATTAAATATTATTAAATACTACTAATTAAATACTACTAATTAAAATGATTTAATTTTAACAATTACAATGAACGTCCTAACAGATGCAGACAGTTGGATTCGAATTTTGCACACTTTCCGCTGCGTCGTCGAAACGACGGAGGATTACCTCGTTGAGACGCAGGCGAACGCGAATTTCGGGGCCCGACGTGTAGATTGTTTCATCAATAAGAGATTGATGTTATAAATGCTCTTTCAGATCGTGTATTTTGAGAGTCGTACAGATTTCATTTAACGTTGACTATTTTATCTCGTAATAACTTGGTGTATTCGGTGAATGAAAGCTTTTAATTGAAATGAACATATATAATTTTCTATTCAAAAACACACACATACACGAACTGTGAGTTTTGTGTGTGTGTGTGTGTGTGTATGTGTGCGTGTGTCATCCTTAGTAGGACTGGTGAAAGAAACTCGGTAGGAATCGATTATTATACGCATTTGGCTATTTACTTTATGATTACCGTTATCTCATGCCGTCATAAGGCTTCTGCTAAATACAATCAAATTAAAATATACTTTGTTTATGAGTACATATAAAGCTCTTCAAGACATTTTTATACAACAATCGATTGTACCTAGAAGAACGTAGAAAAACTGTTCTTTCAAAGAAACAAAAATATCAACAGATATAGCTCTCGCATATTGTCACGAATATGATCCCTATACCAATTCACTTCCAGCAAACTTGCATGGATTCCTGTCAGAGACGGCTTTCCAAGTCGCTGCTAATCATATTTACCATTTGGCGTATTCGCGACAGCCATTCCGCCACCCTTGAGGACCGCGAGATTTTTTGGCTATACTTCCATGTGATGGTGTATTTGTTTTATTCTTCTTCTGGTTAAGCCGTTTCACGTGATTCATCATTCTTTTCTCCTCTATATGCTGCACATAGAGAGAAGAATTATAAATGTAGACTCATTCATCTTCGTATGTAGATAAAAAACTGGTTATGAGGTCGTCCATTTGGATCCTGGTCGGTGCATCTGTCGATTCCTTATCTCAGATGAAGATATAAATCGTGGATCACATCATGGATTGGTAAGCAAGATCCTGAGCCTCCAGCATCCATCGACTTCCGGCAAAT
This sequence comes from Teinopalpus imperialis, assembly GCA_029286865.1. Classification (NCBI taxonomy): domain Eukaryota; kingdom Metazoa; phylum Arthropoda; class Insecta; order Lepidoptera; family Papilionidae; genus Teinopalpus; species Teinopalpus imperialis. Next base: position 816,842 of record JAGSMU010000013.1, read on the forward strand.
TTACATAGGTTGTCGCTCCGTCTAGTGGGCCGTACGTATAATTTACTGTCAAGTGTACCTGCGCGTTGGTTTGTCCCTCTATATCAAAAAAAAAATCCAATATAAAAAATTATAAAGCCTCTCCCAATTTAAAAATATTTTTGAAATTGTATATTGGATTAGCTCGCATGTGAGTTGCAGGCAGTCGTCAGTCGTTGCACTGCGGTGAATGTTCGCTTAATGGAATCACTCCCTCGGGACGCTCGTGCCGCGTCGTGGCATATGTTCCTTTCCATATGTACTTACTTGTAGTAAATCATTTTCTAATGGAATAAAATATTCCTTGTTTTCCTACATATCTTACATGGTGGGTGTCCTAAACCATTATTATTGGGAAATTTAGCGTGGAAAGTTTCAATGGATTTTCAGCTGCTCGTTCGTTCTTACCTTGGCTTTTAGACAGAAAATCGGAAATCCCGATAGCAAATATATGTCTGCCATTAGGATCACCTCAATATAATGCAGATCGATATCATTAAAATCTTTTAAATTATATTTGTACGTTATTGGACAACGATATAGCAATATAACGTTGTTGTGCTTAGTTGAACTCACGAAGAAGTAAATGTTAAACAAATCACAATTACATGTAATGATGCACTCAATCTTGACCCACAGGGGTGACGCGCTAATTCAACGATAACGAATGAAGATAAAGATGTATTGTCACCATATGACGGGCAGGTGATTTAATCACTTTAGAGGTCATTTCATTAACGAAGCATCAATCAATTATGTGTGTGCCTCGACTAGGAGTCATTTCAATCTAAGTTACTTCGTGGTCAAAACTTAAAATACTGAAGCTATATTAATAAAACAATAGAAAAACGCGTAATAAATGTATCGCCTTGAGTCGGACAGAAGAGTTATATTTAAAGACTAGTCGATGAATATGGACTTGGGCTATTATAAATATTATACATATATACAGTGAAGTTTCTAGCTGCAGAATGAATGGGCCAGCTCGACCGGGGTAGGACCACCCCCTCACAGCATATCATCGTGAAATAGCAGCATAATGCTGCTGTGTTTCATCTGGTGAGTGTAGGGGTCCGGAGACTTTTATTATTGGTGACGAGGAATTCCATTTCTGTCCTCGAGGGTGACAACGCATCTGTATTATGATTCCTTGTCAAGGATGAATGTAGATGTCATGGGTCCCAGGTATCACTTGCCATCAGGTGAACTGTGTGCGTCGTTTGTAACTCTCAATTTAATAAAAAAAACAGTTGTTACGTTTCACTTTGGATATTATTTTGGTTATTATTATGAGTGGTCTAAGCGCTCTCACGGTACGCGAGCAGTGTGACTTCGATCCCCACAGTTAACCAATTAAATTGTTAATCGCAACTTTAAGCGCTTATTAACCACATACTGGGCGGTGCAGTAAAACGTCGTGAGTGACAACCTGTATGTGTAAGAAATAATAACAAAAGATGTGTGAAGTTCCCCGATCCGCTGTGGCGCCGCCTAGTGGACTACTCTGTAACACCATCTCTGGAGAAGAGGCTTATGTTCGTCAGTGGGATACATTAAATGAAATATTTTTGGCCAATAAACTTTGTAATATTTTTTGTGAGAATACTTACTATTCTAGTCTATTTATATATTAATATAAATCTATTTAAATCGAATCTTCCTCCGGTCGCCGTTAACATTCAAACAACTTTAGGGTTGCAACAATTGCCTTTGTCCGTAACAAATGTTAACTTAAAAAAAATCACATTAAAAATATGTATATTAAAATATATTTTAAGAATGCGAATTGTAACGATGACATCATTTCGATTACAAGCACGCTCCTAGCGGAGCAGTCGGTGAGTGAATGGGCATTTTATGTTGTCTATGGACAGAGAGGCGTAGACAAAGGCACTCTGGAACTGTTTGCGGTGAGAAAAGATTGCGGACTCTGAATATAAATAAATATATATAAATTTTATTTGGCATCATATCAGATGACAACATCAATGTAAATAGTTTTTTTTTATAAAACAAAAGATGATAAACGCGCACACAGTTCAGTGTTGAGTGTAGTAATAAACACTTACATCCTCAGTAAATACTCAATATGGATATGCCTCTCCTCAATTGGGTTTCCCGATACACACCCCCACATTTTCATTGACGGCGTGCTCTTTCCCCATTCGAGCTGACCAATTCCTACCACTGTTAAGGTACACTAATATACATTCTTTGAACTTCCAGAGATCGATGCTTTTTAAAATAAGTGACAAACGAGCCAGCAGCCCACCCGATGGTAAGTGATCACCGCCGCCCATGGATATCCGCAACACCAGAGGAGTCACAGATGCGCTGCCGGCCTTTAAGATAGATGTAGGCTCTTTTCTTGAAGGTCCCTAAGTCGTATCCGTTAGGACATACCGCTGGCGACAGCTGATTCTACAGAGTAGTTGTGCGTGTGTGCGCAAGAAATTTCGCGTGAAGCGCGCAGTGGTGTCTAACCAACCATCGAGATGATGAGGATGAAATTATGAATTCTGTCGTGATGTACAATGTTTAAACTCAGCGGCTGGAATTAATCCGAACAACTCCTCAGAAGCATGTTTTATGGGCTGGAAGCCAATTATAGCCTTGCGAATGCTATCAATTTGAGTGTGAAGTCTTATTTTACTGGTGACAAGGGATACAACGCATCTGCATTATGATCCCTATTCATTAATGTAGATGTTGTAGGTCGCAGGAATCATTTGCTATTAGTTGAACTTTGTGCTCGTTTCTCACCCACAATAAAATAAAAATTAAAGTAATCCTTTCATATATAATTTTAAATCGCCCACCGTATGTTTGTTGGTTCTATATACTATGGGGCCTATTTAGATTTATATAAGACAAGTATATCTTCCAGATCTTTCTCTGAAATTTTAGAATTAGATTCACTAAGAAATTTACATATTATGAGGTACCGCAAGTTATTGTAGATATTATTTATATTTATAAACAATATAACATAGATGAACGAATCATTTTCGTAAACAATATCATTCCTTTTCCCAGACTCCTCAAACTAGATGTATTCTCCATAGAGGATGTGTACTGGCTTGAGGACCACGTAGCAAATCGCGTTCTCAACCCGAAGGACCAGGGCAGCTGGTCGCTAGTGCGCCAGACTCTTCCCACCAAGAGGGACGCGCTCATGACGCTGAAAGCGGAACTATGGAATACAGTTGTCAAGAACAGCAAACACGAGGGTGCTTGGACTTGGGGTAAGTTGTTATAAAACTGCTGGTAATTTTAGAAGACAGTCTAATTGATCTGGGACTGAATACTTTTCCAAAGCCGATGTGCTACATCTACGCGCTCTGTAGTAAGTACTGATTGAAATCCAAACAAAATATTCTTCATTATCATACAACCACACAAAATATAAGAAATAAATAAATATTATAATAATATTAAATATCATAAAGCAAAAACTATTAAATCAAACCAATCGTAGCAATTTTCAATAGTTGCGAGTACATAATAGAGTTTTAATTTGTATATTTCAATAATTTAAATATCATAAAGCAAAAACTATTAAATCAAACCAATCGTAGCAATTTTCGTCATTTATCATATTTCGCCAATATTATTATTCCTTATCACTAATGTTCATAAGTCGGAAAAACGCTAAGGAGAAAAAAAAATCTTGCACACTTGGCACAAACCAGGTCCTGGTGTTCACCGATTTTATTGGTGCAGGGGGCATGCTGGTGGTGTCGGTGTCGATGTGCGGGCTGGTCACCCTGGCCGCCTTGACGCAGCCGGCCCTGACGCCCGAGGCGAAGCACTCGCTGCTGCAGTACGTCACTGGGAAATACTTGAACCCGGGAAGTTGCAAGGTACGTACATAAGAAATAATCGTACTTGTTTCTTCAGCTGCGTGCGTTCCTCCAATTATTACCCATTTACCCATAATCCACTGATGAACATAGCCTCATAGATGGCCATCCTAAGCCGCCTGCATCCATCGAAAACCCACTTGCATCTAAAACGCGTATAAACCAAAGAAGATCTTATTACAATCTCGTAACTTAACGTGAGTGGGAAAAGCCTATCATCGACTGTATACAAAGCGGGAGAAAGTGATTTTTCAATTTTTCCAAGACTATCATTTATTTATTTATTATTAATGAAATATTGGCCTTATCCCTGCTGGGCAAAGACTTCCGCTCTTTAGACACCCGTCTGAGCCTTAACCGCCACTGGTCTAAGGGGTTCTTAATTGCACAGTACGCGAGAAAATCGAGTTCGATCTTCAAGAATCATTGATTGCAATTTTAAGGGTAAATTCACCATGTGGTCGGTGGTGAAAGAAAATACATCGTGATGAAACCTGCATGTCTAAAGATTACAAAAACATTTCGAAGACATGTGAAGTCTATCACTCCGCAGGGGAGTTGAATGGCAGGCAAGGGCCAATAATAGGATTTATATATTTATATATAAATATATATATATATATATATATTTATATGTTATTACTTTTTTTAATCAGTCAGGTTATGGTTTTCAGGTGCAGTGGGGATGGGAGGAGCCTCAGCCGGTGGGGGATACCATGTGTTTCACGGTGCTGTGCTACCAGCGCAACGGGCAGCCGTACCCCATATGTGACACCGACGCGCTGACCGTCAACATTGCACACGGCACCAGGAAGGTGAGTGGCAGATGTTCCTGCACTGCCAGTGTCCACATCGACACTACTATAAATAGTTAGGGTGATTAAAGTACTCCAGGCGCCAACGTGGCGGCTGCTGTTTATAAATTTGACTTCTTTCTTTATACATTTCAATCTCAATTTCTAATATTTTAATTTTGTTATATCGTGTGGTTGTGTGTCGTTTAGATTTTATTATCTTAATATCGCTATTAAATTGTTTAATTTCCATTTGTACAATACAAGGTCATGGTTCAAATTTAATTTAATTGATACTTAATTTGAAATTGATTGTGTCTTCATTTCATTTAATTTTAAAATCTTTTTTAAAGTATTATTTTATTTTATTAGGATATTATTTAATTTATTTCATTTTAATAATGTTTTTATTTTGAATCAGTTATTGTTTACTTTTGTACATTAATTAATTTTCGTAACACGATAACCGTTAATTATACCAAATGATGTGGTGTCATCTTTAACTGGCGCATGCATCAGATTTGACTTCATATATTTATGGATTAAGATTGTTTTTATTTATGCACTATGGATGACCCAAATTAAATAAATAAAAAATAAATAAGTTAGTTTTTTAAATTGTATTGTATTGAGGGTGACATGTGACAGTTCACCTGACGATAAGTGATTCCTGAGGCTCACGATAGTCAATGGTTCTGATGCATCAGACATCCTTTGCAGATATCGGCGGTGGTGGATCTGGGGTCCGACGACCCTGCGCAGGCGCACACGGTTCGCGTCAAGTTCACCGTGCGCACGGCGGGACTCTATATCATCAGCATTTTGATTGGTGAGCATTGAACTATATTTCAATGGAATCCTTGCAGCCGTATCATACCATGTAATCCTTGCAGCCGTATCGTACCATGTAATCAACGTCCATCCTAAACGAAGATACAAGATACGCATGCGCTGTCACCCCTGAGGACTGAGATGAAATGTCTCGTCACCTGTAGTTAGGTACGAAAAATAGTCTCCTTATGCTGCTATTTCACACAGGTATTTTGGTCAGTGCTCTTGCCTCGGTCGAGATGACCTATACAGCTTGCGACATCGTGGTTTTTTCCATAATTGAGGGTGACAAAAGTGCACAGTCGAAATAGTAAGTAATTCCTGTGGCCCATGACCGCCACATTAAACCTCGATAAGGCAGGCAAGTCAAGTAAACCAGTATATATAATGGGTTGGGGAAAAAGTTTTTATATATATATATATATATATATATATATATATCTCTATATATATATATAGATCATTCTTGGGTAAATTCGTTTTTTAGAGTTTTTTTTAAATTTTATTATTATCAGTCTGGCCGGCTTAAATTTTTTTGTTTTTTTTTTCGGGCTGATGGCCTCTGTTACCTCGAGGGCTTTTACAGTTTCACTGGGTTGAGAGGTGACCGAGCGCTTATGGCACTCAGTCGAGACCTCTATATATGGTTAACCAGCACAAGGGCTCCCGGGCTTGGACCGATACCCTGTTTCGAGGGAGGGGAGGGTGTTGGCTTACAATGTACATTATACGACGACAGGTTTTCTTGATCACCTGTTCCGCGCAGGAAACGTGCAACAGCACACGGGTACAGACACAATATTTGGTACATGATGTATGCATTCTTTATTTTAGGGATTATAATTATAATTATCAATTCTACATTATTAATAGTTGTGATAAATAATAAAATATTAGTGATACGGTTATAAATGGCAGAATAAGCCAGCCAGAGTTAAGGGCCGGATGTGTTGGCAGACGGCGAACAGGCGGCGCAGGGGCCGCACCGGAAGTGGTTCGCGGCGGGGAGGCCGGCGGCGCGGCACTCGCGCGTGGGCCGCTCGCCGGCCGCGCTCGTGTGCACGGCGGGCCGCACGCGCGTGCTGCACGTGCACCCGCGCGACCAGTTCGACAACCCGGCGCCGCTCGTCACGGTCAGTGCAGTGCCTCCTCAAGCTCGTTCCTATCAAGTTCCACCTCAATAGGGTTGAGATGGAATTCCTCCTTATCTTCAATCAGATCCCTACACTACTCACTAGTGGTAACACAGCAGCATTATGAACTATCTCCGTCCTTCATCGAGCCGACTCATCTCACGTTGCAACTAGAAACTAGCGACAACGTCAACTAATAAGTAACAACGGCAGCTGTCCGCTGCGTTTCGTCTGGACAGAAACGGGGACCTGTTTACTGATAATGAGGAATTGCATCTTCGTCCTCCAAGATAACAAGGAGATCTGCCTGTGAAGGAATACAACAACGATTTCCCGTGCGTGCGTGCGTGCGTGCGTGCCTGCGCGTGCGTGCGTGCGTGCGTGTGTGCGTTCGTGTGCAGTATGCTAATACCACTCCTAGCTTTACCACACACAGCTGAATCCACAGAATAGCTGTGTGTGGCAGAAAGCTTCGTGTAAGCAAACAATGGAGGATTGCCTAAACATATTCCCTAAATCGAGGATATTGTCCTTTCACAAACAGGGTTTCTCTATCGAGATCAAGTCGATGAGTGGGGAGACGGACGAGAAACTGCCGTCAACCGCGGTATTCCAGTACGACGGAGTCAACCAGCGCATGGCCGTCGAGATATGCTTCCCAGAGCCAGGGGTGTTTCGTGCTGCCATCTTCTACGACAGAGTTCTGCTGCATAATGGAGAGTTTGACTGCATAGTGCTTACTGGTAGGTTCCTGTGCTCACGAAACCGAAAAATGGTGGCAAGTCACTAGTGGCAGTAAAAGATGACCTTCTAGAAGATAGGATTGTAGACCTGTCCAAGTTTGGGGTATTTAACATTTAGAGGGTATTATTAATTGATATGTGGAAATTTACAGTGGCAGAGCTACACTGCAGTTTGTTTCGAGCTGCAGAATGAAACAGTCAGCTGGACAGGGTAGGACCACGCCCTCACAAAATACCAGCGTAAAATAGCAGTCAATGCTGCTGTGTTCCGTTTGGCGCGTGTAGGGATCTGAAGACCTTTATTACTGGTGACGAGGCATTCCATCATCTCAGTCCTCAAGGGTGACAACGCATCTGCTTTATGATTCCTTGTCAAGGATGAATGTAGATGTCATGGGCCGCAGGAATCACTTGTCATCACGTGAACTGTGTGCTCGTATGTTACTCACAATGTAACAAAAAAAAATTGTAGGAGAGGCCTTTGTTCGCCAGCAGACTAATGCTGGGCAGAAATTCTGATGATGATAAAAAATATGAATGGAATGTGAAGAGGATCATGCTCCTTGTTTCTTGTAACTAGAATCCAAAGTAGGGAAAGGGTGACCGACGTAGCTCAAAAGATCAGCAAGTTGAAATGGCAATGGACTCCCCATATAGCTCGTAGAACCGATAACTGATGAGGAGGAAAGCACCATCAGTGACCCCTCACTATAGAGAACGGGAAAATGTGCATGTTGTCGAGGAGTCCATGGATTCAGGTGGCCCGCGATCGTGTTTTGTGGGAATCTGTAGCAGAGGTAGGAGAGTTCAGCAGTGAACTATTGATAGGTTTGTGATGATAAAAAATGTAGAGTAACATGCAAGTAGTTACGTTAGTACTCTGCTGTGTTTCGTCCGGTGAGCGTATGATTCCGGAGACCCTATAACGCGCGATCTTAGTCTGATGCATGCAGGTGATTGATTTCTTATCGAGGATGAATGTAAGTACCATGAGAAGCAGGAAACGCGTAGCATCAGGTGAACTGTGTGCGAGATTGTCACCTACGAAATAATGAAAAAAATAAACAACGAAACAAGCCTCACTGAACGACACCATGTAGTACGTATGTATTAGAAACGTCGATAATTCGGAAGTGAGTTTGCGCGGGATATGTGGTTGATGCTCTGGCTGGGCCACGCCTCCCGGTGGGCGGGGCACGCATGAGTACTCGGTTTGCGCAGCGGGCGAGGCGGCCACGGTGCAGCGCTCGGTGTGCGGGCGGCGCGCGCACGCGGCCTACGAGGCGCGGCTGCTGGCGCCCGCGCGCCCGCGCCGACTGCTTTGCAGCTCAACTCCAAGCACCTGCTTCTCAAGGACTACCTGCTCAAGTTCATACCCAAGCGCGTCACCGCCTTCCGAGTATGCCCCTCCACCAAGGTATGTACGAATTATATACGTTTCGCTTACAATATTTTAGCAAGAGCTGACTCCCCGCAACGCCTGTGATCACAATAAGAAATTCTGCAATTATACACAGATACACACACAAACTCACACATATTCATTATGTTCTGGTTTTATTTAAATTAATTTCGTAAATCACGTATAATCTTTAATGTAGAAAACACTGACCCCTGTAACACAGGTTTAGAACCTAGCTCAGAAGTCAGGGAGTCCACAAAGATTGTGTAAAAAAAATATATTTTATTTATTTTTATTATTATTAATATTATTTAATATCGCAAGAAATATGTATTATTGTGTATATAAAAATAAAAAAGTAACATATGTACCTATATAAATTCTACCGTTCTCTATGACCTCGTGTCTAAAAAGGTGTTAGAGCATAGACCACCACGTAGTTCCACTGCGGATTGGCAGACTTCACTTGTATTAGATTTTTTATATATTTTTGATGCTGGTTTAAACACGGCGCTTCCTTTCACCGCCGAGCTCTTGCTAAACCATCACGTTCGAGGTCATTTATTTGCGTACCCATCTCTTTCGATCTCTTCCTAATGCAATGTGCGGTATTTCGTTTAATACTGAGGCAGAAATCAGATCTTGGTTGGATGAATTTTTAAAGTTAACCGCGTGATTTACACCACCGAGGTATTGAAAATCGTGCTAGACGTCGGGAAGCAGTTGTTAACAACAAGCGATTAATTAGTTTAATAGAAGAATAAACTTCAATAACATTGAAAAAAATCGGAAGCGGAAACGCTGGTAATCTATTAAAATACACTAATAGATCTCCCAACCTGGAGTCGGGGTTCCCCAGGGGGAGTATTCTGTACAATAAATAACTCTCGGATACAAAACATCGTTTATGAAAGGAAATAGTTTTATAAAATGATATGTTGCTTGCTTTGTGTAAATAAACTTTTTATTAGAATAATATTACAATTTCATAGTGAAGCGGTCGCGAGGCTTGTCACTTACCATTTTGGTCCGCGACATAAGAATGGTTGAGAAATAATGCATTAATAGAAATGTACAAAACTTTAATATGGTTATGATTCAAGATTTGCAGGTATGTGCATTTGATGTGATGGGTTTTTGCAGTTAACTCTATTACCGCGAATAGGCCCCGGCCCCGGCGGAGAGTTCACCCTGGACGACGGCGCGCAGCCGGTCATGCGGCTGTCCTCGCCGCAGCGGGACCTGCTCGCGGCCACGTTTACCCAACTGCTCATCGCCAACTGCGGTGGAGAGGACTCCTTCAAGGTTGGTTTCTAATTGTAGCATGAAGCAGTCGCCAGACTGGTTAAGGAGCACGACCTCACGGAATACCAGCGGATAATAGCAGCTGTGTTTCGAGAGTGGGGATCCGGATACCCATTTACAGGTAACCAGACATCTCATCTAAGTGCTCAGAGATGACTATTAAGAGATAAAAGATTAATTTCTGATGATGCAAGTACGGATTTTTGTATAAAATTACACTTGAGTTAGTAAATATTTATGTATTTATTTTTTATTTCGTCGTTTTATCGTGTGGCCAGATCTTAGGAAGCTGTAGTGCATGACACCAGCACTGGTCCACCAAACACTCACCAGTACCTTTTTCCGAGTCATCTTTCGCTTGGGACAGAATTTGGCCGATTCTCCTGCTGTGCTGGTAAAGAAATAAAATATTTACTTCCAGAACAAGCAGGACTTCTTCTATAGCGAGATGCGCAAGGCCCACGCGCGTCACCCGCACGAGAAGCTGCCCCTGCGAATCTTGCGCGCCGATCTGGTCCGCAGCAGCATGAAGGCAACGCGCAATTTCACCGTCGCCGACTGGTGCAAGAACTTCGACATCACCTTCCAGGGTGAACAGGGTGAGTCTATTCCTTCTGTTTGTGTATATGAGGGTGACAAACGGGCTAACAGGTCACCTGATATTTCAAAAGATTTAATAAATATGAAACCCAATAAGAAAGCAAACAAAATTAAATGTATAAAAATAAATCGATCTAGTTTTCAAATCCATTATGACATTTTGGCAGTCGTAGAGCTACGCTGCAGTTTGTTTCTAGCTGCAGAATGAATGGGTCAGCTTCACCAGGGTACGACCACGCCCTCACAGAATACCAGCGTCAAATAGCTGCATAATGCTGCTGCGTTTCGTCTGGTGAGTGTAGGGATCTGGAGACCTTTATCACTGGTGACGAGGCATTTCATCTCAGTTTTCAAGGGTGGCAACGCAGATGCATTATGATGCCTTGTCAAGGATGAATGTAGATGTCATGTGCCGCAGGAATCACTTGCCATCAGGTGAACTGTTTACAAATTAGGTACGCTCAATGTAATTTTAAAAAAATAATTAAAATATAATTGACGATTGATTCAAAACGAACAAGTAACAAACAGTTAATATGCTAATTCAATTTAAAGATAAAAATAGACTGTGTGGTTGTTTGTCTGTGCCCAGGCGTGGACTGGGGCGGCTTGCGGCGCGAGTGGTTCACGCTACTGTGCGCGCAGCTCTTTGACACCCGCTTCGGGCTCTTCGTGCCGTTCCGCGACTCGCCCACCGCGCTCGTGCACCCCAACCCTGACCGCCCGCCGGACCTCAAGGTACCTCGCCCCTACTCCACGTCGCTAACCATCCCAGGAAATACCTCCTCCCAACATGGAGTCGAGTGACAAGTGCTTTTTCTGCCCTTAAAAACAAAGTAGGTGCTTAACGTATGATGACGTAGGTATATATCTACCTAAGCCAGGAGCCCTGACATCCAGAACCTGAAGCGTATCTTCAAAACAAAATTAAATTTAATGATTTCGACACCACCAATATCGCGTATTTATACCGTTAGACCGCGTCAATTTACCCACCATAAAGGCAATTCAGCAACCATCATAGAAATTCGGGAACCATCAAAGCAATTCAGCCACCATCGAAGCAATTCGGGAACCATCAAAGCAATACAGCAACTATCGAAGCAATTCGGGAACATCAAAGCAATTCAGCCACCATCGAAGCAATTCGGGAACCATCAAAGCAATACAGCAACTATCAAAGCAGTTCAGCAACCAACAAAGCAATTCAGAAACCATCAAAGCAATTTAGCCACCATCAATGCAATTCGGGAACCATCAAAGCAATTCAGCAACTATCAAAGTAGTTCAGCAACCAACAAAGCAATTCATCAACCATGAAAGCAATTCGGGAAATATCAAAAACAATGAAATCGAAACACGTAAACTGGCGCGTAGTGCAGCCCAAAATAATAGTAAGGGTGCGTTATCGAGTTTAAGTAATTAGTCAAGCAGCATGGCCGCGCTGATTCCATTATAGTTTGGCGGTTAGGTGGATGATGTGTAAATATCTGTCTGCAGCTGAAGCACTTCGAGCTAGCTGGCAAGCTGGTGGGCAAGTGCCTGTATGAGTCGGCGCTGGGCGGCTCCTACCGGCAGCTGGTGCGCGCCAGGATCACGCGGTCGTTCCTGGCACAGATCATCGGCCTGAGGGTACACTACAAGGTACTGTAACCTACGATCACATTAACGTTTGGCCGTTAGTTAAATGTAAACATTGTCAGTTCATCTGATCATAAGTATTATTGTGACCCATGGACACCTATATCCATGCAGCACCAGCTGTTTCGTATCTTTGGTATAGAGTTCCGGAGATCGTTATTACTGGTGACGAAGCCATCGCTCATGGGTGACAACGCATCTGATTTTTTTTTTTTTTTTATTATTTATTATGATTCCTTATCGACTATGGATGCGAATGACATTGGCATGAATCACTTACCGTCAGGTGAACTGTGTGCTCCTTGGTCACCCCAAATACAATAAAAAAAAGTTAAGATTATTCAAGTTTATTTCTTACCATCTTCTCTGCAACATGAGTGGGTCGGCTCGACTAGAGAAGCACCAAGCAATAGCAGCAGGTGAGTGTAGGAATCCGGAGATCTGTTTACTAGGAACGAGACATTCCATCTCAGTCCTCATGGGTGACAGAGCATCTGCCTTGATTCCTTATAGAGGGTGAATGTGGCTGGCGCATGGGCGGGAAGTACTTACCATCAGTTAAACTGTGTGCTTGTTTGTCACACCTAATAATAATGTTGTGGACAGTACTTCGAGCAGGACGACCCGGAGCTGTACCTGTCGAAGATCAAATACGTGCTGGAGACGGACCTGGACGCGGAGGACGCACTCGAGCTCACCTTCTCCGAGGACGTGTACGACTCCAGTGGGCGACTCGTGGAAACACGAGACCTCGTGCCCAACGGCTCCACGATAAAGGTGACCGTTTTGGCTATCATGGAAATGGACATCCTTTCTGACAGACATCCGGAGTCCAACGTCACTATCAAAGTTTATATTTTTAAATACACAATGTTTAATCAATTTAATAAAGCGAATTCGTTAATATTTTATACACACAGATAGATTCCCCGCCAGCCATTCGTCATTAAAGATTTCCAAGGGGGCGCTAACGGGACCAGAGGATATTATAAAGCTGAAGAGTTTGTTTGTTTGAACGCGCTAATCTCAGGAACTACTGGTTCGAATTGAAAAATTATTTTTGTGTTGGATAGTCCATTTATCGATTAAGGCTATAGGCTATAGAACATCACGTTACGACCAATAGGTGCGGAGCATCAATGAAAAATGTTGCAAAATCGGGAAAAATTATTTGTTCACAGCTTGACGGAATTGTTCCCCTTTCAAAGTTCTAAAATAAATCGTTGCTTCACATGAGACATACCAAGCATCCTGTAGTCTACGCGAACGAAGTCCCATAAAAATGATTAACGACGATAGGGGAACGCTGCAGCTAGTTAATGTCTACAGCATGAAGCATGCAACGGCTTCAATATGACATTTTTCACTTTTTAAATGTGATGTAAATACACGAAGCAATACTTATATTTTTCTACTGCGACATTTTCAGTAGATTAAATACACATATCATTTGTAAATAAACTGATGGACTTGGAAACACCTGATGGTAAGTGATGACTGCGACTCTTGGCACCCACTTGTATCCTCAACAATTGCATCATGCTCATCCGTTGAGATGGAATACCGTTTTTCCTTTAATTAGTTCTAAGGATCTCATTCAACATAATCATCATAACAGCAGAGTTGGACTGCTCAACAACGGTCACCACTCGATCTTATCCAGCCGTCATTTCAGGTGAACAACGCGAGCAAGCACCAGTACCTGGACGCGCTGGCGCAGTGGCGGCTGGCGGTGCGCGTGCGGCAGGAGGTGGCCGCCTTCCTGCGCGGCCTGGCGCTGCTCGTACCCAGCAACCTGCTCGCCATCTTCGACGAAAACGAGCTGGAGGTCAGTTGCCCACTTCTAGAGACAGCTCTCTAATACTTGAACGACTTGAACATTTGGTCCACGTATTCACGCTCAGAATCCGAACTAAAAAGTGCGCCTGCGCAAGATTTCTCATGTTTTATCTCTTCTTCACAATATGTTATATAATCCTGTTGACCCTTCTTTGGGGATTAATCTTGGTGTGATGGTGAAGGTGCGACAAAAGAGCACAAGGTGATGATTCTGTCCCAAGACGTCTACCCCATCGTCGCCCTTGAGGGCTCAGTTGGCATGCCCACGGATGCTCTGCATTCAGATACGATTTCACTCCTTGTATGCTCCTTACTCCGGTAGAAACTAGCTGCCTTTCAGATCGTCGGATTGGAGTCTTCCATCTCGATGCGTATCATGCGAACTGTGTGCTCGTTTGTCACCACTGGTGTTCTCAGACGGTTGTGGTTACTGCGTTTTGTGTACGATCGTAACGTGAGTTGTCGCGCGCAGCTCCTGGTGTGCGGCACGGGCGAAGTGTGCGTGGCGGACTGGCGGGCGCACGCGCTGGTGGCCGGCAGCGGCCGCGACTGGGAGCGCCTGATGGGCTGGTTCTGGGCCGCACTCGCCAACTTCAGCGGCGAGGAGCGGGCCCGCCTGCTGCAGTTCACCACCGGCTGCTCGCAATTGCCCGCCGGCGGCTTTCAGGTTCGGGGGACCCTTTAAACGGACCTTTTTGGGATTTTTGTTTTTTTTGTTCCGCCGTGACCCTGATTAGTGTGGGGGACCATTTTGCTTACAGCATATATATATATATATATACTATCTTTTTTAAAAAAAAATTGATATTGCAATTTTAACTTGTTTTGAAAAAAGCTAAAAACATGATAATTTAAAAATGGTTCACTTTTGCATAATGCATATGGGGGTTTAAAATTATCACCCCTATCCACCTCCTAACGGGAATACGTCGAATTACCAATAGCCCTGTATATATAAATCCTACAACTGGGCATAGGCCTGCTCTGTACAGTGGGTGTTAGAGCATGGTGCAGCAGGCGGCTCCACTGCGTGTGTATACAGACGTCAAGTATCCTGGATATATTGAGTTTTTATATTTACATTGCTTACCACATGTAAATTTCCTCACGACGTTTTCCCTCACCGTAGGGCAGGCGTCGCTTTAATTGCGTTTAACAATTTCATTGTAGCTCGTGCGTTAAGAGCGGGCTCTTAGACACTGAACTAACATGACTTTTGTGCCACGTGCGTTTTATTTTTATTTTTTTGTGTCTCTCGATTTGCATCGTGTGATATATATATTTTTCCTATTTTATCTTTTGTAATTTAACCTACGTGGGAACATAATAATGCTCTGTTATGAAAGCACTGCAGGTGAGCTTTTACTCTGACATACGCACAATGTATACGCTGACTTAGGCACAATGTGTACGCTGACTTAGGCACAATGTGTACGCTGACTTAGGCACAATGTGTACGCTGACTTAGGCAATACCGTGTACGCTGACTTAGGCAATAATGTGTACGCTGACTTAGGCACAATGTGTACGCTGACTTAGGCACAATGTGTACGCTGACTTAGGCACAATGTGTACGCTGACTTAGGCACAATGTGTACGCTGACTTAGGCACAATGTGTACGCTGACTTAGGCACAATGTGTACGCTGACTTAGGCACAATGTGTACGCTGACTTAGGCACAATGTGTACGCTGACTTAGGCACAATGTGTACGCTGACTTAGGCACAATGTACGCTGACTTAGGCACAATGTGTACGCTGACTTAGGCACAATGTGTACGCTGACTTATTCACAATGTGTACGCTGACTTAGGCACAATGTGTACGCTGACTTAGGCACAATGTGTACGCTGACAATTTATTGTTATTCTTTTTTGATTAGGTAAAAGTATTTTACTTGTGTGTTTTTAATTGTTTCTACTGTACCTGATATTTCTATTTACGTGTGCCAAAGAGGAATACAGGAATATTATTATTATTATTTAAGGGATATTTTTTTTCCATCTCCGGCTGGTTGGTCAATAGAATAAATAAATAAAAAACTATATAATGAAAAACTAAAACTACATAAAGAAACAAATATATACAATGTAATATAATACATATATGTATAGAGAACAACCAGAACCGGGTATCCCTCGACAGGGGAGACCAAACGGTCGAGGGTTAGGGCGAAAGGGAAAGAAACAAGCGGTGTCAAGGAGCACCGCCTTGTTCATTAGAGCCCGGGGCCCGTCCCGGAGTCCCAACCGCGTCGTCTCGAGAGGCTGGTTGACATTAACCCGTTATTATTATCATTAATATCCATGTCTCTACCATTATCAGTTCTGTCTACGAAACGTAACCTCGTTGGTTAAGTCCGACATTCGACCATTGTCGCGGACCATCTCCGAGCACAAGCAGTTAACCTCGCTTGGAGTGGTTGAGGTTAATATTAGTAAAGTTGTCACTGTGTTTACTGCCATTCTCTTGCGACGGAAATAAATGGTTTTTTTTTCGTATCCATTACTGAAGACTGTTTTGCTACTATTTTATATCTATTAGTTTCTTTATGTACATTCTGACACCAAATTCACATAATTTTCTCTATATGTAATCATGTACGTATATAAACGTCGCCGACTGTCCGCCCCAGGAGCTGAACCCGCGCTTCCAGATCACGGCGGCGCCCACGTTCGGCGCCCTGCCCACGGCGCACACGTGCTTCAACCAGCTCTGCCTGCCGGACTACTACAGCTACGAGCAGCTGGTGCACGCGCTGCTCTGGGCCATCAACGAGGGCAGCGAGGGCTTCGGCATGATCTAGACGTCGGCACTGGGCACTGTGTATAGATGTCAACTGGAGCCACGTTCTAACCAACAACTGCATCGCTTCGACCCCGAACCACGCTCTCATCATTAGTTTTGTGCTTTTCTTTTTTTTATATTGGTGGTGACAATCCAGTACACAGTTCATCTGATGGTAAGTGATGACTACGTCCTGAGAGGACTGAGAGGGACTGCTGTCCAATCGGATCATCAGAAAGATGCGATAAGTTCTAGTTGTAACATAACTCATAACGCCAGCCGTTACTGGAGACCACGCCTTCCATCCCCGGACCAGGCCACAGGGCTGAGCACGCGTACATGCATTTTTGCTGAGCATGTTAGCAGATGTCAATATCCTAATGGTTTATAGTACGGTCTGCGAAACTTAAGGCCGTAGGTTCGAATCCACCATTCGCCTATTGTCGAGACCCATCTCGTAGCACAAGCATTGTCAGCTTAGTTGTAGTGGTTAACCGGAATATTAGTCATGTTAATGGCATTGCTAATATTCTTCTTAAAATCTGCAATCATCACTTACCGTGAAGTGAAGTGTGCTCGTTTGTCACACCTCAAAAGAGATGTGCTAAGAAAAATACATAACTGTCTGCTTAGTACATTATATGACAGATTCACTGACCACGTTCTTCATGAAAATAAATGTAAATAAAAATTAAGTGCTGTTCGTTGGTATCAATCGACAACGGACGGACTGATTTAGTTTTTTTTTAACGCTCGTAATAGTCCGAATCAGATTGTGTACGGGAAGAAAAATTTAAAAATTGTCAAAAAATTTATAAATTAAAGAAAGCAGGACAGTACGACGCCTGTCGGCTCAGCTAAGTTTATTTTAAAGGTAAATATGAGAAGCCATTAAATCTAATTTAATGGTTCAACTGATTTTTACGGATTATGTCACGTTTATTTAAAACTTCATCGATATAAAAATATTGATTTAAAGTTTTGCTGGATAATAAGGCATTCGCGTTCTTACCTTCCTTGACGTAATATTGTCTTTTACTAAATGTGACGTATATGACACATTTATATATTCTATATGTTAATACTTTATATAAGTAACAACGGATGACGTAACGTCGGATTGGTCGTATTAAGCAATATTTTATTGTTTTTAAATTTATTGAAAAATCTTTGAATATAAAAATATAGAAATGTCACAATTGTTTCTGAACTGTAAATAAATTATTTAAGAATTAAAAAAAAATACGGTAGCTATTCGTCCCGACATTAATGTCGAATATATTGTAGATGTAGTGATGATCGATCCTGCTCGTAACCTGTGCGGCTCCAGCCACCACCGGAATTAAAATAGTGACAATAAGCCTTGGGTTGTAGGCGGCGGCCATTTCTTTTTTTTTAACAGTTGTTAACAAATGTCCACACGCCTCTAAAATTATAATTAAAAACAAAGAATACTTTGCACCATTGTTCCCGTATCTGTTAGTGTTATATGAGACTGCGTGGCCTCTGCCCTGGGCTGACGCTCCGTGAGGCATTCAGGACCTGGTTGTCAAACAGCAGGTAGCATGCATGTGGTTGAGGGTATATCTAATGTGTAATAATCTACTTAGGCTGTTAATTATAAGAATGTGTTATCATTCTTCAGTTGCCGTAGCAGTTTTTTTTAATAAAATGCTATACTAGTGTTTGACCTCCAACGATATACGTAAATGCAATCTCTCTGTGATTATTATTAAATATGTCTATATTCTTAAAATTTTCTTCTGTTACTTTTGGTTAATTCTCGCGGAATGTGACAGCCTAATTTACAACAGTATTCTCTCGCTAAACACTTTGTATTATAAAAATGGCCTAAAGTGCAATAAACTAATGCAATAATTGTAACATGGGCAATACGTTTGTGTGTACGTGGTACTTATTAAGCAAACTTTTTTATTATCAGTTTTCAACAATTATCAGTGAGTTTAATAGATTTACTAAAACAAACTAAATTGCGGTCTATATATAATGATTTACGCGAATACAACACATTGAATAAAACTGTTTATATTAATTATATCGCATTAGATAACTTTTTTATGAGAAACTTTCGAGTGCATTACAGCATCCATTCCTGCGGACATGCGTTCGAAACATTGGGATTTAAAAGAGTTAAAAAAATAATATACGTTTATTCGGTATGTGTGATCAGAATTTATTAAACATTAATTTATAATGTAAATATAAAATGTAGTTGTATATCTTTATTTATATATTACGCTATTGATACGTTGAAATGGAATACTTTAGTGAATTAAGGAAATAAATGGTATATTTATTTTAAAAATATGTCATCTATTTAATTTCAGAAAACTTCGCAGCATGTCTGTATATAATTGTAAATCATTTATTAACAAAAAATGATTATTTGAAGTGATGAATCTACCAGTACACTCTAGTCACTAAATAGTTTCTCATATGTTAAATGTCGCACAATATTTATTTGAAAATTAAATACTCTTAGACTATAAGTTATTTTAATTTCGATCGAAAGTTCTGCCTTTCTCGCACTTGCAACTGGTCTAGTGTTGGGGATCTTCGGTTGACCCCTTATCTATAAAAAAAGTAAAATAGATCTTAGAACGTACATGTAGTATTTTCCGCCCGCCCTCGACACCGAGCACCATCGTCATAACTTTCAAAAATACTTAATAACATAAGTAATTTGTAATAACTCCTGCAGATTGCTATTGCGTTGGAACTGATTTATTAATTTCCGCGTGACGTCATCTCCAACGTACGCCATACCGCAAATTATGCAAATTTCTATATATTTCTAATAATATTTAATTATATATTTTCTAGTTATATATTGCTATATTTTAATTTTATCAGTATTTTCCTTTTAAACGTAATATACCTAATATATTATAATAATTAATAATAAAACTTTGCATGTCGAATTGGTAGTTGCAATTTTACGTGCCGATTCACCGCGTGCTTGACAATGAAGGAAAACAACGAGATATTTTTTTAGTATACATCCTATGTATAATAAAAAAGTATTTCGAGGACATCTAACACATCAACTTCGCCACATCAACTTCGCTAATGGTACCGATACGAAATGTAGATGACGTCACTAACATGGCGGCCGCGCGAGTAATTTCCGGGGATTATACACAGCACACATGCGATTGTACCGTAAAAGTAATCGTTCTAAAACTGAAACATTGGTTTGTAATTTAGATGAGTTTGGTCAGTTTGAGGGTCGTTATAACATGTCAAATATGAGAACAACGATGAATTGATAATTATTTAAAAATCTTACCGAGTACATAGAGACAAATATTTTGGACCTACAAAATAACGACCCTCCAAGTGATAACATTCCAAGTGTTGATATTTTAAAGTAGTCTGTTGTTTAGCATTGTAAGACTGAAATAAATGCATTAACATGATATTGCTATTTTATTAAACCATTAACATTGCTACTGCAGGGGAACGCCTATTACCAGTTCCTTTTTAAGGACAATATTCAACATCTTGCTGACCATCTAAACGAAATCTATGGTGTAAATATTGTCATATACGAAACTCGTAAAAGAAAAAGAAACGCAACGAGTGTCGGGACCGGAGATCCTTAATACTGACGAGGCATTCTATTTTAGTCCCTAGATGTGACAACGCATTTTTTTAAGATTGCTTAAGATGAATGTATGTACATATACAGGTACAATAAAAAAAAATACACGCTCGTTTCTGCATAAAACCGAAAATAAAAAAATCTGTATATTTCAATAATATATTTATTTTGTATAACACTAAATTATACCTAACAATATTTCTAAACGAACTACGAACAATAACACATAAAAATACCTAAACATAACCTATAAAACTTAGGTACAACATGTCGAAAAGTTACTTACCTTACTTGACGTCCTGTTTTATGCCGTTATTAAACATTTTATTTGCTTTCAATTATTTAAATATCTATCTCTAATTATATTTTTTATTGACAAACATACAACTCTATTATTGACGCGAAAATTTTGAAGGTACTGGTTAAACTTTTATATTTTTATAACTGCCAACTAAATATTGAGATAATAAGAATTAGCAGCCGTGCCGGGCCGGGATGAGCGACCAGATGAAAACGTCGTGGAAGGAAGACTGATGATGAAGCAAACTCCTGGCCGCTTCCAGCATTCTGGAAAAAATATCACATTATGTGAATGCAGCAGCTATTAATATATATATATGTATGCATAAACATAAAAATATATAATAATTTATTTACTTATATTCGTTTGCATATAAATGCGAATTGTACATATGGGCAGAAATAATGCCGAAAGGCATGATATTTCAGTCCACTTTTGAATTAAACAAAGAAAGTGTGGGAGTTGCGTATCATTATACAAAAAATTATGTTTGTATCTTAGAGTTAGTAGAAATTTAAAAAAAGGACAGGAAAATGAGTGGAGTATATTAATAGCTACCTATTGCTAGGGACTGACAAATATATATATATATATATATATATTATACTTTATTTGTGTATTTGTCAGTCCCTTGAGAACCTGGTAATATTTGTTTCATTCAACTTAATTTTTTTTTAATAAAATCAATCTAATGGTTTATTTAAATTAAAAAAAAAATAGCAACAACTAACAGGTGTTAACTCAACAAATAAAAATGTGTAATATCAATAAAATTTAAGAGTTCATTTAAACAATTTAACAGTATCGATGCAATGATATGTATTCATTCCTACACTCCTGGACACAGGAAGTGAGCAGAGGAAAATGTCAATAACAAAATCGTATTACTATTATGCATATTATATTATTTTTTGGTGGTTCGTCCTAATGACGTAAGATAAGCGAGGGTGTATTGTGTTCGGAAGCAGCTGCAGACCTGAGCACCGGGGGCGGCAGCCAGCGAGCTCTCGCGCTGGCCAGCTGCTCCGCGCGCAGGGCCAGCTCGCCCCTCAGCTGAACGTTCTCCTCACGGAGCGAGTGGGACTCGCGCAGTGTGCGAGAGAGACGGGCTGCGAGGCGCACGCGCATCGTAGAGCAGCGCATGCGCGTGCTGTGCAGTACGAAACATTAGTTGATATCCTCCTCGTCAACCTCGACCGCGGCGGTATCGACGGTTTTATTTTTAATATTAGAGACGGTTAAGGAGCATACAGTACTGCCAAGCATCAGCTGCGGCACATGACATCTAAATCTCATCATGACATCTAACTCCCATCATGACATCTAACTCTCATCATGACATCTAAATCTCATCATGACATCTAAATCTCATCATGACATCTAAATCTCATCATGTCATCTAACTCTCATCGTGACATCTAACTCTCATCATGACGTCTATCAATCTATCTACTGCACAGGATATGCTACAGCGCCGCTAGCATTTGTGCAAACACATCGTCGCAGGAACGTTCTTATTAGTTATCACCAGATTAGATCTTCGTGATCTACAAATATTGTGCCTCGGTCGGGAATCGAATCTACGACCTACGTTTTTCTCCCACTACTCACACACCGACACGAACGTCACAGTGGAAATGATTATTGCAATATTGCATTAGCAATACGTAGCAAGACCATAGATAAAAAAAAGAAAGCTGACAGGTGATAAGGAAAAAAAACTCAAGGGCAAGACAACACATGTGCATCTTGAATATTTTTTAACGATGGAACCGCGGCAGCTCATTGTCTATGCGCTCGCTTTAAATTCACGCTACGATAGCAAACAGGGCTCGATGCCTTTCGGTGAAGTCCCCCAATCCGTAGTGGAGCCGCGTGGCTGTATACTTTACTTATATAAAAACGTTTATTGTATCGAAGATGTAGTGCTCCAGTTTCGTATACTGACGGGACGGAGTACCACACCAGCTGCAGAAGTCAAAATATCCTGGCCTTCTCAGAGACAAGTTTAATGGCTCAAAAATCTCACTCGTGTTCCATCTTAAGCTTCCGAGTGGTCCAGTCGAGCGCCTTCTGCTTCTCGTCAGCCTCCACCCTCAGCGCTGACACCTCCGCCTCTGCCGAGGACAGCAGGGCCTCACGACGACTCAGCTCCGCTTCCAGCCGCGTCACCTTTTGAGTAATCTAAGTAAGTTCCCTATCCCACTACGTTGGACATCTACGTTCATTGTTTTCGTTTGTTCATTGTTTACGGTGCCAAAAGAGCACACAGTTTACGTGATGACTGCGGCACATGTTCCCCCCACATTCATCCTCGATCACGTATCGTAATATAGATCCATTGTACCCATGCATTGGCCTAAGATCGAATGTTGTCGTCATCTCGTCTCCATGCGAATATCCGGATCCCTACACTCACAAGATGTAACACATTCGCACTGTTGAGCCGACTCTTTCAGACTGCAGCAAGGTACTAATGCGCGTCTACCAATGATGTTGTTTCGGCTTTTGTGGTTCTAGGTGGGGTAGTGGTATCAATGGAACTAAATGAAGAAATTCAGTAGGACTTGCGGTGGCCTTGCATACGCATGAAGATGAAATGCCATCTAATGGAACACCAGCATTTGTCCGTCCAGGTGTATCATATTTAAGGCTACAGATATAAATTAGCGTAAGCAAATAGACCGAGCGGCTGCCGTCAGATGGTTATCATCGCTTACCGATTCCCTGGCGCGATCGCGTTGGCTAGCGAGGTCGGCGGTGGCAGCACGTTGCCACGCTATGGTGCGCTCGCACGCCGCAGCGGAAGCTACAACTGCCTCCAGCTCGTTCCGGCAGTTCCGTAATCCTGTCGCCAAATTTGGATTTATATATATATATTTTTCATCCGTCTCTTTTGGTCACTTTGTCGAGGCGGACAAAACTCACCGGTATTTATTTTTAATAGGTGGCAAGCGATCAAGCAGCTCACTCGATGGTAAGTGATCACCGTTGCAAAACATTCGCAACACCAGAGGAGTCGTGGGTCTGTTTCCGACCTTTGAGAGAGGAGTAGGCTAATATCATGAAGTACGGTGGGCACAGTAAATATATGTCGATAAGGAATCATGATGCTAATGCGTAGTCAACAAGATCTCTACCATTTATCAGACGAAACACAGCAGCTCCAAGTTTCCATTGTAGGTTGCTATAATCCACAGATAAATGTTGTGGGGGTGATACTACAACATAGATAGTGATGGATCAAAGCTAAAGTTTCCAAGACTTACCGATGCTTATCTCGGAGGCTCGATCCTCCGCCGCGCATACGTCGCCTTCCAAGGCACGCTTCTCCTGCATCCAAACTGAATTTGAAACATTACCAGGCATCGCACTAAATTAGCTATAGAATTGAGTAGTTTCCTGGTAGCACTAATCTGGCTTTTAATTGACCGTACGATCCCCGGTGGCGGTACCAATGGCCATTGTTAATTACAATGTTAAGTGCTGATTCATCACGTACGCGATTTGTATAAATACCATGAAATCTACATGTTTAAGAAATAAATTAAAAAAATTACATTTCAAAGACATGTGAAAGAGGAAGATCTATATACCCCTGCCGGCTAAAAGTTTCAGAGCGACGCAGTGCCGTTGAACTTTTGTGGGAAGAGCTTGATAGGAACGTCCGTAATCGTGGCCTGTCCTTGCGAGAAGAAATGTGGAATACTTTATGCAAAATTTGGAAAAATATATATCACTTTTGGACACTATTGATTGCCCGTTTGCCGCTTAAAATGTAAAGGAGGATTTTTGATGACA
The DNA here is from genome assembly GCA_029286865.1 of Teinopalpus imperialis. NCBI lineage: Eukaryota > Metazoa > Arthropoda > Insecta > Lepidoptera > Papilionidae > Teinopalpus > Teinopalpus imperialis. Next base: position 841,525 of record JAGSMU010000013.1, read on the forward strand.
AATCAGTTTAGCTAACTAAAGCCTTTTTTCCATGGACTGTTAATATTTCTATACGCTTTAAAAGTATGTTGTTCGTCCATCAATGTTCTATTAGATGATTAAACCACCATTTTCACCAGCATATTTCAACAACTACATATCACCTTCTCAAGCAAAGCCTTCTCCCTATCTTTGTCGCGCAGCAGCTGCTTCAGGCGCTCCAGCTCGCGCATAGCCAGCCGCACTTTGCAGTTGTCCGAGTCCAGGAGCGACTTCAGAGCCCAGACTTGTGCGCGGAGACGCTCACTGCTGCTCACCTGATGAAATGTAACATTTATAGGTTATGTCCAGCGATGGACTGCCGTTAACTGATGTCAATGTTGATAACCATGAAGCTCCGCGTGTGTTGGCCGCAAGCTCATCACAATACATGAGCAACTAAAGTTCGATCCTCGATCCGATATATTTTGTTTTGTTGCAATTGTATGTGACGATTAACCACGTGTTCGATGGTGATAGATCATATCGGCCTTTTAATCTAGGCTAGCTAGCTTTTCGAATAGAACTAAGATACCCCTCTGACTGCCATATAAGCGACTAAAAGGGACTTACAGGTTCACGGGCGATTGGAGTAGGAGCTCTGATCGTCAAAGATACCGTACTATGAAACGATGGCAATACGGAGTGATCTGGGATTGTGGTAGTGGGGGTGTTGGGGGAGATGAAGCGTTCCCTGGGACGTGCTCAGTACACCAGTGCGTTCCGTAGAAAATCCCAGTTGGTACCGAGTTGGTTTTAGTTGGTTCGAATCCCACTGTCTCGCTCGTGCTACGGATGAGATGAATTTTAAAATTAATTTATAATTAAGTGGATTTAATTTTTTTTATAATGTAAAGTGTGACAAACGAGCACACAGTTCAGTAGAGTGATGAAGCCCGGAAACAATCCTCAAAAAGGTTCAAGGTGCACCATGCGTTAACACCCAAGACTTAGTTGCAAAATGTAAACTCGTCACCTGTATTTGGTCTTGGGATTTCTACACTCACCATACCGAACACCGCACTTTTACAATCCTATATCACACTTCTATTTTGTACCCTTCCTCAGATCCATTCATGTTTCAGCTAGGAGTAAACTAAAGAGTGGCTCTAACATTTTTAAAATTAACATCCACCTCTAGTCTTACGTGGTTTAATTTCGTCGTATTTCAAGATCTTCAGCATAGAATCGTATACCTCTTTATTGCTCTACCAATATATCTTCTGGAACGGATGATATCAAGATACAATTAAGTTTTCTTTCAATACTCTTTTTCGAAAACATTATTTGAAGGCAAATAATATATATTTTCCAATTATATTTATGCACATATATGCTTTTTAAAACTCGTGTTTGTATACTCTTATATGTATATTTGTATATAAATGTTACTTACCTTTTTACACTACATTTTCTCTCGCTCACTCAGAGCTGATTGGCAGAGAATGCCAGTAGGCGATAAGTTCATTCATGTGAACCTTAATTTAAGGTGGCCAAGTATAAATTAATAAATATTACGAATATCATAATATCGTGGTACATAAATTATGAGCTGTTATCGATGATCGAAGTGTAAGATTTGTGCAAGGACTTGATTTTATGATAACACGATGATGATAGTCCGTGGACATTTGAGGTTCAGTGTCGCGTCTTCTGGATGTGATTTTCAGCCATCACTACAATTGTGCAAGTTGTGTTTGTGTTTGTCTGGATCTTTAGCCGGGGGGGGCTGTGTTTGACTGGCGCGTAACTGACAGGTTTAAAATACTTTAAGACGGAAGGTAACTAAGGGGGTTTATTCACTGATTATTTACAATTAATTCTTTGATTAATGCAAATAAATGTTTTTTTTTACTAAATTAAAGTGGAGAAACGATAAAAGGTAAGGTTTGGTTCAGATACGCCTATGATTGATCCCGAATCCGATTTCAAATCCGGCGAGCATAACAAAGGATGGAGTTCGATGGACAAAAACATTCAAAGGAATCTATCGAAGGTTAAGAGATTGAAGTAAGTTGGAAAACAAATCTGAGGCCAGTTTCACCAATTAACATAGATAGGAGAGTGGCCACTTCTCTTTGCTTGCGTATCTGGCTGGTGTATATATCATAAAAAATCCTCTTCGAAATATTTTAACAATTTAACGCTTCTCAAATTATCATATATTGTACAGAAAGGTTTAGGACAGATTCCATTTAAGTTTCATCATATCCTGGATAAAGTTCGGTGATAATGAATAAACCTCAATACCGGTCAGTCATCGAATCGATTAGTCTCACTTGTGCTTTTGTTGTTAAAAACTTATTTACGTCGTAGTTTTATACGTAGACCCTTATTTCCACATCAAGGTCACGGCACCCCTTGCATTCGCAACCCTTCAGCTTAAAAGTACTTTCGCCACACGAACTCTTACGTGACGGGAAGTCACTAACTTGATATTAGCATTTATAATGAGATTGATTTAAAAATCCAAAGTGTTTTTTTTTATGTGAATTACACGCGTGATGCTCGAAGCGTTAGTTTACTTACAAGACAATAACATGTTAGATCTGTTGCTTATAGAGTATGTGGTACAGTGGTAGAACTACGCTGCAGTTTGTCTCTGCGCCATGATTGGGCAGCTCAACTGGAGAAGGATCACGTCCTAACAGAATACCTGCATAACAACACAATGCTGCTGTGTTTTGTCTGGTGAGTGCAAGGATTTAGACACTTTTATTACTGGTAACGAGGCATTCTTTCTCAGTCCTTGGTGGTGAGAAAGCACCCGAGGTTTCCTGATGAATACTTATCGAGGATGAATGTGCGTGTCGTGGGCCCTGGCCATGGAGCTGAGTGAGTTTGTTACACTCAATAGAAAGAAAAATAGTGGAGTATATAGTACGGGTCGGCTGGACCGTGGAAGAAGCACGCCCACAGAGAATACCAGCTTGATGTAGCAGCATCATCTTGCTATGTTTCGCGAGTGTAGTGGCCCACAATAGGAGAAAAAGAAATATTCCATCTCAAACCTCAGCGCCGACAGTGCAAAAGCATCTTGAATCTTTGTTGAGGCTGGATGTAGACATCGCGGGTCGCAGTGATGGCTTAATATAATATCATTGCTGGAAACAATAATACCTGCAGCTCCAGGGTCTTGCGTAGGCAGCGTATCTCGTGTCGCCGGCGGCGCCAGGCGGCCAGCAGCATGAACCTGCCCACCCGCTCGGCCGCCTGCTCCTCCGCCAGGACACGGAGTCCGGGAGAATGATGCACCGACAGGTTACTGCCGGTCTCCTTCCTGTACATATATATATGTCACTGAGCCACAACGTACTTACAAAGCTGCAGCATGAATGGGTCGGCACACGACAGTGATCCGGGGATACCATCAACACCAAGGTAAAAAAGCAGCCGCCTACTGTTCCGTTTCGTGTGAAGGATGAAAGAAACCGGTCTTCTACTGGTGACAGGTCATTACATCTTAACAGACAGAACCACTTTAAAACGCGTCGGCATACATACATACATACGTACATACATGCACGGCGGCGCTGGTACGTAGTACTTGTTACGACTACGACAAATAATTGACCTATATCAAAGTTTCCACACAAACATGTTATATATACAGATCGTTAAACTTCCCATTGTTGCCATAGGTTCTTCGGCTTTAGGAGCGAGTAGCTTCGTCGTAGCTTTTTTTTTATTACATTGAGAGTAAGAAACACACAGTTCACCTGATGGCAATGGTTTTTCCTGCTGCCCATGATATCTACATTCATCCTTTTACAAGGAATCATAATGCAGATGCGTTGTCACCCTTGAGGACCGAGTTGGAATGCCTCGTCTCCAGTAATAAAGGTCCCCGGATCCCTGCACTAACCAGACGAAACACAGCAATATTATGCTGCTATTTTACGCTGATATTCTGTGAGGGCGTGGTCCTGTCTCGGTCGAGCTGCCCATTCATTCTGCAGCTAGAAACAAACTGCAGTGTAGCTCTAACACTGTCATACATTAACTTTTGCTCTGGTAAACGTCTACTGTAGGAACGCAAAGGGAAATGTCCGGAAGCCACAGGAGTCATTGACCATCAGGTGAACTGTGAGCTCGTTTCTTGCCCTCAACACTACACAAAAAAACCAAACTATTTCTGGACTTAATCATCGTCTCAGCCCATCCCTAGTCCACCGTTGAATACAGGCCTTCCCCACAGGCTGCCACAGAGATTCCATTTTTTCCAACAACAATTTTAGATTAAACTTTAAAATTACCTTTCCTTCAAATCCTTTTTGCGGGGGGTCAAGTCCTCCATGGAGGCAGCCTTGTGCGCCACGGGGACGGGTCTGGGTGGCCCCCGCCGGTACTCCACGAGGCAGCTCCTGATGCGCGCCAGGTTGGGACTGGGTCCGTGGCTTCGCGCCGTGAACTTGTTCACGGGGACAGAGTACAGCTGTTTCTTGGGGTTGGCTGGTTGCACGCGTCTGCAAGGATATTTTCACCTATTGATCACTGATAACTTCAAATCGTTATCAATTTATGTCTTGATTGCACATTAACCACAAATTAGTTTTAAAAACTAAAATAACACGGATCGTATTTTATTGTCATCGAGTTGTGCTACGAGTGAGTGCCTCTGTTCACGCAAATGCTTACTTATAAAAAATACTATTCAGTGCAGTTGATATTACCTGGCAATAACCAGAAGACATAGCCGTGGTACATATCTACCACGAGGACGTCATCGTCATCTATTGATAAAACCTAGGCCTAACATAGGGGCGTAGGTTGTTACTTTAATTTTTAGTTTATTTTAGAATATTCAGACACAGCTTCTTGTACCTCGATATTCGTCGAAAATTTTCGTCCTGCCATGTGTTTTTTTAGATTGGGGAAGAGATGGTAATCAGACGGGGCCAAGTTCGGCGAATAGGGTGGATGCGGCAACAATTCAAAGCTACAATTGTGTATTTGTGCGATTGATTTCGCCGCAGTATGGACAGGAGCTTTATCTTGGTGGAACAAAACTTTTTTAGAAAACATACCAGGCCTTTTTATTTTTATTTCTTCACGCAAACGTTGTAAGAGTGTGCAATAATAGTCCGCATTTTTGGTAGTCCCATTTTCAAGGTAGTCAACCATAATGACCCTTCTACAGTCCCAAATAACTGAAGCCATTACCTTCTTGGTTGACATAACGGCCCGAGCTTTTTAGGGGCGTTGGACCCTGCTCTTTTCCATTGCTTGGATTGTACTTCGGACTCTTGTGTATTGTGGTGAACCCAAGTTTCGTCCATAGTTACGAAACGGCTAAGAAAATCTTGGGGATCACTTTGAAACAGATCCAAACAATCCTGTGATACTGTTTGGCGGGTGCGTTTGTTTTCGTCTGAAAGCAGCCTAGGTACCCATCTGGCAGAGACCTTAGAAAATCCAAGATCGCTGGAAATTATGTTCTGTGCTCGTTCATAGGAAATGCCTATTGCTTCTGATATCTCTGCAATCGTCAATCTTCTGTCATTCAAAATCAGGTCTAATATTTTATTGGTATTTGGTCTGTGGTAGCCGTCGGCGGCCTACCACTCCTAGGTTCATCTTGCACTGCTTCTCTGTCACATTTGAAAGCTACCTATTATTTGACAGTGGCATATGATGGAGCAGATTCCCCCAAAGTCTTGTACACATCTTCATAAATTTGTTTTGGCGTTAATCCTTTTTTTTGTAAATATTTTATGACGGAACGGTTCTCAATTTTATCCCTTTCCACGGAAACCGCGAACTTCGTTTGTGAAACCGATCACAAATTTTGCAATTTTAACAGAAGAAAAACAAAAGACAGCAGATTATAATTAAAAAAGAAATGGCTATTACGTGCCAGTATTATTTTTTCTTTTAAATTTAAATGTCAACCTTAGGCTCAAAACTTTTCAATGTGCCCTCGTAGCTATTAACATTACTAAGATTCCCGTTAACAAGTCCAACTAAACTGAATATGTTTGTGCTAGGATAGTTTGCGGCAATTGTCGAATGGCAGATTCCAATCTACGACCTTAAGTTTCGCAAACCGTACCCTAAGCCATTAGGCTATATACTTCAAAATTAGATAGATATCGAAAACTATTAATGTTGAAATTTATAGTAGACACCAAGAACCGATTTTGAGGGCTAAGTCGGAGAACTGGGGATAAATTTGGGCAATTCGTAATAAATTTGCCTGTTCTAACATAGAACGGAGGACTAGATCAAAGATGCTTTTTTTTTTATATCAATACCAGTAAATTTTCTTCGAAAGAAAATATAAAGCATTTTTTTCCTCATCTTTTTCTAAACTGTGACACTGGTGTGCCAGCGTGTCAATTCTTTTATTTATTCATTCATTCATAAATTCAAGTCGTTTCGATCTATAATATTTTATCTATTATCGACGACGACCTGTTTACGTAGTACGTACAACATTACAATATATTCCGCACAGTTTGAAGATGTACGTAATTTGCAGTTGAAATGTGTTCGAAAGAATATCCTTAATAATTGAACTTTGCTTAAAGTTGGCCTCATACAAAATATATTGTCTAATCCAAAATTTGATTTTGGCGAAACGATTATCCATTTTATGAATACCCCTTGCATTCTTTTTTTTTGTAAGGTATAATTTGCTACATATTATTTTAAATAAGATATGGTGGTATTGATATCTAAAAATAAAAAAATCCCGCGCAGTTGAAGTCGAAACTGACCAGAGAGAACTCATGACAACGTTTACAAAAACCTTTTATCATCCATAACTATTAATTCTGTAACCACAATGAGAGTGCATATTATCGTATTTTATTTAATATTAATTCAACTTCCACGTAAACAGGTCATTCATGACGAATTCTGGTTGGCTATTACGCAGACTAACAGTTCGTGTAACAGTCTTATAATAAAAATACCAATGTTATATACATATATACTACCTACCTATACATTTATATGTATAGGTAGGCCTATGCATACATATATACGTGTGTGGCTAGGTTCCAGAGGATGACCATAGTACGAAGCTCCACTAGTTCACATGTTTTCTACATATATTTATTACACATTATCTAATAGATATATTTATTTATTTCTTAGACATGTAGTGTTTCCGCACATTTTCCTTAACTGTCAGTACGTGGTCTGCACTTAAAATTGCAATCAACAATGTTAATTGATGCCGGCACCGGAGATCGAACTCAAGTTGCTCCCGTTCCGTGAATTAAAGATGGCCGTCTGTGTACTACATATCCAAATAAATGTCCAAAATTGTAATTTTAGTGTATATGAATAGAAACAGAAACAGGTTACAATACTGTTCCGTTTCTATTCATACAAATAGAAAGTATTCACATGGTTTTGGGCTGGGGGTACGGGGGAAATCCGCGCGTTCATTTTCTTCACCCACATCCGAATTGCTGTTAAAGTTATTTCAATAGGCGCGTTCGCAGTCACTCGTTCACACCTTTATTAATAGTACTTAAGTTAGGTGACTGATTAAAAAAAATCACCATTTCTGTCCACAACCAAAAATAAAAATCATATATTGTGTTGAATATTTTTAATACTCAATTAATGAATTTCAACATTATACATGATTTTTATTTTTGGTTGTGAACAGAAATTATGATTATTTTTATCAGATCGCGATAATATTTTTTGTAATATCTTCCGTTTTTAGTGACAATAATGTTTTGGTTAAATTGACCTTAGTATGTCTTGGGTAAGTTGCTGCCCGATTTCATCTAAAAATACTATGTAAAAGTACTATATGTATATACTAGTTGATGCTAAAATTATAAATTATTTTAACAAAACGACATGCCTAGTTCTTTAAAGTCGACGCAGGAAGTTCATTAAATTTGTAAATGTTTGGTGTCGTAAAAATTCAAGATGCACATAATATGAAACACTACGATGCATTTCACGCTTTCATTGTGATGACATAGTCCTCCCAAGTCCAAGGAAATAATAAAATTAACATGGATGTACATTAGCAGGGGTGTGGATCCTAAGCTCGATTTCCGGACGCAGTCAAAGTTCATCGGTCATACAAATATTCAACGTCTAAAATGTGCTTTATGTAATCTGTTGGTGTCTTTTTAAATAAATAAAAACGCCCTTGGTCGACATAGACCGGTACATATGTGATCGTTCTTATGTCCGTGAATCATGTTAGTATATACTACAGGTTGTCTAACCGCAGGGTCACGTGACCACTTCAGATTACAGCGTCACCTTCCTCCAAAACTGCACGCTCGCAACGCTGCGCTGGCAAACGAGAGTTTGTTTGTTTTCCCTCTAGTGACGAATCATAAGCGTCATGGGGCTACTGCTCGTCAAGACTAACCGACACCTCCCTTCAATCTTATTGGACCATTACATCAACCTAAGGAAGGGGACGAGCGAGTGCCTTCGTTGGCACTATAATATATCCTGCGCAAATTACGTGTATCTGGTAATAACTAGAAGATATTCAAAGCCGGCAAACACGGATGAAATATTTAAAAAAAAGGGCAAAATTTGCTGATAATTATGCGCGCCCATATTGTTTACACATTTTTGCAATCTAATCGGCAGGTTGCCAACGCCGGTAGTGTAAAACCCTGGCGGACAAGAGTTTATGAATTCCTGTAAAACCACTATTACAGTATTATCGCAATTGAAAAAGTTTCTCTATCAAGAAGTCGCCCAAATTGCGAAAGCAGCAAGCAAGAAAGCAGTGAGAGCTTGATCTCGTGAGTATTGACAATGATGATGAAGTTCCAACTCTAATTCCTGCAGTTTCTCCACCGTCATTTGCGCAGTGTGTGGTGTAGCTTTATCTTACAATAAGATCTATTGAGGATTCTTTTTTCTTTCAGTTTTAGGATAATTTTGTCTCGTTGGTATATTTCGGCTGTGTTCGATGAAACTGAAATGAATCTGTGCTAGATCAACTTCTTCTGTTGAATCCTACGCTTTGGAGTATGTTTTGGTGATTCATCCTTGTCTATCACTTGCGATGGACGTTATCGATTGTTGTTTGAATCCATTTCTCATTTTGTATTATCATAGTGATAATTCGAGTTAAAAATTGATCAGATTTATGAGAAAATAACATCAAACAAGCTTTTGTTTCTGAACGTTTCATAACCATCTTTTCCATTTTCCCGATTTGAGCTAAATAGGTTAATGTTTGCTAACACCAAATTTTAATGAAAATCAGACAACGGTGACCTTTAGTACGTCATCATTGTCCTTTGATTCTAAGCGACCGCGTGGATCATTTGTGAGGTCAAAGTTACCATTCCGAAATTTGGCAAACCAACTTGACACTGTCTGCTGCGCAATTACACTAGAACCAAATACACTATTTATGTTTCGCGCGGTCTGTCGCATTTCGAAGTGGTGGTACAGATAGCTAATAATAATAGCGATATTAATTTAGATCCACCGTCAAAAGCAACTGAACGAGCCGAGGTTCGGCCCTCTCAGACAACCTCGAGTCAGACGCTCTCGCGAAACTGGGTGACGGTCCAAGCTGAGGCTCCCTCTCGGGAGCCGTTGTGCTGGTACACCCATATATATAGGTCTCGACTGAGTGCCATAAAGGCTCGATCACCTGTCAACCCGGTGAAACTGTAAAAGCCCTCGAGATTACAGAGGCCATCAACACGAAAAAAAAGTTTTGTCCTAGACAACCCAACCGTTTTTACTACTCATTCCTTGCTTCCCACATGGCCCGATATTATGTCGGTTGCGCGAGTGCCCAAAAACACACACGTGCTGGTTGAAAATAATAAATCATACAATTTCGTCTCACACAAATTTCATTTCTCCTCCCAATTCTGAGTCCACGCAGATGGTGTCCCGGGCAGATGTCAAGATATAATAAAAAATATCATTTGATTAATTACTGTGCCATAGATGTGACAAAGTAAAAACACATGTATATGCGCACTTCATTTTTTATTTATTTATTGAAACATGTCTTCGAAACGAAAAAACAAGCGTGACTCTCTCTCTTGCCTAGTAATATTTTATTAAAAAAATATTTCATGTTTTCCCCATAGCTCACGGGTTTTTGAATAACCACAAACCTCCACATGACACGCATTGTAACATCTGTTATAGTAACTAATGTAGAATTTAATTGCGTAATAATAACTAGACCGAAATATGCTCTAGGCGTGACTTTAATTCAGGGTACGCGAGCAAAGCAGAGTTCGATCCGGTGCCGTGAAATAATGAAATTGTTAGTCGCATTTAAATATTGATTTATCACTTGCTGGCGGTGAAAGAAGATGTGAGGTAATTTAAATATGCCGTATTAATATAAATGAAGACGGATTCCAAATCGTGAAAGTTTAAAATCTAACACTAGCGGTTTCAAATCAGAATATTGAATGGAGTGATCATCCAAGAAAAAGCTCGGGGACAGCTCCAACTGTCATAGTCATTCTGATGAATGTGAAATAATGTCTCGTTATGGTGTATAAGTGGTCGTAGATGTACTCTTCTCTTTACGAGAAAAAGTATTGCACATTTAGTACGAAAAATAAATTAAATCGTTCAATACGCGTCAGAGTCAGTTATAATCCAGCCGTAGCACGAATTGGTAGGCTCGACCGGGAGGACGGGAGGTAGGAGGACCACGCTTTTTTATAGAATAGGTGGCAAACAATGTAAACACAGCAGTCACCTGATGGTAAGTGATCATCGCTGCCCATGAACATCCGCAACACCAGTGGAGTCGGAGATGCGCTTCCGGCCTTTAAGTAAGGTGTAGGCTCTATTCTTGAAGATCCGTAATAGTTTACAGTACTGTGTTCCGCATTATAAACAACGAAGCATACCGTTTCGTGTAAAAGCGAGAAATATTCACAGCGAAATGGAACCGCCGTCGGTTTGATATCCGACGATGAAAATGGTAAGGGAGAATTTAGTTATAGCTCCTCGGCGGACACTTTAAAATGTATCCGAGTGGCGGGCACCTTGGCCACTGGCTGGTGACCTTTTGCCAGCGATCAAGGCTGAACAGGTTGGCTTTAGCAATTTTAGTCCAAACAAAATACTTACGCGGTGGGCGTGGAGTTTAAGCTATACCGCTCCCTGGAGAGCTCCCTCTCGGAGATGTCCCCAGCGCCGGTCCTGACAGGCGGCGACGCATTTTGTGGCATTTTTGGCGATTCCTCAGGCATTTTGTAAATATTTCGATCAGTTATAAAAGGCTTGTTTGAATGCGGTTGTCATTTTCAAAAATGACTGGCATATAGATTTGAATGTATTTTTTTTATTGGAACACGTGTTAAAAGTACGGCCTGATATTTAAGTTGTGTACTAACCTTTTTAGTGTATATACTAAAGTAGTGAATCTAAATCATTAAACTAATATGTACTCAATTACCAGACAGCTGACATCTCCCAAAGATCAGGATGCTGAAATTGTAATGGTTTGGCACATAGCTCGTTCAATAGATAGCCGATGGGGAAGAAAGGTTCTCGAGTTGCAACCTTTCTTTTTATTACATTAAGAGTAACAAACTCACACACAGTTCACCTGGTGGCAAGTGATTCCTGCGGCCCATGACATTTACATTCATCCTTGACAAGGAATCATAATGTAGATGCGTTTTTACCCTTGAGATAGAATGCCTCGGCACCAGTAATAAAGGTCTTCGGATCACTACACCCACCAGTAGATAGACAGCAGCATTATGCTGCTATTTTACGCTGGTATTCTGTGAGGTCGTGAGCCCATTCATTCTGCAGCTAGAAACAAACAGCTGTGTAGCTCTACCATTGTTAAAAAACTTCGGACTAGCAGTTGCAGTTTAGAGATGCCCTCTAGATAGAGCGACGACCTAGTTGCGGTACAAGTTTGCGGGTAGTCGATGGATGCACGTGGCTCAGGGTCGTTGTGCCAATCTACAGTGGAGTGATATGTCACAGCAGCGGACTGTGGGTAGGCTGTGATGACGACCATGCTGATTACCTTGATATGTATGTAGTAATATTTCCTGGATTCAATTCCGGTTTGTATTTTATAATTGATAAATAAAGAAGTCCCTCTCGGTGCATAGTTTATTTTTAAATGATAATTTAATTTACGTTTTAGTGCGTGTGTGTTTTAGTGTTACATTACGTGACACTTTTACATCCTGTTTGTCCATGCTCTACTTACGATCGTGAACCACTCTTTCATCGTGAACATGCTTCTATTTTTTTTATATTGTGGGGTGACCCTGGAGGTAGTAGACTCCTGCCATCCTACGACATCCACATTCACCCTAATTAAATTATAAAACAAAAATCTATGCGATATTTGATATCGTAAAAGTCCTTTTTTTCTTTTTTTTACCACTGCATGCAAGTATAATGAGGCTAATAGAATGAATTGATGAAATATAACAAAGCCAAAATTTTAACATGTACCTTGCCGGCCGAAAGTTTAAGACCGCACATAAACAACATAATTATCCATCAATTGTAATAAAATCCCACAGGATAAATAAAAGAAATGCACATCTGCATATTCTATTGTTAGTATCGAATATTTAAAGAAGTCAATAACTCGATACAGGGAGACAGGCAGTTTTCAAGATCGTCCACGCTCTGGAATGCCGAGAGGTACCACGTCTAGTGAAGGTAATTTCATTGTTGTTACCAGTAAGCGAAATAGACGCTTAACAGCATCAGAAATCCGCGTTGAAGTAAACAAAACCCGAGTTAAACCTTTATCATTGACTACAGTAATACGGCGACTGAGAGATGCGAGAGTATAGTCGCGTTGGCGGTCTAAAACCTCTGTTAAAGCCGCAAAACAAGAAAAAATGGATGCAGTGACTGAAGAGGATTTTAAAAAAGTGTAAAAGGACCGATGAATCCATGTTTGAACTATTCGGTTCAAAACGTAGAATTTACGTTCGCGGCAGTGCCCAAGAAAAGATGATTTCAGATTGTGTAGTCCCAACAATCAAACATGGTGGTGGCTCAATTATGGTCTGGGGTTACTTCTCTAGCGAAGGAACTGGCGATTTGATTAAAATTAAGGAATTTTGAAAAAGAGAACAGTACGAGTACAGACATTTAGAACATTTTGTTCTAAATGTCTGTATTTGCGCCGTTTCTTCCGGATTGCGATTAATTGGAGATGAATTCATTTTCCAACAAGATAATGATCTCAATTAGCTCAAAATTATGTAGAGGATATTTTGAAGAGAAAGAGGCACAAGGGGTGTTAAAAACATGGTTTGGCCTCTTCAGAGCTCGGATCTCAATCCCATTGAACTTTTGTGGAAAGAGCTTGATAGGAACGTCCGTAATCGTGGCCCATCCTCGCGAAGAAATGTGGTATGCTTTATGCGAAATTTGGAACAGTATATCACAAGACACCATTAACACATTGATGAAAAAAGTCATAAAATGTAAAGGAGGATTTTTGATGAAAAATCAGTTTTCTGTACGCTTTTAAAGTATATTGTTTGTCAATCAATGTTCTATTAGATAATTAAACAGGTTAATTAAACATTTAATATTTTATTGTAGTTTTACTATATTTTCATACTTTAATTAAGGTGCTCTTAAACTTTTGGCCTGCATGTAAATTTAAATTAATGTTGAGTTATAATTTAAAAAAACGATCTATATATCATATAGATCACATCTTATATACAAATCAAAAATATGTTAAAACTCGTCAATTTGCAAATATTATTTTTTGATGATTCATTTTATTTAATTTGGGTCATCTACAAAGATACATGAAAACAAACTTAATTCATAAAATATAAGTGGTGACAAATGAGCACACCAACATTCGTCCTCATTTACGAATAATAATGCGTGGTCACCACTTACACACTTCGTACTAACTGCCGATAAGTTGCTATTTTACGCTAATATTCTGTGAAAGCGTAGTCCCCGGTAGAGCTAACGTAATCGTGGCATAGCTAGTTCATAGTTGTCGCGTGGCTCTATCTCGTCAAATCAATAACCTAACTAGAATGCGGTACAGTGATCCCTTGCCAATGCTTTGTGTTCATTTATCTCGTTTCATAAATAAGTCTTTCAAGCTATCTTAATTACAGCATTTAAGGCATAAACTTTAACAGAGAATGTAGAACCAGAGAAGGTAAGGTGTACATGCCCAGACAGAATGCCAGCACGTAACACCGCTGTGTTTCGTTTGATCGGTGTAGGGATCCGGAGACCTTTATTAGTGGTGAAGAGACATTCCATTTTAGTCCTCAAGGGTAACAACGTATCTGTATAATTATACCATATCTAGGATGAACTGCAGGAATCTCTTACCATCTGTTTTTTTATTATAGCGTTGGTGACAAAGGAGCACACAGTTCACCTATTGGTATGTGCCTTCACCTCTATAAGTAATCATAATATACACTCGTGAATAAAAAAATCGACTCACATGTCATGCATTTGATTGAATGCTTATAAAAAAATTATTGACACCTGAATTATAACTTTCTTTTTGAATTATTAAAGCTCCATGTTCTCGCTTCTAAATAATGTAAACAAACGTTATCTTTTCCAAGAATTTGTTGTTATTTTTAATAACCATTTTTACACATGTCTGACATTAGCGCTAATTAGGGGTTGTAGTTATAAAAGTTATTTACCTGGCCTACCCTTATCAGTTAGTCATCAAACATTAACCGGTACACTTATCCCCTATTATTATTATAATAAACATTGAAACGACTAAAAATGGACACAAAAAACAGGACTAACAAGTGGCTCAAGCGGTTGCCCTATCGGAACAAGGCCAGAGTCAGAAAGCAGACCGCATCGTGTGTCAAACACTGGTAGCTTTAACCGAAGAAGCGAATCCGGCAGAAGAAGGTATACAACACAGGCGGATGCGACCGATTTATGGTCAGTACTTCGTTCAGAATTCGGGCCATCACTGGCCTTCAAGTCCAACAGCAGCGCAGAGAAACGCGTGGAGTGGCTGTTAGCGGCTGAACAGGCCGAAGAAGACTAAAGGCGGCTACTGGCCCTAAGTTGACCCCAGCGCATCGAGCTGTCCAACTACATTTCGCAAGAGAACTTGTGACGGACGAACAGTGGAGCTCTGGTCTCTTCTCAGGTGAAAGCAGAGTGTTCTCCATGGCAACGATAGACGCCGAGTCTACAGAACACCTGGACAGCGAATCGCCCATTGCTGCATAAGTGAAAAGGTGGTATTTGGACTCCTCGAGACCCCACAGATGGTGTAGGCGGGAATTTCAATGGAGCTTAAAAGAAAAGTTCGGGCTAGAAATCCTACGTCAGTTACGAGCTACTCGTACAACCCGCACACACTGAAGAATGGAATGGTTTCTCAAGAAACAGTGAAAACTCTTATCCGATCTATGAAGAACCGATTAGGAGCGGTAATTAGAGCCAAGACGGGTAACCCTAATTTTTTAATTGTTTATCCTTATTTTATTGATGATTGTTTTGTCTTTTTGTCTGTATTTTCTTTAGAGTTTCCTTGTTTTAGAGTTTAAAACGAATATAATATTTAATATTTATAAAAAAAGTATTTATTACTATGACTGTCATCTCATGTTATAGTTTAAGAGGATTATAATATTTAATATTTATAAGAAGTATTTATTACTATGACTGTCATCTCATGTTAAGGTTTAAGACGAATATAATATTTAATATCTATAAAAAAGTATTTATTAATATGACTGTCATCTCATGTTAAAGTTTAAGACGAATATAATATTTAATATCTATAAAAAGTATTTATAACTATGACTGTCATCTCATGTTAAAGTTTAAGACGAATATAATATTTAATATTTATAAAAAAGTATTTATTACTATGACTGTCATCTCATGTTAAAGTTTAAGACGAATATAATATTTAATATTTATAAAAAGTATTTATTACTATGACTGTCATCTCATGTTAAAGTTTAAGACGAATATAATATTTTTTATATTTATAAAAAGTATTTATTACTATGACTGTCATCTCATGTTAAAGTTTAAGTCGAATATAATATTTAATATTTATAAAAAAGTATTTATTACTATGACTGTCATCTCATGTTAAAGTTTAAGACGAATATAATATTTAATATTTATAAAAAAGTATTTATTACTATGACTGTCATCTCATGTTAAAGCTAAAACCTTCACCTTTACTATAGTTAAAAAATTAATCTGAGCAATAGCTTTTTTACAACGATATTTTGACCGCAAGCGTCTGGCGTGATTCGAATTTTTTACTCACGACGGTAGTTGCGTTGTCATCCATGAGGACTGTGATGGAATACCTCGTCACCAGTGATCTCCTGTATTCACCGCATGAAACACAGCAGTGTTGCCCTCTTTAGATGGAGTTACGCCATGGTGTAGTCGGTGAGGGAAGCCTTTGTTCTACAATAGGTTGGTTATGGCTTAGATGAAAACTTCATTTTTATTTCAACCTACATAGATGAGAGGGTGGTCAGGGTAGGTTTAAGTGAGTTTATAAAACTTTAAATACCATCATTAGGATCAGTAAGATGAAGGTTCTAGGATAACAGTAAGGTTCTCGAGTGTTGCACGACCCGCCACTAGATGGCGCCGCGCAATTTAAGTAAGATAACATAAAGTATGTACTGTACCGTAATAATCCCTAACCGAGGGAGGTGTGCATAATCGATAATTTTGAAAAAATATTTATTCATTAAAGACTTCTTCATTTTCATAACCTTTTCCCTTTTATTTGAGGTGGGCCTTCCTTGTCCGTATTCTCCATGTAGCACGGTTTTGTGCTAAATGCTATCATATTTCGGATAGGGAAAATTTCATGGCTATGTGCTTACCCAATTTAGAATTACGAGCGCTGCCGTTGGAACTCTAAAATATCTTCCGCCACCTGCTCTTTAACACTTCATGTGTCTAATAATGTTAGTTCTAAAACAACGATACGTTTATTATCTAGAACGAATAAGTTTTTATCTGAATCAAAATCATTTTTTCCGCTCATTTCTACATCCTTCTCAGAATAGCCACTATCAACATCACCTGAAAAATATGATAGCATCAGGGTCTGATCGTTGAGGATAGCGTACCCGAGAAGTCCGCCAACTTGGAGAGGTCCCGGGTTTCCATAGCACAGCGAGGGTACCCGGGACGGTGAGGCCTCCCCTGGGACGCGCTTAGGTTCGGTGCATAGGGGCACCGGGGCGTACGAGATTTCGGAGCCCCTCCGAATGCACTGACGGTGACTACCTAGGGATTTAGTGGTTAATAATTCCGCATAACCCTGTCTTCCCCAAAACCAAAAAAAGGTGCCATGTGTTGCAGGAAATACTGGAGAGCTCGTTTGGCACACCTATTTTGTAAAATAAAGAGCATAATACAAAGAAATAACCATTCCAGTGTAGCCGTTGGGACAGACTGTCGCCTGGTGGGGCTCCGGACGGGCTCCTGGCGCCGCTCGGGCTGGCGCCTCGGCGCACCCTCGTGCGTTAAATTATTCCTGATGATATCGCCTGTCGCCGATTCGGCTGCCTTTGTTTGCCTATACATCGTACATTTATGAACACAATTTAAAAAAATATTCTTATTTCTACTCGTTTCATAGGTTTCTTTGATCATAGTGAATTTATGGATAGTTTTAAATTCTAGATTAAAAAAATATACATAACTTTGATACATCGATAAAATATTTTTTAATATTTGTTTAATTTTTTTTATTGATCGTCGAGCACACTGGTTAGCTTGATGTGAGTTCTAAGGCTCTCGCCACTCGAAAATGAAGATGCAATGTCTGCCCTGAGGAGTGAGAAGAAATGTGTCATGCATGTGTATCTTGAATCTTTGATGAAGAAGATGTGCCATATAGTGCCATTGGTGTGCTCGTCTGACACAGTTGTATAAAAATCTGAGTAAGTCTTTGTATGTGCGTAATTTCTCTATGAACATTCAAAATAAGTAAGCATTGTCTGGGCTGAGATGGAACACCTCATATTCAATCTCCGCCCTCTTTCACTGTAGCAACTTTGTTCTGTTGTTTCACTCTGGTATTTTGTGAGCGCAATTATTCTTTGCGCTATGAAATTAAAGACACAGCGTTTTATAATATTTATAATCACTGTATATAACAAAATAATTGGTCTCCTCTGGAGCTGTTCAAACACATTCACCAGATTAACAAGTTACTGGAAGTTGGTTAGTGATAACTGCGGACCATGACATTTACTTCCATCCTCAGCAAAAAATCAAGATGCGCATGCGTTGTAAACACTGCGGAATGAGATTTAATGCTTCGTTATCTGTAATTTGGACCCCAGATCCTTATAATCACGATTCGAAGCTGGTATTACGTGACGATGTGTTCCTCCTCCTAGACTCATTTATATTGCGTCTAGAAACTAGCTGTGCCGTGGCTCTAAAATTGTTTAAAATTCATGATGAGCTGCGAAATCGAGGCAATTTCACCAGTACACGAAATGTTGTTATACTATATGGAGTCTTCGACTGTCGTATGATTGCTTAGTGTATTTTATCTACAATTGTAGAGTGACTTAAACAAAAATATTGTTGAAGGAGATAGCTTTAATATATTTGAAACATTTATTTAAAGTGTAGTTACACAGTCAAAGTGAGATTGATTATATGAAAAGTCGAATCGATTTTTTTATAGTGATCAAATAGGTACCCCAAATATCTTTTTCTCTTTAATAGGCAAAATATATTGTTGCATCAGTTGAGATCCATCACCCTTTTATAATAAACTAGTTTTCCAACCTAACCCTCCAACATCACTTAAACCAGTCAGAGGTTTTAGCCAGGTAAAACACATTATAACATATATATGTTTAATGTAAACCTAACATTTTTTTTAATACCAGACAAATAAAACAAGCCACACCAAAACGAAGCAAACAAAATAAGCTTACAAACATTTTAAAACTTCACATATAACCTGTGGCACTCATAACATAAGTTCAATCACTTACAAAATGCCGTTTTATAAAACCTATAATATGTAATACTACGCAACTCGAAAAGAGGGTAAAATAGAGGGTCGCACGAGGGTTACAATAAATATATCGCTTTGAAATTTGTATCAAAGTACGAAGGTAAAATGGCGGATTTGGCGCCACACGCGAAGTGACAGGCGCGTCCCCACGCCGCCATGACGCCAACTGAGTCACACATTGCAACACCGAGCGCCGAGCGAACTTTCTAATTACAACTACGTCGACGTATATAGTCGATACTAACAGGAAAATGAGCAATTTTATTCGAGGCTCTCTGAAGTAGATTTAACTTATATTTTTTATTGTACCGCATCATGAATAAGCCGGCGCGATCGGAGAATCAGGCATACAGGATAATTATAATTTTGGAGATTTAGCGGTTATCGGAACAAGCAAATTTATCTTATTCCTTCATTGAGGATGGATGTAAGGGTACAGTGCATTTATCTGCGGCGTGTGGGCAGACACTATACCGTACCAGCTTTCCGCTTTTATGTGGGAGCAATAGGCACTACTCTCGTAAATCCGCCGTCCCGTCATGGCGAATATGAGCAATTTCAGTTGTCAGTTTTCCTAGCGCTTTATTTTAAAAACATATCCTGCACTGAACTGTTAGAGGAACAACTTTTATTCAGATATTTTGTCACCATTGTACAAGTATCATATATATAAGTCGGTATATCTGCATTTGTATTTTTCCCGGTTGTCGATCACTACCTATCACGAGGACCTCATTAAATTAATAAATTTATTACATGTCAAGATCACATCAATATATATATATATATATATATATATATATATATATATACATATATATATATATATTATATTGATCAAATCATCACGTTTTATCACAATCAAAAATTAAACAATTTTTTACCAAATTATTAGTTTTAGCATTGCATTTTCTAAATGCAAGTTCGTGTGACTTATTTTTGATATTTTTATTTATGTTGGCACTTTACATTATGAATTGAAATTGAAGTTATATTTTATGAATGTTGTATTACTAATTGACATAATTTTAGTGATTTTTTAGCGTTTTATCTGTTATTAAAATGTTTATTTTATTAACATAATTGTTAATCCTAATCTTTTGTTAAATACTAAAAGTTCATTTCACATTCTCACACACTACACGAACGCATTTACTATTTATAAAGTGTGAGGCTGAATAGGTGAGTCATGTCCTTAAATCGTAATATTATCACCCGTTCTGAAATGTTACACCCACGCGTTACAGGATCTTCCCTAAAAGCCTTCTGACGCATAGATTTGCTTTTTGAATCGCTAGCGAATGAGATATATAATAGAAAATAATAATAAAAAAATATGGTTTATAGTAAAGAAGAATGAGTAAAGTAACAACCTGTATATATCCTACCGCCGGGCATAGGCCTTCTCTATTAAGAGGGTATTCGAACATAATCAGTTATGCCGTATCTCTGTGGATAGACCACTTCGCAAGAATATTTTTAAAAAATGCCGATTTCTTCCACCACGCACGTATGTAAATAAGAACTTAAAATTGCACTTGACATTGGTGCTTACACCGCGGATCAATCTCAGGTGGCTATATAATGTATTACGTACTTATAATAACTACCTATAATTCATAATTATTTCTTGTAATATAAAGCAGTGATACGATGTGTACTTTATTAACTTTGTTTTTTTTGTTGCCCGAATATTATCCATGGTGTGAGGTATACAGACCATGTATTTGTTAAAAAACATTAAAGTACTATTTTTTCTATAAACAGTGGATATCATGAAACAAAATATACAGAATTTTTTAAATGATGTAATGATTCAAAATTAAAGATTAAATATAAATGAAAAAGAATCATTCCTACCTTCTTAAAAACGTTGTCGGTAAGTTATTATTAAAATCATGACATCCCACAAAAGTTCAATGGGATTGAGATCCGGACTCTTAGGAAGCCAAACCATGTTTTTTAACACTCTTGTGCCTCTTTCTCTTCTAAAAATCCTCTATATAATTTTGCTATACTTTGGATCATTACCTTGTTGGAAAATGAATCCATCTCCAATTAATCGCAACCCGGAAGAAATGGCATTTTGTTCTAAAATGTTTTTGTACTGATCCTTTTTCAAAATTTCTTTAATTTTAATCAAATCGCCAGTTCCTTGGCTAGAAAAGCAACCCCAGACCATAATTGAGCCACCACCATGCTTGATTGTTGGGACTACACAATCTGACTTCATCTTTTCATGAGCACTGCGTCGAACGTAAATTCTACTTTTTTTAGTTCAAACTTGGATTCATCGGTCCAAAGCACTTTTTTTAAATCTTCAGTCCAATCTCGATGGGCAAGAGCCCACTGCATCCGATTTTCTTGTTTTGCGGCTTTAGCAGAGGTTTTCGAAAGGCAATGCGACCGTACAACTTCGCATCTCTCAGTCGCCGTATTACTGAAGTCAATGATAAAGGTTTACCTCGGGTTTTGTTTACTTCAATGCGGATTTCTGGTGCTGTTAAGCGTCTATTTCGCTTACTGGTAACAACAATGAAATTATCTTCACTGGACGTGGTAGCTCTCGGCCTTTCCCGAGCGTGGACGATCTTGAAACCTACCTGTCTCCCTGTATCGAGTTGTTGTGCCATGAACACAAGTCTTCGATAACTTCAGTTGTGAAGCAATCTAACGTTCGGATTTGCCTTCATTATGTAAAACAACGATGGCAGAACGCACTTCACTGCTAATTTCTCGAGCTTTTCCCATTATATCTTCACTGTAGGAACTACAAGTTTAGACTAATTGAGATTGTTTGTGAACAAACCGAAGTAAACTCGGGTAATTATTACCAGCCAAAAACAAAGCCAAGCCAGAAACACGTGTTTTCAGGAGCTAAATAATCCTAATTATTGACCAATACGTACTATAAACAATACGCGATAGAATATACAGTGCATTTTTTTATTTATCCTGTGGGATTTTATTACAATCGATGGATAATTATGTTGTTTATGTGCGGTCTTAAACTTTTCGCAGGCAGGGTATTTCTTATTGTACTATGGTATATTTGAAAACAAATGCCATAAAAGGGAAAAAGAGAATAAGGGAGAAAGTTAAGCGTTGATATACTTTTTAACTTCGGCATTATAAGTTTCTAAGTGCACTCAATGAGTAAACTATGAGCAATATAACATCTAAAAAGGTTTGATATTTTACATATCATCATATTTAAAAAAGGAGTCCAAAAAGTCTTGGTATAGACTAGTAAATACGAACATGGATGAAAAAATTACCACAAAATAATAAGACTAATGTTCAGATAAGAGTTCATAATGATATTTGAAAATAAAAATACTGATATTGTATATTTTAAAAAGTTTATACACCGTATATCTGTCGCTTTATTTTTTGCTAAGTAATATTCATCAATTTAGAATCTATAGAGAAATCGTAGAGTTGACTTAGCTTATTATTATTAACAGTAAGTTTTGAGACATTGTTTTTTTTTTGGTAAATTTGCTTTGCTAATAGAATTTAATGTGATTCAAATTTTAAATAACTTTTTCCCAGTTTCACTAATTTAAATACATAAGCATTACGAAATTACCATGTTAATAGTATTGTTTCGACACGTATGATGTTTTAAAACATAACTATACATTATAAATAAAAC
This sequence comes from Teinopalpus imperialis, assembly GCA_029286865.1. Classification (NCBI taxonomy): domain Eukaryota; kingdom Metazoa; phylum Arthropoda; class Insecta; order Lepidoptera; family Papilionidae; genus Teinopalpus; species Teinopalpus imperialis. Next base: position 864,183 of record JAGSMU010000013.1, read on the forward strand.
GCGGGAAACTGTTCCGTACCTTTGTGTTTTGTTTATCTCTCGCTCATACCCGTGTAAAAAAGTTTTGAATTTGCACAGCGCATGCGCGGCATCCGCATACGTCACTTTGCCCACGTGACATATTACCACCAATAGGAGTTCATTTTTTAGAGTGTGTATTTTCAGCTACACAGCAATTGCGGTTTATTACCATTTGACGTTCACTCCGTCGGAGGAAGTGCTAACTTCAGGCGATCGGTCTCCGAATTATTTTGTCATTAATATTGTGCACATTTGTTATCAATTTATAAATTGCGTTAAATTTTTATACGAAGAGTGTTCTGTAGCGAGACAATTTGTGTTAAAAGTTTATGGATGCGTGCATGCTGTTTTCGTCGAGACCTTGATAACTAGTTCCTTGGACGAGCGAAGAGCCAGTTATTATAGGATCATGCCCGAGGAGGTACGTCTAGTTTACGTATAGTGAAGTCAATCGTGCGTGTATTATTTCCTGATTCCTTACTAACGAGTGAGGTTTTAGTGTACAAAATTCGTGTAAACAATTTAAAACTGCAAAGTGCATTTTAGTCAGTGTTAAAATGACGAAGTTAAAGTAAATGTGCGCAACCGAAGGACGGCTGTGAGGTGTCTGCCAGCGAGACATTCGTTAAATAGTGCAATGGACAACAACGGAGGTAAACCGTGTGAAAGAAACTGCATGTCTCATCTATTTGTTGTTCGTTGACAGTTGACACTCGCGCCTAGCACTTTGCACAAAGTTTATTTTATATTTTTCTAACGAAATCAGTCTTCGTACAGCTAGGTTTTTCATTAGTAAATTTTCAGACGGTACTGGTAATAGTAGCTTCTCTCGCAGTCTGTTGCTCAGCTCGGTGAGTGTGGTTCTAAAAATATCCTAATGCTGGCCGCAGGCCGCAATATCGTCCATCGAAAGTAGTTTTGACGTTCAGTTAACAGTTATAAAGATTTTCTATTAGCAGTGACGCTTTTCTCTTTATACTTTCCTCAGCTGTATTTTTTTAAATTCATATATTTTTAGAAGAACAATTGGATAACAACATGCGATCAAAATATTACTTTTTGTGCCTCCAATTTTAAATACTTATTTGTGTTGCCAGATGAAAATTAAGATCAACTGTAAGTAATAAGGAAATTACTAGTAGTCTTGGTAATACAAAACTGGTACTATGGAAACAAAAATTAAAAAATTATTGGGTCACAATTTTTATCAATCTCATTATATTATAATTTTAAAGATATTTACTTTTATAGATAAGAAAATGAGCATATATTTTAAAGAATTACAGCTTTTGTGAAATGTTGAAAAACTATTGCTTATTTTGATATATTTATTTAAATATAACTTGTAGACATTTCTGTATTATTAGTTTTCACTAAGGTGTTTAGTTAGTTATGTAGTTTCATAGATTTTGTTATAGATATTAATAATATAATTATGTTGTAGATACAGCACTTATTGTATTAACTGTACATATATCAATGCACTATATTTAATTTTAACTGAACATCTTTTTCTTGGTTGATAACTTTTTGTATTTAGGAGCCAGCTCTTAATTCATAGAATGTTTTTGTATTTTCATGTTCCTTGAAAATATCTGCCTTTATGGATTAGAAAATAACACACCAATTTGGCACAATTTAAGAGATTTATTATACTATTTATAATCAAGCTATTTGTAGACAATAATACATATCTTATTAATGGTAAATTTTAAAGTAATTTTCAACACATAAGTCAGGTTTCTCATAACATATACATACACTTAGATACATTTTTTTATAATGAATGCTGGCATTGTTGCTAACATTACTATACTGACCAATATATACCAATAGTTGAATGATGATTTCAGACAGTGAATTTTGCAGACCATACCCTAAACCATTAGACTATAGATGTATTTGAGTAAAAGTTATTACAGGTAATGTCAGGAACTTGGAATATGAACTGGTTTTTTTATAAAATTTTGTTTTATTTTTTATATGTGTAAGTCAATATGGAATGATTACATTGTTATTGCAAGTTTCTAGATAATGAAACACTCTTTGGACCTGTTATTATTATTGTGTGTTAATAGTTTATTTCTCATCACAATATACTGAAAACAATAGGTCCAGCCTCTGTTTAGTATGGAAAGGGTTAGAACATTGTTTCTCAACATGGGGTCACATTTCAATAAATAAGACACAACATTATACAAAAGATTTGTTCATTAAAGGAATGAATTTTAATGTGGTTTTATAAAATTAAATATTTAAAAACATGAAAAAATACGAATAGCATACTTTGTGTAAATTAACATTAGAAAAGTTGTCAAAAGTATAGATATATGATCACACTGTAGCTATGAACTCTCTGGAGCTCAAATAGGTTTGACTAGGGTACACAGATTAGTGTAAAATTATTATTCAGTTGAATTATTTATTTATTTATTTAAACTTTATATACAGTTATGTTTAATGGTGGACTTAATGTAATTACTGTAAGGCCAGCAACACAACTGCGGCGACTCTGGTGATGCGGATGTTTGTGGGTGCTGATCATTTGCCAATGCACTTGCTAAAACACATAAAACCTGCACTTTTTTTAAAGCTGTAGAATGAATCGGTCAGCTCGACAGGGGTAGGACCAGGCTCTCAAAGAATATCAGCGTAAAATAGCAGTACAATGCTGCTGTTTCATCTTGTGAGTGAAGGATTCCAGAGACGTTTATTACTAATGATGAGGCATTCGATCTCAGTCCTTAAGGGTGACAATGCATCAGCATTATGATTCCTGTGTCAAGGATGAATGTAGATGTTATGGGCCGCAGGAATCACTTACCATTGGTGAACTGTTTGCTTGTTTGTTACTCTCCATGTAATAAAAAAAACGGGAATGTTAGTAACTTTAATACCATCTTTATAATTTTTTTTAATAGTTGATCTTATTACTCCTAGTATTGTTATCCAATACAAGCAAAGAACTGACAAGGTTTGGCCCTATCAGGCACCCCAAGTTAGATACTTTCGCGCTCAGAGCAACGGTACAAGCTGAGTCTTAGGACCCTTTGTGCAGCTTACCCATAAATAAAGGTTTTGACTGAGTGCTCTAAGCTCTGAGCTCTGAGCATTCGGCAACTTTCAACCTGATGTGGTTGTAAAAGTCCTCGGGCTAACAGTAGCTAAAACAAAAACGTTTACTGGGGTCCTTGTGTCAGTATAATATACCGCCATATTTGTTGTGTGTTTCACATGATAATGACGTGTGTTGATCACTTACCATTGGGTAAATACCCAATCAAATTCATGAGACATTCCATTGCATAAGATAATTAATTATAAGTTAATTAATGTTTCTCGCGGTTTACTTTTTATTCATTTAAAAAAATGGGAGCCAATGAGCAGATGTGACAATTACAAAATACAGATGTGTTATATGATGTAATCTGTACAAAACATTTTTGGTTGCCCATAGGTTTATTTTGCAACTTCTGTTTTAAATAATATTTTAGTAACTTTTACCACAGTTTTATGTGGTGATGAGAGCCCAAATGATGGTAATGGGGCACCCTAAGGTTTAGTGTTTTAGTTTTGGACGTGAATATGATGAATGGTGTTTTGTTTTATAATATATATAACTGTGTGCTTGTTTCTCACCGCCGTAAATTACATACAACTGAGTCTCCACATATATCAGTGCACAAGGCGCGCTTGGCACCATGCCAGAACTGTCAGACATTTAGTTGTCAGTCTTATTAAATTATTATTTTAATATATCAGACACAGACTAAATAAACCAGAATCTTAGAAATTTTGAAGTGTCAATAGCCTTATGCTCTGCAAAACTTAGGGTCCCAAAATCCGCCATTCGTATTGTCGTGAACCATCTCTTAGCACAAGGATTTAAGCTTGTTGGAGTGGTTACAGGAATGTTAATAGCACAGTTAGCAAGCATTCTTTTGAAAAAAAAGTTTTTTTTCTATGCTGCATCTAGTTCCAGTATTTAGACTGGTCTTACCAGTGTAGGTGACCGAAGACCTTTATTAGGGGTGATGAGGTATACCATCTCAGTTGTCAGGGGTGACAATCCATATGCATTATGATTCCTTAACAGGGGTGAATGTGGATGTCATATGGTTCAAGAATCATTTACCATCAGGTAAACAATTGATAAGAAATAAGTAGACCAATGATGCATATACAGTCTAACTGCAACATAAAGAGGTTGTTGGGTACCTGAAGGGACCTCCAGCATTCCATCTCAGGGTTTGGAGGTGTCAACATATGGGCATCTTGATTCTTCATTGAGAATGGATGTAGAGGTTACAGGTATGCTAAAACTAAGCGAACACTTAAAACACTGCACTGTCATGGTTCTGCATGTAGGGTTTATAGACAATCTTTTTTAATTACCTGTTCAGAGCTTGTTGGGTAATCATGAAATGTCCTAGAACAGTATCGAAAGAAATGAGAATTCAAAATCCCTCATAAACCTTTCAACACGGTCAAGGCTCCTCAAGCTAGTCAGTTCGACTGGGGAAGGACTACACCCTCACAGAATACCAGCGTGAAATAGCAGCATAATGCTGCTGTGTTTCGTCTGGTGAGTGTAGGGATCCGGAGGTCTTTATTACTGGTGACGAGGCATTCCAACTCTGTCCTCAAGGGTGAAAACGCATCTGCATTATGATTCTTTGTCGAGGATGAATGTCATGGGCCTAGGGACTCACTTTCCGTCAGGTGAACTGTGTACTCGTTTGTTACTCTTAATGTAAGCTTTCTTATATGCCTGATATTTGCCCAAGGGTTAGGTTAGTTTGTTAGTTGTCCGAATGTGTTCTTACCGCTGTCATATTTCATTTTGTTACGAGGTCGATGTAATGCGTGTGCATTTAGATCGGAGGAAGGCTCACGAGCAGTGTCAAGGACACCAGACATCGAGGGCGGATAAGTAGTGATTACTTATTTATATACATACACACATATCTATATATATTATATCAATGTCATATTTGTGAAATTTATAATTTAGGATTTCTATGTTGTCATATGTAACCTTCAAATATTTCTATCGTCGATATCATTATAAAAATATTCAATTACAATACACAATTAAAAAAGCTTATACAATTCAATTAGTCTATACAATTAAACTGTATGTCTGTCTGTATATAATATAGCTCGTCGTAGCTTAAAAATTGAATTGATTGCTTACGACATTACTACGAGAGGAACCGGTGTCGGCACCAACTATGTATATCCTTAATTGTAATGCTAAGAGTCGATCTATCAACTACTCGTCGGTAAAGGAAAACATCCTGAGGGAAGCTGCATGTCTAAGAAAGTAATTAAAAAAAAGAAGACGTGAACTTCCCCAATCCGCAGTGGGGCCGCGCAGCCAGCCATGCCTCTCTAGAGATAAGGCCTATGCCCTTTTTTTTAGGGCTGATCGGCACTAAGCCAGCACAAGGGTTCCCGAGACGGAGCCTTGACTAGGACCGTAACCCTGCGCGCGAAAGCAAGAAAGGGTCAGTTGCTACTATCGGATTTAGAGGCTTTACTTTTTTTGTCTGTCTGTCTAATAAAAAGCGTGCATTTCATAAACAAACGAATGGTTGTTATAAAAAAAGTAAACAAAACAGTTTGAATCTATTAACTTGACTCTGACGCAATGGGCCATCGGCAGATGCAAATATTACCAGCATGTTTGTCGTGTTTTCCTTAACCCTATATTAACTTAATAAGATGTTCCAACATCAGTCACTCACGAGGTGTTATCCGGTACGGTCGTGGGCCGGTTCGTGAATGAAATATATTTTATTTAAGTTTATAATTTGTATACGTATGTTTGTATGATTTATGTACATATACTGTGACGCATGATGTATATTCTGCGTGTGTATCCGCGGGGCAGACAAAAAGGTATACCCTTTAATAATTTCATAATAAATTGTAAGTTTTAACAAGTGAATTTGTGCAAGTTTTCGTTCTTAAAACTACATATACGATAAAAATTAGTCTCAACAGGTTTCAATAACAAAGGTTTTATTTTAAAAAAACGTTTGATTTCTTTTTTTATAATCGTCATGTACGAGCGAAATTAATTTTCACCGACTTTAAAAAACAGATTTTATTTTAAAATAGTTTGAGTTGTTTTTTTTTGTAGTAAGCAAATTCATATCTCCAGGATTCCAAAATCGATCGTTTAAAAGTTTAAGAAGTTTTTGTTTTTATTTAGTCCATTTATTGTTTAACGATTACATAATTCTTTAATGATCGAATAAAATACAAAAGGCAACGAAAGTGATGTGAAGATCAATCTCAAAATAGTTGACTTTTCATACGTCACTTTAGTGTCACTGAACAAAAGACAAATGAGGGATCTGTTCACATGTTTTTTTTTGTCACAACGCTACTGTGTTTTGTGTGGAGAGTGTAGGAATCTGGAGACACAATGAGAGGTAAGAAGGAATTCCGTCTTAGTTGTCAGGGATGACCAGGCATGTGTATCTTGAATCTTTGTTATCAATGTGGATGTCATGGGCCGCAGCCATCTCACCGCTACCATCAGGTGAACTGTACTTTTTTTTTCATATACCCCTAATATTGTAAAAAGTCTGTAAACCAACCTAATTTGAATACACTTTCAATATTGTATCTAAACAGTTTTATATATTACGTAGTCATTCGATTGCTGGAGATACTTTTTTCTGCACTCCAGCATCATAAGCTTCAATAGCCTTATGGTTTAGAGTACGGTCTGCCAAACATAGGGTCGTAGGTTCGAATCCGCGATTAGAGTTGAGATCTCCCAGAACAAGCATTTAAGCTGAGTCGGAGCGGTTGACGGGAATGTCAGTAATTATAGCACTGCTAGCGTTCTTTTAATAAAAAATATATGTGTAGTCATATTAATTATTACTATTACTAGCAGTTGCCCCTTTTGTAATGAATACTAAAAAACGTACGACGATGTGCACCGATTTAAATAATATTATCTACACTTTATAGATAATAAGAATAAAGTTGTCATTGCTGAACAAAAACAGCTGATAAATAAAAATCATTAGATTAGCGAAACAAAATTTTAAAGCATCACTAGTCTAATTGTTTAGGATACGGTCTGCGAAAATAAGGCAGGTTGACATCCGTTTTACTGAAATTATGTTCACTAGACGTGGTAGCTCTCTGCCTTCCCGAGCGTGGACGATCTTGAAAACTGCCTGTCTCCCTGTATCGAGTTATTGTGTCGTGAACACAAGTCTTCGATAACTTCAGTTGTGAAGCAATCTCACGTTCGGATTTGCCATCATTATGTAAAACAACGATGGCGGAATGCACTTCACTGCTAATTTCTCGAGCTAATCCCATTTTATGACGTCTTCACTGTAGAAACCACTAGTTTAGACTAATTGAGATTGTTTGTGAACAAACCCAAGTAAACTCGGGTAATAATAAGTCAGAAACACGTGTTTTCAGGAGTAATTATTGACCAATACGTACTATAAACAATACGCAATAGAATATGCAGATGTGCATTTCTTTTATTTGTCCTGTGGGATTTTATAACAATTGATGGATAATTATGTGGTTTATGTGCGGTCCTAAACTTTTGGCCGGCAGGGTATGTTTTATTATTTATATTTATTACGTAATATTTTGATGTGTATCTATTTATAATTTGATATTTTTATCTAATTAACTTTTTTTTATTTTTATGCCCACCAACATATTGTCACGAACTCCCAGATAGAGATTGCCACTGGGCATTATGTCCGTATATGTAAACCTGTTGTTTTGGAACATAAAGAATAAATAATTAAAAATACATCTCATGGGAAATCTCCATGTCTAAGATCGTGACCGCTCTTCGATGACCGCGTTCAACGAAGAGCGGCTCGAACAGTTGACGATCGATCACGTACTTTCCGATCGGCTTGATTCACTGGTATTGCGAAGAGATGCTGCAGCTCTATGCATTTTGTACCGTATTTATCGTGGGGAGTGTTCTGAGGAGTTATTCGAATTAATTCCAGTCGCCGAGTTTAAACATCGTACATCATTCGTAATGTTATCTTCATCATCACGTTGGCTGGCTTTCCGCCGCTGTGCGCTTCACGCACAAGCGAAATTTCATGCCAAGCACAGCTACTCTGTGGTATCAGCTGTCGCCAGCGATATTTCCGATCCGACCGATACGACCGATACGACTTAGTGACCTTCAAGAAAAGAGCCTACATCTTTCTTAAAGGCCGTCAACGCATCTGCGACTCCTCTGCTGTTGCGGATATCTACGGGCGACGGTGATCGCTTACCATCGGGTGTGCTGCTTGCTCATTTGCCACCTATTGTAAAAAAAAATCGTTCCATTTCAGACAAGGGTGACAACGCATCTGCATTATGATTCCTAGTCAAGGATGAATGTAGACGTCATGGGACCGAACAGTGACCAAAAGCCGGAAAAAAATAAATCCACCGAATAGTTAATGTATGTACACAGTAGTGGATTGCATCGAAACAGTGACGGTGATAAGGTCTTATCTTTAACATATTTATTGAGCATGGGGTCAAACCGCACGTAAACAAACGTATGCGCCAATTGCTAAAGAAATACAATTATACTTACAATTTTTTAAATTAAATTGAGAGTAACAAATTCACACAGTTCATCTGATGGCAAGTGATTCCTGCGGTCCCGTGATATCTACATTCATTCTTGACAAGGAAACATTACAATTACGATAACATTGAAATTATTCTTTAATATTAACGTCAATATTTTAAAATGAAACTTAATGCTCGCTTTAATTATTGTAACGTTTCATTGTAAGTTTATTTATAATAAAAGTTTTGTTTAAAATGTGTAAATGTATATGTAAAATGAAAACAACTATGCTTTGTTTGTATATAAAGTAACTTTTTAAATGTATGTCAAGCAAACACATCGTTTTTTGCCAAAAAAAAGGATGTATATTACACAAAAATACCCTGTACACCGAGCGTCTGAATGAAATTACACGACTAATTTCTAACAATACTAAAACCACGCAGGGCCACTCCCTTTGGCTTCCACGGTAAGATTGCAGCATAACGCTCCCGTGTTTCCTCTGGTGTGTCCAGGGATCCGGAGACCGAGGCATTACATGTTAGTCTTCAGGAGTGACAACGTATCTATATTATGATTACTTACGCAGGATGATAGTGGGTGCCATTGGCCGCAGGAATCACTTATCATCAGGTAAACTGTTGGCTTGTTAGTAATTCTCAATAAAAAACAAATATTTATAGAACATTTAGGAGTGTGAAACTAATATTGGAAGCGATAACTTTGCTACACGTGTACGACCGCCGGCCCGCTGATAACGCATGATAATCCTATTATTACGCCTTTATTGCCTTACGGTGTAGGCCGAACGACAAGTCCACTTGAAATTATACCGGATTTATGTAGAGCAGAGGTTGCCAGACTTTTTTTCTCATAGACCACTTTCAAAATTTTGTTGGTTCCGGTGGACCCCCTGCAGCTACATTTCTACCATATTCCCAAAACTCGACAAAAAATGTGAAGATTAGATCTTACTATGGAAATTTGCGTTGCGGCCGAGTTCCAACCACTAATTAATAGTACTCGAAAAAAAAGTGAGAATGGAACCAATCAGGTGAATTAATTAATTGATTGTGCTGTGAGTGGATGTCAAAAAAGTAAAATTGTCCAATCAAACAAGTAAATATTATCTGCCTACATTGATAGGTGAAGTTAAGCCAACATTTCAGTTCTTCCCTATCGAAAGCAAATAAATATTCGTCAACCCCCATTTTTTTGTCACGCCAAGTGGACCCCCATCGAGTCTCCCGTGAAAACCTGGACCACTTTGGTAATTAAGAATGTATAACATCCAAAGCCAACTGGTACACATTTTCTCCGCTCATCTCCACCGCCAGCATCGTATGTGGCACTCTCACAGAAAACTAGCTGAGGACTGTGATGATCAAACAATAAATAGCTTTTGTAATTTGCGAAACTTGAGGTGGCAGGTTCGAATCTGCCACTAGACTATTGTCATGAACCAACTCCTAACACAAGTAACGAGTTATCTTAGTTGGAGTGGTCAACCCCGGCATGTTGGTAACATTGATAGCGTTGTATTCTTTATAAAGCACTATTTGTTTGCTGTAAGCGAAATTTTCAATTTACATTTACATGCAGTTTGTTTCAAATGTCGCAGATACGCTGCCGGTCTTTAAATAAAGTATAGCCTCTTTTCTTGAAGGCGAACACTCATACCACAGAGTACTTGTGCGTGGCAGAAAAATTACAAGTGAAGCGCTCAGTGGTCCTATAATTAACAATATTAGCCGTATTCCGGTTAACCGCGGCAACGTGTGCCAGCAGATGGTTCACGACGATGGTTGAACGGCGGATACGAACCTACTGTGTAAAATAATTAAGTTATTGGTCAAATAAGACAATAAATTTTAACGTTGTACATATAAATTGCGATATATATATATATATATATATATATATATATATATATATATATATAAATTTATTTAATCTTCATTATTTTAATAAAAAGTATAGAATGGGCGGACTTAATGCCCATAGACATTTACAATAAGCCAACCCTTGAGATGGAGAATCGTTGACTGTGTGCCAGTAACAAAGTAATCCTAAATATTAACAATATATTGTACGTATTTCATATATCTGTGTAACAACATTATGTGCTTATTATAAAGGTATTTACTTACGTAGGTGTATATTCCTAACTGTTTATTACCTTGTTCTTCTGTATATATTAGTTGATTTATTATGTAAAATATTCATGTTTTAGTTATTTTACATCACTAAAATTATCACATTATCTCACCATACCATGGGTTGCCTGGGGAAGAATGCCAATAGGTATTGAGTACGCCATTTGTAACAGTTTTTGTAAAAGGTAATAAAGTATACAAAAGTATATAATTATTTTTATTTCTATCCTTGTCTGCAAGGTCAATAATATAACAATATAATAAACTAAAAAATACAATGTATATATATAAACAATAACAGAATATACATTTATAAGGAGCAACCACTATCCTCGTCTCGGGTTGGTCAGTAAAATAAAGAAACAAATAAAGTTAAAATAAGTATTATTATTAATTATATAATAAAATATATATATATATATATTTTATTGTTATATATTTATTATTATTATTATATATTGTATATATTTTTTTATGTATTGAGGTTGAACAAACAAGCACACATCTCACCGAATGGTAAGTGATCCAGTCAATGACATCTACATCGATCCTTCCAGGGTGTGGTGAACTCACTATACGAAACACAGCAGCTCTAAGTATTGTTTGAGGGCTTGGTGTTTCCCCGTGCAAAACCCTTCCACTAATACATTCTATGCAATGAATATTCAGCTAACGTGACCTATATAATTATTTCGATCTGCGCGTGGAAATTTTACAACAGCACCATCTACCGTAGCATTGCAGTACTAAAACAAACCAGTTTCTAAATAAATGCTAACTGTGTGCGACTGAGAAGTACTGTTATTATATCAAGTTAACATTTACTGGTTTTGTATAATTTTGCTTACGTTGTTTTGCTACTTCAAAATGCTGATTATTATTTACTAGTTTTCACCGTTCGTAGCTTAAATGCGATAATGTTTTACGTTTATATATCGATTGTATTAGAATATCGATATCGCTGCAACGGTTGAGGGAAAACTTTTTTCAAGATGCACTCACGCTGACCCCCTGAACACTGAGATGGAATACCTCGTCGTCTGAAATTTTGTCTCCGGATCCTTGCAACTTGTTATAGCTTTCATGCCCTTCCTTGCTTTCAGTGTAACAGCATATACAGGGTTATTGGTAATTCGACGTATTCCCGTCACGAGGTGATAGGGGTGACTATTTGTGATAATTTTAACCCCCATATGCATTATGCAAAAGTGAACCATTTTCGAGTTATCATGTTTTTTTTTCAAATAAGCCATAAATGCAACATCAAAAATATTATTAAAAAAAGTTTAAATCTAATTTTTTCTTCTTATTTATATATATATATATATATATATATACATTTATATGTATATATATATATAAATATGTATACATATAAGTAAATAAAACCCACTGCTAGGCATATACAGGATTGGGCAGACTTAGCATTATATCTTCGAAATATATTTTCTTTTTGTTCCTGCCACGCACAACTACTCTGTGGAAACGATACGACTTAGGGACCTTCAAGAGAAGAGCCTACTTGCGACTCCTCTAGTGTTGATTGGCGGTGATCACTTACCAGGTGGACTGCTTGCTCGTTTGCCGCCACCTATTCTATATATAAAAGTCCGGCAAGCAAACTAACAGAAAGATGTTTTTGTTTTGCAGAGCACAGCTCTCCGCTCGCATTAGGTCACAATGACGTCGTCAAGGGCCCCGTCGACCTGAACATTAGCGATATATGTAAGTTATTCACATTTTATAATACTTTTTGTATTTACTGTCAATATAATAAAAAATAAGCAATTACATATTATAATCGTCCAGTCACCCGTCACGTAAACACACAAAACTACCAAAATAGCTAGTTAAATAAAATACTGTTCTTATACAAGTTAAACTCAATTAGTTGTTTTATAAACTGGTTTGTAAGTAAGAGGTCTCGACTGGGCGCCTTATGCGCTCAACCAGTCACCTCTCAACCCGTTGAAACTGTAAAAGCCCTCCCAGGCTTCAAAGCCAGCTTCAAATAGCCAAATAGCCTGAAAAAAAATGTTTTGTAAATCGCTATTGGATTACATAATAAATAAATAATAATAATAACTTACTTTTATGTAGCGTTCGTGTTGGCGGATCAGAGTTCGATCTCCGCTGCCGACACAAATACAAATTTAATCGAAATCATCGTGAGACATGTTATTATAATATTTCTTAATAATATTAAAAAATATGACGAAGATATGTGACATCCGTAAAAGCAGCGAGGTGGAGACACAACCTCCTTAGAGAAGAGGCCTTTGCCCAACAGTGGGATTTATATATATAGGCTGTTATTTTGTTACTTTCTATATGCCCGGAGGTGACGAAATTACGCATTGTATCATAAGGACCGCGTGATGTAGTATCGATTGTCAGAAGAGAAACTTACTTTACCTTTACTTTACTTTTAAGGAGGTAAAATAAGTAAGAAACCGTTTCTCAGAAGGGATTGAACTAATTAAGTTCAACCTTTCGACATCTTCTAAGGCGTAATCACGGGACATGAAGGTCTGGAAATTAAATAATAATAACGTAGAAGATGCGTAGTTTTCTCCCTCGTGCCCTGACTCTCGTCCGTTAGGACGCCCTTGTCGAGGGACTCTTATATATTAGGTCTTTACCTATGAAATTGCCGTTCTTCGGTATTGGCCATTTCAAACGAAACAAAGTTTTGATTTGCTGTGAATTCTAAATTCAAATTAATTGTGGAAGCTGATGATACTCAATCTACAGTCGAGCTAGCAGCAGCTTTTGATGTTAACATCAAAACAATATTGGTCCATTTGCGACAAATTGGCAAGGTAAAAAAGCTTGATGGATGGGTGCCCCACGAACTTAACGATCGCCAGCATAACGTACGCGTTGAGAACTGCCTCGCGCTGCGCAACAGGCACAGAAATGAAAAATTTTGAACCGAATATTTCCGTGCGACGAAAAGTGGATTCTGTTCAACAATCGAAAGCGCTCAGTAAGCACCAAAGCAATGCCCTAAACGAAAAATGACCTCTAGAAAGTTTATGGTCACTGTTTGGTGGTCTAGTGCCGGTGTGATTCATCACAGTTTTTTTACCAAACGGCATGAGCATTACTGCAGATGTGTATTGTGAAAAACTGAAGACAATGATGCAGAAGCTCGCACATCTGCAACCAGCTTTGGTCAATCGATCGCCCCCGATGCTCCTACGTGCGACCCCATACTGCATAACAGACAGTCTCCAAGCTGCAAGAGTTGGGGTTGGAAGATCTCCCTCATCCACCGTACTCACCAGACCTGCACCCACCGACTATTACTTTTTCCAAAATTTGGACATCTATTTAGTGGGAAAAAAATTCAATTCCCGAGAGGCAGTACAAAATGCCTTTGAAGAGTTTGTTGCCTCCCGTCCAGCTGATATTTACAAGAAGGGCATCAATAAACTACCACTGCGTTGACAAAGATGCATCGATTACATGGGTGATTACTTTGAATAAATGAAATAAAAAAGTTTGAAAAAAAAATACTTCAACTTATTTCATACAAAACGGCAATTTCATAGGCATAGCTATTATTTGTTATTATTCTATAGTATAATATATATTCTGTAGATTTTAGCATGGTTGCCCAACTTCTATAGCCGGGCAACACCAACCGAACCAGTGTTCTCCCTATTTTTGTCGGTCCCTAAAAAAAAAGGTCGTTTTGTAAGCGTTTCGGCCAATGATGTGGTTAGAGTGTTAATATAAAACATTAAACATACTCTATCGCAATAATAAATAACAATACATACTATTTAAATTATGATTTTATTGAAATTAAAAGTAGCTATAACAGAATTGCAGATATATATATATATATATATATATATATATATATATATATATATATATATATATATGTATATATACATATATTATTTTATTGACTAGCCAGGGGAAGTTAGTTGGTTAAAACCTAAATAATAGAAAACAAAAAAAACAAATGCTTTTAGCTATTTGGTGCTTAGCAGGCACTCCGATAATGCGCCGTGATCTTCCATGAAGACTACACTATAGAAGTGGCGGTCCCCATTTTATCATTTACAATATAATCCACAATGAAATGGCAAAAAGATGAAGGATGACAAGATGAAGTTATTTTCATTTATTGAAGAGATTGCGCCCCCTTTTATAGCAAATGCGACCCCCATGTTAGAGGTTTAGAATAATAATAATAAAAATGAACTTTGTATAAACAATATTAAAAACTTTGGCAAATAGAGTTGACTCAGCTTTACTGATACGGGATTACAGTTCCATCTAGCGCTGATTTCCAGCCACTCCCATCTCCCTTAGATGCTGTGCGGGAGTCGTGAGAGTTGTGGGCAATCACCATCTAATAGTCACATTTTATAGTGTTTATACGAAAAATAGGATCATTTAGTACATCAACTGTGTGACCGTCCGTCATCTATCCTTCATAATCCAGGACTTTGTTTCTAGTGATTTAATGTGTAAGGTCCCTTATCTGAACGCCGCCCATAATGCAAGTAGCAATTACCGAAGGGGTAAAGGTTATCGTTCGAGAGATTCCGCCGGTGTGTTTGCCCTTTTAATGCATGCTGCAATTTTCCTTATGACTTGTAAAGTTTTAACTTATTACTATATATACTTACGGTGGTAACTCATTGTACGAGACCTCGCTTATACGGTGGTACGTGGGCAAGCTAAGTTGTGTATTGCAAGTGACTTTTAACTTCAGTAACTTTTACTTAACAGTTTATCACGTGCACGAAGATGAAGAGAAATGAGGAAACCTAAAGTAATTTGTGAATTCTCAGTAGAGACACGTTGCCATATACTCCAATAACTATCTCTAGGAGAGGAAGCCAATGGTCAGCAATTAGATGGAAATGTATTATTTATTAATATATATATATATATATATATATAATTAATTCGTTGATAAGCATATCACTTGTGAATAGTTGACTGATTTCATCATGATTAGTTTTAAAATGTTCGTAATAATCTGAATTAGGTTTTTTCAAAAAGTAAAGTTGGAAAATTGTCGAAATAGGGGAAAAACTGAAAGTTCTTTCTATGAGATTTTTGTATGAACTACCGGCCATAATTCGCGATATGAACGATGGATAATTTTCACAAATTCACAAAGCGACCATAAACAAATATATTGTTTTTTTTTTACAAAAAGTGCTAGCAGTGTTATTAACGTTACTACAATTCCGTTCAAGCACAACTAAGAATAAATGCTTGATGGTTCATAACAATAGTTGAATGGCGGATTCGTTGCGCTTACTACTATAATTGTACTATATATTAGCAGGACATAAAAAACCACCTAAAAATTTTACATATTTTACGTGTAATTTACAAGTGCTATTATCCTCGTCCCACTGTCTAGAGGCCTTCTATCTAGAGAGGCTGTTAGAGCTTTGTCCACCATGTGGCTCGACTGTGGATTGGCGGACTTCACTTCTTTGTCGTGTAAGTCTCACGACGTTTTCCTTCGCCGCCGAGCAGGTGGTAAATCAGCAATATATGTATAAATATTTATATAATGCATAAGAAAGTAACAAATTGTGTACATAGTATACACAGTAGGATATCCTTTCAATAAATAAATAAATCCCGTCACCGTTGCTCATCGCAAACGGACACTGGCACTCGGCCACGCGTGTAAACACTCAAGTGTTTGTTTGCATTTCCACTTCAACAGTGGCGTATCGATATACATGTGGATACAATTACATGTTAATACATTACGCACGTACATTTCAAACCTTCTCGCCTACGATTTACGATTCGCAAATTTCCAAAGCGCATAACGTATCTCCTAGGCAAATACAATATTTCTTATGAAACTAGAGTGACACGAGCTCGTACTGCGTCGGATGTAGGCGATTCCTGTGGCCCCTGCAATCCAGATTCAGATTCCTCGAGTAGAAATGCGTTGTCAACACATACGACTAAGCCTAGACTGACACGAGTCTCGTCGCCAGTAATAAAGGCTTAACTACAGCTGACCCATATTCAACATGTACGTACGTTGCAACGTACGTCGCTACCAAAAAACTGGGTCTCTGAATCCCTTAATTACTTATTTAATTGTATTATGAATATCACTCTCGTGATGAGCAATAGTATCTTTAGATATCATAATGTTAGTTATGTCATCAGCGAATAAGGTCATTGGATGTTATTAATCTTTGGTAGGTTTTTAATATACAATGGTTCTAGCACTTCGCCCTGAGGCACTCCATATTTGTTCTGTTGAGTTGTACGATAGAAATTAATTTTTATTTAAGTTTTACAACACGCTGTATGTATTCTATTTATTGAAAGTGTTTTCATTCTGTTTAAAGCACTTTTATTCCAATATAATTCAACTTGTTCAGTGGAGTGGTAAAGAAAATCATACGCTTTCGTCGATCGACTATCCGACGGTTTCGATCTTTTGACGAAATATACTATTATGTTTTTTTATTAATTTAAAATAATTGTATGTTGTCTACTTATTACTTTGAAATCTATGAAATCTATATTTCTCTTGTATTATTAAACTAAACTTTTGTAAATAGCTTTTTCTAAAATCTTAGTTATAGTCGGTGCTAGAGTGTACATGGTAGGCAGTTGATATTTGTTCATATTATTTTTTTACGCCTTTTGCGTATAGGTTTAACAATCGATATTTAAACGAATGTGGGCAACATAGTAAATGATAGTTATTTCATTATTAAGTATTTGAATTTGCATAATCTTTAACATCTTCTGTACTTATACTTATATCGATGAGATATACCAGTTACACAGCCTCGTCTGCTCTGGATGTCTTGTGTGTATGTCCCGTGTCCCTGAAACTGCATGTGAACCTTGCTCCGAACTTATAGCACACGCATGACATCTGGATAGGGAAGGGGATGACGAGCTAGTGCTTCTGTGTTTGCGCAAGTGCTTACGGCACTATAAAGATATACTGCATAGTTCGCAGTATATCTGACATCTGACAATAACTAGAAGATAATCTTGAAATCGGCCGGGAGGATATCATCATTGTATATCCGTTACATGATAAGGATGCCACTCGTTAGCTATTTTTTCATCATTATTTAAGCACTAAAATGCAGGCAAAATTTTAATCCCAATTAAGTATTTATTATAGATATTGTAACTGTATTTTTCCCGTATTCATAACATTCCGTATACATTCGAAAATATTCAAACACATGTGTAGTCCGCAAATCCGCTCTAGAGCCGCTTGGTGCTCCATCATCCTCTCTAGAGGCTTATATCTAGCACTAGGTTATATATATATCACTACAAAGGTGTGCTAAAAACAAATTATGTAACTCATCAATTTAAAAGAGAATCTGAATTGATATATTATAATATTACTCAACTACTGCACGATTTAACAAAAATGTTACTGGGTGGCACAATGAATCTAATTATAATGAAGTTGAAGCACTGTTACATGTCAATAAATAGCAATATATATAATACACCGCGTAACACACGCACACATTTAAACACACACACACACTTACACTCGAATACACACTCACGCATGCACACACACAAAGAGAGCGCACGTGCTCGCGTCCGCTGTAACGTGAATACAATTCAATAGTTATATATTATATTATTTTTCCTTGGTATATATTTTTTGTAATGTTAGCTAGAGGCCTATATTTATTTTGTTAAAATATTCGTAAGACATGGAAGAGTGGGCGATACTGGCACACGTATTACTTATTAGGTATATTCAGAAACGAAACCACACACACAGACGCCAGTCCAAATTTCGATTTAGTTTGTGATCGTTTTGTGTATTTTGTAAACTTACTCAACTCAGCAACTTTTCTCCAATTTTTCTTTAAATAAAAATCTAATTCCGACTATTACGAACATGTTAAAAGAACAAATTACAATAATTACTAATTAATTAAATAAAAACTAGTGATGCGCCTACCAAGGAGCAGCATTTAATTTTTGTTTACTACTCCGCTATTGTATAGTTAGGTAATACCCACATTCAACTGTTCACTGTTCTGCTATTTATAAAGTTGTCGAACGCAGTCAACTTGAACTGTATGTCGTTGGCATAAGGTCGCGGATGGTAGATAGTAGACATGATACGAATGCCGCGGTTGAACGCAATGGAAGTCGTTATCTAATGGTAACGGATTGTATAATAAACGGCGTTCCTTATGTGATCGGGTCAATGGATCGCTTCATGCGGGAAAGAGATGAGATGCATAGTTTATTGTTATTTAAAAACCTAGCTATTTTATTAGCCTAGCCTAGCCTAGCTTAGATGCTTGTGCTAGTTTCACGACGAAAGCTCGTGCATCCATCCTAGCAGAGCAGTAGGATTTATATATATAGACTGTTACTTTACATTCAATTACAGTCAATACTTAAATTTTCCAAATACAAAATTACTAATGCAACATTCCCACCAATTTGAATCACATCGATCGTTCATGGGCTACCTTAACAACAGGATAATGTCAAAAATCTAATGTAACCTTTTTTTAGTAACGGGCCTATCCAAATTTTGAAATTTTTGGCGGTCAAATCACACTTCTTTTTAGTATTTGAAATTGTATTCGTGTTATAAACATCATTTGGTAGAACTTAATATATTAGCGGGAGAAGATCTGTATATAAATAAACGCTTGGCGGGCCGGGGGTAGCTCACCCCTGGTACGGTGTGCGAAACTTTACTTACGAATCCAGTAGTAGATTATTGTCGTGAACTAACTAACATCTCGTAACGCAAGTACGTACTTGCGTAAGCGCAGTTGGAGTGCTTTAGTGGAATGTTAGTAACGTTTACAGCGCTGCCAACTGCTAAGAAGTAAATAATAACTCACTGCTACACGCAACACAATATTGTAACGATGATTATTTATTTATTTAAGGAAAACCATAAAGATATATAAATCGCTATATAAAACAAGACAAATAAAACTATATCAAAATATATGTCTAAACAATATACAATAAATAAAATTGTTCATTTTAAACAATTGTGCTACGTTGTGACGGTAGAGCTATCCTGCAGTTTGTTTCTTGCTGCAGAACGAACGGGTCAGCTCGACCGGGGTAGGACCACGCCCTCACAGAATGCTGCTGTGTTTCGTCCGATGAGTGCAGGGACTCGGAGACCTTTATTACTGGTGACAAGGCATTCTATCTCGATCCTCAAGGGTGACAACGCATCTGCATTATTATTCCTTGTCAAGAATGTAGATTTCAGGGGCCTCAGGAATCACTTGCCATCAGGTGAACTGTGTTAGTTTGTTACCCTGAAATAAATAAATAAAAAAAGCAAGCGATATATATGATTGAAATGTACGCCATCATCACAGACCGCCACAAAACACGACCCAGAGCCACCTGCATCCACCGGCTTCCCGCAGACTTGTAAAGGTCGTCGCTACATATATATATATATATATATATATATATATATATATATATATATATATATATATACACACGTGAACATCGAAATGACTATGATGAGCGAGAATTAAAACACGAAATTGAACATTTTGTAAGAACGGATTTTATGTTTAAAATTAGGTTAAGCATGGCTACACCACTGTACACTATCCATTTTTAAAAGAATGCTACCAGTGTTATTAATATTATCGACATTCCGGCTAATAATTTCAGTTAAGCTGAAAATACTTGAGCTACGAGTTGGTTCACGACAATAGTCCAGTGCCGGATTCGAACCTATGACCGCAGACCATAAGCCACCGTTTCCCAAATTGAGGGATCACAACGGACGCACAATCATTCTAAAAAAGCCTGTATAGAAAAGATTCATTTTTGAAGGAATGAATGGTAATGCAGTTTTAAAAAATTATATATTGCCATGTAATAACAACATGGCACAATAAACTTGTAGCTTGCTTTGTTTAAAATCATTGCTCATTAACATTAATTAACGCTTTGTGTTTCACTTAGAAATATTTCTATACGTGGATTATTTTGGCCTTGAAAGTAGCCTTACAAACGTATGAACGTATAAACTTATGAACATATAAACGTATAAACTTATGAACGTATAAACTTATGAACGTATAAACGTATAAACTTATGAACGTATAAACGTATAAACTTATGAACGTATAAACTTATGAACATATAAACGTATAAACTATGAACGTATAAACGTATATAAACTTATGAACTTAAGAACGTATAAACTTATGAACGTATGAACGTATAAACTTATGAACATATAAACGTATAAACTTATGAACGTATAAACTTATGAACGTATAAACGTATAAACTTATGAACGTATAAACTTATGAACGTATAAACGTATAAACTTATGAACGTATAAACGTATAAACTTATGAACGTATAAACGTATAAACTTATGAACGTATAAACGTATAAACTTATGAACGTATAAACTTATGAACGTATAAACGTATAAACTTATGAACGTATAAACTTATGAACGTATAAACGTATGAACGTATAAACGTATAAACTTATGAACGTATAAACTTATGAACGTATAAACTTATGAACGTATAAACTTATGAACGTATAAACGTATAAACTTATGAACGTATAAACGTATAAACTTATGAACGTATAAACGTATAAACTTATGAACGTATAAACGTATAAACTTATGAACGTATAAACGTATAAACTTATGAACGTATAAATAAACTATTAATAATAATGTTACAGCGAAGCGGTCGCTAAACTTTTTACTTACCTTTTGGGCTTTTTCGAGGGTCGCGACATAAAAATAGGGTGACAAACAATGAATAATTAATTAACAACGTAACATAAATCTCTAATAATCATTATCTATATTGCGTAATGAATATGTCTGATGACGGGAAAGAGGCTATAAGACGCTAGCACTGGGGAATAGCGACAATCTAAATATATAAATAGTAAATATACAACTAAACGCCTTTTCACCAATTACAAGGATCTCCGGATACATACATTCACCAATACATGATGACCATGACCCCACCGTAACACAGCTTCATGCTGGTAATTTAAGTTGGTTTTCTGTGAACCTTTATTGACCCATATGCTAAATAAAAATGATTAGTGAGACCATTACGTGCCGTCAAACTATCTTAACTTACTGATTAAAAAATACTTTAATCTTAAAATAAAATCAAAAAATCATAAAATATCAGTATCATAAAATGACACATTTGTGATTTGTTTCATAACGTCGATAATGACGATTTTCTGCTTACTACTGTCTAGAGCATAAAACTCACAACACTTTATCGCCTTCACTTATCATGCCGTATTACTCAGTCCAGCAAATGTGAAATTCTCTATGACGCTTATCTTGAACTTTTAGTATTTTTTGTTACCAAACTAGACATACTGAATAATATTTAAAAAATCTAAATCTAACTCGAATAATCTGAAACAAGCCACATATGTGAAGAAAACACGTTTTAAAATGTTTAAAAAATATATATTAATTACAGCCAACGAAGTAAACCTCATAGACCACTTTCAAAATTTAGCTAGTTCCAGTGGACTTCCCGCATCTACATTTCTAACATATTCCCAAAACTAGACAAGAGCGTTGTACACGTTGTACTGAATATGGAATATGCAAGTCTTTACAAGTAACAGTTGCTGAGCTTCTTAAAATATTATCTGCCTACATTGATAGGTGAAGTCAAGCCAACATTTTAATTCTTCACTATCGAAAGCAAATAAATTCTCGTGGACCCCCGCTTATAAATTTTTTGTCACGCCAACGTAAATCCCCGTCGAGTCTCACGTGGACACTTTGGGGAACTAAGGATGTAAACAAATGCAAATATAGGAACCTAAATGTGGACGAAATTTTTTTATTGTCTCATTGAATACCTCAATTGCTATAGTTGCTGAATTCCCTTATTTACGATATTTGTTGGTTGATATCTATCTGACAAGTTGGCAACTTTTTATCATTTATCCATATTTAACCCGAGCGATTGTAATTAATTTTACGCTGTCGTATGACTTCGTGCAGTATAGTGCATCGTAAGATCAATGTCTGGCCGGTCTTCATTCAAGATTAAGGATCTAGTATAATTAGCGCTGTTGTAAATTAATTTATCTACAGATTTCTTTTGTTATTTTATGAATGAGTGTAATTTTAACTTATTATTAAATATAGTTGCGATCAAAGTATTATTATGTTCGAATTATTAAATTTATCACAAAATGCGGAAAGTCCAATAGTTTGATGACGTACCCTTGAACGATATACGAGGAAACCGAGTCGCGTTCATTGCTTAACAGACCGCATTGGCGGGCGTTAATTGAATCTAACGATCTCATTATTTATATTTGTAATTTAAAATTTAACCATTTATGTGGAATGATGAAGCTCTCCACAACGAACCGTGTCGTTATGCGACATAATTGGAAGAAACGCTATTTTTGCTGTGAGTTACTTTTTATTGTAGTTTTGTTTATATTATTTAATGTGTCACTTTTAATAACTCGTATATAATAATTAATTAGTTTTAAAATTTAGTTTTCGTGTGTTTATTGCTCGTATTTCGTGGATGTGGTTTCCTACAGTGCGTTGAGTCGGTGCGAATTTGATATGTTTCTATGTTAATGAATCGTTTTTAACTGTAGTAGTTGTTTAATATTACAATAGTTTATAAATTTTTTAACGATATATTTACTCGAGTTACAAGACATAGTGAAAGAATTTTTTAGTGTTCGAACGCTCTTCCTGGTTCCCGCAGGGCTGCATCGTTGGCCCCCTATATTTTCCTTATACTATAAGTTATAATATACTAATAATAAAACGCCAACAAGTATTCAACTCATTACCATTTCAAATGCATACAACTTAATGTATCATTTTAATAGCATACGTTTAAATGCAGAAGCTAAGGTTTCATAAGGAAAAATATATTTGTGTCATAACTGGAACAAAGAAATTGAATGAAACAAAATGCTTAGTTCGGGCTTTAGTAGATTTTATTTTATTACAGCTGACGAACAATGCCACAGT
The DNA here is from genome assembly GCA_029286865.1 of Teinopalpus imperialis. Classification (NCBI taxonomy): domain Eukaryota; kingdom Metazoa; phylum Arthropoda; class Insecta; order Lepidoptera; family Papilionidae; genus Teinopalpus; species Teinopalpus imperialis. The sequence continues at coordinate 887,989 of JAGSMU010000013.1, forward strand.
TCACCTGATGGTGAGAGTTACGGCTGCGGCCCATGAGCTCAATTGTCAGCAAAGACTCGTGTTGCCACGACGTTGTCCACCCTGAGGCCGGAGATGGAATGCCTCCAACTGTAATAAGGGTTTCCCGAACCCTATAATAATATCGTAACTTCGGCGCCAGTTTCATCCTTCTTCCCACCACAAGCAGAATCGCAACAACATTAATGAAGGCCGCCACGACATTAATTTCAAACGAAACACCGCACATATCATTTGAAAGGCGTCGAAGGAGGTAGAAATCCACATAAATTAATTACAACAAAGAAATAAACAAAACCACTCCCCTTTCAAACATTCTCGAACATTATGCCAAAAAAATGTTATGATATGCGGAATATTAAATAAAAAAAATGGAAAAACGTTGGTATATATATGTATAAATATATATATATGAAATTATTTGCTTATGTAAGTTAGCACATATTCATTACTGTATATTATAGTTCTATATATATTTATTGATTTATCAAATATAATATTTTCATTTTAACAGTTGTTTTTTTCACATAATCTTACAACACCATGGTTTGATTGGTAGAGAATGTCAATAGGCATCAAGTCCAATTGTAACATATTTTTGTCAAATGTAATGAAGTATATATAGAATAAGGTTTGACCGTTTGTGTTCAGTGGACGCGATCAGTATCGCGGACCCGGCGTTCGATGCGCGCTCGGTAGACAGCATGCCGAGGCCCGCGCCCGCGCCCGCCCCAACCCCGGCGGCCGTGATGCCGCCCGCCCCTGCGCCCGCCGTGCGCATCGTCGAGCAGCCCGCCAGCAAGGCTCTCAGGTACCAACCACACCAACAGACAGACACACAGACAGCTTCAAGCTTCGCGCAAAACGAAAACGTCGTAAAAATCCCTTTCGACTAAATCTAAAGCTTTCAAATATTATTCAAAAACACTAGAAAATGTAGTAGAGATAAAAATCACAAAACAATTATCATATCTTAAACGCAACAAACAAATCTACGGTGGTTTGGTACATAATAAATAAAACATCACAACAGATCATGTATAAATAACAAAATCGTAACTAATCTAAGGGAAATAACAACAGTATAGTATCTATATGACATAGAGATACAATTATTAATGATGGAAGAGATACAGTGAATTACAATTACATGTCTTATGGCTCCAGCATTGCAATGCAACCTACAATGCATTTATAAAATCTTTAAAAAAAGACACTTTTAGCATTTTAACAATTTTACTTTTCTTGTAACAAATGTATTAATTTTTAATGTACCCATATTCTTGAAAATAAATTTAATGATTGATTCAATAGCCTAATGGTTAAGAATTAGATCAGAATAACTTCTTCGATCTTACAGTCGCCTCTTAACCGCAGGCAGAAATGGGTCGGCTGTTTCTTCCGCCAACACCACACGACTTTACAGATAACAAGATAAAATATTAACAATAATTTATTTAATTCTCTAATTATTTTTATTTATTTTATATTTTATAAACGAACATGTGTCAACTGTCAAGTGATAACTGCGGTCCATGACATCTACATCCAGGGTCAACGAAGATTCAAGTGTAATTCACTGCAAATGTAATTGGGTCTTCGGTTCCCTACACTCACACTACACTAAACACAAAGTTATTCTGCTGTTCCACGCTAGTCTTTTTTTTATTTTCGTTTCACCCGCTATGCCATCGTGTTAAATCGATGTTTGAACGTGATCTGTGGAAGGAATAACAATCTCCGTTCTAAATGGGGTCACCCATCGTTACTGTTTATATTTAGCTATTGGGGTCGCAGTGAAAATATTTCCGATCATACTTCTTATTTTGGCGTCACAAATTCCTCATACAAATCTACACATATATACGATTGTGGCGAATTCTACTACGGCGATGTCTTCTGCATATTGCCAGATGTCATCAACTACGCACAATATTTTATAGTGCCGTAAACATTTGCGCAAACATATATCATGTCCCCTTCCCTATTCCGACGTGCATTACGCACGTGAAATAAGATCTTAGGAATGTTCAGGTGAGGGACATACGTACCACACCTAGATACGAAAATCCAAAAATTTATGACAAAAAACACAAATTTTGTTTACAAACTTGTTGTTATATGACTTAATAAAAATTGAATAGGTTTCGCTATGAATGCGAGGGCAGATCGGCGGGTTCGATACCCGGCGTGAACAGTACGAGCGAGAGGAAGACTTACCCCACCATAGAGATCAGCGGCTGTACCGGAAATGCTGTCATAGTGGTCTCCTGCGTCACGAAGGATCATCCTTACAGGTTGGTCGCCTTTACTGCATCTTGTTAATTTTTTTACATAAATATAAGTCTCACCACGTGGCAGATAGAACCATGTATGTACATAAACACTGCGGAATGAACGGTCGCATAGAAAACCAGCTCGAAAACATATCTTGGTTCTTCTGTGGTATTACTTTTTTATAAAGCAGTCGCAGGTGCGTTGTTAGCTTTTTTTATTCTCCATCTTATAATACGTTCAGAAATATTATCAGTTGTAAAATTAAAAAAGAATTTAAAAGAACGATTGTGTGTTAAAGGTTATTATAATATGACGTGATTATTTAAATGATAAGACACGTTGGAAATGAAATGATAGCTTCAGGCTCTGTCATCATCAGCGAACTAGAAATATATCGTAAACATATAGGTATTATTGTATTGGTTTATAATAAAATTAATATAAGAATACGTAATACACGTCTTCATTAATTTAACTTTCGAATACTGGCCAGAAATTTTTGAATTGATTTTGAAACAGGAACTTTCGCGCCATCTTAAAATAAAAAATAAATAAATACATTTTTTCCATTTAAAAAAAATAGAGGAAGAGGACGCCATAAGAAGACTAGCTTTTTCTATGTCAAGCTCTGCCATATCTTTATTTAATTAATTTTTAATATAAAAAAATTAAATTTCGAATACTGTCTAGAAATGTTTGGATTTATTTAGAATAAGGAATATTCGCATCATCTTAAAAAAATGATTATGTTCCATTTAAAAAAAGAAGTGAAAGAGGAAACAATAGGAACACGCTCTGTCTTTTCTCTGACATCCTTATTTAATTTAAATTGCGATGTACTGATCAGAAATGTTTGGATTTTGAATAAGGATCTTTTGTGCCAGCTTAAAAATAAAAAAATTGATTGTTCCTCTTAATAAAATGTAGTGAAAGAGGACGCAAAAAGCGCTACACAGACGCTGCGGTTACGCACCAAACGATATTTATAAACTTCTGTTTTTATTTTCGGGCTGTAGGCCCTGAGGCTGACTAAGAATTATCTACATATCTCTATTACTATTATTGGCTATCTGTATTACCACTATGGAATGCGGAGGCGCTGGAGAAGTGGCGCAAGAAACTCCAGCGACGCTCCTATCTGTATTGACTGGAGAGAACCGGCCTGTGATATCGCGAATAACCTTGTCTGGACGCCCTCGCCGTCGGCGGGGCGGTATGAGGGTGTAATGTACGTGTGTAGTGTTTTGTGAAGGGCTTGGGCTCTGGTGGTCGCGTCGTTGGGGTCGACGAGGTCTCCTTCGGACGCGGGTGAATCTATAATTTGCGATGGGATTGTAAGTGGCGTAACCATGGCGCACCGATGGCCTTGCGCATGAAACAATTTTGTATTACCTGAAGTCGGTGAATATGACGCGGGGAGGCATGCGCAATGACGGTGCTTGCGTATGTCATTATGGGTCAAAAGGATACTATATATAAACTTCTGCAACGTTTCAAAATAACTGAGGTTTGTTTGTCGTACGTCCGACGTAGTACGCCTATCAAACGATTTAATGCAGTTTCGAGTTTCGAAGAACGTATAAGGAGCGGCCGACCTTTATGGTACAGACGCCAGCTATCAAAGCAGTGCTGGCGCGAATCAACTGAATCTCGTGCGCAAGCAAACAATATTAACCCTTTAATTGAACTTCAGCTGATCGATGAAAAACAGGACATTTTTGGAATGAGCGTCTAAAATAACTTTATTTTAATTATCTCTTAGACATGCAGGTCACGTTCACTAGCTACCCTTGGACACAGAGCTACCCTGGATTTATCTCTGTATGTTAATCAACTACGTTGTTCAGGCCGCATCCACACAACCTGGTGGGGCGTGAGCGGTGCGATCGCGGCGTGTGCACCATGAAGGCGGAGTTATCTGGCGACAGCACCCTGGTGCCCTTCAGCAACCTGGGCATCCAGTGCGTGAAGCGGAAGGACGTGGAAGGCGCGCTGCGCACGCGCGAAGAGCTTCGCGTCGACCCATTCAAGAGTAAGTATAGATTTACTTCCTCCCATATCTGCTTTCGGTGTGAAGTAATTTTAATAGTATTAAATTAATTTTTCAATAGGTATATAGTCCGGCCATAAGTTTTAAATGAAGTAACGTAATAGTATTATAATTTATACTAGAGATTAATAAATATGTAGTATTTATTAATCTCAGCATAAATAAAAAAATATTCTATTCGAAGCCCGTTGGCATTTATACAGGCCTTTAATCTGTTTGGCCACGAATCTATGGATTTATGTATTGTTTCCAAGGGAAATTTCGCCACTGCTTGCTCCAAATATTTTTTAAGAGGCTCAATGTCGCCGTGTTTTTAGAGCAGGCCATGTCCTCTAAAACTGATCATAATTTTAAGTCTAAAGGGTTGAGGTCTAGGCTAGATGAGGGCCAGTCTTCGGCTCTTATAAAGTCCGGTACGTTGGTTTCATGCCAGGCTTGGGTAGTTCGTGCCTTGTGACCAGGTGCAGAGTCCTACTGGAAAGTCCAAGGTATATTTTTAAAAAGTGTATTGCTGAGAGGTCTCACAACATGATCTTGATACACTAATGCTGAAGTTTTCACTCCTTTTTCACAAAAATGTAACTTTGTGACTCCTTGATAAGACACAACCAAACCATTACTGACGCAGGATGATGACCACGTTGTACCTTTCCGACCACTTGAGCAGCTTCTTTAGAACTGTAAGCGTACACTTTATCATTTTGCTTATTGTAGTGTTCTTCAATCGTGAAATTTTTTTCATCGGTAAAGATGATATTTCTGTTTCGTTCACCTGCATATCGCGGCAGTAGGCGTTTTGATCGATCCACTCTCTTTAATTGTAAAGATTGATTTAGGGCATGTCCTGTATATCGCACCGATATAAGCACCGAGCTTCTTCACCGAGGTCTTGTTTTCTAATACGCGACAGAGTCCTAGCGGGAATCTTCATTTCTCGCGATAAGATTTTTTCCTTCCTAATGGAGTTTCGACGAATTCTGTCTGTTACTGAATTTAACAGCATTAATAGCCTTTGTAGTTCTAACAGCACGCGGCCGCCCCGATCTTTTCTGGTCTTCGACAGAGGAAGTGTTGTTGTATCTGTTGATAGTAAGATATACGAACATACGGCTGATACCAAGCTTTTGAAGTGTCTGGAATATGACCGACGGCTCCATACCCACTTTGTGCAAGGCGATATATAGGATATGTTTATATTTTTTATTGCATTAGAGCCTTAGTTTCCAAAGTGGTGTAGGTAGACCCCCAGGGGCCACGGGAGACTCGACGGGTTCTACGTTGGTGTGACAAAAAACGGGGGTTCACAATTCGTAAGCGGGGGGTCCCCGAAAATTTATTTGCTTTCAATAGTGAAGAACTAAAATGTTGGCTTGACTTCACCTATCATTGTAGGCAGATAATATTTTAAGAAGCTCAGCAACTGTTACTTGTAAAACTTGCATATACCAAAGTTTTGTCGAGTTTTTGGAATGTGGTAGAAATTAAATAGAAATACATGGGGTCCACCGGAACCAACTAATTTTTTAAAGTAGTCTTGAGAATAAAAGTCTGGGAACCTCTGTATTAGAGCATCGTTTCTTAAGGGGTCGCGTTTGTAATGACGGGTCGCAATCTGTTCAATAAATAAAACCTGTATACAAAATAATCGTTAATTAAGGAAATTCATTTTAATGTACTTTTATAAAATTAAATATTGTGTTGTATGTAATAGGAACATGAAATACAATTATAGCTTACTTTGCATGTTATTATAATTTCATGGGAAGGCCTTACCTACCTTCTTGGCTTTCTCGAGGGTCACGGCGTGTAAATATCTGAGAAACGATAAGGTGACAATTAAGTGCACAGTTACCTGATGGTAACTTGTTCCTGTGGCCCGTGGAACTCACCTTCTTCCTCGATAAGGAATCCTAATGCGGGTACGTTGTCACCCCTGAGGAGGAAGATCAGCTAGTACAGTGTACCACAATCCCATGATTACATAAAAAAGGATACTGGTAAATAAGCATTTAAATCTGCAGGGTTCCAGCTTGATAGGAATCAATCATAGCAAAGATATATTATTATCATATAATTTTGGAAATCATCATCAGACTCTTGTAATAATTATTATTGGGAAGCCGTCAACTTTAAGCCTTGAGCTTTGTACAGGAGATACATTGGTGGTTACGAACAGTGGGTTCTTTTCAGTGAAGGCTTTGATGGTCATCTGAAGTCTGAGGATATGGTATATATGCAGCCAGAATAATATTAAATTGCCCATAAAATCGGATCAATAATCGCCGGTCAGCTATCTGCGCGCAACAATGCGTCTATTTCTGCACCGGCCTATTTCTGTGTCGGCCCGGCCTACTTCCGGCGCTATGTTGCTACGCACTGACCGATGTTGCTCCAATTCTCTAACGTATATATCTAAGGATGCGTCCTACATTAATGATTATAATTTGAAAATGGTAACGAGTGCTGAGTTTTTTTATTTTATTTATTTAATATTGGGTCATCTACAACGATTCATGAAAACAATCTTAATCCATAAATACATGAAGTCAAATCTGATGCATGCGCCAATTAAAGATGAACACATCATTTGGTATAATTAGCGGTTATCGTGTTACAAAAATTAATTAATGTACAAAAGTAAACAATAACTGATTCAAAATAAAACAAAAACAGAATTAAATTATCAAAATGAAATAAATTAAATAATATCCTAATAAAATAAAATGAATCATTATAAAATAATTACATCAGATTTTAAAATAAGATTCAATGGAACAGAAGCAACCGACCGAGATGAAGTGAGGCCCTCTCGGGCACCCTCGAGCTCTCGCGGAACAGGGTAATGGTCCAAGCCGGGGCTCCCTCTCAGGAGCCCTTGTGCTGGTTATCCACTCGGTCACCTCTCAACCCGGCGTAACTTTAAAGCAGCGGCTCCCAGCTCGGAAAAAAAAATAAATGTAGTCACTAAAGTCATTACCTATGAAATTGCCGTTCTTCAGTATTGGCCATTTCAAACCAAAAAAAAGTTTTGATTGGCTGTGAAATTCTAAATTCTAATTAATTTTATTTTAAAATTATGACATTCTTTTTACAAAGTCAGTCTTTTGGTTATTGATTACCCTTGTATTTTTACTTTAAAAATATAATATTTAAAAAAAATATATATAACAATTATGGAATATGAGTTCCGTCGTGGCATCAACACGGCACAAATGGCACGTATCATCAACAACGTTTACGGAGAGAACTTTACAAACGAACGCACAACCCGTTATTGGTTTGCCCGGTTCCGTTCTGGAAATTTTGATTTTAAAAATGAACCTCGTGGTCGTCCGGATACTTTGGTCAACATTGATGAATTAAAGGCGATTGTGGAAGTTAATGATACTCAATCTACAGCCGAGCTAGCAGCAGCTTTTGATGTTAACATCAAAACAATATTGGCCTATTTGCGACAAATTGGCAAGGTAAAAAAGCTTTATAGATGGGTGCCGCACGAACTGAACAATCGCCAGGGCAACGTACGCGTACAAAATGAAAAAAATTTGAACCGAATTGTTACGTACGACGAAAAGTGGATTCTGTTTAACAATCAAAAGCGCTCAGCAAGTTGGTTAGATCCTGGTTCAGCACCAAAGCAATGTCCTAAACGAAAAATGACCTCTAGAAAGTTGATGGTCACTGTTAGGTGGTCTAGTGCCGGTGTGATTCATCACAGTTTTTTACCAAACGGCATGAGCATTACTGCAGATGTGTACTGTGAAAAACTGAAGACAATGATGGAGAAGCTCGCACATCTGCAACCAGCTTTGGTCAATCGATCGCCCCCGAAGCTCCTACACGACCACGCGCGACCCCATACTGCATAACAGATAGTCTCCAAGCTGCAAGAGTTGGGGTTGGAAGATCTCCCTCATCCACCGTACTCACCAGACCTGCACCCACCGACTATTACTTTTTCCAAAATTTGGACAACTATTTAGTGGGAAAAAAATTCAATTCCCGAGAGGCAGTACAAAATGCCTTAGAAGGGCATCTATAAACAATTATTACACCGCGTTGGCAAAGATTTTTAAAAAAAAATTACTTCTACTTATATATATATATATATATATATATATATATGTGTATATAAAATTGACCACTCGGCTCCACTGCGAGGATTGGCAGACTTCCCATTATTATATTTTATTACATTTTGCATTACAAACGAGCACACAGTTCACCTGATGGCAAATAATTCCTGCGGCCCATGACATCTACATTCACCCTTGACTAGTAATCATAATGCAGATGCGTTGTCACCCTTGAGGACTGAGATGGAATGTCTCGTATACAGTAATATAGGTCGCCACAGAAGCATTATGCTGCTATTTCACGCTGGTATTCTGTCAGGGCGTGGTCCTACCGCGGTCGAGCTGACCCGTTCATTCCGTTGATAGAAACAAACTACAGTGTAACACTACCACTGTTAGATGCTAGTTATTACTTAGAAATGCAAGTCTTCTCAGGACGTTTCCTTTACCGCCGAACGTTGTTAATCAGCACATAAAATTTCAATTAACAATTTTCATTGGTGTTTATTCAAAAGCGTTTCTACATTACAATAATAATATTTTGAAAATAAACTATCTGAGCAACCTAACAAACTTGCATTCCTATAGATATCAATACGATATACACGTTTATAAAGAAAGTACATTACTCTCCACCATTCAAAATAACGGTAGTGACGCGTCGCGATGAGAATAAACGAGACGACCTTGAGATCACTTGTCAAAGTGACGTTTGTATCTACGGCGGGAGCGGAGGTGGAGGGGAGAGGGCACAGACTAGTAGACGACGGGCACGTCATCGGGACACTCGATTTTTTTTTCAAAAAGAAAGAGAACTCCGGAAATTCCACAGTGCCATCTTAATCAGATATTTTGGTTTTAAATCATCTTATCCGTTCACAAAATATTAATGTAATGTTGTTATTAAATTTCATAAATCCAATAACGTTTCTGATCATTTTAACATTATTTCGTAATATCATCACCATCAACTCAGCCCACTAGTCGACTGATGAAGCAGTCTGTACAGAGCCATGAACTGCATCGAAGCTTCAATAGCATGGTTTAGCTAACGAAACCACCGGTCGTTGTTGGCAATGCGACAATCGAGTATTCCGTCAACCATATCCCAGCACAAGCATTTTAGTCTTTGTTGGTGTGGTGGTCAAGTGTTAGTGATGTTAATAGCAATGCGGGAATTCTTGTTTCTTTTAATTCTCGGCATTGGTCTATAATATAATTCTCGAGAACCTTTCCTCTTTATCGGTTCTGCGAGCAGCACGACCGTCCCATTGCCTCTTCAGCTTACTTACCCTTTCAGCTATGTAACCTTAGTTATTCTGTTCATATCCACGAGAGAACCCTAATGTTATTTAGTTATTCAATACGTCCTGATCTTCGATTAGGAATCACAACTAAGACTAAGATGGAATATCTCATTACCGTCTTCTGTTTCTTTCTGAAACATTATGATGATTTCCTCCTAACTGACTTCGACCACAGCGATATTATCTTGTTATTGCCAGATGCAGAATATTTTATAGTGCCGTAAGCATTTGCACAAACACAGAGGCACTCATCGTAACCTTCCCTGTTCTGATGTAGTGCATGTGCATAAGATCGGAGGAGAACCTTCCTGCATATGCAGATATCGGAGGGACACACGTGCAACACTAATGCCAACAATCATTCCTCGGCTGGAAATCGAACTCGGGACCCGCGACTCATCAGCCAAATACCGTAACGCTACGCCACACGACCGTCCCGAGCCGAAACACAGTAGGGCTAAACAACAATTTCATCAGGAGTCATTTACTATCAGACGAACTGTGTCCTGGAGTACGCTCTTTTCTTATCGGACATTGATGCCTCAAAGTAGTTCTCAGCTGATAAGCAATACATCTTCATGTCAAAAGCAGTGGTGTGTTTTCGACCAAGTTTGTGTGTTACTCCTCAGCCGGCTTCAGCCACCGCAGCCAACCGCAGAGCATCGACCTGAATGCCGTGCGGCTCTGCTTCCAAGTGTTCGTGACCGGCGAACGCGGCAAGGTGCGCCTGGCGCTGCCCCCCGCCGTCTCCGAGATCATCTACGACAAGAAAGCCATGAGTGACCTGCACATCGCCCGCGTGTCACACTGCGCCGGCCCCGCGGGTGGCAAGATGACTATGATCCTGCTCTGCGAGAAGGTAATCTATTGGCTGCACCGTAGGAGTAAAAAGACCACGCCGGCACCAACGTAAAGAAGCGTAACGCTGTTCCGTTCTGGTGAGTAGAGATCCAAGGGCTTCTGGGGTGGTCACAATCTGCATTATGGTTCCTTGTCGAGGGTGGGGTTCCATAATGTTAATGTCATAGGTGGTCGCAGGGATCACTTATAAGATCAACTGAGTCCATATGTCACCCCTAAATACAGTAAGAAAATACATCATGAATGGGTCTGCTGTGGGAGGCCCAAACTGGAATACTAAATAAGTTATAATAGCATCGTAATGCGTGAACCTGGGTCCATGGGCCCCAATAACAGGTATTTAAACTTTCCATCTAAGTCCTCAAGGGTTAACAACACGTCTTGAACTTTTGTCGAGGATAGATGGGTGAACTGGTGTGCTGTTTGTGTTCCCTAATGTTATTCGTGTGGATACTTCGAGATGACATCAACTGCGCAGGATGTATGATAGTGCAATCAGCCTCACTGCTCGTCCCCGCTCCGTGTTCCGATGCAATACAACACCAATAAGATCGGAGGAAGATTCAGAAACACGGTCGAGGGGATATGCACACAACAAAATTGAAGCGTCTATAGTCTAATGGTTAAACGGTCTGCGAAACTTAAGCTCGACATCCGTTTGCGTTTCGCAGGTGACGGGCCAGGACACGGCGGTGGTGTTCTTCGAGAAGGAGAAGGAGGAGGTGGTGTGGGAAGCCGCCGCCACCAACGTGCACGTCCACAAGCAGGCCGCCATCGCCTTCGAGATCCCGCCCTACCGCAACCCGCTGACCCAACTGAACGTCAAGGTAACAGTCAACCATGTATATATATAAATATATATATATGTTACAATAGGCTGCGTTTATTGATTTTGTTTCAATAATAAAATGCTTTTAAAAACATTTAAAACCTTCTGTTAAGAAAGATTTACGTGTTCATTGTGGTATAGATACACTGCAGTTTGTTTCTAGCTGCAGAATAAGTCAGTCAGCTCGACCGGGGTAGGGCCACACCCTCACAGAATATTGGTGATGAGGCATTCCATCTCAATCCTCAAAAATGTAATAAGGGATAGGGATATAGAGATTAGCTCTCGATGGTGACTATTTCGTTTACATAAATTAAGTAATTCTTGTTTCCCATTTCGCGTCTAAATCAGTTCGAGAAGCGCATTGGCGGCCCGCCAGCGTACGTCCGACTCGATTCCACAATGTACATAGTATATACTAATGAGAAATCATTATGTATTGCTAGTGCTTTGCTCAGGGGTCAAAATTAGATCGTTACTCGTTCAATTTTCAATTAGTTAGAACGTTATTCAGGTTCTCTTCTCAAATAAACCTCTATAATATATAATATAATATATTTCAATTTTGTTCTTTTACGTCGGCTGCGAGCGTTTTAGTTTAATCTGTTTGTAATACATATTATATATAAATTTTTTAGTGATAGTAGTGATACTATGAGTGTGAGTCTAGGTCATTAAAACTACGACCTTTTTTTGTGTGTGAGTATTGCTGTTGGTCCAGAGACCTCTACGGCTTTATCTAATTAGACTCGCGAGCGGGAGTACGGAGACAACGACGATGCTGTGAAGCTGTGCGCGGAGACTGCTGCTGCACTGCGACCCAAAGAAAGCAACGTCCATTTCGTATAATAATGTATGTGTGTATTGCGCGCACAGGTGTACCTCCAGCTGAAGCGTGTGACCGACAACGCGCGCAGCAACGCCGTGGACTTCGAGTACACCGTGCTGCCAGGTACCGCCCGCAAGCCGCTGCCCGACCTGGCGCTCTACTCCCTGCTACGCACTAAGCAACCCGACACAAACAACAATCGCGCACACACACAGTACATTGAACAAAACGACACCGACGGGAGAGACCTCGTCAGCTCCACTAGTGACGACACTGTCCCCGTCCATGACCTAAACGGCGACGTCTCCGAAATAGAAGCGAACGGCGTAGACGAAGTGGACTCCAACGAAAAGAGCCTCGACGATTTGCTCGATCAAGTCGCCGAACTGGACGAAATTTACTCCGAGAATCGAACGCGATTGGAGAACGTCAACAGCCTTAACGACACGGAAACCGAAATGGAGGACTTTAACGACGCGGGCACTTACACAAGTCTCCAATTAGCTTTCAAAAATCCGATCCAAATCATCGAACCCGAACCGGACCCTCTGTCCTACGAGGACGTGCAGGTCCAGACCTACCGCGGCCCCATCATAGAGTTCACTCCGTTGAAACGCGACACGGAGGACGAGAGGGCACCGCCCTTGCCCCCGAAGCGCGTGCGAAAAACAACAGAACCCTTCAAAACCAGTCAAACTTCCGTCGACAGTATCCTAAAACCGGGGAAACAGTTGCCCATCACCCGGAATAGAGAAAAAGCGGAGCTGACCGTGGCTAGAAGCGAGCCGGCCTTGCCCCCTGCACCCAAAAAGCGCTCCTTCTTTTCAAGGCTATTCCGTAGAAAGGAGAAATCTCCCGCACCTAGCGTCAAGTCCGAAGGAAAGAAGGAGTCTAGGGCCAAAATGGTAGGCAGGTCGGTTAGCAGCGTTTCGGGACAAAGACCTTCTAGATTCAAGTCCTCGATATCACACACTTCATTGAAGGATAACGCGTCCGGTGCCGGTTTGAGCTACGCGGACAGCATTACGCATATCTCTCTACACGGCGACCCCGATGAGTTATCCCAGAGTTCTTTGAGGAAGTCGGGGCCTATCCCACCATCGGACGGCACTATATTGGTAGCGGAGAGCGTTCTGGCTTTAGATGCTTCCGCGTTTAAGAAGCTCCGAGACGACTTGGAGCTGACGGACGCGGAGCACTATGCCTTGTACATGGCGGTGGCTCCGCACGCCACCGCTTCGGAGTTCGACGAAACCAGTTGCTACTACTCGCCGGTAGACGGCAGCAAGTTCAATAATTGAACACCGCACCGCCACATACCCGAACGTCGATGTTTCATTCATTTCGTTACTACATGACTTTCAATAATCCTAAATACAGCTTCACTCATATTACGTAGTCATGTGTCTTGAAAAATTCAAAAACAAAAATATGCAAGTAAAATGAACAATTATTCCGATTGTATAAACCGAATTTAAACCTTAAAATCACAGGGATAATAACTGTCAATTCGTTATTACAGTTAAAACGGCACTAAACTATTGTATAAATACAAATCCAATCATATTACAGGAACAAGTATTTAAAATAAGGGCATAATTGCGCTATTTTTTGAAGACGTTCCTGGTCACTTATATATATATCTTTTTATATACCAATGTGTACGAATTAAATGCATAATATAAAGTTGCTTTTGCTGGCAATACAAAAATTTGCTTAAGCGAATTGACGTCTGTATGGTGAAGAGCTGAAAGTAACACGGGAATGTTAGCATGGTCAGACATCAAACCCACCTTTTTTATTTTTACCTACGTAGATATATTAAATCATAATGAAAGCTTTTAAAAATATACTTTGTTAACATTGTAACAGTTTAAAATAAAAGTAACAAAAAAAACTGTGTAATGTATAATATTACATTAGTATAAATATTAAATTTTGAAAATTATTTAAAAGAAAACTCATCAAAATAATTTGTCAACTTTGTTAAAATAAATAAATAAATCAATGGTACATCTAATGCCACTTAAGGATCACAGTAAAAAAAGTTCTAACGCTTCTAATGGGAACCTAGATATAAATTAAAGAAAGTGTGATCTGACAATGAATTTTTTATCTTAATATTACATTGGTATGAATATTACATTTTGAAAATTATTTAAAAGAAAGGTCATCAAGTTAATTTGCGTCAGTGATATATTTATATTCGTGAGACGACACTATAGAAGTCCTACTTCTAGCACGCTACCGACACAAGTAAACATAAGTGCAGACACTTTTGTTGTTTTGTTATTTGAAAAACATTCACTTGTCAAATTACTATTCCGTCGAACGATGCCAAACTTTCGTAGCAACTTGTTCATGAAACCAAATAATTCTTAGATTTCGACGCTTCCAAGTACTTAATTGTTAAATTTTGAGAGAATTTCGTATTTGTAATATACAAATATATATGGAGATAATTCTCTCAGTAACACATTGTCGTGATGTTCTAGTCAATAAGCAAATATAGCCACAATGAATCAGTTGATACATTGTCATACATACGTACCGGCACAGCATGAGGGCTTGCTTCGTAAACTGGTCTTATTTGAGATAACTTTATTCCAGTTGAAGTGCAATCATACTTTGAAAAATACCCTGCCAAGGGAAAATATATCCGCTTAAACCCCCCTCGGTGCATTAGGAGCAACTACGGGATTAAACTATAAAAGCCCTCGGGCCAACAGCGGCCATCAGCCCAAAGAAAAAAAAAGAACTACGGGATCTCCTACGTAACGCACCGGTACCAGTCTGCATTGAGCCTAAGCACATCCCAGTGATGCCCCTCCTCCCTCAGCATCCTCGATGTGCTAAAGCAACCCGGGATCACTTTGTGTTACCGGCCTCCCCAGCTATACTATCCTGGATCACACCTGAGTGATCATTACTTGAAAATCTACTATGGTGTCACGAAATCTTCTCTACCTACTAGAGTGCCACGGGTATCAATCTGACTCTATAGAAACTGTTTCTCTACATTTAAACATTCACATCTCAAGATGAGTAACCGGTACTTATCTTCTCATTTCTTCTGCAAATCTTTGTCAAACGCAACACCAATTATCAAATACAAGCATCTGAAACATACGTAATTTTGTCAGTATGAAATGTGGTTCTAATTGTATATCGTAAGATATATACTGTATTGTTTGTTATTATGTTATTGCATTTTGTTTCGTTATGTTTAATGTTTTCGTATTTTCTAGATATAGTAAACTCTAAACGAAAGAAGCCTTTGTCACCGTTTGCACAGAACAGTAAGTTGTCATTTCTTGTGTATTATTTACTTTATTATACATATCTATATAACTCTAATCATTTATTTATTTATTGAAAAATTATATATAGATATATAAATGTCCAGGACATGCTTATGATGAGATTATAATTAACAATTTAATTGTATTTCTAAATGTTTGTTATTGTGCTGTTCGAATTGGGAGGGAGGTCGTATATATATATGATTAAATCCCTGTTTGCCTATGGTACGAATTGTCCGGATGTTGTCCATGTGCCTTTATTTATTATTGTTTTTATTTTGTATTTGTAGGGTGGATATAATGTCGTAGCAATGTGATTGTCTTACTAACATTATGTTTACATCTTATTTTTAATTAGAAAAATACTTGATTCGTTTTATCTAAATATTGTTTTGTTTAGGCATTAAAGTTAGACGTTTGATTTTATGTTTTAAGAGTAACTAATGATTGTTTATACCTTTTATGTTTCACGTAAACGATTTCTTTTCGAATGTCATTCAAGAATGTAGTTACCATGTTAGTTACATCTACGTTTACGTAGTTCAAAAATATGGATATTTATTTATTTGTTAAACTTAAATTGTTATTATTATATTTTTTAAAAAAAAAAAGAAATCACTTAAAGCTAATGTGAATATGTGTGGCCCGGCCTTAAGGTGCAAAGAGAACGAAGCTCTCTGAGATTTGGAATTTGTAAACTTCACTTCTTATATTATATTTCAGGGAATACCGCGCGTTCAATGTAACAAAATTTTACCGATTTTAACGCGTTATTTATTTTAAAATAAACGCGATGAAAACCGTTAAAATTAGTTTCTAAATTACTTTTAAGTTTTTCTCCAAATATTTACAGCACCCACCAAATACACTTTGCTCAATCGGATTATATATCTACATATACAGATATTACCATGGGTTCTAGAATAGACACGAGTGTCGATAGTCCATCAATTTTGAAGTGTTGGGACAATCTAGATGTCATACAAATGAGCTTAGATCTAGTTATTCTTTACTAATTTTTATTTTATAATCTAAAACAGATGTGAGTCCTGAGTATATTTTCTAGAATGGTAATCGTGTGATGAAAATGTTGAAATTTTCTAAATTTTGCAAAATTCGCATCTTATTCATAAAACAGTATAAGTCTGCTCGACCGAAGAACTGCCACGTTCCCACAGAATACGAGCGTGAAACGCTGCTGTGTTTCGACAGGTGAGTGCAGGCATCCGAAGACCCTTATCACGTGATCATGGTGACGAGGTATCTATAGTTCTCGGGAGTGACAACGCATCTGCATTAGGACTCTGAAACCAGATTCATACATAATGCAGGGTTTGCAACGAGCTATTTCAAATGTTGTCGGAGGATTTATAAACAATAAGGGAAGATATATTATAAATTGAATCAAATGTTAATTTTTATTGAAAAAACGGAAAGAAGTTAGTGACCAACCAATTATATTTAATATAAATTTGAACACGCTGTAGTATGTATGACATATGTTTGTTACGAAAATTTTCTAGAAATGTATAAAGAAGATTTATAAGAATTTACAAATCATTGAACTTCGGGCGTTTTTTATTGTAATTAAGTTTCGGAACTGCGTTTTGTATCCAAACTCCGTTTAGACGACTTTTACATTTTTATACTGAACTTTTGACAGAAAGAAGCTTGGGTGTTGCGAGGTTATGTAATATTAATGCTATTAAAATTTAAAAACAAATGTTTTTTTTTTCTTGTATTTTCCGAAATTAGAAGCGACTCCCCTGAGTTTGGGCCCGAAGGTACGCTAAGTTCCGTGGCATGGTTGTGAAAATTTTTCGTTTTCAATGTTGTTTTACTTTGTAACTAGTGTTTATTATTGATTTGAAGCTTCTTCTCTATCTTTTTTTTATTACCTCAGACACACATACGCATATTAGCTGTTAAGTTTTTAGTATTTTCTAATGCATGATCTGTTGTTCACAACGACTAGAACTGGTTTTGTTGGTGTGATTTTTTTTATGACTATATTCCCGCAACAACGGCATGTGAGCTTTTTTTTAATTTTTCACTTCTGTGTATTTGTTTTATGTTATTTTGTATACATTCAATATGTGCATATTTTACAAAATAAACTATAACTTTGAAAGCGGTAGATCCACGTTGCAGTATATTTCTCGCTTCAGCATGAATGTGTCGGCTCGACCGGTGAAGGTCCGCGTCCTCACAGAATACCAGCGCTACACTGCTGTGTTTTGTGTGGTGAGGCGTTTCATCATAGTCTTTACAGAGGACAACGCCTCTATATTATGATTCCGAAGTGTTGTTTATATGATCATTTATAATAATAATAAGAATGTATGATAAATGCTTATTGAATGTAAACAAAACTTTTTGTTATATATGTTATTATATATATATTAATTAAATAGTTGTATATTAACAACGTATTCTTTGCGTTGCAGTTAACTTCAATATGGACATCGGAAGCCAGATCAAGTCAGAGCCGCGAGGTAAGATTTTTATATTATTATTTCCTAGCACATGGTTTCATCATCATCACAGCCTATTCTTGGTCTAGCTGCTGAACACAGCTCTCCCCCGTAGATCGCCTTAACACGATACTGAGCCACTTGAATCGGGTCGTAATACACTGGGAATGCCAGGTCCGAGGTTGCCACCTTTCTTCCCCATCGGTTATCGGTTCCACGAGCTTAAATTAGGCCAGCTTAACTTCAGCTTCCTAATCTACTGAGCCATTTCTGTTACCCTCGTTCTACAGCGAATGCGCATGGTTTACTTTATGGTATTTTTTTTTATAGTATAGATGGCAAACGGGATAGCATGTCACCTCATGTCAAGTGATCACCGCCGCCCATGGACGTCCGCAACACCAGTGGAGTCGCAGATGCGCTGCCGGCCTTTAGGAAACATGTAAACTCTTTTCTTAAAGGTTCCTAAGTCGTATCCGTTAGAAAATACCGCTGGTGACTGCTGATTTGACCACAGAGCAGTTGTACGTGGCGGAAATATCGAAAATGCACCACATTGCCAACCATCGAGTTCTTCTCAGCGGTTGGAATTAATCCGAACAATTCAGAATACTCCCCATCACTCTCAGACTCTTTCTTGAGGACTTACCACCGTAATCCTGAATTTATTTATAAAAAGCAATGATCCCTATAAAGGTTTATGTCCTTATTTAAGACATCTTATGATAATAAGGGTGACAAAAGAGCACACAATTTACCCGACGTAAAGTATCAACGAGTAGTACGTTAATAAAGATGTATAGGTGTAGATATTGGTTTTTTTTATTGTTTCAACAAACGAGGACAAAGTCATCTGTCCTAGTGATGTATCAACAGGTATAAGTTGTGGCCAATAAGTTAGCGCTGACCGTTAATGAACTGAGGTCGGGTATCCCCGGGGAGTGAAGGGGGCGCGGGCGGCCATGCGTAAGCGCTTATTGGCTCTCCACTTGTACTCTGCCCCGCGCACCGATACGACACCCCGCTCACTCCTGGTGTACAGCCGCTTTCTAAATTGTCATTGTAAATAAAAATTGTCACACTTTTCTTTTTGTGGAAAATGGCACACTGCAATAACTTCCGCCCGCAACTTCGTTCGCGTAAACAAAGTAGCCTTCCAGACTATAATCTATGTCCGGGCTAAATTTCATCCATACAAACATGTAAGCTTTCGCATTTATGATATTAGTGAGATGATGATATTATTATATATATATTAATTAAATAGTTGTATATTAACAACGTATTCTTTGCGTTGCAGTTAACTTCAATATGGACATCGGAAGCCAGATCAAGTCAGAGCCGCGAGGTAAGATTTTTATATTATTATTTCCTAGCACATGGTTTCACCATCATCACAGCCTATTCTTGGTCCCCTGCTGAACACAGCTCTCCCCCGTAGATCGCCACAAACACGATACTGAGCCACTTGAATCGGGCCGTAATACACTGGGAATGCCATGTCCGAGGATGCCACCTTTCTTCCCCATCGGTTACCGGTTCCACGAGCTTAAATTAGGCCAGCTTAACTTCAGCTTCCTAATCTACTGAGCCATTTCTGTTACCCTCGTTCTACAGCGAATGCGCATGGTTTACTTTATGGTATTTTTTTTATAGTATAGATGGCAAACGGGATAGCACGTCACCTCATGTTAAGTGATCACCGCCGCCCATGGACGTCCGCAACACCAGTGGAGTCGCAGATGCGCTGCCGGCCTTTAGGAAACGTGTAAACTCTTTTCTTAAAGGTTTTCGTAAAGTCGTATCCGTTAGAAAATACCGCTGGTGACTGCTGATTTGACCACAGAGCAGTTGTACGTGGCGGAAATATCTAAAATGCACCACTTTGCCAACCATCGAGTTCTTCTCAGCGGTTGGAATTAATCCGAACAATTCAGAATACTCCCCATCACTCTCAGACTCTTTCTTGAGGACTTACCACCGTAATCCTGAATTTATTTATAAAAAGCAATGATCCCTATAAAGGTTTATGTCCTTATTTAAGACATCTTATGATAATAAGGGTGACAAAAGAGCACACAATTTACCCGACGTAAAGTATCAACGAGTAGTACGTTAATAAAGATGTATAGGTGTAGATATTGGTTTTTTTTATTGTTTCAACAAACGAGGACAAAGTCATCTGTCCTAGTGATGTATCAACAGGTATAAGTTGTGGCCAATAAGTTAGCGCTGACCGTTAATGAACTGAAGTCGGGTATCCCCGGGGAGTGAAGGGGGCGCGGGCGGCCATGCGTAAGCGCTTATTGGCTCTCCACTTGTACTCTGCCCCGCGCACCGATACGACACCCCGCTCACTCCTGGTGTACAGCCGCTTTCTAAATTGTCATTGTAAATAAAAATTGTCACACTTTTCTTTTTGTGGAAAATGGCACACTGCAATAACTTCCGCCCGCAACTTCGTTCGCGTAAACAAAGTAGCCTTCCAGACTATAATCTATGTCCGGGCTAAATTTCATCCATACAAACATGTAAACTTTCGCATTAATGATATTAGTGAGATGATGATATTATTATATATATTGTAGAAATGAACAATTCGTTCAGCGTTCGCGACAGTACCCATGCGCAGCTATCCCTTATTTTTAGCTAACTCGCTATGTGCCGCGACCTATACCTGAATTTATGAAAAAAAATCTTTGAGTCTAACCGCCTGCGATAAACTTAGTCGCTTCTGCTTGTATACACACCTCCACATCTCATCTTTAAGATGTAAACGACTCGACTCTTTACTATTTTGTAATTGGCATGCGCAGCTGTCCCCTCCACGTTTCGTTCGCCGCTAGAATTACGTGCCGCGACCTATAGCTTTGTACGTTCGCAGATTCGCCCAACTACACACGCAGCCCGCCGCAGATCGCGCAGCACGTGTACCCGTCGTACGAGCAGGACCCCGTGCCGGTCAGTGAGCCCGATAAACGCACTAACATACAACTAACCACCCTGACATCCACTCGCCTTGTGTCCGCATGAAATAGGATAAAGGGTGTCTCTCTTTAGTTCTACATAAAAGTACGCGAGGCACGCACACACATACACCGCTAACTAAAATTTATTTATTTAACTTTTATGTACACATTACATAAGGGAAGTAATGTAGGAAAGGTATGTACAAAGACGCACCTCATTTTACAATTAAAATCTCTTCCAGCAGGCCTGGTGTTGGACTGGACATATTATCGGGAAGAAAGACATAGCGTACTAATGAAAAAAAAAAAAGAAATAATAAAATTAAAATAAATACACAACTATATATTATATATATATTATATATATTATATATATATATATTATATTATATATATATATATATATATACGGCCAAAATTTTAAGACCACCTTACTTTAATTAGGAAAATAAAGTAAAACTCGAATAAAATATTAAATGTTTAAACATCTAATAGAACATTGATTGACAAACAATATACTTTAAAAGCGTCAAGAAATATTATAAATATATGGGCACCGAGACGAAAGTAAATTCTACCATTTGAACCTTTACACTATTTTTAAAATCTTCTTCAATCCTATCTCTATGGGTAAGAGCCCACTGCATCCGTTTTTTCTTGTTTCGCGGCCTTAGCAAAGGTTTTTGAACGGCAACGCGACCATACATCTTCAAATCTCTCAGCCTTGCCGAGCGTGGACGATCTTGAAAACTGCCTGTATCGAGTTATTGTGTCGTGAACACAAGACTTCGATAACTTCAGTTGTGAAGCAATCTCACGTTCGGATTTGCCTTCATTATGTAAAACAACGATGACAAACCGCACTTCACTGCTAATTTCTCGAGCTTTTCCCATTATATCTTCACTGTAGGAACTACAAGTTTAGACTAATTGAAATTGTTTGTGAACAAACCCAAGTAAACTCTGGTAATAATAAGTCAGAAACACGTGTTTTCAGGAGCTAAATAATCCTAATTATTGACCAATACGTAACAAAAGCAAAGTAATTAGTAATGAGGACATTATAAAAATATTATTACCACCTGGCTCTAGCGCAGCGTTTGTCGGTGTTTGAAAACAATAGATGTTTATTGTCCAATAACTTGAAAGTTAAGTAAAGAATGACTTCTTTAAATATTCGATACTAACAATAGAATATGCAGATGTGCATTTCTTTTATTTCTCCTGTGGGATTTTATTACAATTGATGGATAATTATGTTGTTTATGTGCGGTCTTAAACTTTTGGCCAGCAGGGTAAATTTCAAAATAAAAACATATGTATATATATATATATATATATATATATATATATATATAAATACTGGCCATAAATACTGTTATATAAAAACTTATTTTTTCAATGTTTTCATTATTTTGAATTAAAAAAAAATCTTATCGCGAGAAATGAAGATTCCCACTAGGACTCTGTCGTGTATTATAAAACAAGACCTGAAGCTCGGTGCTTATCGTCGATATACAGGACGTGCCCTAAATCAATCTTTACAATTAAAGAGAGTGGATCGATCAAAACGCCTTCTGTCGCGATACGCAGGTGAAAGAAACGGAAATATCATCTTTACCGATGAAAAATTTTTCACGATTGAAGAACACTACAATAAGCAAAATGATAAAGTGTACGCTCACAGTTCTAAACGAGCTGCTCAAGTTGTCGGAAAGGTATAACGTGGTCATCATCCTGCGTCAGTAATGGTTTGGTTGTGTCTTATCAAGGAGTCACAAAGTTACATTTTTGTGAAAAAGGAGTGAAAACTTCTGCATTAGTGTATCAAGATCATGTTGTGAGACTTCTCAGCAATACACTTTTTAAAAATATACCGTGGACTTTCCAGTAGGACTCTGCACCTGGTCACAAGGCACGAACTACCCAAGTCTGGCATGAAACCAACGTTCCGGACTTTATAAGAGCCGAAGATAGGCCCTCATCTAGCCTAGACCTCAACCCTTTAGACTTCAAACCATTGTCAGTTTTAGAGGACATAGCCTGGTCTAAACGACATTCGAGTCTCTTAAAAAATCTTTGTAGCAAGCAGCGGCGAAATTTCCCTTGGAAACAGTGTGTAAATCCATAAAATCGTGGCCAAACAGACTTTTTTTCGAATAGAATAAATATGTAGGTAGTCAAATTTCGGGAACAGTTAATTATGTTTTTAAAAACTAAATAAAACTAAATGCCGATATTGAGGCTTTACTTTAATAAAATAAAAGATAGGTGTTGCCGATTTGGAGGCACTAAAATGAATGAATATAAATGTGTTCTTATTTAATAAAGTGGGCTGTATCTGCCTGCGAACACTTGTTCAGTTTTCTCGGAAAAACAATGGTATCGCTGACTGTGCTTTCTCACGGTTGAAGACTGTGAGAAAGGTTGAAATATCTGAATCGCGAAAGTGCTGAACAAGCCCTCTCTAGTCTAATACAGATGAGTGAGGGGGATGCATAACTAGGTATAAATTTTAATAATATTACATTACTTCATTAAAAAAATATATTTTAATTTGTAACAGAACTTATGGCCGGACTAGATATATATATTATTTTATTTATTTCTTACACATGCGTGAATCCTCACGATGATTTATTTCCCCGAGCACGTTATAAATCAACAACGCAACAGTGTTCCCGACTACACCGGGGAACGATGTTGGTTCGCTCGCTTTACCGTCATTTCAAAGCGAGCGCTGAGACACTAGTGCAGTGTCTTAAGACGGCTTACCACGGCTTATATGCTCAAATGTTCTAATAATATTAATTTACAGCAGTGGCCTATCGACATTCCTCAATCGATGACGATGCCGGGCCCGAGTCAAGTGCCCCAGTACCCTACCCAAAATATCTGGATAGATCAGAACTACCTACAGCCAAATCAGCATTTCATCCAACCCAATTCCCCCAACATGCAACCGCATTCGCCCCACATGTCTCATTCGCCGCGACAGTCGCCAGGGATGGGCCACCAGCAACTTGGAATTCACAATCACCCGTCACCAGGGATGACCCACCATTCCCCGGGAATGGGTCACGTTTCGCCGGTGATGGGGCACATCTCCCCCGGTATGGGTCACGCGTCCCCTGGAATGGGGCACGTTTCCCCGGGAATGGGGCACGTCTCCCCTGGAATGGGCCACGTCTCCCCGGGAATGGGCCACGCGTCGCCGGGCATGGGTCACGCGTCCCCCGGTATGGGTCATGTATCGCCGGGATTGAATCACACTCAAGGACAGTACATCCAGAACCTTGGACAGCAGAGCTACTTACAGGTACATTACTTAAAACACTTTTAATAGTAGGAACAGAATAGGTGGCATACGAGCATGCAGCCCACCTGATGGTAAGTGATCACCGCCGCCCATGAACATCAGCAGCACCAGAGGTGGTGCCTTTTTTTTATAGCTTTTTTAATTGATTGTAGTTTAGTTTCATCCATTGAAATCAGCGGTGGAGTCGGCTCGTGCGTAAAATAGCAACATAACGCTGCTGTATTTCGTCTGGTGAGACCTTTATCATTGTTGACGAGACATTTATCTTAGTCCTCGGTCCTAGTGTGGCGCGTTTACGTTATGACTTCTTATCGATTATGAACGTGGGTGAGCTGTGTGCCCCTATAATCACCTTCAATACAATTATGCTTTTATATATTTGTTAAAACTTTAATGATCACATCTCACAAGTATTAAGATAAGCTACATGCACTTATGCATGACGTGGTAATAGCAAAAGAGATAACATTTAAAAAACAACAAAATTTAAAATCAAGTTATATCAAATTATTGTATAAAAGAGCGATATTTTTTAATTTTGAATTTGGATGGACTTGTGATCAGACAGTTCAGATCTATAGTACACTTTATTTCAGATCTAATTTTAATTGCAGCAGGATATGGAAGTGGCGTCCAACAGCACGCCCTCAATCTCCAAGCTGCTAGAAATCCAAGGTCAGGGTGACGACATGCGTCTGAGTTCCGACCTCTCCTTCCCCATGTGTGGGGCCGATCTCAGCGACAGTCTGAGGGAGCTGTCCACCAAAGACTTGCTCAATAACTCTGAGTGGCCACCGCACGGAGGCGGCTAGTGGTTCCAATTAATTTTATTTCCGTTTGAGAATGTGAAATTAAAAAAAAAAGCCGCAGTGATAAACGAAAGTGATAAGTTATATTTCTGTGACAAAATGTGAATACTTATGCAGTCCGTCGTCACACGTGGACTTAGTAGAAGCAGATTTGAAAGTAGCTTCACCATATTTCTACCAAGGGAATACAAAATTGGTTTATATTCCCATTTGCGTGGAACTTTTACTAAATCCATTTTAATGCGAGTATCCGACCATATTTACGATGACAGTTCTATCTGTACTTAGTATGACAACTTGTAAATTTAGATGATGGCTAGATTAGGTCCTAGTTAAGAAGAAATTTCGAGCTTACGTTATATTGGTTTTGTTTATAATCAAATCTGATTTGAAATAATTCTCTAGAATGTAAGAAATGTTAACATTGTATGGGTTTTAAACTGGCCTAACATGTGTAACACACAAAGTCGTCCACATTATATATACTAATAATAAACCTAACCTAAATCGTTGTTATCGCATATGTCTTACAGCCATCGACTTCCCACAAACTACCAACATCACAAATTATTCAATATGAAAACAATCCATTATGGCAACTAATTGCTTAGTATCATGGCAATACTTTTATTAATCGAATTGTTCATATATGCTTTCTATTATAAGCTATGTTTGGTCAATTCATCATCACAATTGGTTTTATTAATCATTAACTTCTGTGTTTTGCTATATATTATATTACAGACTTCTTCCCAGGCTTGTAGCTGAATATAATAAAAGTTGAATTTAAAAAAATCTTAGTGCTTCTAAGCAACAAGTCAAACATATCTACCAAATTTGCACCTCTCTAGGTCTTTTCGATCTGGGAATTTCGTGATCAAAGAGTGAATGGTATTTAGCTTTCATATTAAGATTTACTTTAAAAGTTTAAAATTATTTTCCAACTGAATAATGACTTTGGATGTGTTCATTGCATGTATATTATAAACTTATGATTTTTTTAAAATCGCAATACCATTTCTACAGGCTTAGAAATGACTATTGGGATAACTCGAACTGGGTGAGATAAAAACAAATGTATTGTCATATAAATATTAAAAAAATTGTAACAAATACTTAAAAAGTTGTATTTTTGACTTTTCAGTGTTTATATTCAAATATATTTTTAGGCACTCATTACAAAAATAAACAAGTGCATCACATTCCTTAATGAACATACAGTATTTCCTACAAATGATCACTTTGTATTTGAAAAATAATTTTATTATATTTCTCATATATATTTATATAAAGTTGCTCAAAATTGGTGCTTTCTATTTGTTTCTAGTATTGTATACAATTAATAAAATATTTTTGTATGCGATCTCAAACACATGGGTGCTGTTGTGTTTCCATTGTTATTTATGGAATGCAATATTTATTTGGTATTAGAGATATTCTTTGAAATTTAATAATATATGTATTAAGTATAAAATCAACTCACAAAAGGAACAATTTATATAAAATGTTCAAGAAATTTAAAAGGAATAGAAAAATTCCCATTTATTGAATTTATTTTGCAATTGAGTATTCTACCTCTGAGATTAATGACATTTTTGTTATTGTTATCATTAAATATTATTATAATTAGGAAATAGATCTTACATTACTAAATTCAAGAAACGAAACAATCTGTTTCATTCACCAAACCCTTTATTAATAAAATATTCCCGTAAAATGCTTCGTAATCTATTATTGAAAAACCTTGTTACCAAATCTAGGCTCGCTTATCAAGTAATTTTGAACATCAAATGTTATACCTAAGTTTAATTTTTTATTTTTATGAACATTACCATCACATTGTTACGTGAAACGTGGATTTAACACATTCTAAATGTGTGCATATTTCTGTTGTCATTTTTGTAGCGCAAAAATAAATAAAGATTTTATTTTAAACATTACAATTTGTTATATTATTTTAAAAATCTTATACTGTTATATTTATTAAGGAATAATTTTAAATACTAGAATAATCCATCAAACTGAAGACTTTAACGTACTACAGTTACCATCATTTTTCAATCTGGGAGTCATATTTTTTATTAAAAGAATGCGTTTTAATGCAGCATTAATGATACAAATTGGAAATATAAATCTTGAGTCAAGCTCTTTCGCGCAACAGGGTGCCGGTGGACTAATAGAGTCTCGGCTGAGCGCCATAAGCGTTCGGTCATCTCTCAACCCAACCCAGTGAAACTGTAAAAGCCCTCGGGTTAACAGCAACCATCAGCCCGAAAAAAAAAGAAAACTAAATACTACTTTTGATAGCGCAGTTTCAAAACTGCTATATTTATACAAAATGGCAATAGTTGGCGTAAAATATTATCATTAAACAATAAAATTTTAATTACAAAGGTAATAATAAATAAAAATATTATATATACATTAAAACAAAAATGAAATAAATAAGAGTAAAGAGCCTACGGTACTCATTTTCTATCTTTTTTTATTAGAAACGTTTTATTATATATATAAAAACTTTCCACTCGAATTCAACGTTAAACAACATTTTACTCTCATTATACCCAAATCAGTTTACTACTTAAATACTAATGAATAAGGTCAAAAAAAATATTGATTTGGCTCTATAACTCAAGTCCATTGCCTTTCATGAGGAAAGTAAGAAATAACAAAACAAATCAAAATAACTAGTAAAAAAACAAAATAAGTGAAGTAAAATCTTTGTACCCCTTCGGAGGAGTGAGGCTTGGCATAAAGTTCATATGGAGGAGTGCAGCAAGATAAATCTTATATGAAATGTAAAAAAAAAATATTTACGTTGATACTAAATTTGAAACACTAAAGTCTGTGGTCAAACAAAGGCACTGAGTAAAAATTATCTCTAAAGATTTTATATATAATATATGGAGTACTAATAGATTAAACTATAGTTTATAATAATAAGATATAGTTGAATACATTATATTAAAAATAAATAAACGTCTGCAACTGATGTAAGAACAAAATTAAAAGTATACGAAACGATATAGAGAATATTTATCAAGAAAACCACGTCTAACGTTAAAAAAAACTTAAACATTTAATGAATTACGGGGTAATTTCTTGTCAACATCAACAATTTTGTGTTTGATTACTCTTTCCTTGCTAAGCAACCAACAAATTGTAGATTTTTTTTAGCACAGAACTAAATATGGAAGAACCATTGAATTCTAACGCTCCAGAACCTACAAAAGTTGGCGTCTGGGCAGAAGGAACTCTTATAGAAGCTAAGTGAGTTCACCTGGTTGGTTTTATGTAAGTTATTATATAAAAACTTATATAGCGTATCTATTACAGAGAGTTTGTTATACCTAAGAAGTCGACAGAGTCTATAGATGATATACCCACTATTCCGGATTTAGATGATTTACAAGATATTTTTGAGAAGGAACTTCCTATACCTACTGTGTGAGTGTTGATTAAAATTTTCTAGTATAACTTTATTTTTACATATCACTGCAGCCCATGAACATCACAATACCAGAGGATTCGCATATACGCTGTTGCCTCTATGAAAGGTCTTAATAAAATGTCTGCATGACAGAATTAACAATTTAGACATCTAGAGTACAGTAGAACAACAACCTACCACTAGATGGAGTGACAACCAAGTATATAAGTCTGTGCCAAGTGGAATGCAAGTGGCGCAGGATTGTTTCTTGGCAGTCTGCAGGGAAGGCCTATGTTCAGGAATGTCCCTAATGGGCTGAGATGATGATGAAAGAAATATCATGCATACCTTGTTCTTTTTTAACACTTAATACCTTATGCCTTTTCGTACATCAAAAACTAACCAAAGAAATATTATTTTAGTTTCATCAATACTTGTGGTTATATGTTTAGATGATAAATTTTATTTAAAAACCCACTTTAGCACCCACAAGGATGCTGAAACGGTAAATATATTAGAGGAAGTGGGTGGTGCCATTATTGGTTCAACTGAGGGAGTGGAAGCAGTACTGGATGTGCTGATGTCATATATTCCCAAAGTGGAGTTGGATACTGCTGATACAGTGTGGACTGTGGACTCATTGCTCAGTGAACTCTCTGAAGACAATAAAGACGGTACTACAGTAATAGTAGGTTTAGGGACGGGAGCATAATTGATATTGTGCATTTGAAAGTTGCCAGCTGTCACAGTGTAGTGACTGGAAACTAATTAATGTTATTGATGGGGATTGCAATCTGTTAATTACGTAAGACCTGAATGAATTTTAATGTAATTTCATTAAATTATATATTACAACGTAATAACATACTGCTGTAGTAAAGTTGGACCTTACTGGCAGAGCTTTGAAAGTAAAATATAAATAATGTATTAAATAAAATGTTTTTTAATTTTGTAGTAAGCAATGCCTTTTTCTTATCTTTTTGGCTTTATCATGGGTTACTACATAAAGATGGGTAAGAAACAATGGTGTAGAGAATGTAAAAATAAATCATTCTCTTATGTATGACTCTTAAGGCTAATCAGAGCAAGAACTAGCTTTGTGTATAATTTTTGTTTGCTTTCTCAGAAATCGTCTATATAATAAAATTAGGAAAATTCAATCGCTATACCTTCTTCCTAAAATTAAGGGCAAATTAAAATTGTTGCATTGTTACCACACTTCTGAAAATCTGCTATAAACCCTATCCTAAATCAATAGTAGATTTATAGAGTAACATAATTATTAAGCTATTATAACATAAATCCACATACCCAATGACTGGTTTTACCACAAAAACATCCATAACAGACACTTTTGTATCCATAGATTCGCTCATTACACAATTGGATACTCACTTGCAGACATTTTTTGTTTTTGGAAAATTAAAGGCAACAGTTGTATTCATGTATCAAGTTGAGGGCCAAGTGATCACTTGGATAGGGAAACCTAGTGCAGATACATGTCTCTCATCAAAGAATATTATATACTGTATTATACTGCTTTATTAATTTTGTGTATCCTCATGAAATGGGATAAATAAATGAAACTTAATATTTAATAAAGATTGAACATGTCAAATACTTTGATATACATATATTGGTGTTATTTAAGGTTTAGTATTCAGAGTTGAAGATAGAGTAGAACTCATTAGTTAGTTTGAAATATATGTCAAATTCTTAGCTGAAGACAATGTGTCCACAAATTATTTTTCATAGCTTTTATATTGCTATTGACCCCTTTCTATATTTTAAAATTATCAATATTGGCAAACAAGCTTACAGTTCACATTAAGGTACAGTATCCCTGTAGCCCTTTGCAATTATATCCAGCCCGGAAAATAATTCTGTGTAAGTAGTATTGACCAAGACGGATGGCCACATTTCCAGATTTTTTTTATAATAGTTTGATGGTGAATACTGCTCATGATATCTACATGCACCCTCATCAAAGATTCAAACTGTATGTGTTGTCACCCCTGTGATCTGCACCGCATTGTCAGCAATTGGGTCTTCATGTGTAAACACACACTAACAAAACAGGATCTATAAGTCTCTAACCCCAATAGGAAAATGAAAAAAATATTTAAAATAAGTCAAATAAAAACATTTCTTTTTATTAATACTTATACAGGTATTGTTTAATATTCTGATTATTTCTGAAAATATAGGAATGTGTGAGAATTATTGACGTCTTTAAAGAAAACAAATACGAATTTAAATAAATAATAAAAATATACACAATGGACATGTCTGCAACAAAACAAGAACAAAGTAACATGCGGTTATGGTATGAAACTGATGGCAGCACAGCATAAGAGTTAAACCACTTGGCTCCCATTTGTGTCTTGGATTTGATTCTGTTTGCATCACCTTGTTTTCATTGTATATTTTTGCACTATAATGTATCCTGCCCTGTTCATCATGTAGGAACAAACAAAATAAAGATATCATGAAATGAAGCGTCAGGAGGAAGTCCTGGTATGACAGACCTTAAACAACATACTCTCTTAACAAAGTTCCCTAGATGACTGTTATGATAAAATAATATAAAACAAGTTCATTTTAACTATGTAATGTAAAAATTAATAGAAGTGGCAAACTATCAATATATACATAAATATATATATATATATTTATTAATTTATTTAAACTGTTTCACACTTTACAAATAGGACGGACTTAATGCCTTATGGCATTCTCTACCAGTCAATCAATGAATTGAAAGAGAATTGAAAGATGTGATGCATACATTTAAAATAAGAACAAAAATTTTAAATGTATGCATCAAATACTAATAATAACAAACAGCATACATACTAAAGTTAAAAAACAACACAAATATTGATTTATTAGTCATTATTACATACATGGGTGGCACTGAAAGTTGTTAGAAACAATGGCAATGTAAACTTCTTTTAAATTTCGTTTATAGAAGTCTTTGGTTACCTAATGTGATATATTGCATTCATTTGTCGACATTTTTGAATTGGCGACAACTACAAAAGTTTTGTTACACCTCCAAATGAATTTTACGCAATAAAATTTTCGGTCCATGATTTATTATGGCGTTCGTTGGTCTTAATCAACGACAAAGCTATGACAGATTTCAATTGGCATTTAATTATGAAGCCACGAAAATTGGTTTAATGAGTTCAAGCGTGGGCGTCGCAATCTCATTTATTAACCAAGAATCAAAGATAAACTTCGAGGTAATCGCTTTACGAGCCCTGTAGATGCGATGAGTGCGTTTGAAACTGCCATAGAAGAGACTCATAAGGAAGAATGCGCCCACTGCTTTTCTCAGTGGTTCCATTGAATGCGAAATTGTATAAAGAGGAAGTAGTCCGACATAGTCTCTGTACTTCGAAAAACCAAAGTATTGGCAACTTTCTATATTGAGCTGTTTTTTATTTTCTAAAAACTTTCAGTGTGATTAGGTATTTGTGCCTAGCATCGCCTGGGTGAATTTCTATAATGCATATTGGAAAGAATTTGTAATGAAAGTTATAAAATATAAGTTGTGGAAACATGTTACTGCAGAACTGAACATCACATCTGTTGATATTGCAACTCTGATTTAAGATACCAACAAATCCATTCAAATTTTAGACTTTTCCCAAAATTCTCTTTCAACCAAACCTTATCCTGTTTTTGATCAAAACAAAAAAACAGTCAAATAAATTGTGCCAATCAGTAAGTGATTCTTATTATAGATAACATGATTTTAAATCTAAAACAAAATTTGCCAAGTTGGAAAAAACTGATTCTTTTATTAATAATGTCATAATTCTTAACCTAAAGTTAATAAAATACATCCTACAAGCTAACTGAGAGTTTGCAATATACCCTTAATAGTGCCACCAGCAGATTTGAATGCAATCACAGCTGTCACCAACAAGATGATGTAAGATGGCAGAATGGTTGCTGCGTATAACTGCTTCCCATTCAATAAACTTAATCCGGACACAAAAAAATGTGTGCCAACGACCCAGACAATTTTTTTATAGCTTTTCTCATCACAGCCGCTGAAGAATATTACACTCCAAAATGTGTTGAGGAGTATCATGCATAGTGTCATTGCTGCACTTGTCACAAAGAAGAATTCTGTTCGGTCATACAAGCCCAATGTTCCTGGTCCGACCTGGAAATAAGTGTATTATTTATTTGTGTATATTATACATGTGTTGCCAGACAACATCATCGGAACAGATTATTGTTATTTATACACAGGCACTGACTAGTTGTCCCTTTTGCTACTTATTTTCCTTGGAGGTTAAGATGCAGTGTCAGCATTATGGGATATATACAAGACCCGGGAAACTAATAATTTGTGTAGTGGTTAGAGTGCCTGGCTGTGAGGAAAAACACACAACTTGTGAGGCTATATCCATTTGCAGACACTACTATAGGGATAATTTTGGTCAGATTACCACCCAAACACATGTTGGGCACCTTGTTTGCCAGTCTAGATATTTTACTTTTTTTAGGTTCTTGTCAAATGGGATGGTAATATTGACCACAAATATCCTTTATGCGGCCCAATCCCTCTGCATGATATAAGGGTTATTTTCAAGCATGGCTTCTGTAACATTCTTATAATGGGGCAACCTCTGATTGATGACCATATTTCAGAGTGAGCTCCAGGTGCTGTTATGCTGTGCATGTTATTTTATATATTACATGCTCTCTTAATGCAAGAGTCAGCCACATGGGTCACCTTCTTTTATCTGCAACATAAACAAGTTATACACTTACAGAATCAGCTAGCACATTAAAAAGTGCAAAGGCTCCACTCATTAGTCCAAAGCCAATCCCAGAAACATATGCCATCTCCATCTTGTGGGTGCAAATGTTGTGGTTTTCCGAGAACTCTCTTAAACCTGCTTCAGTCTTTCTCAGTAGAAGGTATATGCCATACCGGAACACTTCCTAACAGGGAATAAAATATTTATATAATGTTTGTGTATATATATAATAATTGAAGCATTAATAGGCTAATGGCTTAGGATAAGGTCTGCGAAACTTTAGGTTATGTTCGAATCCGACACTCAACTATTGGTGTGAACCACCTCCTAGCACAAGCATTTTAAGTTTTATTTTGAGTAGTTAACCGGAAAGTTAGTAATCTTAAATAAAAAATAGCACTGGTAGCGTTCATTTATAAAAAATGGCTGCTTTTCTAGAAATTTTGAATATAATATGATAGATTGAAATATAGTGTGTAGAATAGAAACTATTTGTCTACATTCATTAAATTGTCTAAAAAATTTATGTTAAATATAGATTTTTTTCATAATAAATTCTTTAGAAATGTTGTAGCTTACTTGAATGATTACCGCAAACACCATACCAAAAGCCAGATAAGAACGTAAGGGCACAACTGCGTACCACACTAGGGATGAAACTAGGAATGATAGGAGCCATCCAAACGCAGCTGCTATCATGATGATTATGCGCACAGGGTCATTGGCGATGGTTAACGCGAACATTACTAATGGAGCACCAAAAGCAAGTAATGAACAGCTAACATATTCCGCAAAAGTCATCTTCGACACTTATTCAACTCAACGCCCCTAGTCAGAACCTCAATCGAGTATAATTCTTTATTTTTCGCGTTTTATGGCATTCATACCGCTTTTAAATTTTAATTAGTTGCCAAGTTTTAACATTTAGGTAATTATTATGTTCTATATCACTAAAATATGGGAAGTGACAAATGAAAACAATCAGTGTCACCAACTGTTCAAAAATAATACTCCTACTCCTAACGCAATTTCAAACCCACTAACTTCTTAACTGTGAAATAAGACGTAATTTTTTTCGAATGGTGACTTAATCTTTAATAAATAATCATTAAATAAAATTAAAATTTACTTTAAACTGTTTCAGAATTAACTATTTCATTAAATATGAAAAAACAATCAAATATAATGTAATTTAAACTTCTTCTCCTTTTGGCGTTTCATATAAATAAATGATTTTAATATATTGCAAACAACACACAATCAACAATAACAATTACATTTTTCAGCCGTATGATATACATTCAAAATTAAAGTATACATAAGCAGGACCATCTAGCGTTATTTATTTTTTGCTCGATAGTAGTAGTCTGGCTTCAAAAACTTAAATGAAATCTAATGCTCAAAATGATTCTCAAAAAAAAATTACAATGTATTTCCTAAATTTAGGAAGAAAACAAGTTGGCATCACTGAAATCAATATATTCTGTCAATTGTCAGTGGTAAATATTTTTCTCTGTCCGTTTGAGTGCTTTTAATTATTAAATATTTTGGCGTGACAATTGTGCATGTTTTAACATCAAAACATGCCGTTACGCCTGAATGTTAATAGGAAGTTGGTGGTGAGGAGTGATCGAGTAAAATGCGTGGACCAGCATCCTACAGAGCCATGGCTTCTATGTTCACTCTACACCGGTGATATCAACATATGGAACCACGAGACGAATACACAAATCAGGATATACACGATGTATAATTATTTACCAGTAAGAGCTGCTAAGTTCGTCCCTAGGAAGAACTGGGTGATCATTGGCTCAGACGACATGCAAATTGTGGTGTTAAACTACCATACATTTGAAATAGTCAACTCGTTTGACGCACATTGTGACCATATTAGATGTATCGCTATTCACCCTACACAGCCTTACATTCTATCTAGCAGCGATGACTCGCTAATTAAACTATGGAATTGGGATCTCAGTTGGGCATGTCAACAAGTGTTCCAAGGCCACACCCATTATGTTATGCAAATTGTTATTAACCCAAAGGACAATAACACGTTTGCCAGTGCAAGTCATGACACAACTATTATGATTTGGCAGCTAGGATCGGCTATGCCTAACGTCATTTTAGAAGGTCATGACAAGGGTGTAAATTGTGTAGATTATTATCATGGTGATGACAAACAATATTTAATAAGTGGAGGTGATGATTGTCTTGTAAAAATATGGGACTATCAAAATAAAACCTGTATACAAATCTTGGAGGGACACTCTCAGAATGTCACAGCTGTATCATTTCATCCCGAATTGCCAATCCTACTTACCGGTTCCGAAGACAGTACAGTGCGAATTTGGCACGCTGGAACCTATAGACTACAGTCTACATTAACCTATGGATTTGAACGGGTCTGGACTATTTCATCCATGCCAGGATCAAACAATGTTGTTATTGGGTATGACAAAGGAACTATAATGATAAAGGTGGGTGGGGACAAGCCTGCAATATCTATGGATGTGAATAGAGGCAAAATTATATGGGCGAAACATTCGGAGATTCAGCAAGTCAACTTAAAAACATTACCAGAGGGTACAGATATTAAAGATGGCGAACGGGTTCCCGTAGTTGCTAAAGACATGGATTCTTGTGAGATATACCCTCAAACAATTGCACACAATCCCAACGGTCGCTTTGTGGTAGTTTGTGGTGACGGAGAATATATCATCTTTACAGCCATGGCATTAAGAAGTAAGGCTTTCGGTACCGCTCAAGATTTTGTATGGGCATTCGATAGTTCAGAATATGCAACATTGGAAAATTCTAGTACAGTGAAAGTCTTCAAGAATTTTAAAGAAAGGAAAAGTTTTAAACCTGAATATGGCGTTGAAGGTATTTTTGGCGGTTTTATGCTTGGCGTGAAACCAATAAGCGGCGTGATTTTCTCGTTTTACGATTGGGAACACTTGGAGTTGGTTCAACGAATCGAGATTCAGCCAAGGCATGTGATCTGGTCGGAGAGTGGAAACCTGGTATGCTTGGCGACAGACGAGTCGTATCACGTTCTGCGATACAATCCAGCCGTCGTTGCCCGCGCTCGGGAGACCAGCACTAACATCACGGATGATGAAATAGAAGACGCATTTGAGATTGTTGGTGAAGTAAAGGAGACTGTGAACACTGGTTTATGGATTGGCGACTGCCTAATCTACACAAACTCTGTGAACTGCATCAACTACTATGTCGGTGGCGAGATCATCACTATATCATATCTCAACCGTACCATGTACATTCTTGGATATGTAGCCAAAGAAAACAGACTGTATCTTAACGATAAGGAGCTTAATGTAGTGTCGCATTCATTGTTGCTGCCAGTACTGGAATACCAGACTGCCGTGATGCGTGGTGACTTCGAGACCGCTGACGGAGTCCTCCCAACAATTCCTTATGGCCACCGTACTAGGGTGGCCTATTTCCTTGAAGAACAGGGCTTCAAAGAACAAGCGCTGGCGGTATCAATAGAACCAGAGCATCGGTTTGAATTGGCACTATCACTAGGGGAGCTTCTTCGAGCAAAGCAGTTGGCGGAAGAGGTGTCCACAGCCGAAGGCCGGGCCTCGCGCTCGTCTGCGGTGCGCTGGTCACGGCTCGGCTCCGCGGCAATCTCCGCTGCTGACACAGAACTAACCAAGATCTGTTACCAGAACGCTCACGACTACAGTTCGCTGCTGCTCTTCGCCGTCAGCATTGGGGACCAAAAACTTGTCGAAGACGTAGCCCGAATGGCTGCAGAAGAAAGCGATGACAACATAGCCTTCCTCGCATATTTTACCCTGAATGACATGGAGTCGTGTCTACATTTACTAATACGGCGTCAAAGGCTGCCTGAAGCTGCTTTCTTTGGCAGATCATATATTCCATCGAAGTTGTGCGAAATTGTGAAAATGTGGCGCGACATGGTTGGAACCACAAACAAAAAGTCTGGTCAATCCCTTGCCGACCCCGGGCTTCATGAAAATCTATTCCCAGAGTTCGCGGAATCACTGGAGCTTGAAATATTCCAACGGCAAATCGGGTTTCAATACAGCTGTTTGATAGAAAACTTGCCACTTAATTCTAACGAAAATAATGTGGATCGTAACTTCATTGAGGAGAAAGCTATAATAGAGAAGATGAGCAAATGGACTCCACCTCAAATTAATAAAAGTTCTATTACCTTAAATGGAGTTTCAGGTGAAACAGAATTAAAACCGTTGAATGAAACAAACCACAAGAATTCCCTGGATAAACTTGACATGAAGGAACTTTACAAAGAAATAGATGACGTACGATCCCCCAGTACGATGGGGGATATTGATGTCACATTTGATATCCCCAGTGTGGACCTGTAGATTATGATGATCTAATTCATGTCTGAGTATATGTTAAATTTTTATTTATTTCGAACATTCATAATATGTTCTTAATGTGCTAATAAATTCAAGAATGGAAGTATTAAATTAATTACTTGAATCAATATTGTTTATTTCAATTTTTAAATAGAAATTATTTGCTGTATATGACATCATATATAAATTAATTCAGCCTTTTTATACGCTGTTATTTTACAATATTTGTAAAGGAGAGGAACGAATATCTTTGTATACACCCAAAAAATAATTAAATAAACATGGCGCTCCTATAATTAGAGGCTGAAATTTGAAGAAAATGTTTCTTCTGTAATTGACTTCTAGCTATACGAGCGATATATATTGATAGAGTGTTGTATGACATAAAATTTTCTTCGAAAAATAAATTTCGTCAAAAACTCCTCATAAAGGTACAAAAGTATCGATGATCGTATAGATATATGATTATTCCAGAAAGCTGTCCAGGAGATAGAAGATAGAGACGTGACAAACTAGCTTTGAAATGATGTACCTCTTTATTTGAAAATTTGTTTTGCAGTTCTCCAATAATTATAATATCGTGCCATAAACACCGGTTTAACGCATTCCCAAACAGTTTAACCAATAAAAAATTGAATATAATAATACAAATTATAGATTTAATTATCAGTCTTTCTATATAAGGGATTATATAATAGAATAGTATTTAAAATAAATGCACAAATACACATTTATTTTTACGTTCTACGGTGTCACAATTTTTTTAGTCGTATATATTTTGATTTGGATAAAATAAATCGCGATCAGACTTTTTTTTTGAGCTTTAATTCGTTTTTGTAATTCAAACCTATTTTGTGTAAAGTATTTCTTGATACTTTCTTGGAAATGTATGCACGTAACGGAACAACAATATCTTATTGACATATTACATATATATTTTGATTTTAATCGATATTAGACACCTGACAATATAACCTATTTTCTACATAAAAAAACTTAATCTTTCTGACTGACTTTACTGAATTCGGTGCGGTTAGTGATAAAATGGCCCCTAAGCAACCTAAGAAGACTCTGTGGGTGGAGTGCGAACACTGTTGTTGTAGCATAACTGCGAATGATAAAAACGCTCACATAGACCTTAATTGCGCTAAAGATCAAGTGAGGTGCCCATATGTGGAGGATGGAAAGCTATACACATGGTTACAACGGGCTGGTGTTCCTCCAGATGGCGCTCCGAGAGATTCCGTACTTGTGCACCCTTCGGCCGCCACTCTGATGGGGGCAGTGATTGGAGTACCTCTTGAGCTTAGCAGAAAAGGTGCTCCACCACTTGTAAAACGCATGTGGCCTTCCAAGTCGTCTTCACCTGCGGCGGTCATCTTACCTGCTGCTGGTTAGTATGTACTGTCTTTTTTCAGATTGTAGCCAAGTATCATTTATTGGGTTCACAATTAAATTTTAAATGTTTTAAAAATTTGTTTTTCAATATAAATTTAAATTTTTTTAATCGATAATCAATTGTTTTAGAAAATTCGTCTAACCAAGATCTTCTTTTTGCATCAGTATTAAACGAAATTCCACAGATAACATTTGAAAGAGATTGAAAGAGGTGGAAATGCACATAAACAAAAACATGAGTCTGGTCATACATAACATCCCCTTTCAATAATCTTTAACAAAATGCCAAAAATATTTAGTTACATATCGAATATAACATAAAAAAAATGGAAAGAACTTAGTTGCCAACCTAATATATTACTAAAAATCATTGACACCTGTGTATACTACTATTTTGTGGATAAGAATATAGAGATATTAAGTAAGACATAATGTTTAAAATAATTCCTTGACATATCATTTGCTTTATATCATCTAAGTCCATTGCTAAATATAGACTGATTATGAGGAGAATCAATCAACCTCTTGCAGATCTGCAATGGTCGTCACCCGATATAGTAGAGGTTGTGCTTCACTGCCATAGCAAATATAAGGTTGCCACTTGAGAACAATTCATCATCATTTGAATTTAACTAATTCCATGGCCAGCCATACAGCTTGTACTTGACTTGATAACCACTGGGGAAGAAAGGTTCATACTCATCATGTGGTAGTCTGTGACTGGTGATTGGCTGAAGTGATAATTAAAATAAATAAATAAATTGCTTATTAATAAATTATATATAATATCGATCTCAGCTTAATTGGCTTTCCATACAAAAAAGGCCAGAATTTAGCTTGTTCTCTCCTCCATCTTAAATGATGCGTCAGCACCTTCTTATCTTAATGATAAATTCCAATATCTCTCTTTATCTCATGACAGATTTATTTGATCATTGTTTAATAACAAGATCTGTATTCCAGCTCACTTTACAGTTTTCTTGCAAAATAATTTGCTGTCCAAGCTACACTACTCTGCTTTATTACTGACCTCCCTGATGACATCAGGAAGGTCAGTAATAAAAACAGTTTCAAAAGTTTGGTTCATGACTACTTACTTAAGTTACCTATAGTCAGATAAGCTTATCAACCACATATGGAATTTATTGGAAGCTATTGCTATGGTATTGCATTCTATTATGTATATATATTGTATCTATAAATGTATTTAATATCTATAAATGTAAGTATTATTCTTTACTTGTATTAATTATTTTCCTTTTTATTGAAAAGTTTTTGCTACACCTATCATACATATATCTCAAACATATATCTATAATGTTTTTGTTTCAGATCTGACTGGGGCATGGTGCGAAGGAGGTCAAACTGTAACAGTTTCATTGCTACAGTGTGAAATGAAATCTGCTATTGACCTAATTTTTAAAATAAGGAATGGTAAAATTGACACGGATATTTGTGACATTCTCAAAGAGCATTTTAATAACTGCTTCGTCTCAGTTGGAAGTGTTCTAGTGTATTATTACTTTGGTAAAAAATTAGAAATTGTAGTGATAAACATTAATTCTGAGATGGAGAGGAGCGGTCATAGAATGTGGTACATTTTAGATGAAAACACACGTTGGGAACAGAAGAAAACAGTACCAGAAAATAAAAAGAGACCCATTACGTTGGGTGGTGTTGATGATATAATTGATGAAATCAAAACTTTGGCCAATATATCGTTTAATATTGATGGTGCTTTCGCTAACTTTCAACCAACTAGAGGCTTACTAATTTACGGTCATTCAGGGATAGGCAAGACAGCCATCTGCAAATATCTAGTAGAAAATTTGGATTGTTATCACATAGAAGTGAACGGTCCTACTGTTTTTAGTAAGTATTTCGGTGAAACTGAAGCGACAATGAAAAGTTTATTTTCTAAAGCCATAGCTAATCAACCGAGCATAATTTTAGTAGACGAGATTGAGACAATATGCCCTCGCCGTTCCTCAGGCAGCACGGAGCAGGAGAGAAGAGTAACTTCCGCTTTCGTTTCACTCTTGGATAGTTTACACGAGGGTAGCAAGAGAGTTTTCATCTTAGCGACAACTAGAAAACCTGATACGATAGATCCTATGTTGAGAAGGTTTGGCCGATTAGACAAGGAAGTGGAAGTGCCTGTACCGGATAGAGTGAGAAGGAAAGATATTTTGTACGCTTTGCTGAAATGTCTGCCGAATAAAATTTCTTCACAGGAAGTTGATTCTATTTCCGATATAGCACACGGCTATGTGGCGGCTGACCTCGTAAACCTTTGTACACAAGCTTCTCTGAAGTGTATAAAACGAAACAGCGAGTTCATAGAAAAGGACGATTTAATTGCGGCACTGACTATCGTAAGGCCTAGCGCTATGAGAGAACTTCTAATAGAAGTACCCAATGTGAGGTGGACAGACATTGGTGGGAACGATAATTTGAAGCTAAAGTTGCGGCAGGCCGTCGAGTGGCCTTTGAAGCACGCCGAGAGCTTCAAGCGCTTGGGCATACGACCACCAAGCGGGGTTTTACTCTACGGCCCCCCAGGCTGCTCGAAGACCATGATCGCGAAAGCCTTGGCCACAGAAAGTGGACTTAATTTCCTATCTATCAAAGGTCCCGAGTTATTCTCCAAATGGGTTGGGGAATCGGAGAAGGCAGTTCGGAATTTGTTTACTAAAGCCCGTCAAGTTGCTCCTTCTATTATATTCTTCGATGAAATGGACGCGATAGGCGGCGAACGAGGAGGCGGAGAAGGTGGGGTCCACGAGAGGGTGCTGGCCCAGCTCCTCACTGAGCTGGACGGTGTGGTGCCGTTGAATTCGGTGACAATATTGGCCGCGACCAATCGACCCGACAGAATGGACAGAGCCTTACTCAGGCCCGGGCGATTGGATCGACTGATATACGTGCCACTGCCAGATTTTGAGACGAGATTGCAGATTTTAGAATTGAAATTGTCTAAAATGAGTACCAGTGATGATGTCAATCCACATAGCTTAGCGGTAAGAACAGAAGGACACTCCGGCGCTGAATTGCACGCGCTGTGCCATGAGGCAGCATTAAGAGCTCTGGAGAAGGACATAGATTGTCCAGAGGTGACTATGGAGCACTTCGAACATGTGCTTGTGGATTTTAAACCCCGAACGCCCACGTCGCTGTTGAAAGTGTATGAGGAGTTTACTTTAGGCCAAAGATCTGCATAAGTCAAGTAACATCCTATATACGAGTATCGAATAGATACCGCTGCTGGGCTTAGACAAGCCTTTCTAGAGAGATTAGAGTAGTTTGGGACGCGGCTACAATGCCGAATGGCAGACTTCACGTGTCTTATAATATTTAATCTAAGACGGAGATTTTTGTATATTTTTTACTTGATTCAATACAAGCGTATGTTTGTCTACAATCCCACCAGGTGTGAATTGATGAAGCAGACGTTGCTGGTAGCGCGCACTAGCTCAGCCAATACTTCACTCCTCTCTTGAAGACCGATATTATACTCGGACAGAAAGACTGGCCCCGGTAAATTATTCCAATTCTTCGCCGTACGTAATAAAAACGGCAAAGCATATCGCCTGAGAATGTGGTATAGAAAAGTTTCCTCGCGACGCTTCCCTTCACCACTTCACGTAGTGAATCAGTTTTTAAAATTGTAACTATTTAGTGCCGACACCAAGGGTCCCCGTGACTAACAGCGCGCATTGAGACAATAAGCTAGTCTTTTAATAACTATATAATGTAACATTATGTATTCGCGTTTTGTGATTTTTTAAGTTTGTACAGATATATATATATATATATTGTATAATGTATTTAAACTATCAAAATATATAACTT
Source organism: Teinopalpus imperialis (assembly GCA_029286865.1). Taxonomy (NCBI): domain Eukaryota; kingdom Metazoa; phylum Arthropoda; class Insecta; order Lepidoptera; family Papilionidae; genus Teinopalpus; species Teinopalpus imperialis. The sequence goes on from JAGSMU010000013.1 coordinate 930,955, forward strand.
CTATTTTAAATTACATTTTTATTTTTATTATAGATATTCTAGGTCATTGCATTCTGTTCACTAAATAAGACCTGTATATAAAAGATTTGTTTATTAAAAATTTTATAAAATTAAATATTACCATGTTATAACAAACACGAAGAAACTTATGTTTTGTGTTGAGACTTAAATAAATGTTATAATTTTATTGTAAACTCGTTCGGGTCGACTTTTTACTGACCTTTTTGCAACAGAAATGATTGAGAATGTTCTATATATCACAAGAGCACATTTCTTTCTCGTCATCTAATGTTGTCTTTAAGCTTCAGAAGTCTTAACTTCGACAATAATTCCACTTCGTGTGTACGATCACTAATCTGGTGAAAATATTTCGCTTAACTCACCACCAACTTGTTCGTTAAGTAACATTTTTATGTAGAACTAGCTTTTACCCGCGACTTCGTCCGCATAAGTTTTTTTGTTTTCTCCCGGCTATAAGTCCCCCTGCAACAATGTCCCACTATCGTGTTCCAGTCCTCAACTTCACATCAAAATTTGTTCAAAAGCAACCTAAGCTATATAATGGATAGCTCCGAATGTTTCCTTAGTAAATATAAAAAGTAAATAATGTAAATCGGTTTAAAATACTACTAACTACCTACCTGCCAACCCCCGATGTTAGACAGTGTGACATCCGTAACATCGTCTGCGTAGGAAGTACTAACTTAATGTAAGTAGTATAATAATGTAGGAAGCTAAAAATAAGAGGCCTTATTACTGTAGTACATTTTGTAAACTATGTTCTTTGTTTTTCCCTCTCTGGCCAACACATGGAGATTCTGTGGACTTGAAACACGTGAGCAAGCCACGTATAATTGTCCGTGAGAAAACAACTCTTTTCTAAATTAATGCCGGCTACATTTAATGTTTGCCCTGAGCTTTATTTATCGTCATAGCGAATGCGATTTTCAGCGGAAACTGTAATCTCTTAAACTGGAATGGCAAATCTGTCGGAATTATGGGTATACGGGGGATTAAAACGTTCTCTCCTTTTGCCATTCCAGTCATAATGATTGCTTTTACAATATTGCGACCGAGGTGTGTCACTTGCAACCGTGTGCCATTACACAGTCTTGGTGCATCTAAATTCCGCATTAAAAGGACAGGAACGCCTACTTTCAGCCTCAGTTTGTGTGAAGGTACTCCCGACAGTTCTAAAGAATTAAGAAATTCTACAGGGTATGATGTTACTTGTTCAGTATCCATTACAGTGTCTACAGAGAGAAACTCAACAATATCACCTTCCACGCGTGACATAATTTGCTCGTTTATCTGTCCCACCATTTCATTCGTCGGCGCTAAAATTGCTCTTTCACATAACCAGTCTCTATTCCTCATATTAGTTAGCAGTTCGCTATAGACGAAGTTATTTACATCATCTGGATTATGCACAACATTGCAGAATTCACGATCCAATGTAATCATGCCATTACATCCTTTGCCATACGATCTTCTCCAATTTTAAGAAGAGCAGCAGCATATTGTCCAGATTGTACATCATTGTGTAGTTGCACTCTCATATTTGTAGACAGACTAAACGTTTTTACGTGCACCCATAACGTTGACGCTTTTAAACACGCATTTATTTCATCTGCAGGGGTGCCTTTAGTGATAACCGGCAAAGTCTGTCTAAAATCGCCCGCTAAAAGTACCACCATCCCCCCCATGATATTTGGATTACTCTTGATGTCTTTCAAAGTCCGATCTAGAGCTTCAATTGCTCTTTTATGGGACATAGTACACTCATCCCAAACTAATAATTTACATTGCTGCAACATACGTCCACGCTCGCTGTTTTTACTTATATTACAGACTGGCATTTCTTCATGGGCTAAGTTTAATGGCAGTTTAAGCACCGAATGTGCCGTTCGACCACCATTGAGCAGAGTGGCGGCTATTCCGGAAGAGGCAACTGCTACAGCAATTCCTTTATCTTTTCGGATTTGCGCTAAAAGCAAGTTTAAAAGAAAGGTTTTTCCCGTGCCTCCGGGAGCATCCAAAAATAACAAACCACCTTCGCCATCTTCGACCTTTGTTCTGGGATCAAACGTGGAACAGACTCTGTCAATTGTTGTTGTAAGGAAGCAGTATCGTAATCTAGTTCCCGTATTAAATCGCTACTGATTTCCTCGGTTCTCTGTGGTCTGATCATTCCATAATCTGATAAATCCTTTCTAGAAATTGTTTTAACCTGGTCTTCAATTTTTTTGTCAGACCCTCATTGTAAATTAAATCACTGTACGTGACATTGGGATTTTGCTCTTGTAATCTGTGCAATATATCGTCGGTCATATCATTTTTGTATTTATCCCACAATTGTTGAGGATTTGAAAGACCACATGTCGCTACTAATACAGCAAATAGCTCTCTCATCTTGCCTGCTGATCTACATTGAGCAGTTTCTTCCAGTGTCACATCCCAATGGTTGTCATTCTCCAGTAATCCTCTTGCCTCACATGCCTCTCGAAATGTAGGATAATCTTGTGTGTTGTATTTTTTTAGATCATTGAAAGAGGTAGGTCCGCGCACATGGTGTAAAAGCATGCGTAGACAAAAACATTCCATGTTACTAACATGAACTGTATAAACTCGTCCTAAAGCATCTCCAGATTTGACGCCAGGCCAATCGTGAACTGAAGTACCTTGAATGCGGCGTTTCCAAGTTTTCCTACTTGCATCCCAAGTATAATACCTCGGCACCTCGACATAAAGAAGAGTTTTTGCAAACTCATCTCTGATACAAAGATCAAAAAAAGCAGTGAGTGTGGTTTTTGGCGGAGTAGTTATTCGTTCGTGGAAATTGTGTTCATTAAAATAAACGCGTTCACCATTTTCTAAATGCACGCTGAGATGTGTCACGGTGGGATGCCTTTCGTGCAACGGAAATGCTAACAGACGCCACACGGCTTCGTTGCTGCTGACATACCGACCAGACTGATAAGTTTGTACCTCATCTACGGATTCGCAAGATCAGTATTTCTAAAATTGAAAATAGCTTGATCACTACCCTTGTTTATATATTTGCAAATATATTTGATGGCGCGTATTGAACTGCATGCCTCAACATTTATGTGGGCGTTAAACATTTTGATAAAATTGGTGAATAGGGACTACCCAACTATTATCAACCGTAACGTAGCTACCATTTCGGAGCTTCACGGTTGCTGTTCGACCTCCGTCTGCTGGCGCTCTTCTACGATACTGCGGGTATCCGTGGTCGTTGTGAACGGTCTCTTTCACTAACTTGCGAGGAAATTTTTTTGTGCATTTTCCGTCTTTCATGCAGTGGCACTGTGGATTTTCGGGTCCGCATGGACCGTGAATCATATTTTTTACAATAATGTCATGGAGAGTCTTGTCAATGTTAGGATCCGGTATTTCAGCGCTGATTATGTTATCTATTTGATCGGGTCGTAACTTATCTTTTAACCACAATAATATATGGACATGTGGCAGTCCACGTTTCTGCCATTCGACAGAGTACATAAAGCAGCGCGCTTCTCTGAACACTCGGCCTTTATTAATCACATCCATTAGTTTTTTAACTTTTAGTCTAAAAACTCTTGCGACTACATCATGTCTATCTATTGCGCTTTGCCCCGGCATCAACTGATTGACTATTTCGGGCCAGGCTGGGTTGCAAGTAAAGGTGTATTCGTGTAAGTACCGCGGGCTATTTACAAATGAAGATGGTAAAATGACCATACGACCTAAGTTATTTGGATTTAAATTAGCGTCATTTGCCACAGCGTCTTGAAGATGGATGTAATTCTCTGCTCTTAGTTTAGTTTGATTTAATGATATGTACCGTAACCTCTCGCTTTCAACTTTAACGTACATGTCAACGTAAAACTGATTGGCCAGTTGCTTGCATCTTTGTACAATGTTAAAGTTGTTTTCTCGTATCATCATGTTGTAGGCATAAAATCCATGCATGAAACCTTTTTGTTATGCAAGGGAATACCTGTTACAGGATTAATTTGAGGAACTTGAAAGTGGTACCCCTCTTGTCCCTTACTAAATATGATCGGATATTGCAACGCATCATAAAATTTATGAGTATCAGGCACCCTGGTTAATGTGTCATCTCGGGCCTGTAAAACTATATCACGGAAAGCAAACTGTTCGCCTGTAACCAAGGCTGCGACTTCATTTATTAACGGTGCATTATACCGCCTTTCATGTTCCCCACTTGGTGTGCGATCGGGGTGCATCACCAACCTATAATCCTCTCCCGGCATTCTTTCTAGTGCTGTTTTGAAAGTATTGATAAGGCGATTATGTTCATGCAACATTCTCTGGATTTTTAAAACAGTATCCCTTTCGATTCCTTGTATATTTTGACACCTGCGATCAGCTTCGTTTTTTTCATCGCCCATGAAATAAAGTTGCAAAAACTTTGGTTGTTCATTATTTGCGGGAAGTAAGGAACCAATCCTGTGGTTCCTCTGGCTCGCCAAGTAATGGAATTTTAACCTTTCCACCAGAACAGCACATACCTGGAGTTTCTTCTTTCCATTTCAGTGCTTCACAATATCTGCATTTTTTATCCATTCTCCCAATGATAACCAATCGGTGATTAACATAGTCGATCAAAGGGTCATACTCAAAAGCGGCACCATTAAATGCCTCCCACGTACTCATTGAAAACGTACGTCTTCTTTCTGCCTGCCGTTCAGCATTTAAAAGACGTCGTCTTTGTGAATCTTCGTCAGTCTCTGCCGCAATCAATTGCGCGTGACGTTCGGCATCTAAAACTCGACGTGTCTGAGTCTGTTCCACTGTCTCAGCAGCTCTTTGAGATGCGTGGCGTTCAGCATCCAGGGTCTGACGGGCCTGAGTCTGCGTAAACGTCTCAGAGGCCCTTTGAAATGCGTGGCGCTCAGCATCTAAGGTTTGTCGGGCTTGAGTCTGCGTATAGGTCTCAGAGGCCCTTTGAGATGCGTGGCGTTCAGCATCTAGGGCCTGACGGGTCTCTGTCTGCGTAAACGTCTCAGAGGCTCTTTGAGATGCGTGGCGTTCAGCATCTAGGGCCTGACGGGCTTGAGTCTGTGTAAACGTCTCAGAGGCCCTTTGAGATGCGTGGCGCTCAGCATCTAAGGTCCTACGGGCTTGAGTCTGCGTATAGGTCTCAGAAGCTCTTTGAGTCGCATGACGCTGAGAATCTAACATCTGACGCGTCTGAGTCTGCTCTTCAGATTCTTGGCTTCTAGCAACTTTTGCAGTTCGAGCTCTGCTAGAACTACGGCTTAGATTGGATTTACGTTTGCGTGGCATATCGAAAACAATAATTAAAGATTTTAAAATCGGTAGTTTTAAAACTACAACGTAAGACAATTTTTATAAAACTTCGATAAAGCAAACCTTTTACTTATAACCTAAATATCTAAATCAATCAATAACGTATTGAACCTAAACAACTATGCACCTGACAAACCTTTTATACCTAAAACCTAAATTAACTAAATAAATTCAAAATATTGAATTTATGTACCACACCACAATACACAATTTTCTTCACTACTGGTACTACCTACTTATCTATCAAAACTAACATAAAAGTACTATAATATAATGACAAAATCTATTACTAAACTAATTTACTACGAACTATAAACATCCTGATGTGAGCTAAAAACACTTAACCTACACATGAATAAAATTGAGAATTAACAAATGAAAGCGACTGCAAAAATAAAGAATAATACGTATCTGAGTAAACCTAGAGATATGAATGATTGGTTAAGAAAATACCTACATCTAACAGCTACCTTAACTACCTAATAATAAAATGTAACTAAGTACTTAATAAAAATACGAAAATGACGTCAACTTGGACTCAAAAATAATAACCTACCAAATATTTATTTAGATATCTAAAACAAAGGACTAAATTAAAGCTTACAGACCCTACGCGTAGACCGTAGTACCTATTTCAACTCGGAATTTAAAAAGAACGTTTTTAGCTAACCAAAAATACGCAACGAATAGAGTTTCGTAACGCAATATTTCAATATTCGCATACGTGCGACGACGACGTCTGCCCGCTTGGGTAGGCACAGTTGGGCACGGCCCTCCCCTCGCGCCGCACCGCCTCTTCGCTCGGCGCAGCGTCTTGTATTCACTACGACGACGTATGATTTGAAGGTTTGCGTTATATTGAATTATTTTCCCTCGTTGAATAGTAAACAAACTAAGTGTAGGTGTTATAATTTCGGTGATGAACTGATTACCTATCCGTTTCTTTGTCTAAAATGAGTATTAACTTATCACTATGATTGATTACTGAGCATAAAGTTCGTATAAATGTCTATCTAATTACCTCCTCAAGTTTAAAGCGTAGCTAGTTATGTAGTACTATATTAATTCTGTGGTGTAGGTAATTAGATTTTATCTGTATGTAATTTAACAGTCAGTTGAATAAAAAATCGTATACAAATCAGATCAATAGCTATGGCGTAATGTGATTCTAGACAGAGTTTTAATGTTGTAGATAGGTAGCTGTGTATAGGTTCCTGTGGGAATGAGATATTTTCCCGAAGTAAAAAGTAGTCTGAATTTTGGTACCTTCCTACCCTATAAGTTAAGTAGTGTGATGGTATGTCGCTAAGTTTCGATCCAAGTAAAACTGTTAAATAAAGACAGATGCATCAAAATTTTATAATAAATTCTCTAAATTATGGCGCCTACCGACCCTCTAAGTTAGAAAAGTGATCAAATACTAACTTTAAGTCTTAGTAACACTCATTTAAAAAAAAAAAACATCAAAATCATTTCAGTAGCTATGGCGTCATTCGCTTCTTGACACGATCACGCTAGATTTCCGCGGGAATGAGGTATTTTCCCGCCGTAAGAAGTAGCCTGTGTCCGTGCCTAGGATCCTATCTTTATATTAACCAAGTCTTATAAAAATCCGTTCAGACGTTAAGGCGTGAATGAGGTAAACTTTTAAACCAAACTATTAAAAATCACTAACTTAATTAGTTTTCTGCCTACTGCCTACGCCTTAAGTACGATAGCATGAATATTAATAGCCCATATCCTTTTCTAGGTTACTATCTATCACCTAACTAAATTTCATCAAAATCCGTTCAGCCGTTTAGGCATGATAGAGCAAAACTCCCACCAAAAACCATAAAAAAATCACTAACTCAATTCAGTTTTCTGCCTACTTCCTACCCCCTAAGTACTATGACGTGATCATTTTGATCTTATATCCGTTTTAGGTAACCATCTATTACCTTACTAAATTTCATCAAGATCTGTTCAGCCTTTTATACGTGAAAGAGCAAAAGTCCCAACAAAAACGACTAAAAATCACTAACTCAATTTAGTTATCTGCCTACTGCCTACCCCCTAAGAACGATGGCGTGATTATTTATAGCCTATGACCATTTCTAGGTTATCATCTATCACCATACCAAATTTCATCAAAATCCGTTCAGCCGTTTAGGCGTGAAAGAGGAACAGACAGACAGACAGAGTTACTTTCGCATTTATAATATTAGTATAGATTATTTTGAAATTTTTGAAGGAAGCCAAATAAAACGATCGGTCGAGTGTGGAAATATATTGATTTGTTGTAATAAACCACTTAAATATACATTCGAAGCGACAATAGCCTAAGGGTTTAGGGTGCGGTCTGCGAAACTTAAGATCGTTGGTACGAATCCGCCATACCACTATAGTCGTGAACCATCTCGTAGCACTCAAGCTTAGTTGGAATGTTAATAATTGCTAGATTGTTGAAAGAAAAAAAAACAATGGGTCGGTGTTGCCAGTGAAAAATACAACGCTTTAATTGTTCTGAATTCGTTTATTACATATTCAAAAAGCTTATAAAATACTATTTAGAATATAAATTAAATAAAAAATCTAGTATCTTAAACAATAATCACATACCGTAAGGGTTAACGTTCTAACACTACTTATTTTACTTCGTTTAACTTATAGTGCGTGAATGCCAGAAGTAGCCACTGTACACAATATATTATAGTGCCGTTATTATTTACAATAACGACGCCCGCGTGGTGTGGCAGCAATACTCAACATCATCACAGCCCACCCACTAGTCCACTGCTGGACGTGGGCCTCTCCCATAGATTGGCAAATATCGCGATCCTTACACGGGTCGTCGCTCTATCCAGTGTGAGACGCTACTATCGGCTCTACGAACTGTAATATGACGATCGCAGTTGGTTTCCGGGTCTGGGCTGTGTTGTATATATATACAGATGCTCTGCATCCGGTCCTTCCTCCGTTCTCATTACATCGGAACAAGGAAAGCGAGGATGAGTGAGTGGATCTGTGTTTGCGCGAATGCTTAGGGAACTATAAAATGTTCTGGACAGTTTGATGTTAATAACCAGACGATATTGCCGTGGTCGTCATCCTTATCATATAACACTAACCATCTCGTATGTGGAAAACTTCCATGTTCTTTATACTAATCGGGTGTATATGATGACATGATTTTAATGTATTTTCATTGCCTCTTCCATTATCGCTTACGGCATTGTGTCATGTTTATTCTATATCATTGTCATTACGTTTACCCTTAACTCACAAATAACTACACTACAATTATTGCTTATTTTTCCAATACAAACATATAACACTCCCACAAACAAGGTAATCGATTGCTTTACGAAATGTCATATTCTACGACTAAATGCAATATCGTTAATGAACAACTACCGAAATAATTGTCGCAATTATAAGAACTGAAGTGGAAAATGTACTCCAGGACCAAAGAAAATCTACCCATTCATAAAATTCACGCCTACAGCATAACTTCTAAGAAGTACACAAGCACACGTACTCATTGTTTTGATTTATATATAAACAGTTTTTAATGTTACTAGTTAAATGTGAAAACTTTTATGTTTGTTACTATATCACACAAAAACGTCTAAACGTATTTGAATGAAATTTAGCACATAGATTGTTTAGAACCGGGATTAACATATAGGATACATTTTATCATAGTAAATGAGATGGCTGAACGACTTTTCTGCTATTTTATGTCAAAACAAGCTTTGTCTGCGTGGATTTCAGAATTGGGTCCAGAGAGAACAGAAAAATGTGTTAGACGCCATTGGATATTTATTATTTTCCGCTAGAATGTGTAAGTTTTGGGTACTCGATGCTTTTTAACGATCGACCGAAAGCTGGCCACGTAAGAAGCAAGGAATGCCCGAAACCGCCGACGCGTACTGACGGAAAATAATTCTACTTACACATTACATTGCTCTGGAGCCAATAATGAAGCCCACGAAGACGAAGTCGCCGGCAGAAGCTACTGTAGCATACAAACTTGCCATTACATTATTACATTTTTATGAGTTACATGGTAGAATTCGAAATCGTAAGCCCACGAAAGATTAAATCCAGTTAATCCAGTCACATGAAAATGCAGTGACCATACTCTGGGCTCTCATGAGATTGTCTTGGCGACTCATTTCCATGGAATCGGGAATTCGAACGCCAATGACATGTGAAAAATTGTCACAAATTATGTACTGTCTATGGTCGACCTGTGTATTTTTAATTTCAATTGTCCCCTAAAGGAATGAAAATTATTTTAATTTTTTTTAAGAAATTGAAGTCAAATACCGAACATAGTGTTATACATTTTCAATCTTTTGGTCAGTCTTAAAATATTAATGCATCAATCCCTTACACAATTTGTCACTAGAATATTCGTGTTCACTTGATTTTTTTTTTTTAGTAAGAACTGCAATGTTTTCTTTTTTTAACAACTATAATCAAAAAAATATATAGTGTATTCATTAGTATTATATACTTTCAAATTAATTCAGTAATTTATTAATTAGCGACGAAGGAATCTGTCCCGAAGAATTAATGTAATTGAGATCTTTAGACGAACTTGTTAACTAATAAATATAAGGTTGGTTTGAAGTTCTTTCCGTTTTTTAAAACAGAAACGGAGAGAGTTTTGGTTCCATACCTCGTCAGCAGAAATAACCCGGTTCTGACTTGAATAATTAATTCAACAAAGATTTAACAAAGTTGACCTCATATTTGCATCAGTATGAAACGAAACTTAGCGATTAGTATATGAAAGAGATCGAAAGAGGTAGAAATCCACATAAATAAACTCGAACAAAAAAACAAAACATAGATTCCTAAAGAACAAAACATTCCCCATCAAACAATGTTAAACATTATTCAAAAAATATTGAATGATATGCGGAATATAAAATAAAAAAAAGTAAAGGACATATTTTTATGTTGGTGTTGAAAAGGTCTAGGGCACAATATTTATGTAAATTTCGTTACGAAGACAGTACAGAACAAAACAAACTACAACAGTGAACAGGAATTTCAAATTCGGTCATATAGCTGACTTAAAACATTGACTCTCCATGTGATATCAAAGATCGGCCCCATAAGGACTATCCTATCTAATAACCCACATACCCACGCAAAGCAACACCAATTCCTACCAAGGATTGTGAGGGTATTGAAATTAATAAACATCGTAATTACAATAGAGAAGACTGGCTGGTTGCTGCCATCGTGGGATCTGGAGATCCTTATTACTGGAGATAACACCTACCTTACTCGCGTTTATCACTCTCAATGCTTTTAAAATGAAAAACAAAGGTTACATGGCATAGTTCTTAGGATTAGTGAGATGAATTGGCAACCTTGTATTGGCTATCGATGTAGATGAGCCCACATATAAAAACATAGCAAAGAAACATTGCAGCTCTCACTCTTCCTCCAAGTTCCCCCTCCCCTCCCTTCCTGCTCTTTTCCCATCACCATTGGTTAAATTTAAACGCGCAATATCTCCGTGTGCCGGTTATAGCATATAGCGATCCAGTCGGGCTGCGTAGCGCCCCATTGTATCTGGTTCACCTCACCCTCGGCCGCCGTGTACGCCAGGATCGGGTCCTCGATGGCACGTGGCATTTGCTGGATGTCCCATATCAACGCCTGGTGGTCGTCGCCGGCGGTGCAGATGTGGCACGAGCTGGCGAAATACGATATTTATGATATAGAAAACGATATATTACAATATATAATAGGTCCTTCAAACTTCAAAGTTTAAATTTCAAGTTATGTGAAGTTCGCCAATCCGCAATGGAGTCGCAGTATGCTCGAAAATCCTTCTCTAGAGGAGCCCTAGGCTCAGCACCAGAAACATTATCACCACAGCCATCCATACTGCACTATAGGCCTCTCTCTCTCTCCATAGATTGTCACCAAATCAAATCAATTAAATTCTTTTGTGTTTGTACTATATCTAGCATTATAGGCTAGAGAAAGCTAAAATAATATACTATATGTATTATATAGTATATTATTTTAGCTTTCTCTATGCTTACTTATAAATAACCTAGTTAATATTCATAAAGTGTACAAGGGTATATACTTAAAAATATAATGAAACATTTAAAAGAGTTTATGGTTAGAGGAAATTGTTTATGGTTGGGAAAATACTCGTCTTTCGCCGCGACGGATGTAATCTTGTCTGTTAGCTACCAAATCAAAAGAAATCTAAGCAGGTTTATACAAAACACATGAATCATCAAGATAGCTAATAGGACCACCGCTTCGGTGGGCAACTACTGGCGATATATTGAATCCAGAGTTCGGGAAATATTCTGACTCTGTAGAATTATTTGATTAGTTGGTCCTTAACCAAAATTTTAAATATCTTTAATGGCAATTCGATTATTATTTGCGAATTTTTTTTAAATATGCATATGCTATTGCCCAAGAACGATTTCTGTAGGTGTTCCTTAAATATGAGAAAGCTTGGTTCTAAAGAAAGAAGGAAAGAAGAAAAAGATGTGCACATGGTAATATGTTTACCTGTGTGGGGCCCAAGCGATGCCGTTCACACAGGCCCGGTGGTTGTTCAGCCTGGCCACTGGGGTGCAGGGCACACGCACGTCCAGGATGATCACCTCGCACGCGTCCATGGCCACCGTGGCCAGGTAGTTGGGGTCCTGCTTGTTCCACGCAAGCCGGAGCAATGGCGTGTGTTGAGGATCCTGGTGGATAAGATTTTAAATAATATATTTCTGTCATTGTGCTGGGTGTAGGTGAATAAATCCTCCAGTCAATGTTTGGCACCATATCATTATGACCTAGGCCTCAAGTTGGAGAATGCCGCAATTAGTTGTCAGGTCTGGGGTGCTGTGTATATATTCCTTGTCTTTACAGCATCATAACCTTCCACCGATCTAATGGCACTACATCGGATTAGGGAAGGGGTCGAGGGGGGGAGAGAGCTTATGTTAATAAAATAAATTGTAAAAAAAGTAATAAAGTCATCGGCACTATAATAAACGATATATTGATGCACAGATGTCGAAGCGTCAATACCCTAATGGTTTAGTGTACGGTCTGCGAAACTTAAGGCCGTAGGTTCAAATCCACCATTCGCCTATTGTCGAGACCCATCTCGTAGCACAAGCATTGTCAGCTCAGTTGTAGTGGTTAACCGAAATATTAGTTATGTTAATAGCATTGTTTATAATCTAGCTTAAAAAAAACAACACGTGAAGACCATAGAGTGACAGCTCTTTAGTCCTGGGCTTAAAAGGTTCGATGGCGATAGAGACGGCAACTCGGAGTGGTTCCGGATTGCCATAGCACAGCAAGGCTGCTGGGGAGGCGAGGCCTCTTGGGACCTCCTCGTAGGGTCAGTCCTGAGGGGCGGTGCGTTCCATAGGGGGTATCCCCCCCCATCCTCAAAGGATGTTAGGATGAATATACCAACAATTTTATAAGCGGTAGAGCCTTGCTACATTTTGTTTCTTGTTGCAGCAAAAAGATTCGGCACGACCAGGAAAGAGCGCGAAAGGATAACGCCCCCACAGGGTACCAATGTGAAATAGCAATATAAAACTGCTGTATTTCGTCTGGTGAGGATAGAAATTCAGTTTCCCTTACGTGACGATGCATTCTACCTTAGTTGGGGTGTTGATGTGTGAATGGGTTACACTACTCATATATCATCAGGTGAAGTGTGTGCTCGTTTGTCACCGTTATTATTATAATATGCCGATATAACTGTATACCTCGTATATAATGGTGGAATGTTCTAGATGTCGCAAATCGAACATGCGCACGGAACCGTCGGCGCCCACCGAGGCGAACATGTCCCGGCCCCCGCCCGCGCGACTGAACGCAATGTCGTACACTTCCTGTGAACACCGAAATAAATATATACTAACTAAACACTGGCTACAGCATGACTGGGGAGATTGATTCTAACGCAATGAAAACAAAAAGCTTGATAACAGCAATGTTATTTAATCTCTAAAGCGCTAAAAGACTATATTGTGTTTACTATCTTGCTGCAGACTAGACTGTAAATCATGTTTTGCGTAGTGATGTGGATGTCAAGCGCGTGTATCGATCGAAAAATCTTGTGGCGAGTTTATCTAGTTTGCGTGCTTACATGCTACCATAGTAAAGAACTCGTGTAAACAATTAAATAGGCGTAATACATGAAGATTTCTGTCTGGACTGTATTTTACAGTTCCAAGCAGAGGATAGTAATGCAAAATAATGAGTTGACCTTAGGGAATCAATATCATATTTAGATCAGCAAAATTTTCAGCAAAACATTTCTTCTCTACTTGAGTACTTAACATTTAGTAAATAAACACTCTCTCACCTTATCATGGGCAATCAGCTGAGTCTTCACATGCCCTGACACGTCATTCACACGGCCCAGCACCTGTCCGGTCTCGAGTCCCCATATGGTGCAAGTCGTGTCGATGCTGCTGGTGCCGATGAGGTTGGGATCCACCTCGTTCCAGTCGAAGGAAGTGAGAGGGGCGCAGAAGTCGGAATTCTTGTTATTGTTCAATACACATTCGAACAGTGTGTACGGCTCACCAGCCCGCCATATGCGGAGGTAGTCACCTAGCAAAAAAAAATAATCCCATAGTTTCATGACGAGGCATTCCATCTTAGTTCTCGGTATGACACCACATCAGCATTATGATAATGCATGTGGTTATCATGGGATGGGCGAATAACTTACCATCAGGCGAACTATGTGCTAGTTCGTCACCCTCTACAATACAATAAAAAACTATGCACTTCAGAAGAAGCAGTATTTAGAAAAATGTTATTAAATTGATTGTTGAACTATTTTTTTTTATAATGATTTACACAAATATATTATTTAACAATGAATTCAACTAATTTTATGGATATAACTGATAATGTATTCTCCAGTTCTTGTTTACCTCATTCGTAGAAATCACCCAATTACCACTCAAAAAACTCATCATACCAAGATCTCACTTCTGCATCAGTATTAAACGAAACACTGCCCAAAGTATTTGAAAGAGATCGGAACAGAAGATAATCCACTTAAATTCATTCGATTAAAAAACATAGATTCCTCTTCAACACATTCCTTTCCAAACGAATGCAACATTTTTTTATATTAATTCAATATAAGGAGTAAATATTTTAAATCCACGTACCGCTTGTGGCTAACAAATCAGGATACACCCCCTTACTGTCAGGTATCCACATAATTTTGGTGGTGGGGTAAGGGTGGTCAAATGTGCTCTTGGCACTGAACTCACTTGTCTCTTCGTCCAGGGATATAATTTGTACCTAGATGGACAGTAATACAAAACAATGTAATTGGTTAAAATATATATATATAGTCTATTTCCTCATTTCTTAATAATACATTTTTGTAATAAAAGTGTAACTTTTATTATCAACCTGCATATTCATCGATTTCAAAAGATATTTCGTGGAATATTATAGTGCGTTTACTATTGTGTAGATCAGTTTGTATAACTTATGACCGTATCGTAGCATATTATGCACTCACAGGTTTTATGACATTATATACAAAATAAAAATAAAATTGTACATTTATTTTATCCCATCTATTCCCTATTTACAACAATGCACTCTTGTTAATTAATACTCATATCAACAGGTTTAATAGTTTGCAAAAAGGACTACGAGTCATTTAAGTATTCAAATGCTGAATGCATAAAAATAAATAATAATTAGTTATTTATTAATAAGCACGCAATGTAATACATTCACCCCATAATTTGTATCAATAACATGCGCTTGACGTGCACTATGCCAAAACGTTATTTACAATTAGCCTTTCGCAAAATTGTAAGCGCACTATAGACAAAACGAATGCTATAATTCTCCTGCTTGGCAGAAAAATTGGCAATACCAGATGATATGTTAGTTTTGGCTGTGTAAAGCCAGACTATCATACATATGATCTAGTTTATAGTGGGAATTTTTCCAAGGAAAGCAGAAGTCTCAAGGGATTACAATTATTCACCTTCAATTAATATGGCATTGATCACTAAACTAAAAGTAGTAAATATTAATACTTCATGTTACAATTGAGTGGAGAAGACATTCCACTCCATCTTAATAACTCTTTGATTCATCATATCAGTCCATTATTAGTCATTTCTGACACACCTGCATCCATTGACCTCCATAAAACTTTTATTGGTACTTATTATTAAAAACATATATTACATTCTTCAAACCAAGATCCCATTTCTGCATCAGTATTAAATGAAACTCTGTACATAGCATTTGAAAGAGATCGGAACAGAAGATAATCCACTCAAATTCATTCGAATAAAAAAACATAGATTCCTCTTCAACACATTCCTTTCCAAACGAATGCAACATTTTTTTATATTAATTCAATATAAGGAGTAAATATTTTAAATCCACGTACCGCTTGTGGCTAACAAATCAGGATACACCCCCTTACTGTCAGGTATCCACATAATTTTGGTGGTGGGGTAAGGGTGGTCAAATGTGCTCTTGGCACTGAACTCACTTGTCTCTTCGTCCAGGGATATAATTTGTACCTAGATGGACAGTAATACAAAACAATGTAATTGGTTAAGATACATATATATAGTCTATTTCCTCATTTCTTAATAAAACATTTTTGTAATAAAAGTGTAACTTTTATTATCAACCTGCATATTCATCGATTTCAAAAGATATTTCGTGGAATATTATAGTGCGTTTACTATTGTGTAGGTCAGTTTGGATAACTTATGACCGTATCGTAGCATATTGTGCACTCACAGGTTTTATGACAATTCATTATATACGAAATAAAAATAAAATTGTACATTTATTTTATATTCCCTATTTACAACAATGCACTCTTGTTAATTAATACTCATATCAACAGGTTTAATAGTTTGCAAAAAGGACTCCGAGTCATTTAAGTATTCAAATGCTGAATGCATAAAAATAAATAATAATTAGTTATTTATTAATAAGCACGCAATGTAATACATTCACCCCATAATTTGTATCAATAACATGCGCTTGACGTGCACTATGCCAAAACGTTATTTACAATCAGCCTTTGGCAAAATTGTAAATGCACTATAGACAAAACAAATGCTATAATTCTCCTGCTTGGCAGAAAATTTGGCAATACCAGATGATATGTTAGTTTTGCCTGTGTAAAGCCAGACTATCATACATATGATCTAGTTTATAGTGGGAATTTTTCCAAGGAAAGCAGAAGTCTCAAGGGATTACAATTATTCACCTTCAATTAATATGGCATTGATCACTAAACTAAAAGTAGTAAATATTAATACTTCATGTTACAATTGAGTGGAGAAGACATTCCACACCATCTTAATAACTCTTTGATTCATCATATCAGTCCATTATTAGTCATTTCTGACACACCTGCATCCATTGACCTCCCGCAAACTTTTTATTTGTACTTATTATTAAAAAACATATATTACATTCTTCAAACCAAGATCCCATTTCTGCATCAGTATTAAATGAAACTCTGTACATAGCATTTGAAAGAGATAGGAAAAGAGGTGGAAATCCACATAACTGAATGTGAACAAAAACAAAACATAGATTTCGTATAAACAAAATGTCACCCTTACAACAACAATCTTAAACATTTACTAAAATGCGAAATATAAAATAAAAAGACAATAGAAAGAAATTCATTGCCAGTGTAATCAATTTTAAATATCATTACTAACCTTATTATTATATTCTTCAACAAAACTGCCTAATGCCAGTCTAAACCTCTTATCAGGTCTTACAGACCAGTTCATGGAGTAAAGTGGCCATGGTGCTTGATATCTAAAGATGGAGACAAGTTATCTTTGTTAGAGAATTTGTTAGTAAAGTATTAAAACTTTTGTTTGAAATAGTTTTTGTAGCCACTGCTGCAGCTTATCTTATTTAAAGTAAATTTAAAATATTTTTACTCTCTGCACACCCCTCTAAAATGATTAATAGGTACAGACCTAAAAACCAATCTCAGAAAAAATTCTACTAATAATATTATAAATGTGAAAGTTTGTATGTTTCTTACTTAATGACACAAAAATTGCTGAATGGATTTGAATAAAATTTGTTGCAGGTAGTTTATAATCTGGATTAACACAGAATACTTTTTATCCCGATAAATGAGATTGTTTAAAGAACTATTAACAATTAATGTTAAGACTAGCATCTGCTTGCAAGTTTATCTGCATAGACTTAGTACTCTAGTGCAATCGACATAAAGCTGACCATATGAGAAGCAAAAGCAAGGTACATAAACAACTACATATATGACAGTAACACCTAAAATTACTATGTATTTGTTCCAGAGAAATCATCTTTTTTTTAAAATGGAAACAAGCATCATCATCACTTAACACTAGTTGGGATTATAGACAGATACAGCTGTCTATAATCCCAATTAGTGTTAAGTGATGATGTAGATGTTGATGGTAGAGTGCACTAGTTTAGTAAATGTTAGTTATGTTGCCTATTGTCATCGACAAATTAACATTAACGAAGCATATCATAACGAAAGCATGGGAATCCGCCCTGCACCTTGTTGTCCAATGTTCAATTAAAAAAATGTACAAAGTATATGTTTCACACATATAAAATATATATACTAGAAACTTTATTTTCTAGTATATATATTTGATACTTGTATTGACTTAAAATTAAATAAATTTCCATTACCAATATTCACATAGCCTTACTTGTAAATCTCTTTGCGTTTTGTGCTGGAACTGGTTGTACTTGAACTGCTATGTGGCATCGACATCTTGCGGTTTCTCTTTTAACGCTTGAAATTGTAATGAACCAAGTTAATTATAATGTTTGTGCCGTTGTAATACATATAAAAAAATAACGCGTAATAGAAATAGGTCCTAACTTCAGGTAACGGAGTAAAACTTCGATTTCTTAAATCAATTAAATAACCCGGTGTACCGTATAATTACCCTACTCTACTGTCTCAATTCGCTATGATGACATAAAGCAATGTTTTTGTTTCTTATCTTATTTGATATCATTTATTTAAAACACTTATTGTTGTTATTATTGGTATAACGCTTTATTTTTATTTTATCACATGTAAAGCATCATTGCAAATCGATTTAGTATTCTTGACGTTTGTAATGACATTAGTGACACTTGTGTTCAAGAATTAAGATTGCATTGTAAAATATGACACTTTGTGTTTAGAAATGCTGAATAGGAATTTAGGAAATAACAAGAACATTTTTCTTACAATAAATAATCAACTTTACGAGCGCTATGTATAATTTTTCAAAAAAAAACTAATTTAAATAATTTTTCAAAAAACATCTAATATATAAAACATCTAAGCATAAGTTTGGTTGATAGCTAATAGATGGCGCTAACTAATATTTGTCGAAGTAACAAGTTTCAATGTCAAAGTTCATGCCTAACAGAGGAACCATTAACAAATTGGTACTTTATTGATTCTACTGGGCGGAAAGTTATTCAGACCCACCGTTCACAGTGGTATTTTGCTTCCATGCAGCCCTGAGTGCGAGTTTAAAATAAAAACTGAACAAACAAGGAATCTAAAACAATGCATCTCCTTATTTTGTAAACTGAGGTGGCAAGGGGAGTCCTTGCTACCTCAGCTGGTATCGGAATCCTTGGTGTTAACATATCGAGCGACGTTCAGTTCCGCGGTCACTTGTAGGTTAAGGCCAAACTGACCTCTAAAAAACTGGATGCGCTTAATAGAGCGAGACAGTATTTCACGGCGGCCCACTATTTACAAGGCGCAAGTTTGGTCTCATATGGAATACTGTTTTCATCTCTGGGCCGGGGCACCCCAGTACCAGCTTTTTCTGTTTGACCGCATTCAACGGAGAGCGGCTCGAATCGTTGATGACTAGAAACCGTACTGGTTTGCCACTTATTCTAAAAAAAAAATTCTTCTTTCAGTTACTTTCGTTCCTCAGAGACCAGGAATCGGCTTAATTTTAACATTATGATTATTCATGATATATGATATACATGAAATCATAAGTTTTGATCGATAATCAGGTTTATCAAGTCTCTGATTATTTGTTATATGTTAGAATTCCGTTGAACGCACTCATGGTATTATAATACGTTGCATTGGTGATGGTGAATGTGACAAAGTTCTTCTGCCAAATATTAAATACGTTGAAAAGGAAGGGATGAAATGTTCAGTTTATCGCTTGTATATTGGAGCAAACACGATGATGTTTTCCTCGTCGTCTCTGATCACCTGGATGCCAACTGTGCAGGATATGTTGTACTCCCCTTGGAATCCAGCTGTTATGGATTGTAAGCGATCATTCAATTCGGTTATGTAAAGAAAAAATGTAGATATACGTTGCAAAACTTATTCTGTATAACAGAAATATGAATATAACAATAAATATTAGATGGTGCGGTTTGTGGGAAGAATCAGAGTTCACTTATGTCATAAGGCGTATTTCTTAAAGATGTTAAGATATCAAAAAGGCTTTGGAACAGCATTAAACATTTACAGCATAGTATTATAAATTATACATGACCATAACCAACATGCAGGGCGACAATATGTGCATTTTTTGTTATTTGGTAGAAGTCTCCAGCAAATTGCTTTTGAACTGCGTGCTCGTTTATTCCGCATTAATAAAAATTCTTCGTGTTATTTAACGTAGCTTTAAATACCAATAATATAATTACGGAAACCGGACACAAAACATTGACATAACAATTATTTCACGAATCAACAGCTGACGTAAGTTGAACCAAATGAATACAACCTACATTCCGACAATGACATATTTGGCAGCGAAATCAACTTATAGATTCGTGTCAGGTACAACTCCGTCTAAGGACGCGGCTTTCTTTTGGGTGACCGTTTGTGTAGGGATAAGTGATACAACGGATTGCGTAAATTTAACTCGTTACTCGTTACATTACTAAAAAGTTATGTAATCATTTAATACTGAATGCGTTTTAACTTTGACTATGTGATTAAGGGTGTCAAACGAGCAAAGAGTTCCTCTGTCGATGAATGAAAACTACACACTAACCACTTAAATCTATCCTTAAAAAGGATGCAAAATATATATCTGTTGTCAACCTCTCGAGGACTGGGATGGAATGTCTCATTTCCAGTATAAATAACTAATAATAGAATTCCATATAATTCCTACATATGGGACACCATATATCTCATAGATATATATGATAATATACTTCACTGAATTAATTAAGTTTCGTAGATCTGACATCGTCCAGCTATTGTAGGAATATAGTTGGTCGCTGTAAGAATCTGTAGGCTAACAAACGTCCGTCTTAACTATCAGCATGGATATATTGTAGTATATTGTTTCTATAATCATTAGTATGGTATGTCAATCCGCTTATAAACCGGTCGCACTTGCTCTGACATAAAATAGGTTATCGTTAATGAAACTAACGTCCACACACGCATTACAATTTAATATATTGTTTAACATTAGACAATGATAGGAGGGCGTTGTGAGTTGTCAGGTCAAGGCGGGTTCGCGATCACGGTATAAATAATCTTTTGTCTAGGGCGGGACTCCATCTGTCAAATTTGACAGCTGCCCACCGGTTCATTTCTTAAGGTTAGTTTCGATATTAAATTAGAATGTGTTCATTATATCATTAATTTATCTTCTAAAATTTAAAATTATTATATGCAATGAATGAACTACGACTAGCCTTTACTATAGATTTCATCATCGCCATCACTGTTGAACATAGGCCTCCCCCACAGTTTGCCTCCTGGTCCTGAGCCACCTGCATCCATCGACTTCCTGTGGATTTGCATAGATCGTCCTGCGCTGCAATAGCCAATAAAGAGTTGCCACTGGAGAACCTTTCTTTCCCACCAGTTAACCATTTTACGAGCTATATGGGAGGCGTATTACCATTTCAGCTTACTGATCTTTGAGCTATGTCAGTTAGTTCCTTAGTTCTTCTGCGGATATCCATGATTTTTATACGAGCACGGAGAGGCACATAGCAATAGCCGAGCATAGCTCTCTCCATAGCTCGCTGAGTGTTTTAAGCCTCCTCATACGGCCAGCAGTGAAGGAGCACACCTTTATTACTGGTGCAGAGTACAGAGTGTCGCTCTCGCGAAACAAGGAACGGTCCAAGCCGAGGCTCCCTTTCCCCTTTCGGGAGCCCTTGTGCTGGTTACTCACGAATAGAGGTCTAGACTGAGCGCCATAAGCGCTCGGTCACCTCTCAATCTGTTGAAACTGTAAAAGCCCTCAGGCTAATAGAAGCCATCAGCTCGAAAAAAAAATCATATAATCTTTACTAAGAATAGTTAGTTCTGTACTAATTGGTACAACTTAGCATCGTAGAGACTGAAAGAAGTGATGGGAGAACTTACCCCATAACGAGGTATAAATGGCTACTAAAAATAATTTGATTCAACCTTGCGCCAAAGTTGAAATTCAGATTATTGGAAATCCATCAATACCTTTATAACAGCTGGCTGTACAGGGAAGTGACCTCATGGTGATCAGATTAGACTGGGAGACAATGCCCGGCGACTGTCGGAATCAAACCTTGAACCGGCGACCTTTCGCTCTACGCTAAAACAATTACGGTAAGACGAAAGGCTGACCAATTGCATTTGCAAGGGTGATCAGATTTCCGCATTTTGTTGGAATTGTATTATATTTCTTTTTTTTATATAATATTACTGATTAAAAACGAGCACACCGTTCACTAGACAGTAATTGATTCTCAACAAAGTAGTAGGATGCACATGCATTGTCACCTTAGAGGACTAAGATGGAAAGAGTCATCACATGTAGCACGGTCTTCAGATGCCTACATTCAGCGGAAACAAATCAGCTTTTATACTATTAGACGTTGGTATTTTGCAAGGACCTCAACCTGCTGCAACCAATTCCACTTATTCATGCTTCAGCAGCAGTGTAACTCTATAATTAAATCATTTTGGGTCATAAAACTAGAAGTTCTAAGTCTCTAAAGATATTTACATGAATTTTCTATTAATTATCTCAAGATATATAGTTATAGATATATGTTTATGTTAAAATACAGATGATCATCATTATTTAAGCCCATCACTAGTCCATAGCTGAACTTAGGATATCCGATAATATAGAATATTAGGTTCCCCACAAACTGCCAGAATACGACGCATCCATCGAATATACAACAAATGCGTCTGCGCTGACCGGGGTAAGGACCACGTCTTCACAGAATATCAGTGTAAAATAGAAGCATAATGCTGCTGTGTTTCGTCTGGTGAATGTAGGGTCCGGAGACATTTATTACTGATGACGAGGTATTCCATCTCAGCCCTCAAGGGTGACAACGCATCTGCATTATGATTCCTTGTCAAGGATGAATGTAGATGTCATGGATTGCAGCAATCACTAACCATCAGGTGAACTGTGTGCTCGTTTGTTACTCCCAATGTATACAAAAAACAACATTAAATCTGAGAATAATACGCGACGTATACGCATCCGCATAGATCTAGGGTGACCAACGTAGCTCAAAAGATCAACAAGCTGACGTGGCGATGTGCTGGCCATATAGCTCAGAAGAAAGGCTCTTGAGTGGCTCGGAATCCATACGACAATCTATTGGGAGGAATCATGTTCAGCAGAGGACGATAGACAGGCTGTAATGACGATGATGACGAAATCTGAGTAAGACTTGTCTTGTGTAGCGTCAATAGCCTAATGGCTTAGAGCCTTAGTTACCAAAGTGATACAGGTGGACCCCCAAGGGTCCACGGGGGACGCGACGGGGGTCTACGTTGGTGTCACACGAAGATTTATTTGTTTTCGATAGTAAAGTACTAAAATGTTGGGTTGAATTTATCTATCAATGTAGGCAGATAATATTTTAAGAAGCTCAGCGACTCAGCGGAAATCTTGCATATTCCATATTCAGTACAACGTGTGTAGACTTGCAAAGCGCCGCCGAAAACTATTAATTCGTGGTTGGCACTCCCCCGCAACTCTTATTGCCATAGTAAGATCTAATCTTCACATTTTTTTTCGAGTTTTGGGAATACGGTAGAAATGTGGCTGCGGGGGGTCCACGGGAACCAGCAAAATTTTGAAAGTGGTCTATGAGAAACAAGTGTGGGAACATCTGGTTGAGAGTATGGTCTACGTATCGCAATGTTAGTCATGTAAATAGTGCTGTTAGCGTTCTTTAAACAAAATACTGTTATCTATTCAAAACGTGTGGACACAATGGCGTATCAGAGGCCGCCGCTGATACCTTGCCTGGGCGGTGTTTGTTGCGGATCCTATATTGGAGATATATTGTGTGTCCGTAGTATTAGATGGGAACTTGCAACATTATGGCTCTTTGTGTCCGGCCTTGCCTCTACCTGGCATTATGTACAGGCGGTTTATTTAAACCAATAAAAAAACGTGTTCTAATTGTATAAAAAAGGTAAATTAAAAAAGCCTATATATATACAATATATATATACAATATATATATATATATATATATATAAATATATATATATATCCTACAAGTTACATGATAGGGAGTGATTATTGCGGCCCACATCTACAGCGATCGTCAGAAGATTCAAGATGCAAATGCATTGTCACCCCTGAGTATCAAGCACATGCTCGTATTTTGTGAACGTATGGATCATTTATGTTACAGATAGAAACGAACTACAGCGTGTCTCTACCACTCTCTCATACAGGTCAAGCTATAAAAATATAAAATCTTCCTGCAATTAGTGATTCCTGATGACGAGTTTCCGCTTAGTAACGATCGATTTATACACTCTGTCGATCAATATTTATTATTTTAATATTTCAAGGACCTAGTAACACTTTTTATATGTTCAATCTCTGCTCCTTCAATAAGGAAATCCGTGAGATATAATTTAAGACATACTATGTGCAAAAGTGCGTTTAGTTCCATAACAAATAGTATGTTTTTCTCATCAAAATTGCTCAAAATCAAAAAGTGCTGACTTTTTTTTTATTGTATTGAAAGTGACAAAAGTTCACAAAGTCCACGTGATGAAAAACCCTGGCCCAACATGACACCCTCATTCATTCTCGATAGTAAATCATAATGCAAATACGTTGTCATCCCCGAGGATTAACCGTCGTAAAAATTATCACCAGACAGACTAGTTGTGTTATGTTGAAATTCCCCGGTCGAGCCGGCCCATTTATGTTGCAACTAAAAGCTATCTGTAGCGCTGTCACATACGGGATCATTTTCCAGCGAATCGGAAAAATCACATAGTACACACAAACCAAGTGTAAAGCGTACTTTGCAACAAACAAATGTATTTGGATAACACAAGTGACATGAACTGTTAGTCGATTCAGGAACTGCGTTTTTTTTTATAACATTAGGGACGTCAACCTGGTACCAGAGCACACAGTTCTCCGAACGATAAGTGATACGTGCGACCATAAATATCTCATCCCCCCGCAAGGAAAAAAGACGCACGTGAGTCGTCAGCCCTGAGGACCGAGGTGGAACACCTCGTCGCCAGTAAACTATATACATCCCTATCAGGAAACTTGTGTGCTCGATTGTCACCCTAATATTATATTTAGAATATTTACAGATGTATTAAGAACCGATGATAATGCAATCATTACTATGCGTGTTGTTTTACCAAAGTCTAGATATTATTTTATTCAAGACCATCAACATAATTAGGTCCAAAATTAATATTTATTGTAATTAATATCATATTATGTTCTCATTCACAGTTATTTGTGATTGTGTCAGATAAAGAAAAGATATTATATTATATAACATATATCGATAACATATTTACTGTATAGCTAATGAGATCAACATCCAATCACAATAAAGATTCAAGATCATCTGCCGTGCCATCAATGAGAACTGACAATGTCTTATTTTCTGTAGGTTATCATGTCTCCGGATTTTTGTACTCACCATACAAAACACAGAAAGGATATGCGGCTATTTCAGGAATTCTGTGACGGCATGGTCCTTCTCTGTTCAAGTCTGGGTCGGCATCAAGTTGCAGCCAGGAACTAAATACTTGCCACTATCATTATCAAAAACCTAACGCCGGTGCGCACTCGTGACGAGAAAGGTCATTCGTTATTCGTATGTCCGGGAATTGTGCTGTTTTTAAATGATTATTCTATTTCACAATTGAAACATTTCAAGTGATTTTTATTTTACTGAAATCTTTTTTACGTATTTATATATATATATATTGCAGGTGATGCATAAATTTGACTGAGTTACAGTATAGAGTACAGAATAGAATCTATGGCAAACGAGTTAGTAGCACACCTAAAGGTAATAGAATATCATCGCCCATGGACATCCGCAACGCAGAAGAGTCACAGATGCGCTGTCGGCATTTAGGAAAGGTGCATGCTCTTTATTTGAAGTTCCCAAGTCGTATCGGTTCGTAAATATCGCTAGCTACAGCTGATTCCGTAAGAGTTGTTGTGCGTTCAAACTTCGCGTAAACCCACAACGCTGGATGACCAACCATCAAAACAATGAGGATGGAATTTTATATTCTCTTTCCAAACCGGTAGCAGTATTTTCACAAACAGGAAAATAAAAAATGGGCAAGGGTAATATTGTATAAAGTAACCTAATAAGGTTTGAACTTTTCCACAATCTAATAATTTGCATTATTAATACTTCAATTAAGGGTAAGTGCCGACGCGCGAGTGCGTCGTTGTTTGCACAAATACTTTCGCCATTATATCATAACCAGCGCAACTGTCGACATCTGGTATCAACACAATGTTTCTGTGATCGAAATCCACAAGAAAGACTATCGACATAATATTTACAGAATTTTTATTTTATTATTTTCCATATCTCTAGACAAGAAAGTTTTGAATTTTTTTGTTAATTATAAACAATTATTGTTCAGTCCGTACAATAATTATATAGTCGAGATTTTAGTTTTATATTTACGCTCCTTCTAACACAATCACAATCGATTACAAAAAATACAAGATAATCATTCTAAATGAATCCTTGGGTAGGAATCATAATGCAATTGTCATCTTAAACGACTAAGATAGAAATACCTCTTCACCAGTAATAAGGTCATCTGTTTCATTCAACCACGAGGTAGTAATCATTAGCGCTTAGTCTACTACACGTACAAGTCGAGCCGACCCATTCAATCTACCTCGCCTAGATTCCACAGTAAAATAACACCAATACTAATTCGGTACAATTATGTAAGCTTATGCATTTTATTAAGGAAATAGATATCGGAAGTAATCAATTAAGATGGCATAAAAAAATGTGTTTGGAAAATTAGAAGCATTGTAAAGTTCAAGACCACTATGTTGTATTTAAATCGGTCTTAAGATAAATCTGCCATTACGGTCACGAGTACGATTGACATTTTGTTAATGACCTACTTTTTAATAATTTGCATTTTGTTAATAAAGCAGCTCGACCGGGGCAAGACCAGCGTGAAATAGCAGCATAATGCTGATGTGTTTCGTTTGGTTAGTGCAAGGATCTGGAGACCTTTATTACTGGTGACGAGGCATTCCATCTCAGTCCTCAAGAGTAACAACACATCTGCATTATGATTCCTTGTAAAGGATGAATGTAGATGTCATGGGCCGCAGGAATCACTTGTGAATTACGTGCTCCTTTGTCACTCTCAATGTAATAAAAAAAAAAGATAACCCCATATTTAAATTTAACTGTTAAACTGTTAACATTGCTAGTTGCAACTGTAATGGAAAAGTTCGATTGGGGAAAAGACCATTCTCTGATAGAATACCAGCCGGAAACAGTAGTATATCGCCGTTTCGTTAGGTGGGTGTAAGGATTCGGGGAACAAATTACGAAATTCTATCTCAGTTGTTAAGAGTGACAACGTATTTGCATCTTGAATCTTTTTGATAATGGATGATGTCATGGACCGCCGTCGTCACCATCAGGTGAACCTGTGCTCGTTTGTCACACTTAATATCAATTTATTTTTAATTTTATTCAAAGCTTTTCATGTATATTGAGATATTTTCTTTTCTCATTACCTACATAAAATAAAATACAGATAAGGTGACGTACATATATATGTAATCCATGTCCGTGGTACCTCTGCTCGTTGCCAGCCATTTGGCTAGTCTAACGACCTGCTGCGATTTGGCTCTATTGATTTATCATCATCACCAGGTGATTTAGTTATTGTTAAAATAAATAATACTTCTCCTTTAAGCTGGCCTAAGGGGCGAATTGTAAAAACGTTTCTAGCTCCTGATAATAAAGTAGGTAGTAACGAGGTAAAAATGGGCCACAACGGCAAGTTGTACACTAGGTCTTATAGATATTGGTGTCCGCTGCCATTTAAAGAAAACGCTTAAATTAACCCATTTTTTGTTTTTATATTGAATATTTCAAAAGTATTGCCTTTGAGCCTATGCAGGATCACTAGAACTATAGTGTAGAATAGCAATAGACAAGAATAGAATATAGACAGCATACACTGTATAAATATAGACGTAATGAACCATTTATAGAATGTAACAGACCTCTAGAACCCAAGTATCTTAAGACCTAATGTAAATCGGATCGCCCTGTGACTTACAGTAACACTCGTACGCATACACAACGCCTTACACTCCGACATCTACACAGACACGCCATCCGCACCACACTAGTCTTACAAAATGTTATACACCAATCACAGGGCCTCCTTTAAAATAGACGTTGCGATTCGCGGAACCCTCACAACCGACCGACCGGCGCGACGGACAAGGGGCATGCAGGCCCTCGACGACCCAAACACGTATTTTCGTCCCGCTAGTTGAACACCCGAACTCGGCCATAAATAGGGACGCGTTTCGCCGTATTGCCACTGACCGCCGGGACTCTACAAGAAGATCATCAACAAGAAGAACATCTGCAAGCAAGAACAAAGGAAGCAGGAACAAAGAGTCCCCGGCCTAGTGAATAGTTTTATTTCCTTAAGTTTAACGTAGAGTCAGTTTTTATTTGAATCTATAACAATTGTAGAACCTTTCAAAATTGTATTAAATAGTGTTGACAAAAGGGTTTTTTCTTCGCAATCCAGCAATAGAAAGTGGGCATTGTTTCATCTCAGGGTCAGTTTCTTGTACAGAACTATTCTCAGTTAAGATTATATGATCCTTTTAGTTTTTTTTAAATTTATTTAACATGTTGATGGCCGCTTTAATTCGAGGGCTTTTACAGTTTCACCAGGTTCAGTCGAGCGCTCCGTCGCGACCTATAGGATATAAGGATTATCTGTCTCAATTAATATCGATATTATTATTGGGTCATGGTACATTTATCACCAGGTGTACGGTATTCGTGATGGCCACCCTAATTCTTACGTTAATTGTAACTGTATTTGTTACCTATATTTTACGACATCCTTAATGATGCAGTTTTTATTTATAGAATTAATCTTTAATAAGGGAAAACTGCACTCTCATTTTAAATCTCAAACATCTAATAGCAGTAAAAGGTGTTGTTTCGTAATCTTTTTTGTCATCCCTGAAGATTGACACCGGTGTTATTTTCCTCATCATACAAGATACGACAGATGCTATTCTACGTGGTTTCCTGAATGTAACATGGCCCTAGTAACTATCTATTCGACTATGTAACATGGCCTTTGTTACTATCTACGGGACTATTAAGGATAATGGAATGATTTCCAATAAAACCTTACATCTTCATGAATTTTGTGTCACGAAAGTGTACAGTAATAATGTTCTCAACCTAAACAAAACTCACTATCAGAATATGACTACGTTATTGCGTATTAGGCGTACACCCAAACGCGGAGCACACACTCGTTCTCTACTATCCTTACCTAATACTGCGTATATTTTGTACAAGTATCTTCGTCTGCAAAATAAAACATTAGAATAAAATGAAAATTATTTAAAAGGATAATAAAAAAGATACAGAATGAATCAATTTATTTTTCATACAATACGAGTATTATATAATTAAAAAAGATATTTTATTTATATATTTTATTCTCTTACTCTTGCCAAGGTTTGGTTAAGTTGTTCTAGAGAGCTCACCGTCACATGTTTTATATAATTAATGTACACCGTCCTTAGAATAATTAAAAAAAAAATTAACAGTGCCATCCATATTGCAAAGCGCGTTACATCGTAGAAAATTTGTGAGTCAATTACAGGGTCTGTAGTTATTTCTTTAATTTGATTCGACGGAAGTTTTAATTGTATCAAAAACATATCTTCTTGTTATAACAATTAATATATGTTGTAATTACGGTATCATTAAAGCTGAAATACAAACGTTTTCAAAACTGAATATCGTTTTAAATTTCACAGTACTCTGAGTTGGTTATTATTATATTTAGTGTAATTTAATTTGAGTTTAAACGTACTCCACATAAACATATTCCTATAAATATATTTTATAGGAATATGTTTTTTTTTATTTTATCCACGTTCCCATCTTGTTATTTTCTATCCAGGAATTGGATATCAGTACAGGACTCTATGTTCGAAAACGGGTGACAACCATACCATGTCTGTTACTCCGTTTTAAATACTAGCATGAAACCTCAAGACAATATGGTTTAGGAACGGATCAGATATTTAATTTAAAAAAAATTAAACGATAGTGAATTCTTGAATTGATTTATAGGGTGATGTAGTCAGCGGACAAAGCCCACGTTTTTAAGAAAAAAAATTAAAAACGAAGTGAAAGACGATGACCTAACTATTTTAATCTATTATGCGTGTATATCGTGTTGCGTGGTAAGGAATTGCTATATTTCATGCTAGATTACTATATAATGATATCAATAAAATAATCAAATATAGTCGATTTGTCGCCACAAAAGTAAATTCAACTTATACACAATATTATAGGTTCTCGTTTAAATTTTTCTTCTTCTGACTCTAGCGTTTGATTTCGTGCGGCGTATAGAAGAAACTGCACATCATATTATTGTTAACGAGGTCATCTTAGTTTTCAAGGGTGACCACTCGTTTGCATTTTTATTTACCTTTGTTTTTATTAGACACAGAAAAAAATATCAAGTTTACAATGTTACATGGAACCCTGAAAATCCCAAAATAGAATGGCCTGTGCATCAGGTGTCAGTAACTTCCCAATAATTCTCAAATTAAATAGGCAGTGTAAACTATTCAAACAATCAAATGGTTATAGTTTAGATAAAAAAATAAAACTGTACATGTAACAATAACTAAACAAAGGAAAAAAATATATAAAAATAAGATCAATATGGTTTATCATGTGTGTGTGTGATTGTATGAGTCTTTTGTAAGTGTGTATGTGGCGCGTTTCTGTGTTAGTATATGTGAGAGCGAGAGAGATATTTAGTATGTCAACAGGGTGGTGATATTAGCTTCTCGCAATCTTCATAACGTATAGTTTTCTAGTCAATTACTTAGGATACTCTTAATTTTGTATTTCAATGTTTCTCTGATATATACATATATATTTATTTAGAATATTGTATAGTTTCGGTGCTAAATACATATAGCTTCTCCTCGCAAAAGATGTTTTCATTTTTGGTATGCTATAACGAGCAGTCCTGGTTTCTGGTCTCAAGTTCGGTACGTTGAATCTGTGATATCGTCTAAGACTCTGATGTATGAACAATTTACGAATACTTAGTAGTATTTTATTTGGATAGTCTTCCAGGGAATATGGTGTCGAGTGCATGTTGTGTATAGTATATGTCGGCTAGACGTTTTAAATCCGTAAAAAATAAAGATTAACGTGACTATGCATACTAAATACATGTGGTCTACAATTGGATAAGATTCTCACCTATAATAAAATGAAAATCACTCATTACTTTCTCGAGACCAAGCCGAGGTCGAATTTACTAATAACATTGAGCAAATGTAAACTTGCGTATCATGTTTACAGACGACATGCTCCTTTTTTTTAGTAACATTTGCCGACTGTTGTCTGCCAAGAATACCTTTCGGCCTCAATTTCTTGCAATTTTATTGTAATATTGGTTTCACAGATACGTGACTAATTTAGTAATTGACACAACATTGACGTTTTGTTATACTTCATAAAATATCTTTCTTTGATCTAACGCAGTGGTTAACCTTGTCATGCAATAGAGCCAAATATATACTAAACACAATTGAAATTTATTCAAACAGCCATCTTCTTTTAACTTAAGCTTTGCTTCAGTAGAATACATTATTACGGAAATAATTATGATTAAAAATCTCCATCTTGCCTATTTCAAATATGTCTTAGTTTAAGTAACAGTAAATTAAATAAAGTTTAGTATCATACTCATAAAAAAAAAATATTTAAAAAAAAAATATAACTATTAAATATATTAATTAATATAAAAGGTATATTTAAAAATAACTACAATTACTCCACTAAGTACAATGGCCTTTTGTATTTCCTTGGAGAGTAAGGGTACGTCAGATTAGTATGATGTAGTTTTTAATTTGATTCCAAATTCTCATTAATAAGCCGATTACTTAATTTCCTCTTGATAATGTTCATGCTTGATAATTCACATGATTATGCAGACACTAGTAAGAAAAGAACAGCAAACGCTAGTTTTTTCATTTGATCATGTGAGTCATGAATACTTTTACAAATGTTAAAAATCTACATATCTTCTCCCTCCAGATCTTTTGAAGCAGACCAGGTTATAGGCTTGCGGCTTACAAGGCAAGATAATAAGTAATATTCCGTGCCTGCATTAAACATTTCGTGCTAGAGCCGCAGCCGAAGAGTCAAAGAGAGAGATAGAATGCGGTTATGTTATCACTGTTCGTTTATTATGATTATTGTATTGTTTGTGTCGATGTAATTGGGTCCATAGCATTCACCGTTATGCTGCTATTTCACTACGATATTCTGTGAGGACCTGGTCATTTCCCAGTTGGGTCGATCCATTAATGTTTCAGCCGGAATCTAGTTGCAGTGTGTGTGGTAAACACTTTACAATTGGATGCAATTAGTCCGCCATTTTGAGGTCGGCCGCGTGTCGATCAATCAATGTTGCGTGTTAACGAAGGAAAGGAAACGATAAAGTGACATTATATATTAATAACTATGCTAAAAGGTTATATACCACCCATCTACAACATATATTTTCTGGCAAGGCTCCCAACAGCGACCAAAATGTGCGGTGATGGAGTAATTCAAAAGCGTGAAATAGCTTTCTCCACATATAAATGGAGTGAAACTTTATCTATTTATTTCTTATTGTACCCACCTTCGAATAAAAAACAATGATGGTAAGGTAACAATGATGGACTTAATGTTTTTTCAGTCACTAGCCCACTGTAGAACATGATATAATTTTTTATGTATATAAGAAACTTATGTGTATACAAAAAAATGCAATAGAAATATAGTACAATTATAGATGACTAAATATATACTATAAAAATACCGTCAGACTAAACAAATCTTTTAAACGAGCTTTTATTTGAGCTTTCAAGATTCTACTGATATCTTGAAAATTCCAAAAAAAAGGCGAAATAAAAGGATAGGTGTACAGTAATATATACTGAATAGTGAACGAGGAATTAAAGTTATTTTACTTTAAGTATGTAACGAAAAAGAATTAAAAAAGTTGTTAAGAAAGGTTTTAATTAAAATTAATGCTTTGCGTGTTTTGTAAGGGCTCACGATGGTGATTTAAATAAGGTATTCCCGAGTACGCCGAAGGTATAAAAGCTGTGATTAACTTCGTTAGTTCAAGTGGACGTCTTTCGATAGACATTCTTGTTAAGGTCTTTTAGTCCGACCTCGTAGGTTAATGATCTGATAAAAAATCAACTTAATACATAGAAATTTTTTAGCGATCTAAAAACCTGATGTTAAGTGATTACATCTATACACAACTTCAATAAATATTCAAAATGTTCGTCACTCCTTAGGACTAAGTTGGAATGCCTAGTTTCCTGTAGTAGGGTTTTCGAATCACTACACTCACGATACAAAACATAACCGCATAATGCCGCTATTCTGTGTGGGCGTGGCCCTTCTTCGTCCGATCTTAAAAAAAACCATTATCACACCTAAAGAAGTTTCGGAGTAAACAGGGATAATAAGTATTATTCACGTAATACCGTGACAATATGTGCTATATTAAAAAAAAACGTACACCGGGCAAAACTGATTGCGAATGTCTTTTATCACTAACAATTTATAAAGCGGTAATTCATGGTTGAAGCCACCCTGGATAAGAGTCTAAGATTACTTGAGCATAGGGTAGCCCTGAGCTAGTGATGGCATCTACGTTAAGCTGACGCATTCTAATAGTTATAACATCCGCTTCCTGTGTCAGTCTAAGACTATGATGGCGTTGAAGGTGGTTAATTAGGGGTGGTGAAGACCAATCAACCAATTCGTTGTTAATGTGAATTGTATTTTTCGTAAACATAGAGGTACTGATTGGTCATCATCTTCCTTAATATATAAGTGCATTAAGGTTGGAAGTATGGATGCCAGCGCTGCATCCAAGGGCAGAAGCAGCCTCTGGCACTACGGCGCATTCATCATCGGTTTTCTATTCGGTCAGAACGACTACTTGTCATCTTCCGCAATTCACGACTACTTCCGTATAGTTTAGTCTTGTTGAACGGTGGTAGAAGTCTAAATTATCCGAGTGTTTTTATTTATCTTCAATTAAATTAAAATTTTACTTCTCCCAATAGTCTCAAGTTGGCACTGATTCTTTTACTTGTAACGAGAATTCTGTAAATAAAGCGTGCGCGTTTTCTGATCAACTTGGCTCCTTTATTGGCGGCAAAGAAAAACAAGTGGATGGAGCCCTTTGTATTCTATACATTCATTTGTTTGCGTAAGTATTTATAGAGCACTATAAAAAAAAGAAAATAATATATTGGCAAATCATGGATTATTTTGATGTAGGTTTTAAAACTATCTTTTTGTAAATAAAGTTAAAGGACTTATATACCAAGGTCAGTCGTAAGAGTTGTGTGTGTGTGTTGATACTATTGCTTTTTATACAACTAGGGCATGAAAATATTTGTGATAATATTACTTAAAAGCTTCAAGCTTCTATGAAATATGGAAGAGTTAAAATAATATTTCACATAAACAAATGTGGCCAGTTTTAAAGAGTATTCGGTACCCAAAAATACACGAATAAGTAGGCTTAAGTATACTTTACACTAACGGTCATTAGTAAAATAAAAATAAATCATAAAATAATAGCCTTCTTTTTGAAAATTACAAAAATATATTTTAACTTGACTTTTATACATTCAAAATCGGGCTATGCTTATCTGACATTACGATATTGAAAATATGTTTAAACTGAAGTCATAGATTTAAAAGTCTAAACAATTACTTACATCTAGACACGCACACAAATACATTTAGATGAGTACGTGTATCGAAAAAAGTAATTTTGCAAAACAGTCCTTGACATATCTAGAACAGCAATTCAATGTGGCAATGTAAACGCATGTCCTAAACAAATACAAATATACACATATATAAACACAGTGCCGTAACACAGGTAAATAGAGTTGAAAACAATCACAATTTAATGTAAATACAAACTTGTATTGTTTAACTTGCGATGCGGCCCGCGGCAAAGTTATTCGTCGCGGTTTCCGAACGTATCGTAACAAACCTACTGACTGAATAATCAATGCATTTGCCTCGATAATAATGCACCGTTGACATCTGTCAAATGCTAACCATTGTGCCCGCCAATTTGCACACAGGATAATTTTGTAATCGTTATAGTGTGAATAATTTGCACAAATAACATTTTGAATTAGTTCCAATTTGTTTCAAAATGCCGATCAAATATAAGAAATATTGACCTTAATGTTAGGTTGAGAATGTCAGTTGAGGGAACGAGGGAAAAATTTTCAGATGTCAAATTGTTTCTTTTTATTCAGCCAGTGATTTATAAGACTGGTGCTACACACGTTCATGATTGCTCATAGTATCATCTAATGGTGATTGATAACTGCGGCCCATGACATCAACATCTAGCTCAAATAGATATAAATAAATAACATGCAAAAGGTTTACAAACAAGTATATATTAACCCAGGTAGTTAGATACTTAAGCAATATCTTGTTATTACAATATATTGTCATTGTTTAAAACGTGCTCTATTCTATTATTAATTGTATTGTGTAATAGTCTTACGTCTTAATCAACATAATTCCTACGTCATTGGAAAAGGTGCTGGTGCTTAAAGCTCCCCCCTTTTTTAAGTACCAATAGCTCACTAATTGTACTTTGAATATAACTATGTAGAATCATAAGTAAAACATGTAACAGATATTGCAAATGGTTAAATAAATTATAACTATTATTATCTATCCTTAACTAAGATTCAAGATGCACACGCGGTCACCCCTGACGACTGAGATGGAATGTCTTCCCACGACCAGCAGGGTTTCTGGGTCCGCAGCATTATTTTGCTATATCACTTTAACTCATTCGAGTCGACACGTGTATGCTGCACCGAGAAATAAGTTGCAGCCTGCCTCTGACACTGAAACCCAACAGCAGTTATAAATAAATTAGCTATTTTTAGATTAAAAATACCATTTGTTATAAACGAATATTGTTTCAAAGTTGGCAATCGACTCGCGTCGCAGCAGCTAGGTATTCTAACTCCGGGTCTGGGTGTATTGTATGCATGTCCCGTGTCGCTGACACTGCATAAGTACCTTCCTCAGATTTTATTGCGCATGCATTACATCGGAAAGGGATGACGAGTCTTGTGAAGGACGTCCGTGTGTTTGCGCGAATGCTTCCGGCACTGTAGTACGTACAGCGGCGTTGATGTCATCTGGTAATGGCTGGACGGTTATCAGTATTTTGAAGTTGGACTATGTCCTCATTTGTCATCCCTAATAATAAACTGAGCCGAATAAGGTATTTTACTCATTCGTTTTAGTAACTCCGATCCACTTTTACTTGGAGTCAGATCACGAGCACCACATCCGGCTGGGCGGGACCTCACGAAAACCGTGAGTGAGACAACAGCTAAGAGTCAAGGTGAGAGTAATTAAAATAATTCGCTCGCGCTTAAAAGTTTTCCCACGTTAGCTGCGTTATAATGCAACATAGGTTAACATTTTGTAAACAACACTTTTTCTCGTATCCGTGCGTTTGTGTGTATCGTATTATAAATATATATAATTATGTATACGTAAATATAAATATGTATACGTAAATATAAATAAAAATAATTATGTATACGTTAATATAAATAAATAAAAATAAAGTAACAGCCTGTATATATAAATCCCTTCATGTCATAAGCTCCAGTGTATGTTGCTCTGAAAAAAAACCTGTTGTGAACCATGGCGTTAAAGCTTAGTTGGAGTAGTTAACGTGGTTATTAGTAATATAGCATTACTGACATTCTTTGAAAAGAAAATTGTATAATGGTATTGAGTCATGTGGGACGTACAGCCGGACAAGCGGACACGCAGGCCTTGCTTGGTGCGCTAATACGTTGCATTGCCCTTGTCTGTCACCTGGTAACTGGTAACGATTTGCAGTTGGTATAAGCCGATGGAATTTGCGCTGGTCAAAGCAGATCACATTGTGTGATAGCGTCTATGTCTATCTATATCTAGTGCATAGTCTATATGTACAAATATTAGTCCAATAAATGTATCGTGTTTTTGAATTCATCATTATCCATAGTCCAATCCTAGGACGTAGGACTGCCCGTGGGCTGTCGAGGAGTGGCAGTATCTTCTTCGTATAACAACACGCACCAACATATCTTTTTTTTTCTATTGAATTGGAGCCCTATAACAGTAATATGACTCACAGGTAGATTAGAGTTGGCCCCACTCAGCGGGCCCCGGGCAACAGCAATATACACAAAAAAAAATAGAGTAGGGAGGGGACTGCCGACCAAAAGTTTAAGAACACTTTACTTAAAGTAGGAAAATAAAGTAAAACTCCAATAAAATATTAAATGTTTAATTAACCTGTTTAATTATCTAATAGAACATTGATTGACAAACAATATACTTTCAAAGCGTAGAGAAATATTAACAGTCCATGGAAAAAAAGGCTATAGTTAGCTAAACTGATTTTTCATCAAAAAAACCCTCGTTTACATTTTATGACTTTTTTCACAAGTCTCGGCATACGGGCAATCAATTTGTTAAAGGTGTTTTGTAATATATTGTTCCAAATTTCGCATAAAGCATACCACCTTTCTTATCGCGAGGATAGGGCACTATTCTATCAAGCTCTTCCCACAAAAGTTTAACACCCCTTGTGCCTCTTTCTCTTCTAAATATCCTCAACATCATTTTGAGCTATGCTTTGGATCATTATCTTGTTGGAAAATTAATCCATCTCCAATTAATCGCAACCCGGAAGAAACGGCATTTTGTTCTAAAATGATTTTGTACTGTTCCTTTTTCAAAATTCCTTCAATTTTAATTAAATCCCTAGTTCCTTGGCTAGAGAAGCAACCCCAGACCTTAATTGAGCCACCACCATGCTTGATTGTTGGGACTACACAATCTGGCATCATCTTTTCATGGGTACTGCGTCGAACGTAAATTCTACGTTTTGAACCGAATAATTCAAACTTTGATTCATCGGTCCAAAGTACTTTTTTAAAATCTTCTTCAGTCCAATCTCGATGGGCAAGAGCCTACTGCATCCGTTTTTCCTTTGTTTTGCGGCCTTAGCAGAGGTTTTCGATCGGCAATGCGACCATACAACTTCGCATCTCTCAGTCGCCGTTTTACTGCAGTTAATGATATAGGTTTAACTCAGGTTTTGTATATTTCAAGGCGGATTTCTGGTGCTGTTAAGCATCTATTTCGCTTGCGGGTAAAAAAATTAAATTATCTTCATTAGACGTCGGCCTTCCCGAGCGTCCATGATCCTTAAAACTGGCTGTCTCCCTATATCGAGTTATTGTGCCATGAACACAAGTCTTCGATAACTTCAGTTGTGAGTCAATCTCACGTTCGGATTTGCCTTCATTATAAAAAAAACGATGGCAAAACGCACTTCACTGCTAATTTCTCGAGCTTTTACCATTTTATGACGTTTTCACTGTAGAAACCACAAGTTTAAACTAATTGAGATTGTTTGTGAACAAACCCAAGTAAACTCGGGTAATAATATAGTAATAAGTCAGAAACACGTGTTTTTTGTGTGTCGCGTTAAATAATTCTAATTATTGACCAAAACGTATTATAGTATATCTTTTGTTTATTGATTACCTTTGTATTTTCATTACGTTTGAACATTTTTCGTCATAACGGATACTTTAAACATTCATAATACGATGCAGAAACAGTGCACAACGCCATCTATCAAGCTTAGATGTAAACTTAATTATAATATTTCCTAAACTTTATGTAATAAGCTGTCATATTGAATTCCATGCTTCCATTGTTTTCAATATATTGTCTTTTTTTACATGGGGATACCCACCTACGCATACCCACCCATGCGGGAGTATGGATGGGTTATGTCGGACTCGCACCGACTAAAAAACCATGGTGTTCCATTATCATCGCGTATGGCGTCACGGCAACACTTTCATACACATCCGCGACCCCGCCAGCGCCGGCCGACCGGGTGGCCCCTCCTTCAAGAGGAGGATATCTCCCGAACCAGGAAAGCAGTAAGCAATCCCAGCCCCCTGCGGTGGATCTAGACTGCGGCTCCGCCGCCGACCGATGATCGGCCTCGGAGGACAGGGACAGCGGCAATGACACCCCAACACTCCTCTTCCCCCGCGGCCCCACTGCAGCCGCGTTGTGCGGTGCGACCCCCGCTTGAGTCGCGGAGGATAACGGCAACGAAACACCGAAACTCCTCTCCCTCCGCATCTCCACAGTCCCCCGCAGTCCCCAGACACGCGTCCGAGGCCAGCTCTTTATGAGCGCACCCGGAGCGGCCTCCTCGGGCCGACCTTAGAGCGCCTTAGGCCGGCCGTTAGGGTTCCCCTTTGCTTCACCATGGGTGACCAAGCCACGGTTACTAAGCCCCCCCGCCACGACAAGGCGAGAACCCTTCAGGGAAAACATTATCGCCCTATACTAAGATAGAATTCTTCACTTCAGCAGCGTTATATTAGTATCCTATGAGAGCGTGATCCTCCCCGGCACTCCGAGTGGTGGTAAATGTCGTTAATAATAATAATGTTATTAATTTAGTTAGTCCAACATAAATCATAAATCCATCAGTAACCATAATCCTTTCGTGCACCCAAAATCAGTTGCTGACGCGCCCAATGTATCGGTCCAAGCCGAGGCTTCTTCTCGGGAACCCGTGTGCTGCTTACCAAATCACTTACGTCATCAATAACGCACTCGACGAAACCGAGTGCCGTAAGCACTCGGCTTCCTTCCAACCCAGTGAAGCTGTAAAGCCTTCGGGCTAACCGTGGATATCAGCCATAAAAAAAATCCTCCTCGGTTGTGTAGCCGTACTGCATTGTGGCTCTACCACGGCGTCGGTAATATTTTACACTATAAATAATTATTTGAGTCTACCCGTACGAAATCAGTGGCAAAGTTTGTGTACAAATAAAACTGAATACAAACAACATTATTATGTTAATATACAAAAAAACTGATTGCTCCATGAATAAATGGATTAGGAGATAGATTGAATAAGATAAGAAAGCAAACAATTGAAGTTATAATTACGTATAATAACGGTCAAGTGGTAAGTAGGAGGGGCTCGGTGTAGTTGATTACGAAATGTAGTAAGTTTGCCAAATCATTATTCATTCAAACCCGTGTGGCGCCCACTCAGGTGGCAAGATGTCTGCTAAAATATATTACGTACGTATTATCGAGTTCGATCCCCGGTACCGGCTGCCAATTAACAATGTCAATTGCAATTTTAAGTGTTGATTTAACACGTGCTAGGCTGTGAATGAAAACATTGTGAGGAAAGTTGGAGAAAAAAATATTTTAATGACGTTGAAGTGTGGCAATCCGCAGTGGAATCGCTTGGGGGACTAAGTTGAAAAATTCTCTCTAGATACGTCCAGCATATAGGCTTACTTACTTTTCTTTTATTTAAATATACAACAACAGTGGTAGATCTATACTGCACTTTGTTTCTAGCTGCAGGATAAATGGGTCGGACCACGCCCTCACAGAATACAAGCGTAAAATAGCAGCATTATATTGCCGTGTTTCGTCTGATGAGAGTCCCTACTCTCATCAGACGCACCGGATCCCTATTCGGATACCTTTATCACTTGTGACGAAGCATTCCATGTTAGATCTCAAGGGTGACAACGCATCTGCATTGTGATTCCTTGTCATGAATGAATTCAGTTGTGATGGGCCGCAGGAATCATTTATCTTCAGGTGAACTGTGTGGGCTCGTTTATTACTCTCAGTGTAATAAAAATAATAATAATATATATATATATGAATATACACACATACTATAATTCATACGTAGCCTGATGTCAATCATGGAGTTGGGCTTGTGGTAAAGATCACAGCAGTTATAGCCAACCTGGAGCAAGTATCTAGTTGCAGCATACCATCATGGCGCTGCTGTTTCATTTGATGAGTGCGTTGATCCGGAGACCATTATCACTAGTTACGAGATATTCCATTCCACAGCTGGAAATAACCTGCAGCATGCCTCCATCACCTTTAGCTTTCTAATCCCCTCTTTTCTATTTCTTTCTAGTATCGATTTTAAAGTTATACATAGGATGACGCGCACACAATACTGCGGGCAATGAACATCTACATCGATCCGCAACGTAGTCATCCGTGTGTACGGCAGCGATCCCATGACGAGCCATTCGCCTCGTAACCAGTATTCGGGTCTTCGACTACACATACTATACGAAACAAATAACCGTTATGCTGCCATTCCTATTCACCAGCGCCAACGCATTCCGAAGTGGTGGTAAGTCTCGTTAATAATAATGATATAAATTTAGTTAATCCGTTAGAAGCTTCTGATTGAGCCGAGGTTCGGTCCCCTCGGGAACCCCCGAGGCAGTCGCTTTCACACGCAGGGTAACCACTCAAGCCGAGGCTTCCTTTCAGAAGCTCTTGTGTTGATCACCCATAAATAAAGGTCTCGGCCGAGTGCCCTAAGCGCTCGGCCATCTTTCAACCCGGTGAAGCTGTAAAAGCTCTCGGCCTAACAGTGGTAACATCAACCATAAAAGAAGCTGCTATTGCTCGCTTAGATTCTGTGAGATACGATGTAACGAAATGACCCATTTACGGCCCTATTTGTGCTGATGGCCGCTGTTACCCCCAGGGGTTTTACAGTTTCACCGGGTTGAAAGGTAATTGAGCGCTTATGGTGCTCAGCCGAGACCTTTATTAGTGGGCAACCAGTACAAGGGCTCCCGAGAAGGAGCCTCGGCTTGGACCACTACTTTTTGCGCCAGAGCGACTTGAGGGTGCCCGAGAAGGTCAAAACTCGGCTCGGTCAGTTCCTTCTGACTATGGATATGTACTTAAGGATTATGTAAATTAATATCACTGTTATTATTATCTATCTGTATCTTCGAAATGCGTAGACGCTGATGAAGAAGTGGCGCAAGAAACTCCATCGACGCTTCTCTATCTTTGTTGACTAATGAGTACCGGCTTGTGACATGGCGGTATTACTGTTGGTTTGCTCATCTGCATGACGTTTTATAACAGTAAATGACAATTTTGCAATACAAATTTGTTATAAATAATAATATTTATTATAATATGGGTGACAAAGGACCACACAGTTCAGCTGATGGCTGACTGCGGTCCATGACATCGACCCTCAACATAAATTAAAAATGCACATGCGTTGTCACACTCGAAGACTATGAAGGAATGCATTGTCACCTATAATTGGGTCTCCGGATCCCTGCACTCAGTATACGAAACAAAGGATTGGTATTCTGCTAGCTTACGCTGGAATTTTTTTAGTGCGTAGACATTACTTCAGCTCCAAATTTAGACAAAGCGTGGTTCTATCACTGTTAAAGTTTGTGTATTATATAGGGTGTTTTAACCGCTCAACTATTTTGAACTATGACAATCACCTCACACGGTTTCTGTAAGGAGCCTAGTATACTACTCATGAGTGGTTTTGCCCGAATTATTTCCCTAAAAAGATATTTCACGGTCAGGTAACGTTGAATCGCCGTCTGGAGCCTTGACTTGCCTTCTGATTTTTTTGTGGGTTTAATTTTTGATCACAATAATTAATAATAATTCATCTGTTAAATTACGAGAAGGAATATGTAGAAAAAGATAAGATTGATTCCTCAACCACTTCTTCAAAGTCTTCAATATTGTTCACTAAAGGTTTGGGGTTGGGAGCAACGAAGTGGTCGTTATTTAAACAATGATATCCTTAAAAAAGAGAATTATTGATATCTATAAATAATATTTACACTAAGTTTTTATTTTCATCTGAAATAAATGGATAATTCTGATTCACCTGTACATATGAGAAAGCCACCTGTTACCATCCGACTCCTGTGCAAGATTCACTCCCTGATACATTCAGCACTTAAAAAACTAGGTTCTCGCTGGACCACTCAGCGGAATATCTTAGACAGATAAATGGAGTTTTGAATAAATTCGAGATGTTTAACTCATATTTTTCTTTTCACAGATACATAGTATATTTAAATATTAATAATAAATCCATTAGTTGTTAGGATTAATTATATTTCAAAGTTACAAATCCCATAGATTATATTTATTAATGGAAACCGAAAGTAGAAACTTTTTTCGCTTTCTCCACACAAATTGTTCAGCTGATTCTGGATTATGGAAGTAGGAAGTGTTAGATCCAGATCGATTGGTGGCTGTACAGTGAAAACTCAAACGTAATTAATATAATAATGGTTTGGCGGGGAGAGTATATATTGCGCGCGTGGCCGCGGCGGCCATTCTCCGCGCGCACCACCACGCATGCGCCCGACTCGCGAGTGACAAGTGACAGTTGACCTACAAAATGACCGCCAAAATTTACGTAAGTGTCAAAATTAAGTGCTATCATAGGATTGTTGTGTGATAATTAATCTAAGTCGGGATTTATTTAAGCAGATTAGATAGGAAACATATTTAATTAGGAAATTAAATAGAAAAATATTTTTTCTTTAACTGGTTAAGAATATTGTGACAAAATTTGTCTGATAATTTAATCAAAAGTTGTTGTAGAAATGTAATGAATATTATTATGATTTTGTAACGAAAGTGTTGTTTGCAAAGATTTTTTATTCCGTAAAGAATTGTCCTTTCAGAAAACGTCACACAATTGGATTGTAAAATGTGATTTGTTTGTGAAATGTTTTCAGTGGATGGATACTATACAATTATCTCTTTCCGTGAACTGTCGATCTAAAACCATAATTCTTTTAATTGTGTTAAATTACCTCAGTTTTTAACCCCTTATATAAGATAATTTTTACGTCTGTCAAGGATTTTTTATGTGTTATAAAATGAGACCTTTGACATTGGACACGAAATTGTCGAAATCTAGGGAACATAAACACATATATATAATTGTATCCAACAAAAAAATTCTAATTCTCATAGAACCTTTGTCGTTGGATTTACAATTAACATATAGCTATATTTCGTGGCACTGCCCACTAAATCAGTTTGTATGTACTTCTCGTACATAGCTTCTAGGTCGGGCAACCGTTTGAAATGCCTACTCGTTACCCTGCTTCGAGATCGTTCAGATAACGAGACTCGTTTTGTGTAATATATTTTATCACGTTATTGTAAAATTTTGCCATTTAGCCCTTTGTTGGGAATTCAACTGAAAAAAAAAGACTCTCCTTTCTAAATTTTAAGGTTGTGTATTATATACACATTGATAATTAAATTGAACTGTTTATAATCTTTCTTACTACATACATTTCCAAAATTACATTGAATGAATTCTTATTCTATTATTTTTATTAAATCATATATATATTTTTGATTCTGAAACGGCACAAAATCAGAAGTAGTTTTCTTTGCTTTTTTTTAAAAAAGTTGAATAATTTTAATTATCGGTTGATTGCACAATATTTAAAATTTTATAAAATAGATCTTTTCTTTTCTTCAATCCATTAGTCGTTACAGCAAGATCATTAATATAAACGTTTGATTGAATAATTTCCAAAATTAAAATTATTCGCAATCATTCCGTTTAAAACGAAATGCAAATTTTCCGTATAGATAATTGTCCTATCGTCGGTATCCTAGTCAAGTTGGGCAACTGGCCTAATGTCTAAGTCTAGGCTGTCTGTACCTAAGTAT
The DNA here is from genome assembly GCA_029286865.1 of Teinopalpus imperialis. Classification (NCBI taxonomy): domain Eukaryota; kingdom Metazoa; phylum Arthropoda; class Insecta; order Lepidoptera; family Papilionidae; genus Teinopalpus; species Teinopalpus imperialis. Next base: position 975,607 of record JAGSMU010000013.1, read on the forward strand.
ACTTAGAAAGGATTATTGTCGGTCCGGGTCATTGACCTGTTTTTATTGGATTTATATCGAATGCAATATACATAGATTAATAAAAATATCTTTTGTGGCTCGTTTAACATGATAGTATTTTTTTTTCGTTTAGTTTGCTTCGCTTTTGTGGTTGTAACAACACAACACAAGCTAAGTCTGAACCATAAAGCAAATTAGATTCTCGCGACGATTTAATACGTAAATGGCTTGGCCTAAGCAGGTAAATATGTTATCACCCAATTTCAGAAGAAATTGGATGATAACATAATGGTACTGAATTTTTGTGGTTGATGGGAACTGGGGACCTACTACCGGAATTGACCAGGTAAGGACCTTGCCCTGTCAGAATACAAGCGTAATTATGCTGTGTTTCGTTAGGTAAGTGTAGGAATACAAGTGCAGGTAACAAGAGATCCAATCTCAGTCGACAGGAGTGACAACATAGGGTCGCAGGAGTCGCTTACCACCAGGTGATCTTGTATTCGTTTGTCACCTTCAATACAATAGAAAAAAACATTTACTGTTAGTTTAGACTGGATCAGACAAATTACAACTTATAAACAAATTTAAAAGTAATATTTATATAACGAAATTATCTTATAAATCACATGTACTTCTCTTGGCTATTTTTATGAAGAGGCTGGCGGATATTATATTTTTTTATGTCGTTGGTAATTAAAGCAAAACTTCGTTACAGTATTTATTCTTAACTATTTCCTCAATGCTTTATGAAAAATAATGGAAATTGCTAAATCGTTGCAAATCGCTTCTAATTATATTTTCTTACAATTCAGATTGCGGGTATGGAGACTGATATTAAATTGTTTCACTTTCATTGCATGTAGAGTGACCATACGATAAATTTTTTTTGGATAACCCTGTTAAAAAAAAACAAATCGTTTCTTATAAATTATGTCACGCTAAATTAATATCAAGTGAAAATATAGAATGGTAATGATGTGCTCCTAGTCCATTTGGATCACAGCTATATCTTATTTATAGCCAGATGGCATCAACTGCACAGAATATTTTTATAGTGCTAGAAGAATACACGTAACACAGAGGCACTTACCCATTAACCCCTTCCCTATTTCCATGCAATGTCAGGTACACGGGTCATGCATACAACCAGATTATAATCATTATATTCATTGTGATACTCAAATATATTTTTTCGCCTGAGAATCGGTCCCGCGACGCAACCAGGATCTTTAACCACCACACCACGCGGCCGTCATAGCAAGTTATAGGCTGTAATATTTTTACAGAATCAGTTTTTTGAGACCAAATATATGGAAACCATGTGTTAAAGTTTGCCCCTTACTAGTTACTTGTCTTACGTGTTTACATAAAGACATCATTTAAATTTGCTTTTTTATAAGGCCATGTTCGCTTTCAGAGGTATTACCAAGTATTTTGTAATTATAATAACAATAATTATATTTACAGTCTAGTTGAAGAATGGCCAATATCTAACCGAAGTTCTAGATAAGGAATTAAGGTTCAAACACGTGGACATCACGGACTAAATTGGAGTTTTTTTTAATCCAGTCAGGGACCACGGTTTTTTCTACTCACCATATGAAATGAAAACGTGGTAAAGTCACGTTGTCTTTACCACGTTTTTAATCAAATAATTAAAAAATAAAACAAATAAAGTAAATTAATTTTTTTGTCTCTCAGATTTATCAATATCATGGCCGCCCTAAATGCCGATATGCATAGCGCAATGCAAAACGCAAATAGTGACTTGCGTTCTAACGATAGTTAAAAGTGTCGATAGGGATAGAGCTGTTAGCGAATGGCCACGAGTGGGTTTACTAAATAGTTTAGCGTTAGCGAGTATTTACAGTGGTACTGCCACCGTGCACCTAGATACTAGCCACAGCAGTTCCACCGTGGAAGTACCGCACCCTCGCACATTTATCTAATATCAGAGTTAATAATGTTTCGTATGATGATTCGATGGATCCGAAGCTCAACACATGTGCATATTGAATATTTGTGTGTATTTTAATATATGGACATTGATTTAAATAATCTATGTTAATTTTAAATTTTCGTTTAAGGTACAGAAATCTTTCTTGGAGAATAGCACACGTATATTTAATAAATATCCGATAAAAATAATCGATTTGCATTAAAAACATTTATAATTTCGCTTAAAAACCAAATTATCAAATCTTACAACTGTCACAATATTTATCTGAGAAATATGCTTGTATTCAGGCTTTGAGCTCTGGGTTCAGGGAACAAATCCTGAACATATATTCAATTATTATTTAAAAAAAATCAATCATTGAACTTTCAGAGTAAACGTTTTTTTTAATTTAAATAGGAAGGCAACTAGTCCACTAGTCTGTTTAAGGCATTTATTTGAGACAGACAAGAAATGTTCTAGTATGCCGCGACTGAGTTCTCGACATAGTTTCTCACGTATTTATAGTCTGTAATATATCCTAACGGTTCAAGACACAAAAAAATATGTTTAATTGCTATTCAGAGCTTTATTTTATCTTTTTGGCGTGTCAAACACACCACTCGCGTTAACAGTGCACGAGAAATCTGTAAAAAAATAGAAATTTTAAATGTTTTACCACGCGCTCTGCGTTTAAGAAAAACATCATATCTAAGATATATTTCGAGGACATGTCAAGCCCATCCATCCGCAGTGCAGTCACATGATGGACCATATGCTCTAATACTCACTAAAGATGAAGCCTATTCCCACCAGTAGATACTATATACACAGATTGATACTTTACTGACAAGTGTATTCATTTTTTATCACAATGTCGTGGTACGTGGTTTTGATTTCTTTCTTGCCAACTTAGCTACAGAGACATCTTTTTTTCCTAATCATATTTATGTAGTATCTTGTGGTCGAAATTCAATAAATTTTTGTAAGCACTATATTATAATGTAATATGTTTATTTAGAATTTATTTGTATACAAATGCTTAATTCTTACTTTGACGCTATAAATGAAAGCAGGAAGGAGAAAAAGGAAGTGTGGGGAAAATGATAATCATAAATTTAATAAATATATAAATTCAATTATAAAACGGTAGAAGTAGAAAATAAATATAAACGACAATTCCGTTGGAAAGAAATAAAAACAAGGCTACCTACATAAATGTATTTATTTGTACTTTTTTTCCACTATTCTCCTGTGCAGAGAAGGCAAGAGATTTGTGGTCATACTGCCATGAACGTCATCAAAATTTTCGGGAGATTTAGGTTCCTCCTTCTGGCTTTTGAATCTTTATTAGAGATGGATATAGATGTTGCGGGCCGCAGTCTTCACTTGAACTGTGAGCTCGGTAGTGACCTCAAATATTATAAAAAAGATATGTCCAGTATCCTTGACATTGGATCTAGTTGAGTTAGTCCATTCTTATTGGTGCATGATAGGCTAGGGAAGGGGATGACGAGCGAATGTCTGGGCAGTATGCGCCAAAATTATGACACTACAATATATTTTCCTACCAAACACTAGAGTATTTCAAAACAACCCCCAAATGCGCAGTTGGTGTCTGATAAATCTAATAGGTCCTTACATATAAAATTACCGTATTACATGGAATAAGTAAAAAATGTATTTTTTTATAAAATTATTTATTTAACCTTATATTGCAAAATAATTAATATAATTAGGACACAAAAGGCGGACTCAATGCCTATAGGCACTATAATTATATATTTAATCAATCGAAGTATGTATCATTATTATCTATGCACTTTAGCCATTTTATAGGTAGTTTATTGATTCCATTGCTGCAAAAATTTTGGAAGCGAGATTCAATAAAATCTTTGAAACCGGTTTGGACTGCCTCGTCGGAATAGATTTTTTTTCCTTGAAAGAAATTGACCAAATTCCAAAAACAGCAGCAGTGGGCTAGAGCAAATGAGCAGTCTCGCTTGTTTAACGGCTAGCTTTTCCATCATGTAATAAAAATCATGGTAAAAGTACACAATACAGATCTGCCGTAATCGTCTGGCTAGTTATTAGGAAGCTGTAGTGTATGACACCAGCACTGGTCCACCAAACACTCACCAGTAACTTTTTCTGAGTCAACTTTCGCTTGGAACAGGCTTTGGCCGGTACTCATGGGTTCAACCACTGTGATGAGCTTTTCTGATTGTCGTACAGTATCTATTTTTATCACAAGTAAGTATACGATTCAAAATTCCCTTGTTATTATGACGGTTGAGTAATGTAACGCAGCTATCAACGCGTGTTTGTTGGTTTGCTTTAATCAATTCACGCTTTACCCATTTTTCGCTTTTCCAATTTGATTCAAGTGAATTAAAATTATTTTATCACGCACACCGAAGCCTGCCTCTAACTCTGACGTGGTTTGTGATAAATCCGCTTCTTCAATCACCTTTAATTCTTCATTGACATTTTGGGTCTCCGGCTGTCCGGGGTTTGTTTTGGAGGACAAAATCTCCAAAAAGTAAACATTGGAAGCAACAACGTACCGTGCTTTTTTTACAGTAGCTTCCCCATATACATTATTAACCCTTCGCTGTTTCTGTAGCGCTGGTGCCAGAGTGGAACCCATATTCTGAAAACACGAAAAACGCGATACTTCAGTTTTCCTTTTTGTTAACAGAAGGATGTCAAAGAAAAAATAAATGCCGAGAAAACATATGAATCACTAAATTTGAAACAAAAATACACAAGCCTAAATTTGAAAATCATTTGAATTTCGAGTTCCTAACCAAACGTCAGATTATTTAAAATCAGTGGCCAGTTCGAAAAAAAAATCATATGTATTCTTACATATGATTTTTATTTAAATTATCTTTTTGTTCGTAATAACGGTCTGGTGTATTTGGTGTATCTGGTATATTTTATGTCACGATTCACGAAAAAGTCAAAAACGTAAAGTAAAAAACAAAAAGCTTCGCGACCCTTCACTATTCAGTTATAAAAACTTTTTAATTAATAATTTATTTATACGTTGAAACTTTCAAGGCTCCGCCAGGCAGGCCCAGTTTTATTACAGCAGTAAGATGTAAGATCATATGCGTCCTAATACAAAATGTACTAAGAACAGATATATCAATATCGCATGATAAATAACAACAGTGTGTATATAGCGTTTTAACTGTTTTTTTTTATTTTAATTTAGTTCTGTTGTGAATGTTTGGTCAAGAAGTGTATTTTCGTTTCTTTTAAGCAATGTCGGGTTGTCAATATATGCATTCATCGTGTCATATACTGTTCAGGCGGTTTTTTGCGGAAGTGCATTTGTATCATAACTACTCATGAATCTTGTGTTATTAAATATGGTAACACTGATGTAGGTACTTTGAACACGTAATCTTTGCATATTATATAATAAAATTGCAAGCTTTATCTGTGTGTACATATTGAAAATATTATATGAAGAAATAAAATATATTATATATTTCATGAATATGTATGTTGTAAAATATATATATTTTTTTATTTACAAAATTCAAATTTCCTCGTAGTAACGTATCACGAAGACTGTTGCATATTCTCTGTGAATTATACTCCATCATTGAGCGGGAAAATACCCAGCTATACGTAACCAACGGCAATATCAAAGTGGCTTTAGTATTTTAGAAATAGAATATTCCAAAACGAATTCAGCGGATTTAAAAGAATTGATGTTTATTTGTATACAAACTTAATGTAGGACTTATTTTAGGTTTTTGACAGTTAGTGTTTTTAAGTTTTTAAGCTGCATTGGAAGAGCTACATTGCAGTTTGTTTCTAGCTGCAGAATGAATGGGTCAGCTCGAACTAGGACCACGCCCTCATAGAATTCCACCGTAAGAGAGCAGCATAATGCTGCTGTGTATCGTCTGCTGAGTGCAGGGATCCGGAGACCTTCATTCCATCTCACTCCTCAAGGGTGACAGCGCATCTGTATTATGATTCCTGTCAATAATGTCAAGGATGAATGTAGATGTCATTGGCTGCAGGAACCACTTACCATCAGGTGAACTGTGTGCTCGTTTGTTACTCTCAATGTAATAAAAAAAAGAATAGGTCAGCTCGACTGAGAAAGATCACAATCTCGCGGAATATCAGCATAATGCTGATGTGTTTCGAATAGTTAGTTAAGGCATCCGGGGGACCTAGCTACTATAGGGTAATAAGGCATTCCATGTTTATCCTCGGGTGTGATGGCGTATCTTTAATCACTATGTGGTTCGAGGGCGGCAGTCATCACTGACCAACTGGTTAACAGCTTGCTTATTTATCACCCTTAATATACGTATGGTGGTCGAAGATTCGACACTTACTGAAAGAGACAATTATATCTACTGATGCAGTTACCTATCTATTTTGTAGTTGTTCTCTTTTAAACATAATACAGGTTCAAACCTAACTACCTACACCAAGCAGACGGGCACCGCACCGCACCGACGGGTAACCGCAGACATTGCGGGCTGTAGCCAACAAATTGATTGCAGTATATCTTTCAATATCTAGATGGCTTCACTTCTAGTACTTACCTTTGATTACCTGTTTTTACACATGCCTTTAGTAATCTCGGCGCTTAGGTCGTGTCACTTTATGAGCAGATTGGATTCCGCACTTAAATTACTATTAGGCCACCTGGCTTCGTGGTTCACCACCGATTGGGGTCCTGGATTCATATTATATAAGAGCTTTTTAATGTCTATTATCCCTTAGTATTGGGAATATATATATACATATATATATATATATATATATATATATATAAACCATCTTCATAGTTTTTTTTAAATATTATTGACAAATGACCAGACAGTTCATCTGATGCTTATTGATAACTGCAGTTCATTTAAACTAAATCCATCCTTAATTGCTTCTATTTTATTAGGGTGTGATTCCTTCCGGTCCAGCTGACGAATTAATGCTGCAGACAGAAACAAGCGGCGTAATGGCTCCATCAACATTAGTGTAATGGAAAGTCATTATTCAACAAGGCCATAAGCTATTCAAATCACACTCTGCGTAAACTTCACTATCTGATGCTCAACACCATGAATAACGATTTATTCGCTTTAAGTTCATTATAAGTTATAATTGTTAAAGTTGTAAGTCGACAAGATATTTTAAAAATTTATATATAAGTAAGCCATATATATGTATATATATATATATATATATATATATACATATATTATAAGTTAAAAGTAAAGTAACAGCCTACATATATATAAATCCCACTTTTAGGCCCTCCACTGCACCGCACTTCACATGTTTTCGAAATATTTTTTTTCAATTTATCCCTGAGACATGCAGGTTTCCTCACGATGTTTTCTTTTAACGCCGAACACGTGTTAAACGTTGTATGAGCTACGCTGCAGTTTGTTTCTATCTGCAGAATGAATGGGTCAGCTCGACCGGGGTGGGACCACACCCTCACAGAGCGTCAGCATGAAATAGCAGCATAGTGCTGCTCTGTTTCGTCTGATGAGTGTAGGGATCTGGAGAAATCTCAGTCCTCAAGTTTGACAACGCATCTGCATTATGATTTCTTGTCAAGGATGAATGTAGATGTTATGTGCTGCAGGAATCACGTGCCATCAGGTGAACTGTGTGCTCGAATTACTAGCGAGCGCTTAGACAGAGAGCCATCGTGGTTGAGGGTTATTTTTATACTTAAATGTTTTTCTGTCTCATTCTCTTCCCACCCCTCTGTCCAGAACATCGGGCTAGAGAACGGGACGACTAATAAGTGTCTCCGTGTTTGCGTGAATGCTTAATGGACTATAATATATCTTGTGTAATTTAAATCTAATAACAAAGGCAATAAAAAGAGAAAAAGAATAAGAAAAAGAGGAAAAAGGCTTATGTAGTGCTCCTATATTTATTCATTATCTTGTGTTTTTCAAAATTATGTTTAAAATAAATTTATCCGAAAACAGTTTGATAATATAATGTTACAAAGCAGGGACTTACACGGGTTAGAATCCTTTGTATTTGGACTTTGGGTATAAGATAGTTACAACTTTATTGGCAGTACGATTTATACTCCTTTGTCTTTGGATTTTGGGTCGAATATATAAAAAATTTCACAACTTATGCAAGCACGTAAAGTTCGTGGGCCGGTCCCGTAGATAAAACATGATGTAGACAATGCAAAAAATCGTGTCCGTTTTAATACTTCCGCATCATAAGCTTGAGAACGAGGCCACCTTACGCCACCAGCTTCTTGTCCCATGATGACGCATGACCTTATATTTCTAGAATCCATTTGTTTTTCTTTTTTTTTGTTATTTTGTTGACATACTAATTAGTTTTTGTGTTTCTATTTAAATCACTGCAGATAGAATTGTGTATGGTATGGTATAGCAAAATGTACTGTGAAAGAGTGTTGTCAATAGATATCCAAAAGGTATATTTTTATATAGCTTTTACTCAAACAGTATGCGTTTGAATGACATATATTTATTGTTAGTTTAATTATAGTTTTGTGTATGCATGTATAATTGTAAAGATGCTGTACGTGTGTAAGTTGATATTAATCTATGTTGTATATATGTAGTGTAATGTTCTCGAAAATCTTTTTTTCAGCACCAACTCATTTGTGTATACTAATCTATCAATGGCAAAGTTGTTTGTAATATCAGCGTAAAATGGGTCTTTAGAGCTACTGTGTCTTTCTTGTCTAAAGAACTGGATGCAACCGTTCTACTAGGTAGACCGGAGGCTTAATTTTCAGGCATCAAGCACAAAGCATGTGCGTTATGATTCATTCTTGGGAATCGGGTGAACTTGACGTTGCACGCTAAAAAATTTATATCGTCTATAATACGTAGTAAGGTTTTAAATTTAATTTAATTTTAAGGAAGTAATTTTTTGTATAATAGCAACACCTTAAATAATATTCATTTCTGTGATATTGTTGTAAAGATATTCACAACTTTTCACAAAAAGTAATATAATTGGCAAGTTTTTTATAGTAATAGATTTTTTATAGATAAAAAATATCGTCGTTTGCATTAGTTTGCGAGTTTAAGTTATCACAAGTCAAGATCTCGCTTCGCAAGGTTCCCTATTCGGTGCGCTTTTTGTTGGTGAATACAATAGGCTTGGCGATCGTAAACGCTTGTTAGAATATTCTCAGACATTTTATTTCGAATGGAGTGTACAGAGTTGCTAGCTCTGCTATATTCACTTACATTAGAAGCTTTTTTGTCTGTGAATATTAATGGAAAAGGGAAAGTTATTGGTATAACTTCGTATGATTCGTCTTGTAGTTTTCCTTCTCTCACTTTCCTTACTACTAATGAAGCTAGTCATTATCCGTCACTATCTTCAGTTGATGCCACAGAGTAGTTGTGTGTGGTAGAAAATTTTGCGTAAAGCGCTCAGTGGTGGATTGCCAACCACCGGAGGTGAGGATGAAATTGCAAATTCTGTCACGATGATTGATGAATGATGTTTAAACACAGTGGCTGGAATGAATCCCAACAACTTCTCAGATATTTTTATATAATAGATAGAAAAATGGTTTTGTTAGGTAATATAGCTTAGGTATTATATTTAATAAATCTATCGAGGTAGCCCTCTATTCTTTTTATAAGTTCCATAGTTACGTCTATACTTGAGGAGATGCAGGTTAACTTAGCGGTTGCCAATAACGTGAGGTACACATAACACGAGGCTGTACAAAATACATAAATCATGCGTACATGTAGTGACAGATTGCGAGATCTCGTATTATCTAAACATCGATTCTGTGGCAGCTTTTTACGACACGTTATATACAAGAGTTGCATTTCTTTAAACTGGTTTAAAGCATGATAAAAAGAGAAATTTGATTGGAAAATTTGTTTCGTAGCGAAAAATTCTTAAATTATTCACATATATGAAACAGCTGTATAGATTTATATTAGTATACGATTGAATATAAGTAATTTTATCGATCTTATCTCGTTTATGTTGACGTTCCTTTCCGATATTATTACAGCACGGAGGACTGAGGTGTTTAAAGTCTTGATGGCACAGTAATCCCGGGCAGCCGTCAGCTTATAAATATAATTTAGTAATATAAATTTAAATATTCAATTTCAATCCACACAAAAGAAGCTCAGTGTCTTTACTTATGTAAAAAAAATAATAATAAAAGGTTATTCTTTTGCGCTGTAATCGTTCGAAATTTAATACATTACTAAATATTTATAAATGCACATATACATATATATATACTCTATACAAACATATAATTATGAGGCTGAAAATAATTAATATAAAAAGTGGCAATAACTGCCTACCGTTGCCAACATTTTTCATAATTGAAACAATTCACAATCCACTATTTCACAAATGATATTACTTGAATAACATTTAATTATTATTACGTATTACATTTCACAATAATCATTGTCATAAGCTTACCAACTAATTACTGCAATAACCGTATAATTTGAATTGAAATAAACGTAATGCAGCCTCGCGGGGACACTAAAACATCGAACAATTGCGTATCACTCGCCATGGTCCCACGCGTGGGAACCGCGACGGGGGAAACCGCGTCGAAAACCTTCTCAGTGGCTTTAATTATAGATTTGTCAACATTATATTTTGTTTCGTTATTCGCGACTTCTAAATGTCATTTGTTTGTTGAATCTGGCATGGTTTCTCAAGCGTTCGGTCCGCAAAGATATTGCGACAGAGGCTTTAAACTTTTTTTAGGTAACTAGGGAGAAACACTCAAAAGATGCTCTGTCTCCTGAAGATAGAGTCAGTTCTACCCACTAAAACCCCTACGGTGACCTCAGTATATTGAGAAAGGCTTCGGAATCTCCTATGAAACGCAGCGGTGCTTCTCTGCAGCGACCCTAAGCCGAAGGCATATTCTCCGCTAACATCCCCGTTATACTTTTGTCCACTATATTACATCAAATTAAACCAATTTTTTTTTCTCTATAGTATGGGAAAAGGTTATCTGTATAAAAGTGCTCGTAAACGGGGTTGCCAAATGTTAAATGTAGAGAGAGTTAGCGCTCACTCCATCCGTTAGACGAGGATGCAGTGTGCCAGCCTCTGTTATTCTAAAATATATTATTGTAAACTGATACTAAAGGAAATATTTTGGCTTTTAATTTATTAAAAAAGATAGAAAGTTATTTTAAAATCTATATCGGTCTGAAATAAACATAATCTTATTTTAATTGAATACTTGGCTGTATGGAACTTTGATCTTTTCTATTACGAAAAAAACAACAAACAGTATATATTTAAAAAAGTACTTGCGGCTGTCGTAAGTCAAATTACATTATGTTTGTAATGTTATGTGGTAATTCGTAAAGAATTATTGAACAAAACGTCAATGTCAACTTATGTGTTACTTACATAAGTTGGCAGCAGTTGGATATTGTTGGTTTCGGTCCCATTAGAGAGACAAGCGTCGACAGTGCGACTGTGAGCTAATGCAATGCCAATTAACAAGTTGTACAATTTCTAATAAAGCTTGTTTTAATACTGTCACACGGTTGGCGAACCTTCCAGACGTGGTATTTATATTTGAGTATTACTACAACTCTCAAATGGTTGATATTCAAATAAATTATCTCAGTTGATGTAACAATTATTTTTGTTAAAAGTAAACCTAAATAAATAATAGCTGGACCGATTTTGATTTTTTTAATATTCGTAATAGTTCGAATTTAGTGTTTATAGAAGGAAAAGTTGCTCGGGAAATTGTCAAGTTCGGGATAAAATAAAAACTCTTTTTTCTGTGGGATTTATGGGAACGATAGATATTTTTTTACAAGTTTATCAAAACAATCACAAACATATTCATTGTAATTTTGTCAGGACTACGTCTGTAATGTGGATCCCACAGCTGGGCAAAGGCTCTACAGAGGGTACTATATATATATATAGTACCCTCTGTACTATATATATATTTATATATATATATATATATATATATATATATATATATATATAGTGGAGCTACGCTACAGTTTATTTCTAACTGCATAATGAACGGGTCATCTCATAGGAGATAGGTCCACGACATCACAGAATACCACCATGAAATAGTAGAATAATGATATTGTGTTTCGTTTGTTGAGTGTAGTGATCCGGAGACCTTTATTACTGGTGACGAGGCATTCCATCACAGTCCTTAAGGGAGACAACTCATCTGCATTATGATCCCCTATCAAGGATGAATGTAGATGTCAATGACCGCAGGAATCACTTAAGGTCAGGTGAACTTTGTGTGTGTTTGTTGCTTCTTAAAAGAAATAGTGTTAGCGGGAACGGGCCACTGGAGGCACACGATGGTAACGAATGAAAGATAACATCTACTAATGATTTGTTTTTCTCTAAGAGAGGAGTGCTAGCAATGCCCAATAATATTTCCGCTGACCACTCGAACTTAGCATAACGCTTGTGCTAGATGTTTCACGGTAATACTCGAAGTGCTTGCTCCGAATCTACCTCATGCTACGTAGCACAAAAACGTAGACATGCAGGTTTCCACCATATTTCCTTCACCGCCGAGCACGTGGTAAATCAGCACTTAAAATTGCAATTAACAATTTGATTGGTGCCAGCACCTAGGATCGAAGTCGTTTTGCTCGCGTACGTACCGTGAACTATATGTTAATTAGAAGCGTGCGCTCAGACATTGAGCTGCCTACCATAGTTCAATTATTGTTGTCCTAACACTTATATTTTTCATTTTAGCATTGCATTTGCTATGTTTTTGTAACAAGTACGTAAAGTTATTATTTATCTACCTACTTTACTAGGAATACTTTTTTAATATATGGCGTGACAAACGAGCACAAAGTCCCTCAACAAGGATTCAAGATGAATGGGCATTGTGACCCTTGTGTACTAAGATGGAATGCCTCGTTACCTCTAATTGGGTCCTCAGATTACATTGAGACAGAGGGTCCATATGAAATACAGCAACATTGTTTTATTATTTCTCGCAGATATCCCGCGAAAGCACATTTATTTACTTCACTTTAAATGTTAAATGTCTACATTTCTTACAAGTTGATTATTTTCTTTTGTCATATTTTTTTTCTCGTGATTTTTCTAGTTCTATTCTGTTATCCTTTATTACATAGTTATACATATATGACCGAACATTTGATTTTAAATAATGCTATTGATATTACTAACACTTACGTCCACCTAAGCTTTCTGTCTGTCAAGAGATGGTTCACGCACCACGTTCGGATTCGCAGACGGTACCCTAAATCTATTGATGTTTTGACGGAGTATTGCATTATTTTATAAGTCATTAAGATAATCAGATGCGAAATATATGAATTCATTAATTGATATTTCCGCCATAAATAAGGTAGACAAGGTTAATGAATACTAAGATACAATAGGAGATGCAAAAATTTAAATAGATGCTGTCCACCAGGGCGAGTAAGGTTATATCTCAATGTGACCAACCAAAAGAGATAATGTATTCCACATAATTTACCTGCTGGAAAGTGATGACAGCTCATGACGTCTACCTCTATCCTCAAGATTGATTGTCAACCCTTAGGAATAAGATGGCATTGTCATTCAACTGTAATCAAGTCACAGCAGTGTTATGCTGTTATTTAACGCTGTCCGTAGGTGGTCCTTCCCAGGTCAAGCGAACCCATTCTGCTAAAGCTAGAAACAAACTGCAGCGTGACTATACCACTGTTGAAGTGTTGGAAATTTCATTTTTTCGAATAAATGGGCATTACCACTCCGACGAGATTACCAGCATCGCGACCAATAGGTCTTCCATTCTCTACTCAGAGTCAATACGGACATGCGTTGTCATTTCTGAGGACTTTGAGAGTTATGTTACTATTTAACGTTGGTATTTTCTGAGGGCGAAGCCCCCGGTCGAGTCGACCCATGACCGTCATGTGAGCTACTGCATGACTTCTAGATGGGATGGGATTTGACACAGCGTATGGAATATCCATCGCATAAAATGTTCCTGAGACAGCTATAAATTTGCTAAATAAAGAATAGTTAAAAAAACTAACGAACGGAAACGATAGTGTGTGACAGTTTATTTATTAGACCCTGGAACGCGATAGCTTATTAATTAAAGCATTATTAATTAATTAAAACATTATAAATATTGAATAAAACTAGTGTTACGGATTTTATCGTGATTATTTTAAAGATTTTTATCCCAACGTTTCGAGTGTTTACAGTGAACGTATTTTAATCCGATCTTAGATAAAAAAAGAGATACGACTGTAAGACTTCAAGATACTGCGAACGATTTTATATTTATGTTATACTTTTCTTTTCTATTAATAATTTTATTGTATGCAATAATGTAAGGTTTCTTATGAATATACAAATTCTTAATTTCTATATTTCTATTTTTGCGTAGATCGTCATAGAGCTTTTCTGCAGTTTGTTTCTAGCTGCAGAATGAATGCGTCAGCTCGGCCGGGGTAAGACCACGCCCTCAGAATGCCGGCGTAAAATAGCAGAATAATATTGCTGTGTTTCGTCTGGTGAGTGTAGGGAACCGGAGACCATTATTACTGGTGACGAGGCATTATATGTCAGTCCTCAAGTGTGATAATGCATCTGTATTATGATTCCTTGTCAAGGATGAATGTAGATGTCGGCCCATGGGCCACAGGAATCCCATACCATCAGGTGAATTGTGTACTCGTTGGTTACTGTCAATGAAACAAAAAAGAAAAAAGATTGGACCATAAACAAATAATTATAAGCTGCTGGTTAGTCGGGTGAAATATGACATCAGGGCGTCATTCCCCTTGGTCCCCAAAAATATAGAGGAGATAGTTACATTGCATGTAACTAGGAGAACAATAGAACATACAGACATGTGTATAGGATATTCTTATATAGGTATTAAAATGATATGGAAGTTTCAATGTGACTTTTACTAAAGTTTTTAGTATTATTTTTGGAATAGTCTTTTTTTCTTACTCTATTTTTCCCTATAATAAAATTATCAGTATTTAAACACAAATAGAGAACACTTTCGATAGTATTTAATATTATTTTATGAACTTCTTATTTTTTGTATCTAGTTTGTTCAACAATAAAAATTATCAGTTAATTGTCTCCCAAATTAACGTTACATGTAGAGAACACTTTCGATAATTTTATGAACTTCCTTTTTTTTGTCTCTAGTTTGTTCAACAATAAAAGTCATCAGTTAATTGTCTCCTAAATGAATATTACATGTAGAGAACACTTTCGATAATATTTAATATTATTTTATGAACTTCCTATTTTTGTCTCTAGTTTGTTCAACAATAAAAATCATCAGTTTATTGTCTCCCAAATGAACATTACATGTAGAGAACACTTTCGATAATATTTAATATTATTTTATGAACTTCCTATTTTTTGTCTCTAGTTTGTTCAACAATAAAAATCATCAGTTTATTGTCTCCCAAATGAACATTACATGTAGAGAACACTTTCGATAATTTTATGAACTTCATTTTTTTTGTCTCTAGTTTGTTCAACAATAAAAGTCACACTACATGTAGAGAACACTTTCGATAATATTTAATATTATTTTATGAACTTCCTATTTTTCTCTCTAGTTTTTTCAACCATAAAAATCATCAGTTCATTGTCTAAATGCGTAGAGAACAAAACCGTGCGAGGCGCGGAGAAAACAATGTTAATGACATTCACTGCTCTTTCTAGAAAGTGAAATTACGTAATTGTATGCGAATAGTAAACTATTAACATGCAGTTGTACCTTTTTTGGGTTCGTTACGTAAATTGAAACAGTCTCACGTGAGTCCGCTAGTTTTCAAGTAAACAATGTAGAGCTTTTTCTAGCTAATGTTCTTAAAGTTATACCGTTTCGTAATCGATTGTTACGTCACGTTCTTTGTTGTTTGTGGTGGTGTCACTACGCTGATATTATGTGGCTGTGGTACGAATAGGTCAACTTAATGGGCTAAGGTTGGATTTCATAGAGAGTAAAATGCCCTGCTGTGTTTCGTCTGGCGTGTGGAAGAAACTTATTATTATTATTTGTGAAGAGCAATGGATTATGATTTTTTTTTGAGCGTCAGACGAGCCCCCGAACACACAGTTCACCTGATAGTAAGTGATTCCTGTGGCCCATGACAGCCAGATTCATCCTAGAAGAGAATAATAATGCAGATATCACGTCACCACTAAGGACTGAGATGGAATTCATTGACACTTGATTTATATTGTTGTCATGATTCGTAGAAATCACTTTGCATCAATATTATTAGACAAATATAAATCTTGATTGTAATTTATTTACCAAAATATCAATAGTAGTAGCAATCTCATTAATAGGAACATGTTTATAAGTAAGTCACTAAGTGTTCGTTAACTTAACTAAACACTTAATTAATTCAGTGTCACTTAAAGGTCAAGTAAAGGCCAATTCAACTCAACAGTTGTCTAGGTCGCAGCTTCCGTAGCGGCTAAGGTGTAGAGACGATCTATCGAAGAGTAGTTCAGAGTAGTTCGGTTGTAGAGCTACGTAGGAGCATGATTCTAGCGACATTGGGGTCGAATTATAGAATATCGGCGCGAAATAGCAGTATATCGCTGTTTTGTTTCGTTTGGTCTCGAAGGTGGTTTATTTTTTTAATGAAATATAAAACTATTGGAAAACATATTGAAGCATCAATACCCTATTGGTTTACGGTCAAGCTGCCAAATTTAAAGTAAAAACGGATTCGCAATTCGAGTATTGTCGTCGACCATCTCGTAGCATTTAAGCTTAGTTGGAGTGGTTAACCGGAATATTAGTATTTTTAATAGAACTACAGCATTGTTTTTTTTTTTTAATCTAAATTCTATCATCCATATTGAACAAGGCTCTTAAATCCTTTATAGTGAAAAGGTAATAGATTGTGTATACATTATTGCTCTTTTATAAATTGTTATACAATTTTACAGTTTTTTTTTACGGGAATTCAATTAACCTGATAAGATATTCCTTCGGCCCATGATACCCGATCATTATTCGGAAGTATTACTGATTTGTGAGTCTTACACAAAACAAATGATCTGAATATGTAATTATAAAAATATATTATCTATTTTTATAATATATTTAATGTCTACTACTAACTAATTAACTAAACTAAAATTAAAAGTGTATCATATGTATTGTCACTCTTGAGGACTGAGATAGAATGCGTCGTCACCTGTAATCGACTATGGCCATCTTTAAGGCCAAAGTGAACGGACACCTTCTAGGCAAACGTGTACCATCTTAGGTCTCATCTTCGCCTTCCATCAAGCGAGATTTTAGCCAAATGTAAGCCTGTTTTATATAAAAAAATAGTCCCTGGGTACGGTGGTATACTACCTATACATGAATTAAATATATAATTTTAATAAATATTGTTTACTATAAATTATAATTGATCGTAAGCAAGAATCTCTAAAAGGGGTCTTCTCAAATTTTCAAACACAAAAGTCTAAATCAGGTCGCACTATTCACTTCCTCAACAAAACGTAATTTTGTTTCACGCCACAAAGCCCACAACTGTCTGTCTGTTCTTACAAAGCAGATGTATATCGCACGAACGCCCTCCACACACAAAGTGCAATAAATTCACGAGAGACCCGATAAGTGGGTTCATTGTGGCAGTGGCTTTTGTTATCCACAGCCTTGCCGACTGGTTATGTGACCAGATACGGACAAAAAAAAAACTTACGTCTGTTCAGAAATTATTTTGCTACACAAAGAAAATAATAAGTTTTCACGTTTCAATTTTAAGCACCAATAGTTTTTATTTTATCTTGGGGGATGTTCAAAAGATACTTAATAATAATAATAATATTTATTTATTTCCTTTTGGCACACATAAACAGCCAAATCAGGTACAGTAGAAACAGTTAAACAAACAAGTAAAATACTTTTACCTAATCAAAAAAGAAAAAGAAAAAATGATAGATAATTGGAAGACAAATGAAAAGCTTATGGGCGCCATAAGCTTTTCATTTATTACATTTAGATTAATATAAAAAAATTCTATATGTTGTTTATATGTAAACATGATATCTCTCGGAAAGACTCAATATATCGAGCCTGATTTTTCAGGCTTTCTCTGCTGTAACTTTTGCTGTTTGTTTATAGTTAATAAAATAATTGATCACATGTTTTTTTTAATACTTAAGTAATTTTAGCAAATATAATACGAGTAAAACATTTTATACTTTATATTTTTGTATATTGTACATGAATTGTTATTTAAGAATACAATAGAGTAAGCCTAAGGCTATGTTTGTATGTTTGTTTGGCTTCCTCCATGTTAATCGGATAAACTATTATTTGTTTGCTAACAAAGTCCTACTTTGCATTGTAATCATGATTGCTTTTGCGTTTCATTCGAAATCATAATAGAGTAGACATGTTTTGTTTATAGTATTGAGTTTTTTGCTTATTATTTTATTTTTTTATTTTATTACATTGGAAGTAACAACCGAGCATACAGTTGATGTAGCTGATGGTAAGTGATTCCTGCGGCCCATGACATCTGCATTCATCCTTGACAAGGAATCATAATGCAGATTGTCATACTTGAGGACTGAGATGGGATGTCTCGTCACCAGTAATTAAAGATCTCCGGATACCTACACTCATAAGTCCAAACACAGCAGCATTATGCTGCTATTTTACGTTGGCTGGGGCGTGGTCCTACCCCGGTCTAGCTGACCCACTCATACTGCAGCTAGAAACAAACTGCAGCTTATTCTGTTCTTTTAATTATATTAAAGGGGACAAACGAGTATAGAGGTCACCTGATAGTAAATGATTCCTGTGGTTCTTGACACCTACCTACATTCATTCTCGGTCAGGTGTCATAATGCGGATGCTCTGCCACCCCGAGCATCAACGAGGTGTCCGGTCCTCTACACTCACCACACGAAACACAGCTGCGGTGTGCTGTTATTTTATTCTGGTATGTTGTGGGGGCGTGAACCTTTCCCGGTCGAGTCGACGTATTCATGCTGCAGCAAAGGAACAAACTGTAGAGTGGCTTTACCTGTGAAAAGTGCTGAAAAGATTTTGGTTCGGATTCTACCGGACAAATATTTGTATGTATCATTCATAAATCTGTTGTATACATGAAAATAATTATTACGTTTCTAAAGAAAGATAGAAGTATATTGATTTTCTATACCTGGTCGACTATACGGAATACTCCTGGTAAAGCCGCACTAAATTGATAGTAATGTAACATCCCACTGCCGGGCATAAGCCTCCTCCCTGGAGAGGGTATTGAAGCATAGTCACCTACGCGGCTCGACTGTGTTTGACGGACTTCAAGTCTTTGAAATAGTTTTTTTATTTTTATAAGCTTATAATCCTTTTTCAATTAACAATTTCATTGATGCCGAGATCAAACTCGGTTTGCTCGCGTACCATGAATTGAAAGCTAGCGCTTACACCCTGAGCTACCTATTAACATTACTAACATCTCGGTTAACCACTCGACGACGACAGTAGCCAAATAGCAGATTCGACCCTATTTCAGGTTTCACAAACCTTACCCTAAACCATTAGACTATTGATGCTAGGTTAATAAATACCTTAATAACCGCTATCAGATGGTTTAGATAATAAATATCCACTGAGATATTGATTTGTATCATTTGAAACGATAAAGTTTCTCCAGCTATCGGATTATTATCATCTGGTGTGAGGTAACCCAGTGATTACCTAGACTCGAAACATTTCTGGTTTAGACTAGGATATTTCTCGCGGATAAATGTTGTAATATTTAGTATTTCTATTACTATATAATAATAATAATATATTATTTAGTACTTAACTTAAATAATGGATGTTGATGTATTTTAAATCACCACTTTTCCTTTATTACGACTGCTTGACGAATGCTTGGCGTCTTTGACATGCCTGACTGTCACATCACTGATCCTGGGTTCGACTGCATGTTGAGAAACAATATTTACGTATGACAAATTATTGGCTTTCGAGTCTGGGTGTGTTGTCTGTATTTCTTGTGCTCGTTTTACAAGCGTTCGTTTTACAAGCTCGTGTTAAAAGTGATTACGAGTGAGCCTGTGTGTGTACGAAAACGTACGGCACTATAATAATATCGTGAAAAGTTGATATCATATTGTGATTACCAAATGATATCGCCATGGTTACATTAACATTCCATTTTATGGGACTCACGTGAGCAAGTATGCTCTTCTGAATCGATGTATACATATAATTAATTGAAGAAAAGTAATCAGTAAGTTTAAGGAAAAACAATAACTTTTAAAGACTAAAACAACATGTATAGACAGGAAACTACTGTGTTGTTATGAGTTCTTGATACATCTGCAAGTTTTCAGATTATAAAGACGTTCGACACCTAATGTGTTTAATTCTAAGATTACATAATATTCATACGAACATAAAAGTAATAATAAAAAGTAAAATTATAGCCTATATATATAATTCCCACTGCTGGGTATAGGCCGCCTCTCTAGAGGGTGTTAGACTCCACTGCCTATTGAAATATTTCTTTTGCATTATTATTCAGACAGGCAAGTTTCCTCGCGAGGTTGCCCACGAAGCACGTGGTAAACCATCACTTAAACCCGCGGATCTTACTCGGTTTGCTCGCGTAGCAGGAATATGGAAACGTGTTAAAAAGTAAAACCATTGATTTCTAATTTAAGTGTTTATTATTTACCTTTTCTAGTTTTGTCTGTAAAATATACAATCAATGAATATCATGCTGCTATATATAAAATACAAATTTTACTACACATCTGTTAAGAAAAAACATATTATTTAGTAAACCTATACTATAAGTTTAAAATTCAAAATTATATTGTTGTATATTTCTCAATAAATAAAAAAGACAAGTTTAGAAACTAGATCGAAGCAATGTCTGGTAATTGCTTAACTATTTATTACGCTACATGTCCCTTGCTCTACATGCTGCCCTTCGGACCGGTTATGGGTCGGTTACACGTTCCGCGGTCGGACGGTCAGCATGCTCCATTACGTAAGAGTGGTTGTGTGGAATAACCAACGCGCTTTGCTGTGCTCTTAAAAAAAGACTGAAGGCCGTTTATATTAATAGTATTTATATTGAATACTTTGAAAGGCATACATATCTTTCGCGAGTTCCATGCGACCATGTGTTGGGCACCAGAGAAATTGTTAATTGCAATTTAAACATCTGATTTACCACGTGATTTGCGGTAAAGGTATCGTAAGTTAACTTTCATGTCTAAGAAATATATAAAACAGAAAATTTTCGAAGACAGGAGGACATGCTACATCAACCGTAAGGAGGAGGCTCATGCCGAGCAGTAACATTTATATATATTTAGATAGTTACTGTACCTTATATTTTCTCGACTACGATGATGATTATTGTTGGCCGATGTCATGTTCCTACATAAATGCATGTTATATTTTCTTATTAATAATATTCCTATAAAAATTACGAACACAATTCACAAACCACCCATGCAAAGCTGAAATTCAAAACGACGTTTGATTTTCTGACCAAAGAGTTTAACAGACCCTAGACCTGGGTGGGGTTAGCAACCCGCGGCCTGCTTAATAAATTTATTCGGCCCGCCAAGCGTTTATTTATATTACAGATATTCTCCCGCTAACATATTAAGTTGTAATCTTATATTTATAATGTGAATACAATTTTAAATACTATTAATAAGTGTGATTTTGGCCCGACAAAAAGTTTCAACATTTGGATAGGCTCGTTGCTAAAAAAGGTTGCTCACCCCTGGGTGGCTATTGACGCTACTATGTGTGTGTCGTATGTCACTAGATATCACATTTCTCTTGTAACGGTCACATTGTTACGTAACATAATACATCGGGAGCAATATATGATATTTATTGAGTAACATGTCACCGATAGTCACTGAATCGAAGCGCCATTCCGTAATCGTGATTTTATCCGAGTACGTCCATATATTATTAAAAAGGGCTTGATTGTAAAAATTACTTTGGTAAGATAGATAAACACTTTATTGCTCATATTAAAGTAGGTGCAGTTAATTGACCAAAACTAAACTTATAACCTAAATGTGGACAAGGGCGACCTTATCGCGATATAAGCGATCTCTTCCAGACAACAGTTCAGGACAGGAGTGCTAAAGTAAATAAATACATAGCAGGGTAACGAGAAAAGTTAAGAAGAAATAAACAAGAGCAAGGAAGCAAACATCTGCAATACATACACAAATACAAACTTATATTATACATAAATATATACATGTTTAAATAGGGAAAATAGTAGATTTTTGTTTAGAAGTCAATGCAGCATAGATTTGAAAATAGCACTTGCTACTTTGACTCTCGAATGTCACGTGGTAGATCATTCCACAAGTGCGTAGCCTTCACAGCGAAACAACCCCAAAGTAACCAGACTTAGTATATGACAAATGAAGTATATTACCATACCTAGAGCCCAGTACAAGTTATATGAGAGGTAGAGGTCACTAGCCAACCAGTATCATAAAAACTTATAAAAATGATAGCCCAGGACTCCTACAGCCATTCTCAACAAAGATTCACACAAAATGTCACCCTGAGGACTAATGTGGAATGCATCATTAGTTGTGATTGGATCTTTGGATCATTTAGCTTTTATGCTATAATATTATTTCACGTTGGTATTTTATGAGGGCACGGCACTTTCCCGGTCGAGCCGCCCTATTCATGTTGCGACTAGAAGCTAAGTGCAACGTGGCCCTATCACTGTTATTATTTACTCCAATTATCTTAGCAAATATATTCAATGTCGTATACATTAATATTTCTGTTAAATGTTCCAATAAATTTTCGTTCAATTCACCATTAACATACTGATTCCAGTCGTGGTTAAATGTAAAAATATTTGAATGTGCCGACGTTTTAATTTCGATTATCTTTAGTACATCTTCTTAAACGCTGTGGTTTTGAAATCGAACGGCGTTTGGTTGAGACGCACATTCTGATTTGTGTAAAGTGAACAAGTTTAGGGTGTACACATACTGTGGCGTAATGTTCTGTGATTCAGATAAAAAAAACCATTACTTCCCATGCAGAAAATTAAAGGAAGGTTAAGAATTGAAATAATAACTATACTGAAATAACGAAATAACTGTTCATTACAATAAAGAGATGGACGCACGGACGTAAACAACATTAAAAAAACTTTACAAAGGGACAACTGGTTCCATAACAAAGAGCAATCACAACTGAATATGGCAAACGTGTTCTGGGTATATTGATTGATATAGAATATTTAATACAACTCGTTTAATATAACCCTTGTTTTTGTGGACATACACACATGTAATGGTCTAGCTACACTGCAATTTGTTTGTGGCTGCAGAATGAATAGGTCAGCTCGGCCAGGGTAGTACCGCGCTCACAGATTTCATGTTTCGTCTGGGAGTGTAGGAATCCGGAGACCTTTATTTCTGATGACGAGGCATTCCATCTCAGTCCTCAAGGGTGACTACGCATCTGCATTATGATTCCTTGTCAAGGAATGAATGTAGATGTCATGGCCTGCAGGAATAATTTAGCATCAGGTGAACTTTGTGCTCTCAATGTAATAATAAATATATATATATATATATATATATATAATGTTTTTAAATCGTAAAGGATATAGCTTCCCCCAAGTTTCTAGCTGCCACGTGAATCATAATCATCGCATCGGCGTAATGCTGCTATGTTTCGTATGCTACTCACCAGGAAACCCTAAATCGCATATCCGGTAACGAGAAATGCTCCGTCACCTATGACGGGGAATCTCGGTCATTAGGGGTGTCAATGAAATTGAAAATTTTATCGAGGATCACTTACTATCAGGTGAACTGTGTGCACACCAAATAAAATTTAAATTGAATGAGTAATTTCTATACGCTGTCGCTATACAATGATGTTTGTAATTTATTATGAATTAATAATTATTTTTCTATTTCCTTTTTAGGTAAGTACCGAGTCTGGTTACAGTGTTTATATGCGGCGTAGATCAAACGGCTCCGTCCATCTGTACGTATTTTCTTTTATTTTCATAGGGATATTCTTTTAATACATCATATATTTATAATGATTTATTTTTATCGTAGTGTAAAGGTTTGAAAAAAAATGAGGTGCAACGAGTTCCGGTGGCTTAGTAATAAATTTTCCATGTATGTAGAATTATGTATAGTATGTAGAATTTTCCGTGTAAAATGGAATACATTTACAACAACCTACATTTTTACCGTCCTAGTAATGACAGTGTTATAGACAAAATTATAAATTACCATCGTACGTATTCGTAAATAAAATTTAACGTTTTATGATAATGACAAATGAGCACACTGTTTAACAGATGATAAGTGATGAATGCTATGTGGAAGTCCAGGGGGAAGGCCTACGTGTTGTGATGAAATGAACAAACAGCCTAGATAAGTTATCAACTGGAACAGTTTGCCCGCGTATGTCTTTCCCTCCGATTACAATGTGGGTGTTTTCAAGAGTAGAGTGAATAGGCATTTACTGAGCTAGTGCGCCTTACCAACCGGGACTGCATTTCCACTTAAAATCAGGAGGGGATCGTGGTCAAGCACTTGCTTTGAAAGTTTAAAAAATAATGCGATGTCATCTCTGAGTTGATCAATTCTTTGACAAAGTGTGCAACCAGACCTTTGTCACACGACCTTGCACAAGCGGTAATTGCATTGAATTCGCATCGTTCACGTTCCAAACCCTTATTAGTTACGTTAAGAAATTTGGAATGGGTAAAACGCCAGCAATGTATGGTCTGCTATTGCATATGGCGAAAACTTAATTCAATTCATGGTTGTTCCTTGTTAAGATCTTTGAGCGCTTCCGTTGTGTTTATGGTAATAAATGAGGTGCGCATGCGCTGGACTGGTTTTGTTATGACTCGATGGTTGTTTTTTTTGGAAGGACAGCAAGTTGTTATTGTATCATTCTATATAAAATGTTGTTTACGTCGTGAAGACACTGATTCACACATGAAATTAAGCTTGACACAAAATTTTCTGCCACACGTCTACTCTATAGCATCTGCTGTCGCCGGCTTTAATTCTCAACTAATACGACTTAGGGACTTTCAAGAGAAGAGTCTACACCTTCCTAAAGACCGGCAGCGCACCTGCGACTCCTCTGGTGTTGCGGATGTCCATGGGCGGCGGTGATCACTTACCATCAGAGGTGGGCTGCTGGCTCGTTTGCCAACTATTCGACCTCTTTGAAATGAAAGCATCATCATCATCGTGCGGAGTTTTCTTAAAAAACTGATGTAGAAGTGAGATCGTAGTTGGATGAATTATTCGAGTCGAAACCGGATGATTTCGACTAACGAGACATTGAAAATAAACGATGTGAGTAAGTTGTAGTAAGTAGACAACAAAGGAAATAACATTATTAATCGAATTGTTTTATGTAAAATTATACTTATTTAAAAAAATTTAAAAAAAACATATACGCTGTTATATTACTAGTAACATTACGTTTACTATTTAATGACATATTATACAATATGGCGTGAATGTGAAAATATCCTAACACCCAGCTCGTAATATTTTAACAATGGCGTAGTTTTCCGTATGCTAAACGAGGTTCTGTGAGGTATTGTGTATGTTTGTCCGTAGCCCTCGACAACTTTACAACCTTGGGTTTGGCCTTTCTAATACTAGGCGTCTACTGATTCATTATCATGTGTAATCGACATTTGCGATGGTTTTTTTGTTTCGTTATTATTCATATACAAATCTTATATATTAATACGTAAACTTTGCAATTCGGAAAATTTCAATTGATTCGTTTGTGATAATTTTGTGAAAATATTCATAGTTGTAATCGTGAGTTATTATTATTGTGTTCATAAAAAAAACACCTAAAAAAAAATAACAGATTTTTTTTCCCGAATTTGACAATTTATTCCATTTTCTCTTTCAGTAAAAACCTAATGGTTTTTTTTAAATATTCGTAATACTCCGATTATTACGAATATTTAAAAAAACAGGAACTGGAACAGCGCTTATTTTTAATTTATGTAGATTAGAAAAGGGAGATGGAACTTAAATCATTCGGAATAAAATAGTGGTAGTCTCGCTTAAGCAGTTCAATGGCAAACCCCATTGATTAGCAGCATAACGCTTCTGTGTTTCGTGTGTTAAGTGTACCTGTGACCTGATAGCAGGTAACGAGGTATTCCACCTGTCTCACAGACAACGCATTTTTATTATGATTCAATTTTGAGAATGGATGTATATGCTCGTATCGTGGGTCGTAGTCATCACTTATTCGTACCATCAGGTGGTTTTTCACCAATTGGTGCTCATTTGTCACCCATAACATGATGAAATATTTTTATAGTATTAATAATAAAAGAAGAGGAATTAAAACGAAAAACTGTTTTAACTCTACCACTAGAGCTACGCCGCAGTTTGTTTCTAGCTGCAGAATGGCAGGGTCGGCTTGACCGTGGTAGGACCGCGCTCTCACAGGAAACCAGCATAATGCTGCTGTGTTTCATCTAATGAGTGTAGGGATCCGGGGA
Organism: Teinopalpus imperialis; assembly: GCA_029286865.1. Classification (NCBI taxonomy): domain Eukaryota; kingdom Metazoa; phylum Arthropoda; class Insecta; order Lepidoptera; family Papilionidae; genus Teinopalpus; species Teinopalpus imperialis. The sequence continues at coordinate 1,002,154 of JAGSMU010000013.1, forward strand.
CTTTTATAACGGACGAGGCATTCCATCTCAGTCCTCAAGAGAGGCAACGCATCTGCATTATGATTCCATATCAAGGATGATTTTAGATGTCATGGGCCGCAGTAATCACTTACCATCAGGTGAACTGTGTGTGAGTTTGTTACTCTAAATGTAATTATAAAAAGTCTAAGGGTCCTATACATCTCTATTTAGTGCTATACGTACCTTTAGTATAGTAGGTACATTTCTTATAGAGAGATATAGATTTGCACAATATGTGTGTACTTTGACGTTAAGCGAAGTGAAATTAAGTGAATATACACAAGTGATTTCCCCATAAGACTAAGCTTTATCAAAATATGTTTTATATAAATTAAATCGTTGTGGTCACAACCATGGCTGCATGATCTAAATTCCCTTTGCGTTCCTTACATGATATTGAATCCCTTTGCGTTCTCTACATGATATTGGATCCCTTTGCGTTCCTTACATGATATTGAATCCCTTTGCATTCTCTACATGATCTTGAATCCCTTTGCATTCTCTACATGATATTGGATCCCTTTGCCTTCTCTAACGTAACACAAGTGATTTCCCCATAAGACATGCTTTATTAAAAAAGAAATCGTTGTGGTCACAACCATGGCTGCATGATCTTAATTCCCTTTGCGTTCTCTACATGATCTTGAATCCCTTTGCATTCTCTACATGATCTTGGATTCCTTTGCCTTCTCTAACGTTACAAAAAAAAGTTATGTCAAAAAACAAATAGTTTCTTTCATATGGAGTTATAACGTGATGTTATTTTAATTTATTCCCTAAGGCTTTAGTGTATGTTGAAAGGTTTAAGATATTTAGGTTTATTTCTAGGGCGTATTGGATTTTGCGTGAAGAAATAGTGTTATGATTTGTACACATCAAAACTTGATCACAAAGATCAATGTTACCAAATTTACAAAAGTTCAGTGGAACACTTAAAAAAAATTACAATCTTTGCAGTTCTGTTTTATTCTGGTTTGTATAGATCAAGGTTTGACATATCGTCGTGGTGTTTTATTTAAATAGTGTAAATAATCATTATTAATATATATATATATATATATATATATATATATATATATAAAATATGTAAACGACGATGACGTCCTTCTTCAACCGCAGCGATTGATTCTGGATATTACCGAACGACATCAACTGTGCAGGTTATAATTTCTTTTATTGTAATGAGGGTTAATTTAGAAAGATAAAAGTACAAATATATATATATATATATTTCAGTGAGTCTTGTGACATATAAAATGTAAGGGCTCGTTATGAGAAAGAAACAAATACCTTTTTATAATATAATATTTAAATGCACAGTTTAAAAGTTATTAATGATATAAAATCGAAAATCGATCATCCCCTCCGCCTGAGCTCCGAAACAACCAGTTTAAAATTAAAATATAAAAAAAATATTGGTCCTGAGTCATAAGTTACAGGAAAAGTTAAACGAGTATTAAAGTTTATCCATTACCGAATTCTATTTCTCGATGCCGCCACTAGTCAATATCGTTAATTGTAATTTTATGATAACGATTGTTCAACAATTCATTTGTGATTTTTATTTATTATTGTTCATTTGCACAAGTAAAATAAATATTGTGCAAATAATATGTGCTTAATGCCAAAAGGCGTTCTCTGCCGGACTACCCTTGAGCTGAGAAGAGAATATATTGTGGGTACAAGAAAATAAAATCTTATTTTAATTTAAAGACTACATAAATATATATACATATATATATGTATATAGCCATAGTTAGCAATTTTCTCGGTTCGAATCTCTCAATAAAAACGCGATTGATTTTACAACAAAATGTAAATACTAAAAATATTACTTAATCAGCGATTCATTCAAAGCAGGTTTGTAGTTATTGTTATTCGAACAAGTATTTGTACTTAGACATTCAAGTTGCGTATAAATTATTCTACGTCGATAACTTGTGAGCAAGTGGATGGAGCGGTTCACTGGTTAAGTAGGCTGCCTATCAGCTGTGATATAAGCCAATTATACACTTTTTTAATATTTCTTCAGTGTACCTATGTACGTTATACTGATTACATATAAGCTTTTTTTGTATAGTGATAGAATTACGCAGGGAAATTTTCCAGCAGAAATATGAATGGAATGGGAAATGGTGAGGAAGGATCACGCCAGGATTCCAGCGGGATATAGCACCAATATTCTGTTGTGGTTCGCCTGGTGACCCGATTACTGGTGACGAGGCATTCTATTTGCACTGGCATTGTGTAGAGATGATGCACCTTTATGCATATTTTATATATATCATGGGGCGTGGTCTGAGGGATTGTACGGTTAGTTCCAGTCAGTAAGTTTAAATATCACGTTTGAATTGGCAATCCACCAACACTTAGCGCGATTTTTTCTGCCAAGGACAACTGTTCTGTGTAATCATCTGTCACCAGCGGAATTTCTGAACAGGGACTTAGGGACCTTCTTCTCATAGGCCGGCAGCGCATCTGCGACTGCTCTGGTATTGTGGATATTCATGTCCAACAGTCTTTTGGGATCATCAGTCATGTGTTTTTTGAACCTTTGTTAAGAGAGATGTCCACAATTATCACTTTCCCCTATTAATTAATATTGACCAAAGAAGGTAATTGACCTTGCAGCCAATTTACTTTCTAGAATGATGCGCTTATAAACCACCAAGAACTTGGTCGTTGACTTGTTCACCTGACCATACACCCAGATTACCTTACCTTTGGGAGAACTGTGTTATCATATCTTATCCTTAATTCATGCAGTCCAAAAAATGTACATATAGAAAGGTGAGTATTGTATCTAGTATTTCATGCAACCTATGTTTATAATTGTTAATAACGTGTTGGGATAGGTTAGTGTCCATGCGTGACTAATAAAGGACAGAGACATCTTGTGAATAAATTACCGTTTTATTACAACAAAAATGCGACGTATGTGGTCGTGTAATTTTACATGTGTTGTTAGTCTAACGACATAAGTATATATATATATATATACGCTGTTAACTCATAGTTTTCTTTACACGATATTTTGATAGTAATTAATAAACAGAAAACTATTGCATTTTATTTGTAAATAACAAGTTTTTAGTAATTGCACCCACGTCTAGAATCTTCAGCATTACCGCAAGTAATACACCTGTAACGCCAGCAGTCAGCTTCCCATCTCGGCGTCATGTGGTACTTTCACCGTGTACTCTTGACCCCGTGAGAACCAGTCCTCGACCGGCCCGGGCCGCGATGTCGTTAAACTCCGTGTAACCGATGCCGACTCGATGTAAAAGGTCGACGCATGAAATGATTTCAAGGACGTTCAGAAGGGATCGAAATCATTTGCATTTTTGGGTTTTTTAGTATTAGGGGGTGACAATCGAGCACACACACAATGGCGATAAGTCATAACTGCGGCCCATGATATATTCATATATCCTCAAGCCAGACTCAAGCATCTGATATGGTCCCCGACATCTGTAACTGATCGCCGGATCAAAGAGCACCGTTATACTGCTAATTTATGCTGCTATTCTGTGAGGGCGTGCATCTCCACCAGACGAGCCAACCTATCCATGTACCAATTAGAAACTCGTTGTAAGACGAGTTATATACATTCCTCTACTTGGAACAAGCCTTCGCCAAGTTCGGATGCACCATGCAACGTTAAAGGACATTTGCATGACGAAAAATAGCGTTAAAAAACATTGCAAAATATGTAATATATATATATATATATAATACATTTGTCATTTGTTTGTCTAATACATTTTGCTTAGTTTCGAACATTCCGAAAATCTTATATTTCTCCCTAATTTCTATATATCTATATAATCTCATAATTCTAGAACTTAAAAGTATGCATACTTTTTACCAGTTACAAGGAAGAACAATTAAACCAAAAATTTATTTTAAATACAACTATTTTTTATTTTCCCACGATACTATCAATTAGCAAGGAAACCTTAAAGAGATAAGTCAGTACCATATAATTTGAAAATCTACTGGCCTTGTTCAAATATATTTTATAAAGCCAAACTAATAGGTTATTAACTTTTTTTCTTGTTTTTTTTCCGTTGTGGTTTATAACTTTCTCCCACCTTTCAACAAGATTTTCAAAACCTCGTTGTTAGATATCACCCGGTTTAGGCTCTACAAATTCATCCAACAAATTCACACATAGGATTTCAAAAAGATCGCAGCAGGTGGCATTCTACAATGAACTCAAACAAGATAAACAAGACTTTAATTCTGATGGAACAAAATATCCCGTTTCAAAAATTATGCCAAAAACATTTAATAATAACATAAAATTATAAAAAAGGAAAGGATATAATTGCACACCTAATATATAGCGAACCACTAATCAGTATTATCCAAAATGTTATATTCATTAGTAATAATAAGTCGTTTAGTCATATCTCTCGATTTGATTTTGCAAAAGTTTACTAGGAAGTAAACATTATATCATATTGTTATATAAGAAACAATGAAATAAAAATCAAAGTTAATGTAAAACAAAACATCAAGGTCTTCTGTATCGGACATTCAAATTTAAAATGGCCGTCTTTAATTACTACCAAATGGCAGCTGTCAAGGGCAACTGTCAAAGTGAAAGCGCGCGGAATAGAATGGATAAGAATTCTATTTTTATAGAAGTATATATTCACACAGATTGCGTATAGTTTTTAATATATAATAATAATAATTTAATATACATTGTCGGGACATATATACACACAAATCCAAAAATCACAAAAATAAGAAGCAGAAATATCATCCAAAGCTGGATATTAAACAAAAAGCCTGCGATGCATGATCTATGTATTCTGAACACCATGATAAATAATTTGTTAGCTATATTAGGAAGTAAGTAAAGACAGATTAAAATTCTGATTAAGATAAAAGTAAAAGGGTCATATTTGTGCTATATATAAAAAAATCCACATTAAATTAAATGCATTTAAAGTTCATTATGCTGAGATGTCGGTGCTATGACAGATCCAGTTTACGATATGGATTATTACTTGCCACAAGTATCCTTTCAAATAAACAATACAAAGGTCGGAGGCAATTGGCTCAAATGATCTCTATCACTGATTTCACGTTTAAGATGATTGATATTGTTTCCAATCTGTTAGGCGTTGGGTAACTTTATTAGCTACCATTAATTCATTATTGATCGATAGTTATATCAATTAATGCACAAATGTTTAGCGATTGTGAAAGTATAATTAATAAGATTTTCGTTGGTGGGGATTTTGATTAGTGATCCAATAAAAATGTCGATTAATGAGATACCATTAAAAAGTGGCTTTATGCTATTGTGTGTAATCATTCTTGAAATTATAATACATTAAATAGTTTAGTGGTAGACGTATATTGCATCTTGTTTCTAGCTGCGGAATCGATGGGTCGGCTCGACTGGCGGAGAACCACGACCTCAAAGAATATCAGTGTAAAATAGCTACAAAATGCTGTTGTATTTCGTTTGCTAAGTATATAATATAATAATTGGATCCGGAGACCATTAATACTAGGCTTTCCATATTAGTGCTCAAGGGTGACATCGATGATATGATTCCTTATCGTGAATTAAGGTAATTGAAGGTAAGGTGTGTGAGTAAGGTAAGGTAAGTACACTATTACACTCGTATATATAGCAATATTTTCTGCCCCTTTCATATTTATTTTAGAAAAATATTTAATTTACGTTTGCGTCATATCTACGTTCTTATCAACGTTGAGTAATTCGCGGGAGTCGGCTAAAAGTTCACAGAGTTAGTAAGATTAATGTCTTCAAGAGCGTTAAGGCAATCATTCCAGCGATTGGCTGAGGATACGTTACGTGAATGCCTTTTGTTCGGGTCACTCATTATATATGTTATTTACCTTGATCACGATATCCGAATTGCATTTGGTTACAGCCTCTGTAGAGGCGTGAAATCATAAAAGTCGTTAATGGTGAAGGAAGACGCTGTTTGAAATTATTCGACTTAGTTACGGGTAGCTAAGGTTCATCTTTAATATAAGAATGTATTTTTTTATATATTATATGCGGTGGACAATGTGGATACAGTCCACTTGATGAGTGCAGCTTTTACGTCTGTATCAATAATCAACAAAGATTAAAAATACAGAAGCCTCTGGGATGAAGGAATACCGCGACACCTGTAGTTGGTCCCCGGATCCCGACAACGTATATTACGTTGATATTCTGTGAGGGCATGGAAGGAGGAAGGACCTCGGTTTAGCCAGACAGTTAGAATTAATCAATGAAATTTATGTGCAAAGTTATGGCTCACATTATAAAACAATACACAAGTTATAGCAAGAAAGTTAAATTTTTATCTTCATAGCCAACCGAGTGTAATCCAAATTTTATAAAATAATAATGTTATTAATTAAAACAATTAAATTAGGGTCGCTCTGTTAACATAAGTACAAGTTTTAAAACTAACAAAAGACAATAATATAATAGATAGTCTTTTTAGTTTAACCTGTTCGATCTTTTTTTCTCTTCTTTTGTTTCGTACAAAACAAAAAATTTTACTATCAAATTTCGATTAAACGACTCCTGCATAATATCTAAGGGAGATGGGAGTGGCCGAAAACCAGTATTACATGGAACTGTAATCCAGTGTCAGTAAAAGCTGAATCTTCCCCTTTTGCCAAAGTGTTTAGTATTAATTATGTAATGTTCTGTTTCTTTAATGTGGCAATAAACTGATTGATTATTGTTGGCCCGCCTAGCGGAATGCCTGTCCATTTTTATATCCCCAAAAATTTCCTGCCAACGATGCGCACCGCTGCGAAGTGTAGCAATAATAGCGAATCGGATCCAATAGCTTGAGAATACGTTACGGGCTTCTCTCACACGACGTCGCAACTTGTAACAAATAAAATTAACACTTGCGAAAATAAGAATGCGCCGTGTCGAAATTACCAACTTACGCACTCCGACAGTGGTGACAATGAAAGATAATGGACAACGGGCGAGGACGTCTTGCTTAATCGCCTTTCTGAAGAAGCTAAGATCCGCCATTATCATTATTTAGTTATATCTTTCTCTTTCTTTGTTCTAAAGATATCAACGTTTACCGTATCCTTTTGACGTGATGGAGATTGAAATAACTTTGATGAATGACTTTGAAAATACAAATGTATACGTCTAAAAGTTATATATTTTTTTATTGTATTTAGTGTGACAAATGAGCACACAGTTTAATTGATAGTAAATAATTCTTGCCGCGCATGATATCCATATTCATAATCGATAAGGAATCATATTGTTGCCACTTCTGAGAATTGAGATCTATACGAAACACAGGATAGCAATATGCTGCTATTTCACGTTGGTATTCGGCGAGGGCGTGGTCTATCCTCAGTCCAGTCAACCCATTTTCTACAACTGTATATCTCTATATGTCTGTCTCACCAAAACTGGCACTTCTTGAAATACTTTTCTTAGTCGCCTAAGGGTATATAATGTATATAATCGTTTTTAACAGTGTTAGATTCAAGTTCCAGCTAGTTTCCAATTATAACATGAATGGGTATACCAAGATAGGACCCTCAGAATAGATTCGTTTCGATCTTAATCCCCAAGGATTAGCGCTTGGGATAGAGCAACAAGGTATTCCATCTTAGCACTTATGGGTGACAACAATGAGTACTCAGATGATATCAGGTGAACTCGTTTGCGAAGCGATATAATATAAGGAAGAGAGATAGGTTGGTGAGGGAAGTACCGATTTTAATAGAGCTGTTCGTTTCTTGATGCATGAGTTGGTTTATGTCCCCAACGAAGCATGGAATAAGTCCCCAATGAGGGCATAGAATAGCAACGTGAAATGGGAGCATAACGCTGTTGTGTTTCTTCTGGGGAGTAGGCATCCAGAGACTGCTGTCACTGGTGAAGAAGAATTCTATCTTACTTCTCTGGGATGACAACGCATCCTCACTATGATTCCTCAAGTATCGAGAATCATTACCATCAGGTGAACTGTGTGCTCGTTTATACCTATAAATACAATAAAAACAACTCTCCTTATTACTGCTTACAATGAAAAGCCATACAGATTTTCTACCAATATTCGATATCCTGAGTTTCAACCATCAGTTATCACGGAGCATCGCGAAAAAGGAGACGTTTGCATCGCATGTATCGATATCTTCTCCCCAATTAGTTGGTCGCTGAACCGAAATTTATTTTGATGATATTTTACGAGCAATTAAATGTTTAACTGTAAAACTTGGCGGTCGCCGGTTATCGAGATCAAATGATTTACAATGATTACAAAGAATTGTGCCGTAAGAAATCAAGGTCACTCGGTTCTCTTTTGCATATTTTTCCTCGGAAACTATAAATTTAAATCTGAGCTTTAAGCGCATGCATCAAATTGATTCGAAACGATTTAGAAACGAGATTCTAATCTATATAAATAAAAATTATATGGTACTCGTTGGTAACGTTAACCACGTGGCGACGGTTGGACCGGTAATTTTTTTTTAAATATTCTTAATAGTACGAATTAGATTTATATCGAAAGAGATTATTGGAAAAGTTGCTCGGAAAATTGGCAAATTCGAAAAAAACTGAAAATTTGAATTAACTCAAGACTAACACTTCGTACGATAAATATTTTTTTCATATTAACAAAACGATCACAAACAAATTTATTGAAATTTGGACAGGACAACGTGTGTTGGGTCAATAATAATAGTTATTTGAAATAATTCACTTTAACGGTTTTGCGTGTCGGCATGTCTCGTGCGAATGAAAGATAAATCATTAGTGATTGTGTCAATAAGGTGCATGAATTTGCGTAATTACGACGAATGTATTACCAATGTAATTCTGTTCTATTACAGTATTCCGACAACGCGATCGTTTTTGATTTATATGACGGATCATGATTTAAATTTCATTTCCTCATTCTTTTATGCAGTTAGTGTGATAAAGGAGCACGCAGTTCAGATCATTATGTCCACCAAAAGCGCAGTTGATACTACCAGGAATTCAGCATCATCATTAATAAATAATACCGAACAACATTTTTGCAAGAGTATTGAGTCAAAACAGTGGTAGAGTCACGCTGTAGTTTACAAATACTAGCATCATAACTGTGTTTCGTCTGGTCTTTTGACGAAATTTTGACGGTTGATTTGCGAGTTTGGTGAGTTCCGGAGATTTTTATTATACTGGTGACCAGGTATTCCATCTCAGGACAATTGTAGGTATGTCGGGTCAATAAGAAAAAAGATTGCCAGTTAAAAATGAAATATATGTTCAATTTAGTGTTGGAAGTTGTATCGTGACGTCATCAAACGGCCACAACGCAAGACCAGCGCTTCTCGATCTTTCTTTTATTTTCATTATGTTTACTTAATGAGGTTAGGAAGGAGGCTTAAGCAATCATTTACCATCAGGTTTAAATACTCAGATGTTAACAATACCAGATAATGATTCTATCAAAACCAGGATATCATACCGAGTATATTTAATTATATCATACGAGTCGTCCCTCGCATAATAATAACAAATATGTATTCTAACGCCATTTGATACTTTCGCCTGTATTATGCATGCGTGGAAGTACTCTAGGTTCGGATGCTAGAAAGCCGTCGGTTTCACTGCGACGTGAACGACCTCACCGCCCGACGGGATCACTGCCTCGTGCAGGTCAATCGTTCCAAACTAGTTTTTGATGTTTACAACGCCACCTGATTCTTTTCGTGCTGTGTTTTGTTCAGAATGATTGAGTATTTTCTCTCTTTTCAGCCGACACAGTGTAACTGAGGTATGTCTGTTAGATAATAGAAACTTCACTTTTAATTAGATATTATCTTTATAGATTCAGCAACTCATAAACAATTACAATCTTCCTCAACAAAGACTAAAGAGGCGTATGCATTGTCACCTTTTGTATTGAGGGTGATAAAAAAATACACAGTTCACCTGATGGTTATTGAAACACAATCTCGTCCAGTATGATTATTTCATTATATTGATGCGTTGTCACCCGTGAGTCCTAATCTAGAATGCTTCGAAGCTTCGCTTCAGACGGAATACAGTTTTACCTTGGTATCCTATCGGTCTGCGAAACTAAACGCCGCTGTTTTGAATCTGTCATTCGACTATCGTCGTGCACCATCTCTTAGTACAAGGGTTTAAGCTTGGTTGGAGAGGTTAACACTCCGGGTATTAGTTATATTAATAGAGAAGCTAGCATTCTTTTTTTCAAGTTTTAAACTCTGATATCTATCACTTAGTAACCTGGTTCACACCCCCTCCTTCACTGACACCAAATTTAATTAAACCGGGGAAAATTGATCACGATATTATCATTCGACTCACGAATCGTCTGCTCTGCAGGATTCATTAGATTTCAAACACTTTCGATCGTGTGGCGAGAAATTAATATGCGCTATGCACTCTTTAGCGGCATTTATTCCAATACCGTCTACTTAAACGTGTAAAGACGTTTACGTGGTAGAGCTTGACACTATAGATCTTGTATCAAGATCGATTAGAGAAGGACGCCCTCATAGAATACTAGGGTGACATAGCTAAATAACGCTTTTGCTTTAGGGATACAAGGATTTAATTAAGGGTAACGTGACTTTCCATCTCAGTGTTAGGAATGACAAAGAATGTATAACTGGATATCATGGACCTAAATTAAGAATAATAAAACTGTAATGACCATGTAGTTTAGTGGTAGAGTTCCTCTATGAGCTTCGGATCTTAAATTCTATTCTCAACAGAATAATATTGCTTCTGAGCCGTTAGTAGATTCAGAATTATATTTAAAATTATATGAATATAATTCTGAATAGCCTTTTTTATAGTATCGGGGGTGACAAAACAGCACACAGTGCACCTAATGGTTGGTGATTCATGCGGCCCATGAGTGTCGCATTCATCGTCGATTAGGAATCAAGATACATTGTCAACCCTGAGGAATGAAATGGAATGCTTCTTCACCAGTAATAAGGGTCTCCGTATTCCACATTCACCAATAGAAACATAGTAGTGTTATGTTGCTATTTTAGGCTAATAAGGCGGGCGTGGTTGTTCCTTGCTCGTGCCGATCCATTGAAGTTGTACGGACGTAACTGGACTGGTTGTCGATTATATAAGCCTCTATATGCTGCAATAATAGATTAACATAACTCCAACTGTATGTTCGTTTAACACTTACATTCATAAAAAAGATCTTTAATTCGTTTAAAACATAAGGTAACATGCAATCCAAATAAACACCTGACGTAATTGATATTTAAAATATTACGTTATACATTTCTGCTTTTATTTAGACCGAACCAAAAAATATTTTCGAAATAATCAACAACTTATCAATGTAATACTTTAAGGAAAATTCCATTCATATAAAATCGAGTATCTATATATAACTATATATATATATATCTATAGATAGTGGCGTAGTAAGTTATGGGCTCACTTTAACTTTGATCTGCGGTCTTGCCTTTATTTAATGTCAGAGGGATGGGGGAGGGACTTTTAAAGTTACCTTCGGGAAATGGGAATTTATATCTAGCGAAACCACCTTGGTGGTGACTCGGATTCTTTTTGCCTATCGAATCTGAACTTACTTTTAGTATACCATGGGTCTGACCCATGGCCTTGTCTTCTAAATTATAGCAGCAAAAAGTGTTTATAATACTAGGGGTGACAAGCGAGCATACAGTTCACCTGTTTGTGACTCTACATCCATCATTAATAAAGAACTTTTTTTATAGTTGTACGTGGCAAACGAACTAGCAGCCCACTGATGGTTAGTGCTCACCGCCGCCAACTATCGAGAAGATGAGGATGTTATTTTAAATTCTGTCGTGCTGGAATTAATACGCACAAAATGCAATTTTTTTCCTCGGTTCTCAGAACTGAGATGGTATGTCACGTTATCTGTTATTAGGTCCCTGTAGTCATCGTACAAAACACAGCAGCATTCTGCTGTTAGTTCATACTGGTATTTTAGGGCGCAATCCTATCCCGTTTGGGCCAATCCATTCATGCTACGTCTAGGAACTATCTGCAGCGTGGGTCTACCATTGTTAAAAGACATTATGCAATACAGTACTACCAATTAGAAAAGGGGCTAAAATAACCGTCAACAAAAGAGCAAACAGATATACTAAATCAATTCTAAAAACTGTCAATCCTCGTTCGGTCTGTGGTTACGAGTAGTATTAGAATAGAATAGTAATCAAACAGTTTAATAATAGATTTCAATTCAGAAATAACATATATATAAGATAAGATAAGATGGGGAAGAAAGGTTCTCGAGCAACAGAGGTAGAGTTACATTGCAGTTTGCTTCTAACTGCGGACTGAATAGACCAGCTCGACCGGGGTAGGACCAGCGTAAAATAACGGTAACAACGCATCTGCAGTATGATTCTTTGTTAACGATGAATGTAGATATCATGGGCTGCAAGGAATCACTTGCCATCAGGTGAACTGTGTTTAAGTTTCTTACTCTCAAAGTAACAAAAAAACCTCGCATTGGTCATTGCAGCATACGAGAAGCAACGACGACGTGGCAGCGTATGGACTTGATGGACTGGAGTGATGATAATGAACATACTAATATGTATTTCTTAGCTATACAAACATACAGACATAGTAGACTTAAAGATTTTTATAATTATGTAGCAAATTAAAACTTACTCGTAGTTATTTGCACGTGACTCCATTGATTTATTATGTTTAGATCATTAGTATCGTCTGTGGAAATAGGTTTAACATACGCGATCAGCAAAAGTTTCACTTTTAACACCTATTCATGGGGTGACCAAACCATCACAATAAAACGGCTAAGGTATTTTTTATGACTCATGGCCCGAGGGCTTTTACAGCTTCACCGGCCTAAAAGGTGGCCGAAAGTTTCGGGGCACTCTACTGGAACCGAGAGGACCGAATACTGCTGCATGCATGCTGAACCGTTACCATGTTGCGCGAAAGCGACCGATTCTTTTTTTTTATAGAATAGGTGGCAAACGAGCCAACAGCTCACCATGAGGGTAAGTGATCACCGTCGCCCATGGGCATCCGCAACACCAGAAGAGTCGCGAGTGCGTTGCCGACCATTAAGAAATTCTTTGTCGAGGATAGATATACATGTCATGTAAAGGAATTGCGTGCAAACGAGTATGAGTCGCTCACAGTACAATAAAAAACTCTTATCGCCATTCTAAATTAGAATCTGTCTTATTTCCGTTTCAAAATGGCCGCCATCGGGTGACCGTGACGTTTCATTTTTATATTTTTACTTTCCCCGTTAACTTCACAGGCCATAATTATGTTTACAGTGTCGACAGCGAACGGACACGTCAAATTGCGATATGATTGATGCTATTTATATGTCGTTTGGACTTTTCTTTGTGTCCAGTGTCGCCACTTTCAACACATTCGGTGTTGTCCACTCCAATGTTAATATGGTAAGGTGTGACTGATAAAACATTGACGTCTTCGTTAGGTTGTAATTTAAAAAAGTTATAGACCTTTTACATATGCACAACAAGCAAAAATTTAAGGTAGATATATAGAAAACCATCTGAAAACTTTTTATTCCGTCGTTCTTTTCGTTTCGTCTGGAAATCACACCCGGGACCTGCGAGTTAACAGCCAGGTATTCTGACCAAGTTACGATCGTTATTTATCCAACTTTTCATTAACAAAGTCTAAAGATAGCCTAAAGATAGATTAGGGTACGGTCTGCCAAACTTAATGTGGTCGAATCCGCCATTTGACTAATCGTTAATCATTTCCTGGCACAAATATTTAACCTTATTTGGAAGAGAACCTTGGTTAACCAGTGTGTTAGTTAAGTTAATAGTATTTTTTTATAGACTGCTAGCAGATCCGTTAAAAATACTTGTAGACCAAGTAACTATTTCAACTAAGTTTAAGAGATTATTGATGGTTCACAACAAAAGTCGAATGGTAGTTTCGAACCTACGATCTTATGTTTCGCAGAACGTATCCTAAACCTTTAGGCTATAGACGCTTTAAAAAAAACCTTATGACTCACCGGTGTGCATATTTCTTGTAGAAATTAAATTTGCGTCTAATTATTTCAACAATTGAAGTTTTTTTTTTTTCACAATTTCTAAATTCCTGTTCACAATTACCCAACGCAATGTGTATTATTAAAGTTCATAACTTGACCTTGTTCCACTTATTAGAGCGTATTTTAATGTAATTTGGATTCGTTAAGACTTGGTGATAAGATCTAATGGTGCAAGTGATCTTTCGTGTTTAAAATAAATTGAATTTTAATGAAGTGGTTAGTTAAAGTTAGTAGCGGGTTATGAACGAGAGTCGTAGCAGCTGAGTGTAAGCGCTCGCTGATAATTCACGGAACGCAAGCAAATCGAGATCAGGTAAAAAAAATAGATTTTAATGAGTCAGTTTTTTTATATATTATGGGCCGCAAACATGCAGCCCACCCGATAGTAAGTGATCACCACCGCCCATGTACATCCGGAACACCAGAGGAATCGCAGATCCGTTGCCGGCCTTTATCGACTCAGTGATTGAAATCAATCTCATTCTTAACAGATATTGTTAGGATATAAGTGAATATGCTATTTTGGAAACGTTGATAACTTCTTCCAGAGAATATGAATTGGTTTAAGTGAGGAATTTTTTCTTGGTGTGGCGAGGTTGCTTAGTGTTTGAGCGGTAGATTTTAATTCGTGGTACGCGAGCAAATCGTGTTCGGTTCCAAATGAAATGGTTAGTAAAAGTAAAATATATTTATTACAGCTAGATAGATACACAGAGAAAAGAAACGCAAGTTAACATATTTAGAAGCAAAAAAATCCCACGCCTTTTTCTTCACACTTATAGTTAACTGCACTGCCTTCGCACTGGCAGCACTGGGCAAGCGATAGTACCGCGATGGCTAGTTACGAATACATTTTTTCTTTTTTTTAAACCTTTAACACCTACACGTCTATTATATCGTTAAGAGTAGTAAAATAATCTTATAACTATTATTTTTTGATATATTTCAGTTTATTTTAAGTATTGATTTAGCTATTTCTTTGTAGAGCA
The DNA here is from genome assembly GCA_029286865.1 of Teinopalpus imperialis. Classification (NCBI taxonomy): domain Eukaryota; kingdom Metazoa; phylum Arthropoda; class Insecta; order Lepidoptera; family Papilionidae; genus Teinopalpus; species Teinopalpus imperialis. The sequence goes on from JAGSMU010000013.1 coordinate 1,017,257, forward strand.
GCATTGTAAACTTTAAACCATTCTCTAGTCAGGAGGGCTATGGGTCGCACTTGGATTTATATAAGTACAGAGTATTAGGAGACTGCTTAAAAACCAGCAATGAAATAATGAATGATGCACGGATCAACGAACGCACGGACGAAACTGTTTCAAAAACTAAAAATACTAAACATAATAATCAATCCCGCCAAAACAAACCGCTCCTTTGGTGCCTGGTCGCGGCCGCCGTTGACTGCACTTTGATAATTTCCACAGATCTATAAAGAGTTACACATTCCCAACTTTTATTTTATAAGCTTAGTTATCCCTACTGACTATTCTTTTTATGGAATTTAGAAGTTATAACTCTAATTATTTAATACAACAATACAATCAATTGTACCCTGACGTAACAAGAAGCTCGTTACTACAAAAATGATATTAGAATATTACATTAACCTAATTAGATACTCACGTACACAATTATAAAAACTATTTAATCTTTATCTTTGAGAAAGTGAAATGAAAAATGAAATGGTACAGAATAATTTGATAGTTAAAATTAATTGCAATTATTATCGACAGTTAATTAATCTATCAGAATGAATTTAAAATAGTATTTTTATACTTTACGTTAATAGACTTTCCGTTTTTAGTCCGTCCAATACCATAATTTGTAAACAGTAGATACGTCACAACCATCTAAAATTACTAGCAATTTTTATTGTGAACGCCGCCTCTAATTCTTTTATGGCGTCTGCAAATTTTGTACGTATAAAGTTATAAATTTTGGGGAGCGTGGTATCAGCGTCATAAATATGATTTTTTTTAATCAGTATAGATTTTTTTTCCGTGCCATCATCAAAGGTATCTATCGTCTATCGTCTGTCTTCGTTTTCGGAAGCGGTCTCCTAATACCTAATATAATGGCTAATGACTTCCTTTAAAGAGGTATTTTTGTATACGTATTAGTTATATATTATAAAAAAAATATATATCGTCGCGTAAGCTGATAAATATTTTTTTTATAATATTAAGGGTGACCAACAAGCACAGTTCACCTGATGGTAAGTGATGATTGCTGCCTATCAGCAACAAAAATTGGAGATTGATTTTCATTGTCACCCCTAAGAATTAGGACCAAATCGTTTACCGTAATTGTGTCTTCGTATTTGTAGACTCCACATATGAAACACAGGAGTTTTACTACTATCAACTAGAGCCATGCTGCAGTTTGTTGCAGCTACAGCATAAACGGTCCAACTGGGGAAGGACCAAGTTTAAACAGGTAATCATCGTAAAATATCAGCGTAACGCTGTTGTGTTTAGATCGTTGAATGAAAGGATCTGAAGAACTTCATTATTGATGAGAAGACATTCCATCTCAGTCCTCAGGAGTGACAAGGAATTTTTATTATGAGTTCTAGGTGTTATAGGCTCGAGGAATCAATTAACATCAGTGAACTCTGTTCGTTTTTTGCCCGAAAATAATAATGTAAAATTATCTTCACCAGTAATTATCAATGGTGGAGCGTCGCTGTAGCTAGTTTCTGGCTGCGAATGTTTGGCTGAAATCAATGGGTCAGCTCAACCGGGGAAGGACCACGCCCTCACAGAATACCAGTTTGAAATAGTAGTATACACTAAAAAATATGACAATATATCATGTTGCAGGCACTAGTTTTAATAAGTGTTACATATAACTCGTTGCTACAAGAGTATGGAGCAACATTGCTCACTGTTCCGGCTCATTGACTCAGCAACTTCACGCGCTGATACCTCGACACCTCTGAAACACATTCTTTCATGACAAAACACGTGTGACTTTTCGTTTAGCATTTATTTTTATTACGAACGTTCCTGGTAGATGTCGATTTTGATCACGGCGATATGTTCTGGATATTGCCAGACGACATCAACTACGCAGAATATGATATAGTGCCGTAAGCATTTGCGCAAACAGATGCACTCACTCGTCATCACTTTTCCTAATGGGATCTATTGCATGTGCAATAGGATCGAAGGAAGTTGCAGATGAAGGGTTCCGAGGGCGTGGTGCATGATGAGCACACAATCCTTAATTTTAAATTCCTCGGCTCGCAACATTATATTCGGATTATTAAAGTTCATAATGCCTCACTTGACCTTGCATGAATTATCAGAGCATATTTTAATGTAACTCGGATTCGTTATGACTTGGTGATAAGATCTGATGGTGCAAGTGAACTTTCGTGTTAAAATAAATTGAATTTTGATTAAGTGGCTAGTTAAAAGTTACGTGGGTAATAAAAAGAGCCGTGGTAGCTCCGTGTGTGAGCACTCGCTGTTTCACATAACGCTAGCAAACCGAGTTCGATTCCTTTTGCTGGCACTAATGTTTAATCCGTCAGAAGTTACGGTCCTAGCCGAGACTCCCTCTCGGGATCCCTTGTGGTGTTTACTCATTAATAAAGGTCTCGGTTGAGTGCCCTAAGCGCTCGGCCACCTTTCAACCGGTGAAGCTGTAAAACCACGGGCTAATAGTGGCCATCAGCCATAAAATAAAAAGCACTAATGTAATTGCAATTTTAAATACTGATTTATCACGTGATTCACAATGCGAAATGCAATCATAACCGCGGTAGAGATACCATGCAGTTTGTTTCTCAATACAATAAAAAAATACTTAACTAACTTAAACTATGCCTTGATCTTATAAATCGTATTGAGATGGTTTTATTCTTACTATAAAGTACTCGTAGATAGATAGTAGTCATTTAAAATTTCTTAGATTCACGAGGAAGTATGTGGACACAGGCCCCCCCCCACCCCACTGATCACCACAAAGCACGACCCTAAGCTACCTGTATCCATCGATTTCCCGCAAACTTCCATAGGTCGTCGCACCATCTATAGTAAGGGCGTGCTGTAATACGACTGCCAGTCAGATCTTGCCACTTAAGAACCATTCTTTCTGATAGATTATCGATTCTACGATGGTCATGGGCTGGCCATATCGTAGAATCGATGCCACTTCAGCTTGCTGATCTTTATTCACACTTTTATTCATATCTAAGCTTCTCAAGACAATCGAATCACAATTAAAATTACAATGGTGGTTATTGTAATTTACGACTTACTGCCTTTTTATATTAATATCATAATAATTTTAATATAAAGATATATGTACGTTTAAATCCATGTTTTTATTTAGATATTAATATTTCAATAACAAATTAACAATACATCATTTCAATCGATTATTCTCCCTTTTTTCTGACAACTTTCTCCCACCGTTCAACAAGATTTTTCAATACTTCGTTGGCGGGAATCCCCTTTCAAACAATATTAAACATTATGCCAAAAACATTTACATGCGCAAAAAGACATGCGGAATATAAAATTAAAATAAAAAACTGTAAGAACTTAGTCGCCAACGTAATATTTAAAATTATATTTTAGTAAAGACGTTCGACGGCTGTGTCTTACGAGTGGATCGTCACGGCGATGTAATCCTTCCGACAACATCATCGGAATTCTTTAAATCGTTATCTTTTTCAGAGATACAATACAATAATACTTAGAAAGGGAATTCGTCCTTAAGTCCGTTTCGAAATCCTCGACGCCGTTCGTAATAATATGTCATTGAGTCGTACAGAATCTGTCGCAGCTGCTTCGCTTGGCGGTAAGCGAGCTCGAGAGGTTCGCGGCCGCAGAGCGATATACTATCTCGTACTTGTGTTAAATATGATACGACAGTTCGGACATATTTGGAAATAGATGTATCCTTTTACTGATAGATCAGTGGCCAAGAGGCCTCCTGAAATTACATAGAACAGTACTTCGTTTTTATAATATTAGAATGACAAACGAGCGCGGAGTTCGTCTGATGCTAAATGATGGCCCAGGATCTCTATTATCTACATCCATTCTCAACAGGACACATATGCGTCGTCATCCTTCAGGACTGATATGGAATGCCGTTACCTGTAATTGGGTCTCCCGATACATTGACAGAACGAAACACTATTTCGCGTTCGTATTCTTTGAGGGCAAGGTCCTTCTCTGGTCAAGCCGACCCATTCATGTCGTACTTAGGTACCAGGCTCCAATATCCGTCTGGATAGGTAGTCAACAGTGGGGGGATGATATTTTATTAAAACAATAACAAATTAGATAAAACAAATCTCATTCCAATTTAATACCAAAATCTAAACTAATATTCTGAATTGTGATCTTTATCTGTTTTATATATCTATATATTTTCTTAATCAGTAAACATACATCATATAATAACCGTTATTGGGCAATTGCATACGCATATTTAATAAAATTCCGCAAATAATAATCGATTTGCCATAAAATTTATTTAAAAACCAACTAATCAAAGTATCTTTACTTTTTGTTAGAATATTTGTCTGAAAAATATGCTTGAATTTATGCTTCCAGTTCTGGGTCGAATACTAAACAACTCTTGGACATTTTATAATTTATTATTTAAAAAAAATAAAAAGCAACTAGTCTAGTTTCTTGCCGTTTCTTCTCGCTAGCAGCTGCCTTCCGAAGCGGTGGTCCTATTAGCTATCAATACAAAAGTATTTTGTATAAACCTACTTGAATAAAGCTTCTTTTGTTTTGATTTGATCATATGATATTTATCATTACGATATTACTAACAGTTTTCATTAAAACAAAATTTATAAACGCAATAAATAAGACTAAAATATTCCATCGTCTGAGACAAGCTTCCCGACAAAAACAAAACATCGTCGGTTTCTATCAACGCCCATTCATAAGTCAAGTTAGCAGTTAAGCGACTCACTTTCGCTAAGTTGGGCAACAGCTTTAGTATTAGTGTGTACAAGTTGTTTAGTGTTCAGCCCACCTGCTTGCTGAGTCAGGATGTGATGCAATTGTCTTTGTGTCTAATGATTTTCGGACTTATCTAGTCGCTTTCAAAAGCAGCACTTTCACAGGTAATTGAAAATTTCATCCTCCTCATCTCGATGGTTGGCAATCCACCGCGTTTTTTTTGTGAAGAATGTTAGCAGTACTATTAACTTTACTAACGACTTAACCTCTCCAAATAAGCTAGAAGATGGTTCACGACAAAAGTCAAATAGCGTAAAAAAAATTGAACCTACAAAATTAAGTTTTCGCAGACCGTACCATAAACCATTAGGATATAGATGTTTCTGCCACTGTGCGCTTAACGCGATATTTTCTACCTACAACTACTCTATATAATCAACTTTGTGACCTTCAAAAGAGAACCTTTCTTAAAGCTCAGCAACGCATCAGTGACTCCTCTGGTGTTGCAGATGTTTATGGGCGACGGTGATCACTTACCATGAGGTGAATTGCTTGCTCCATTGTCACCAATTCTATAAAGAGCTGATAAGAAATACCAGTGATATCGTCAGAGTAGGGATCCTAATAATCTTACTACTGGTGTCGAGATATTCATCAGTCCTCAAGGGTCTATTATGATTTCTTATCGAGGATAAACGTGGGTGTCATTCCACAAGAATCACTAATCACTTGTCACCGTAGATGAAATAAAAAAAAGATGTAATTTAACCGACCACTTTCAACATCAAACAAAGCTCGGTGTAAAAGTTGTTGCAACGTATTTCTAGTAATTTAATTGCGTTGTTTCTAAACAAAATAAGTCCGAGCTCTCGTGACGAAACAATGTATGCTAATGGCACAATACGACATAAAATAGTACTTTCACAATAATTCCAGTACACTTTAAAAAATACGTAAAAGCGTGAAATATTCTTACGGAACTTTCTCTCCGTGTACTTTTCCTAGTGAACTTAATACTTGTGGAGACACAGTGTAGCTTAATATATATAAACTTTCCGTCATGATTGAGTTCCCTAACATCCAACGGTGATGTCCTTCTGGTCGATTTCCAGATGACATCAATTGCCCAAAACATTTTACAGTTTTTATAAAATATATCGTAAGCATTTGCGTAAATACAGAGGCACTTATTCGTCGTCCTCTTCTAGTATCTACTCGTAATAAGATCGTAGGAAGGTTCAGATGCTGTATGAGGGATACAAAACACTACAACACCCAGACTCCAATGGTAGATTCGAACCTACGACCTTCAGTATCGCAGACCGTACCCTAAACCATTAATTAGGCTGTTGATGCTTCTAAATTCAATCCAATTTCTTAGCGGTGATGTCAATGGATAAACATGTCATTAACTCCCGTGAGGTTTAGTCTGTGGTCTTTTGTCACCATTTATATTATAAAAAATAATACGTGTATCGTATATTACATTCAAGTTTCTCAGAGAAAACTAGCGTAAAATAGGACCAGAACGCTGTTGTGTTCCCTTTGGTAAGTGCAATGATCCTATGACCCAGTTATGGAAGCATCCTCAGACCTTAGAGGTGACAACGTTCTTGAATCTCAATCCTGGGTCGGAAATAAATGCAGGAGTTTATGGGCTACAGCCATCACTGACATCAGGTGAACTGTGTGCTTATCTGAACACTGTTTGTTTCTTAAATACTGAGACGTATATACAATACACCACAAGTTTTCAGAAGTATTATAATAAGAACTATCTATAGATTCATTCCAAATGTAGCCTTTAACCAAGATATTAACAGTGGCAAAGCTACAATGTAGTTTTTTTCTAGATTCAGAATGAATGGGTCAGCTCGACCAGGGTAGGACTACCCCCTCACAGAATACCAGCGTGAAATAGCAGCATAATGCTGATGGGTTTCGTCTGGTGAGTGTAGGGATCTGCAGACCTTTATCATTGCTGACGAGGCGTTCCATCTCAGTTCTCAAGGGTGACAACGCATCTGCATTGTGATTTCTTGTCGAGGAAGAATGTAGATGTCGTGGGCCGCAGGAATCACTTGGCATCAGGTGAACTATGTGCTCGTTTGTTACTCCCAATGTAATAAAAAATACAAAAATCAAACAAAATGATCATGTTCTCCTGTCGATTGCGTTCGATGCCCTATATCTTACGTGCAGCGGGCAGTAGTGTACTGTGTTATTCAACCTCTGCGAATTTTAATGTAATTAAAGGTCTTATGTTGTGTTATTTGTGATTAAATTCAGTTAACATAGTCGCAAACAACTATTATTAATATTGTGATCATTTCTATCGTCCAAAAGTTATCGTAAAATACAATTAAAATATTGAAATTTTTAAAATTTGTGGTTATCAGTTAATTAAGTGAACGTGTCGACGAAAACGCGTAAGCGACGCGATATGCACGGCGCTTAAGACCTTTTAGCCGCAGATTCAGCTTTTGCTATTTGCTACAGTACATGGAGTTGTCGCACAGCGATTACCTGCAGCAGTGATTTGTCGCCTTACCCTCTAAACTGCAAATATTATAATCTTCGAGTGCGTGAATTCGATTCCAACTTATAATTAATACTTATCTTTTATATAACTTCGTTATAGCTTACCGATGCTCTGCGTGTGATAATGAGGTCAAATCAGTTGACCGATTAAGATGCCCAAAGTGTGACTTAGATTACCACTTGGAATGCGTAAGATACATTTCAGTGAGCCGCTTACCACGCACAAGAATTGATCCCAATTGGTTATGTCCTGGATGCCTGTCAATAAAACCTAAGGGTAATAATAACGATACACCCGTTCGTACCACTTCGACTCGTAACACAACAACGGGGGCAATAAGTAAGTCGCCGGGGGGAAAAACTCGACTAGCGACCACTTCTTCCGCAACAGTACATACCTCAAATGATATTTTTTCGGCTATAGAAGCAATCAGTCAGGAACAAAAAACTTTACTTGGCCATATTGAGCGAAAGATTGATGACTTGAAAAATGATTTTAATACCAAATTAGATGTGTGCTTAACAAAGGTTGATAGGCTTACATCGCAGTACAATGAAATTAATAACAGGGTCTCTCAGCTTGAATCTGGCTGCGATTTCGTATCCAAGGCCTACGATGATTTTCAAGGTAAATTAACTACTGTGGATTCTGTAATTGCTGAGCATGGGAAAAATATTAGTGACATAGAGAGTGAGCTTCAACGGATAAAGATATATAACCAGGATTTGGATGAAAAATTTAGTGAGGAACAACAAAAAACACGAATGAACAACTTAGAAATTTTTGGTATACCTGAACGCCGCTCCGAAAATTTAATAAATATTATCGGTAAACTGGCTAATTCTCTTAATGTTCTCATCGATAATGGAGATATTGAGTTTGCAACTAGGATTACGACCCGCTTGAAAGATTCTAATCTACCAAAACCCATTGTAGTCAAATTTTTAAAGCAGGATCTAAAAAATAAAATTCTTAGCTCCATACGCAGAAAAAAAGGTCTTACATCAGCAGAAATGGGTTTTGATGGCAACACTCGATCCATATATATTAATGAGCACCTCACTCCTCAAAACAAATTGCTCTTGAAAAAAAAAATTGAAAATTGCTCTTGGGGTTTCAATATGTCTGGACAAGAAATGGAAAAATATTTATTCGCAAAAACAACAATTGCGCTGCAATAAATATACGAAATATGAAGCAGTTAGAGAAGCTGAATACAGAAGCAAAATCTATCAATGTTCAGTAAATGACATTTATCACCATATCCTTCATAAACTCAGTTGTATACATTTAGACTCTAATAACACTACACACCAACACACTCACTTGCTAAACATTAACATACCTTTATGCGTTAACCAGTCTTTAAAACCTTTTTATATACTTACAAACATTTTGTACGATTTCTTATAAATTGAATCATGAAATATTTGTACTCAAAAGTCGAGAAGAATAACTTAAAAATATATTTTCAAAACTCACGTAGTTTAAGAGGAAAACATTTGAATTCTCGTACAATTTGCTCCTCTACGATTACGACATAGTAAGTGTAGTGGAGAGCTGGCTTAATCCACAAGTGAGTGATTCAGAAATTTCTGACAATAGATATGACGTGTACAGATGTGATAGAGATTCCGTGGGTTCAGGGCATACTCGTGGAGGTGGTGTCCTTTGCTTACAAAAATGTCTTCATGGTTTCCAGAAAACGTTACCTCCTTGCCCATATGAAGTTCTTCATGTAACCGTTAGAATTGGTGGACTTCTTAACATCATATGTGTTTATCTGCCTGGTACAAACGGAAGGCATAACTTCATCTTAGAACATTTCACAAATCTACTTAAAGGTATCATAAGTCGGCACCAGAATGGAAGGTTTCTTGTTGTGGGGGATTTTAATATGGACGATGTGAAATGGGCTTTGGATGATAAGCACGAACATCACCTACCATCTTTTAACACTAATTATATTAGACAGAATTTTTTGGATTATGTAGTATCAGCTGGTCTAAATCAATATAATAATGTTTTAAATGACAATGGTCGTCTGTTAGATCTCGTCTACGCATCTAACCATATAGGTGTTAAACGTTCGTCTAACCCACTTACTCGAGAGGACATGCCTCATCATCCCGCCTTAGAACTCTCTTTATGCGATGTTCGTTTTACTTCACTTAAAGATCCACCAAAGAAAATTTTCAGTTTTAAGAAAGCTGACTATGACAAAATTCAAAATCAATTGTCACAAGTAGACTGGGAAGAGGCCCTCCTACGCGATAATGTGGATGCTTCCGTGGATCAATTTTATATTATTCTTAACAATATTATTGAAACCTCCATACCTTACTTCTATAGTATACCAACTAGATATCCTCGATGGTTTTCTAAAAGTCTTATAAAAATAATTAAAGAGAAAAGAAGTTTCACAGAAGATGGAAGAATTATAAAAATCAATTAGACTATGATACATTTTCATTGCTCCGGCGTAGGCAAAAAATAGAACAAGATATCTGCTGGGATAAATATATAAGAAAATGTGAAAAGTTTATAAAGATTAATCCTAAAATTATGTGGAATTTTGCCCAAAATCTTAAGATGCGAAGTAGCATTGCCAATCAAATTCTAAAAGACCAAGATTTAATTATTAGTGGAAAAGGTATATGCGATACATTCCTTGAATATTTTCAATCAGTTTATAACTCATGTAACTCAGCACATTTGTTTGCCACCACTAATAAACCGAATTCGCATACCCTTTCATCTGTCCATATAACACCTGAGATTGTGTTTAAATATATCCTTCGAATAAATACCAACAAGGGCGCCGGTAGCGATAATATACCACCTTTATTTGTAAAAAAATGTGCCAAAACACTAGCTTTTCCTCTGTCTTTAATATTTAATAAATCTTTAAATGAGGGCGTTTTTCCTAAGAAATGGAAAGATGCTTACATAATACCAATCTACAAAAGTGGATCAAGGCAGTTGGCAGAAAATTATAGACCTGTCTCAATTCTGTCCACCTTTGGCAAACTTTTTGAAAGTCTCGTCTATGGAACCATTTATACTCACGTATCTTCATTTATTCCTAGTGAACAACATGGCTTTATGCGTCAAAGATCTACGGAGACAAATCTATGCACCCGAACGGATTTCATCTCCCGCAAAATGGATACTCGCGTTCAAATAGATGTGGTATATACAGATTTTTCCAAATGTTTCGACAGAATTCATCACAGCTTACTAGTTTCAAAGTTAGAAAATTTAGGGATACATGGAGATTTGCTGAGGTGGCTTAACTCTTACTTAAGAAATAGGTCACAGTGGGTCAAAATCGGTGGTTACTGTTCGGACAAAGCTTCAATTCCATCGGGGGTTCCTCAAGGCTCTTTATTAGGTCCCCTGCTCTTTAACATTTATTTATATGACATTTCAAATTGTTTTCATCACTCTCGTTTTCTCATGTACGCTGATGACACTAAATTTTTTTATCCGATCCGTGATATCGAGGACTGTCGTAAATTGCAGGATGATCTTGACAGATTTTCAAGCTATTGCACAAAAATTTACTCAATCTTAATGTCAAAATGTCAAATAATTACATTCAGTCGTCAAGTACATCCATTACAATATAAGTACATATTAAATAATTGTGTGGTAAGTCGTGTTATGAAAGTAAGGGATCTAGGTGTTTTGTTAGATTCAAAGTTAATATTTTCAGAACACTACAATTACATCTGCCATAAGGCTCTTAGAATGCTTGGTTTTATCAAGAGACTTTCAAAAGTATTCCGGAGTTCAAGTCCCCTACTACCTCTATATTTCGCTTATGTCCGAAGTACACTTGGGTACGCTTCACCCGTTGGTCCCCATCCTACATTACCCACACTCGTAACATTGAAAACATCCAAGTAAAATTTCTAAAGTTTTAAATCATTTTACCAAAAAATCCACGCGTGACTATAATATCTCGCTGACGGAATATAAACTTCTGTCTTTATCTAATAGACGAATTATTTCCGATATGCGGTTATTATATAATGTATTAAATGGCCACGTAGACTGTCCTACCTTGATAGAAAAATTGCATCTTCATATCCCAACACGCCGCCTACGAAGTACAAATTTATTTCATGTCCCTCTTACAAAAACGAAATATGCCCAGAGCTCAGTCTTATATAGATGTATGCAGGTCTATAATGATATGTTTGGAAATATTGACATATTCCATCTTAAACGAAATCTGTTTCTAAACGATGTTTCTGAAGCACTCCTGAATTCGCCTTAACAAGATGCATACGCACACACACACGCACATACACACCCACACACACACACACACACTGCATGTTACTCCTGTTGCACATACTTTTAAAAAAAAAATGTATATAGTTGTTACTTCTTTGATGGCTAAATATCCTTGTTAATTGTATTTATGTTTAATGTTTCTTGTATGCTGTGAAGTTTCCTAATAAAGTAAATAAATAAATAAATAAATAAATATCGTGCTGTAAACAAGTACGCAAATGTTGGTGGACGATATCCAAATAAAATAGACATAATTAATATTTCTCCTAATGCCAACGCTGATAACATAACAAGTGTTATATAAAAATTCAATTCTAGTTTTATTTTTTTGGGCTAAATTGCCCACTCACTCATTCGTAGTGGGTCGGGACAATTACGACATAACGCATACCAGACTATAGTCCGTTTATCGTCTCGCTGCAGGCCGGGTTGTAGATCATGTTTTGCGTAGTGACGTACATGCCATGCCAAGCGCGCGTTGTCGATAAAAAGCTGGAGGTGAGTTTTTTTTTATTACATTTAAATTTAAAAAAGCACACAGTTCAACTGATGGTAAGTTATTCCTGCGGCCCATAACATCTACATTCATGCTTGACAAGGAATCATAATGCAGATGAAGCGTTGTTATCCCTGAGGACTGATATAAAATGCCTCGTCACCAGGAATAAAGATTTCCGAAACACAGCAGCATTATTATAAAGTTCACATTTTATTTTTATTTGTATGTAATAAGTTTTATGTTTTTTAATTTGTAAATTATACAAGGATAGATATACTAACTAAACTAACGAGAAAAACTAAAATAGATAAACGTAGTATTTAATTTCAATTTTGTCGATAAATTTATGATACGAGACGATACGATACGATACGACATTTACGATACGTTACCATAAAACCTGTTCCAATCACTCGTTGTATAACCCAGTCTTCGGCGAGGTAGTAAACGCACTATAGTCATAGGTAGGACGTTGAGGGAAAAAATGCCACCGCCCGTGAATTTGTTGCCGTTCATTACGTAAACCAAAACTTAAACTATCGTAACAAAATGATTTAGTGTGCCCCTTATATCGTAGCGGTTAGAGCACCTGTCTAATGCGTCGCGGGTCCTAGTTTCAATTGCCAAATGACGAACAATGTATGTGTCATAGTTGTAGATTTTCGAGTCTGGGTCGGATCTATGTTTGCGCCAATGCTTACGGCACTATAATCTATCCCGTACACTTGACGTCATCTGGTCACGACCAGAAAATGTCGTCTGGTCGCTTAACCTAATTTACTTCAGCCTTGTAGACTACAACAATTTAATGATTTTTTTATTTTATTACTTCAGGGGTGATAAACTAGCACATAATTGATCTAATAGTGACAGTTGGGGTTCATGACGGCAATGCTCAATAAGGAAACAATGCAGATACGTCCCCTGCAGACTACAATGGAATGGTTTGTCTCAAAAAGTTCTCATAACCCGGTCTCCATGTTTAAAATCTAGTTGATTAGTTTCTTGTTATTTCTTTAGCAACGCTGTTAATATTACTGACATTCCCGTTAACGACACCAACTAAGTTCCAATATAGTTGAACATGATTCACAAATCAAAAATTCAAAATCAAATGTAAAATTTCGACGCTTTTTATTTTCCCGCAATACTAATATCTCATGTTTCTTATGCAACATAATTTTGAAATCATCGATTAAATCTCCGTAATGTGTTTGTTGATTTAATTAATTAAAATGTTTTTTAACAGTTCCATTCAAGATGAATCATCAACGAGATGTTCTCTTAATGAACAGTGATGCTGCCTTGCGAAATTATTTATTATTTTTAAGTACATTAGCTCTTAATTTCACGGAACGTGAGCAAACCTAGTTTGATCCCCGCTGCCGGGTACAAATCAAATTGTTAATGGCAATTTTAAGTACTTACTACGTGCTCGGATATGAACGAAAATCATTGCGAGGAAATCACAAGCATGTCTAAGAAATTATAATAATAATAAAATTAATATTTTAAAGATATTTGAAGTCCATCATTCCACGGTGGGTCCACTGCGAGTAGTTGTGCGTGGCAGAAAATTTCACGTAAAGCACAACCACAGAGGTGGATTGCAAACCGTCGAGATGATTAGGATAAAATATTGAATTCTGTCGTATACGTAGGATGTTGAAACTCAGCGGCTGGAATTAATCCGAACAACTCCCCAGAACACTCCTCGTGGTAATCTCGGTAAAAAATACATAGCGTTTGGTTTGGGATCTTGCTTCGTGGCAATCAATGGGGTGGTCTAGCGACGGTCAGCAGCGGTCTATGTTGAAATAGATTTATACACAAGAAAAACTTATTGGTTAGTTTCCATATATAATATCTGTTTATTAAATCTAATAAAATATATAAACATGATTTTTGTAAGGCGGCTGTTCAACGACCGCAGAGCTTATGACCTTGACCGAGCTTTGACACCGGAAGTCAGCTAATTAATGGTATCTGACGTCATGTTTGACTCGGGTTATTGCTTGATATATCGATTAACGGAGACTATTATATAAGTGATTTGAAGATTGTAATTAAAACGTGTATATAAATATATAGCATGAGGCATTGAATAAAAAACAATTTTTTATCCTAGACAGGATAGAGATAGCAAGTGATTTGAACGGTTTACTGAAACAACCTTGGACAAGCCAATGGCTTGTTTATTACTCAAACATACTTGGGTTGGCTCTACTGGTGAAGGATCAGGAATTCTAGCTTGAAATAATAGCATAACTAGAATTATTTTTAAAAAAATCATTGTGTGTAATAAACATTAATAATTCATTTTACAGGTTAAGGTTAGCCATTAAGTTCAAGTGGATAGTTAAGTGCATCGTGGTAGATTATTCTGTATTATAGACTTACACGGAACATAACACTTAAGTTATAATTACTTAAGTTACATTTTGATGGTTAAATTTGACCTTAAATGTATAATTATTTGGAATGGAAATATTCTAATAATTTAATGGCAAGGTAAGAGTAATTATAACTTCCGTGAGTATTTTTAAGACAAATTACTAAAATTATTTTATATTTTAGATAAAGTAAAATAAAGTAGCCAAGTAACATTTTATATATAAACCCCACTGTCCATAGGTTTGGCAAATTTCACATGTCTGCGATTTTTTTTTAATATTACTTATATACTTAGACCTGTATTCCTTCACGGCTGAGCTCGCCGTAAATTAGCACTTAATTGATTCGATTTTTCATAGTTGAAATTGTTAATTTTTAAATTACTTACTACGTGCTCGGATATGAACGAAAATCATTGCGAGGAAATCACAAGCATGTCTAAGAAATTATAATAATAATAAAATAAATATTTTAAAGATATTTTAAGTCCGTCATTCCACGGTGGGTCCACTGCGAGTAGTTGTGCGTGGCAGAAAATTTCACGTAAAGCACAACCACAGTGGTGGATTGCAAACCATCGAGATGATTAGGATAAAATATTGAATTCTCTCGTATACGTAGGATGTTGAAACTCAGCGGCTGGAATTAATCCGAACAACTCCCCAGAACACTCCTCGTGGTAATCTCGGTAAAAAGTACATAGCGTTTGGTTCGGGATCTTGCTTCGTGGCAATCAATGGGGTGGTCTAGCGACGGTCAGCAGCGGTGTATGATGAAATAGATTTATACATAAGAAAAACTTATCGGTTAGTTTTCATATATAATATCTGTTTATTAAATCTAATAAAATATATAAACATGATTTTTGTAAGGCGGCTGTTCAACGACCGCAGAGCTTATGACCTTGACCGAGCTTTGACACCGGAAGTCAGCTAATTAATGGTATCTGACGTCATGTTTGACTCGGGTTATTGCTTGATATATCGATTAACGGAGACTATTATATAAGTGATTTGAAGATTGTAATTAAAACGTGTATATAAATATATAGCATGAGGCATTGAATAAAAAACCATTTTTTATCCTAGACAGGATAGAGATAGCAAGTGATTTGAACGGTTTGCTGAAACAACCTTGGACAAGCCAATGGCTTGTTTATTACTCAAACATACTTGGGTTGGCTCTACTGGTGAAGGATCAGGAATTCTAGCTTGAAATAATAGCATAACTAGAATTATTTTTAAAAAAATCATTGTGTGTAATAAACATTAATAATTCATTTTACAGGTTAAGGTTAGCCATTAAGTTCAAGTGGATTGTAAGTGCGTCGTGGTAGATTATTCTGTATTATAGACTTACACGGAACATAACACTTAAGTTATAATTACTTAAGTTACATTTTGATGGTTAAATTTGACCTTAAATGTATAATTATTTGGAATCGAAATATTCTAATAATTTAATGGCACGGTAAGAGTAATTATAACCTCCGTGAGTATTTTTAAGACAAATTACTAAAATTATTTTATATTTTAGATAAAGTAAAATAAAGTAACCAAGTAACATTTTATATATAAACCCCACTGTCCATAGGTTTCCTGTTTGGCAAATTTCACATGTCTGCATACATAGACCTGTATTCCTTCACGGCTGAGCTCGCCGTAAATTAGCACTTAATTGATTCGATTTTTCATAGTTGAAATTGTTAATTTTTTAAATTGCAATTGACAATTTTCATTCTTGCTCTTTTTTATGGCTGATGGCCACTGTTAGCCCGAGCGCTTTTACAGCTTCACCAGGGTGAAAGGGCACTCGGCTAAGACCTTAAATAATGGAAAATCAGCACAAGGGTTCCCGAGAGAGAGCCTCGGCTTGGACCGTTACCATGGGCGTGAAAGCAACTGACTCAAGGGTGCCCGAGAGGGTCAAACCTCGGTCCTCTTGATAATAGTCAACTTATTTTATTACATAAGTATAAATAATACCGACGTAAAATAATAGTATAACGCTTCTATTGTTTGTAGAGTGTAGCGATATCAACCGGGACGAGGCATTCTATTTACTTTACGAGAATATTCTTGGTGAAGGAAGACTTTAATTTAAATACTGAATACTAAATTCAATTCTCACGACTCTAGTTTTACATCTAAGGGAGATGGGAGTGCCTGCAAACCAACGCTGCTCAGGACTTTAAACTTGTTTTTAGCAAGAGCTGAGTAACCTCCATTTGCCAAAGTGATATTGTTTATTTTTTCTGAGACAATAAACTGTTTTTACTATTATTATTATTAAATTGAAGGGTATTTCTTGCAGATGCTGTGTCTGATGCTAGCGTGCCTAGCGGCTGGGTTGGAGGCGCGCACTCGTCCGCGTCTACAGCAGCCCGTCGACGACGCGTACGAATATGAACCTCAGGAGCCGCAGAGAGGTGCCAGGGTAAGTTATAACTTTAAATTTACCTTCACTTGGCAGTTTTTTTATTTGTTCTGGGCCTCGAAATGGAGGGGAGAGGAGAGTCAGAAAACTACTTATCCTACCTCCCCCTATCTACACCTTTTATTTTGCTTCAATGATTAAATTCCAAAAACAATTAGAGTTCTCTCTTACATTTAGCTTAACTAGGCCGTTGCTGTACTTGTTGCTTTAAAATGGAGGGGAGTCGGAAAACCGCTTATTCCACTCCCCCTACTTAATCTATCCCTTTTATTGATTAAATCCTGTGAGGTTCGCAAGACATTTAGAGTTCTCTGTCACTTGTTTTAAATTCGTCTATATGGTTTAAAGGAGATATAGTGGTTAGAGTAGTGAGTTCTTCCTATAAAAACTCTTTACCTGGACATAAAATTACCTAGCTTACAAAACCGGGCATAAATCTCTCAAATATTATTTTTCATTCATGTAACTTTCTCATCTTTCTCAAAATCTTATTCCTAATCTCTCTCGAGGGTAGATCTAGCAAAGATCCATGATGTACATGCGTTGGTGTCACAAGCGTTGCCAGAACCCGTTATTACTGGGTCTACGGATCTCTACATACACGAAACGAAATGCAGTACCGTTATATACCGTTGTTCTGTGAGCTCTTCTTCCCCGGACGAGCATGGTGGAGGTTCATGCAATAGCTACAAAAAGCAACGTAGCCCTGTTGTATATACGTTTGTACCTACCTACATAAATTTTAAGTTGCATATTTTGACATATTTAAATTAAAATATTCCAGGTGGTCCTTGTCCAGGGTGATGGTTACGATGACGTGTACCGCGCTTCGGACAGAATTGACGAGGAGTACGAGCCTCGAGCCCTGCAGCGCGCGCCGTCCAGACACAAGCAGCAGCAGCCACTGCAGCAGGAGGGACCCAAGCAGCCCCCTGTGCAGACCATCAGGAACTATAATAAAGTCAGAGTCTTTTTATGTTACAGATGATTAACCAGCACACAGTTCACCGGATGTGGTTCCTGGAGTCAATGACACCCAAAGTCATCCTCGATAACATCATGTACATAAGTTGTAATCGCTAAGAACAATGATGGAATCCCTTATGAGGTCTCCTCTACCTAAAACATGATTGTTAACATCGTCATTCCAACTGGCGAATGGTATATACTGAACTGCTTTCCACTGGTATTTAGTAGGTAGTCTACTGCTAACGAAAATCATGATTATGACATTTTCAAGAATTTCGTGAGTCTTCATCTTATTTGGTGCGGGACAGCACTAAACTTTAATTTCCAAAAAGTACGTTTTACAAATCCCATATAGATTTGCCTTTAACAAATAAAGAAGAAGCGTTTAACATGATATTTAGTTATTTACTTAATTTACTGACTCTCATAAGTTTCTTGAATTTGCTTGCACATGCCACGCAATGTATATGTCATGTTTAATTTCAGGTGAACGATGATGGCAGCTTCACGTTCGGGTATGAGGCAGCTGATGGTTCTTTCAAGGAAGAGACCAGAGGAACAGATTGCGTCGTCCGAGGCAAATACGGTTATATTGACCCTGACGGCAACAAACGAGAGTTTACCTACGTCTCCGGCAACCCATGCGACCCTAACAAGCCCAATGAGGAAGACGAGCCAGAGTCTGCTGCTCCCGAGTCATCTGAAAGGGACGATGGTATCCCCAACTACCCCACAAGGCCACCTGTGAGGCCCACAACAGCGAGACCACCAACAACCTATTTCCAAAATGATTTCAGAGACGCTGAAGAAGAGGAACCCGAAGAAGAACCCCTCCAACAAATCAGACCTAGAGTTGTACAACGCCCCGCTGCCAGAAGACCGATTTATCAGCAACCTCAGCAGATTGCGATCACTCCACGACCTCTGCCAGTATCCTCACCAAGGGCACCACTACCACCAGCGACAACCTTCAGGCCGCAATTGCTTCAAGTGACGCCCAAGCCTCAACCTCAGCCACAGCCTCAGATCCAGTACAGCCCCGAACCAAATTACTCTCCATCTCCTTCCCCTGTGGCAGTCACCACCGGTAGACCAGGGCAGATAGATTTCGCAGCTGAATTCGCGAAGTTCCACCGGGAAAACCAGTATCAATCTACTACACCTTCAAATTTGAATGCACAAGGAAAAACAACAATTGGTGCACCAGCTCCCAGCAGTAATCCTCTATATTCAACTGAGTTAGTGTACGATCCTTCGAGTGGACAATACAATACTCAGCTCTTCCAAACCTTGCCCCAAACGAAGGGAGAATTGAACCTGAATCAAAGACTGCAGCCGTATGTGGCCCAACAACAACCCCAACCTCAAAGGCCCTTCATTCCGTCTCCACAAATACCCGTAAATTCGCAGCCGTCTAACACACCTCTATACAGACATCAAATAGGTAGTCCTCAAGAGGCGTATCAGAGACAGCAATCCGACACACAATTCAACAATTCGCAGCAATTATTTGCTCAACAACAGCAACTGCAGCAGAGCCAGTTGCAGAGAGACCGGGCTGCAGCGAGGGCTCAGGCTCAACGAGTGGCCGCTACTCAGAACCAACCTGCCCAGAGCCAGACTGCTCCAAGACCAGCCCCTCAATACTACTACGTGGCGCCACGTGGCGAATCACCGTCCTCGGGTCAAATCGACGCCTTCTTGAGAGGACACGGCATCCAGTTCTAGCTCCGTAATTAATGAACTGTTTAAACTAGCGATCGATGGATTTAGTCCGAAACGGCCATAACGAAATGCAAGTCAGTTCTCTTCGATCGCCTGGTTTATGTGCGTGTGTGCAAATATCTAGTTGTTGGGACAGTAGCGGCCACATTTGTACATATAACGCCGTGTCTTCAGTACCTTATTGTAAAGTTATAGTTATGTCATTATCAACCTATTCTGAGCACATCGATAATTATTATATCACGTTATCGATATATCCATCCATGACAATTGCACACAACACTAAAATCGCTACATAAGTAACATTAGTGTAAAAGAGAGGTTGCATAATTTTATTTCACCTGAGAACTCAGTTAATAATAACATAACTATAGTAAAATCTAGTTTTTAAGTGTAAAATGTAAACGAACGAAACATTTTGTACGTGATACGTCTCCGACATGTCGATAGCGAGCGTTGTGTTAAAAAAATTGCAATAGTTATTTGTAATATTTCTTGTTTTTAATAATAAATTATATTTTTTATATTATTAAAAATGTGCCTTTTATTATTGATTGTAATGTTAGTATGAGTTGAATATACTTATAGCCTATATAAATCTAGTCACATCCATCCGTAGTGGGCTACGGATGGACGGACATTTAGTTTGTTTATTGACCAAATGATACGTTTACAAAATTATCTGCCCCCTATTTGACTCCATACAGTTTTAATTTCACAGAATAGAGCTTTACGCTTCCATTAAAAATCTCAAATACCTACCTAGCATAAATTCCAGAAAGTTTCAAAAGTTCGTTAAGAAAAACCTTGCTGTGGACCAAGCAGTTTCTATGATCCTTCAGTTGCAAACATTCAGGAACTGATATCATAATGCCACCAGGGAAGCCGGGAGATGGCCACGAAACCGAGTAGGCTTGAACGAAGTCCTTACAGAATACCAGCATGAAATAGTAACAAAGCCTGCTATGTTTCCTGTGATGCAGGTAGGGATCCGGAGACCTATAACGAAGGTTTTTAATAATACATAATTATTAGTATCTTTTTAATTTTTGAAGTTTGTCCCGGTTATTTATGCATTGAAATAGTCCCAGTTTGATCCAAGGCTTTGTTGATTCGTTTACGTTTGGGTGTAATGATATTTATATTTTGGTTGCTTATAAGGTAAATAAAATAATCAAAGGCTCCATTCTCATCTTCTATTACAAAGATTAAACTAAAATTCGATAGATGTATTTTCTATAGTGGTATCAATAGATTTAAATATTTGAGATGGGATTATATTGGAGATCGGTCTCGACAATAGTCTAACAGCGTATCTAAACCTAATAATTTTTGAAGTTTTCTAGATCGTAACCTAAACGATTAGGCTAATTACGCTTCATTAAATTAGATCAAGATATAACATAATTACGAGTCATTCCATCTCAGTTCTCAGGGCAGATAACGTTATCACATACCTATGTGCGTCTTGAATCTTCGTTGAGGATAAATGTCGATGTAACGACCGCAGCTACCGTTTACCATAAAGTGAGCTGTGTGCTCGTTTGTCATCATAATAAGCTGATGTTATAAAACAGCATACTATAAAACTCGCTTCAGTATAACCATACGAACGTGAGCACATAAGTAGAACGCACTGTACTGTGACGTTACCGTTTTATGTAACCACATTATAGTGCAGCTCTAATAAACAGCAGAGCATGTTTACTATTAATTTGTTATGTTTAAAGAATATTAGTAATGCTATTAACATATACTAATATTCCGGTTAACCACTACAACTAAGCTGACAATGCTTGTGCTACGAGATGTGCACGACAATAGTCTAATGGTGGATTCGAAACTACGACCTAAAGTTTTGGTAGACCGCACCCTAAGCTATTAGGCTTCAAATTTGTAGACAATGATATATAAGATGGGAATGGACCACCTGTATTCTGTATCCAGGATCCCTAGTGGACGAGTTGAAAACAATTGACGATAAGGTCAAATGTTGGACAGAGAATCTAAATGTCTGCACAGAATTTACACGTTAAGAAGAAAAAAAGGTAGGTAGGTAAAAATAAAGCATAAAGCCGTTTTCTAACTTCCTGTTATTGCGAGAGGGGTGACAAACAAATTATTACGATGATTAAGTCGGTGACGTTGGGAACTTTACTCAGACAGTGAATACCAAGCAAGGAAATTATTTATCCGGACCCATAGAGATGTTATAGTTATTTACAGTATAAAAAATTCATGATAACACCCTAACCATAGTCCAATGTTATAAAACAACAATCGTACAGTTTTAATTCAACACTCGTGTTTATCCTATGGACAAAGATCTATTGTTGCCCATACGAAAAAAACCCCTTTTCATATAATAAAATTATGGACATTTATTCACTGAACAAAAAAACAAATTAAGTTGTTCGAATATCTACACAAATTAAACTATGAAGAAACTGAAGCTTTGCTTAGTATAAATGAATACAACACACCTTATAGGCGTTCTATTTACGATCACCACCAAGTATGATCCAGGGTCACCTGCATCCATCTACTTCCTAGTTGAGTAGATCGTTCATCTACCCTCCCACACTGAGAATGTCAGTCCCAGCCACTCAAGAACATTTCTTCCCCATCGGTTATCGGTTCCAGCAATATGGCCAGCCTCTTGTCACTTCAGCTTGCTAATCTTTTGAGTTATGTCAGCCAGCCTGGTAGTGCAGATGTCTACTTTGCCTGTCCTATCACGCAGAGAAACACCGAGCATAACCCGCTCCATAGCTAACCCGCTGGATGACTCTGAACTTTCTTATACGGTCACCAGTGAAGGATCATTTTGTCTGTACCGTAACAAATTACAAAAAGGTTTGGATTGGCCGATGTCTCTTCCAAGGCATTTAATATGATATGAAGCACACGGCACTATGATATATTCTACGTAGTTGATGTCATCTATTAATAACTAGTAGATATTGCAGTATTCAAAATCCACTAGGCGGACGTCATCAGTTGTGGGGAAAACGTATATACCTAACAGCACACATTTACATTCAGGTATTAAATAAATGGAAATCTGTTTAGTATATTAAAAAGTGGTGAAAGTTCGGAAACCGGACGCAACTTGCAAGAAATAAATACATATAAATATATACATTATATGCTTTAATACGTTCTCAATACTCAAGGCCCATGTTTTTATTTGTTTACATATATTTATTTTATTTGGTTTTCCGACAATGAGTACGATAAAATTTTTACAAAGTGCAATACTACTCATTACATACAGTAAAACACAGTATGCACAAAAAAACATATTGCTCTCTTACCACCTACTTAGGTAACAGTTACATTAAAAGCACAATACTTTAAAAATAAACGAAAAGAAAAATTATTTTTGGTTTCCTGCAGTTTAATATGTACACTTATAAATACTTCGGCTCGGTCAATCAACGACCCTCTCGGGAGCCCTTGTGTTGGTTACCCACTAATAGAGGTCTCGACTGAGTGCCATAAGCGCTCGGTCACCTCTAAACCGGAGAAACTGTAAAAGCCCTCGGGGTAACAGTGGCCATCAGCCCGAAAAATAATCGGTCAATGAACAACAGCATGATCTTCCAGTTTATATTTTATTATAAACTACCAACCCATGACATTCCACTTCATCATTTCACTCAGTTCCGTTAAGTATGGCCTCACACACGGTTCTGGACTAACAGGATATATAGATGCTCCTACAGATAGGTCATCTTACAATTTAATTGATCTATACGCGGAACATTTAAATAATACTAGAATATAGAAGTATCTTCACTTCAATGAATCTATATGATTATTACACTTATTTACTTACACATATATATGTAGACACACATATAGTATGTATGCATTCTTTGTAACGTAAACTTTCCTTTATTTTCGAAAGTTTCTTATGGAGACAAGTTCATATATTTTTTTTTAGTTTATTCCGTTTGTCCCTTAAATAAGATTTACAAGGCCGGACTTCATGTCCGGGAGGACATTCTTCATATCTCTGGGAGAATGAGAGTAAATGCTGGTAGGCATAAAATAATAAAGTTATTTAGATCAAACAAAATTACAAATATATGTAAATACACATAATATATTATAAATAAAATTAATACATAAATACCCAAAAGCCATGAGGAAAACTATATATCAGATGTTATTGGTTCCAATAATGTTGTCGAAGAAGAGATTTAAAAGATTTATGCCCCTTTACAGTTCGAAATAGCAGCACAATGCTGCCGTGTTTCGTGTGGTGAGTGTAGTAATCCACACATCCTATTACAGGCTACGATGATCACCTCAGCTTGGTGACAACGTATGTGCATCTCGAATCTTTGTTGATGATGAAAGTAGACGTTTGTCAGCCGTAATGTGAAAAAATATTTTATCAACAATTTCATAATCTTGTATTTAAACGAAACTGTTAGTGTTTAGCCATATGAGAAGAAAGTAGTTAAATATTTATTTAATTTAAAGAAAGCTTGAGCCACGTTAGCTCAGTGTCTAGCTATTAATTCAGGGTACGCGAGGAAATCGAGTTCGAACCCGGCGCCGGTACGAATGAAATTAGTTCATTGCAATTTGTAGTTATTATTTTTTTATTAAATTCACAGTTCATAGTTCATCTCAGTTCAGGAAGCAATCTTTTATGTCCAGCAGTGGGATTATATATAAAGGTTACTCTACTCCACTAATACAATAGGTTTGGAAATATGTCTATTGAGTGCACCGTAATATTTATATTGTGTAACACTGTCACATTTTTTATTTTATTACGTGTCCCATTACCCACTGATTTATGTTACACGAAGCTCAATTAGTGATGATTTGCATCTCTGAATGTGGAATGAGAGCTATTACGTTTAAATTGATTAGGTAACAAATGGTAATTATTGGCAGTCGATGAAAAAGTATACTAGTTATTTTGCCCACAGCTAAATTGGTACACAGCATGATAGTTAATGATTTTGTAACTTACTGCCGGTTAGAGAACATTTATTTTTTGTCGGGGGAAATCTTCAAAAGCGCCTTCTACAGGGGAAGACAGGGTTATTTGGGATTTATACCCAGTAAAGCCTCCTTAGCCACTCCCAATGCATTGAGAGGGGCTCCGGAATGTCCTACATTGAGCCTAAGGACGTCCCAGGGGAGACCTCGCCTTCCCTGTGATTCACGGTATGTGGCAACCCTGGACAACTCCGTGTTACCGTCCTCCCCGGGGTCGTAATCCTGGACAACTCCGTGTTGCTGTCCTTCCCGGGTTCGTAATCTTGAACAATCGGTGACCCACCCTGATTGCCCGCGAACTTGTAATCTCCTTTTAGTCGTCTTATACGACACGCAGAAGGTACGTAAGTACTATTCTAGAATCCTGGGACTAAAGGGCTGAGTGGTTAGAGCGCCTCGCTGTTGCGTCGCAGGTCCTGGGTTCGAATGCCAGCCGAGGAACAATATTTGTGTATAGAAAATTGTATATACTCGGGATTGGGGCGTGTTGTATACAATATGTTCCATGTCCCTGATAATGCATGTGGACCTTCCTACGTACTTACTATACGTGCAGCACTGTAATAGGGGAGGAGGGTGCCTCGGTGGTACTTACGGCACTATTATGTTTATCTTTCGCAATAGACTTGACTATTTAAAAAATAATTTTGACAGTGGTAGAGCACCGACACAGCAGTTTGTTTCTAACTGCAGAATGAATGGGTCAGCTCGACCGGGGTAGGACTACGCCCTCACAGAATACCAGCGTGAAATAGCAGCATAATGCTGCTGTGTTTTGTCTGGTGAGTGCAGGGATCCGGAGACCATTATCTCTGGTGACGGGGCATTACATCTCGGTCTTCAAGGGTGACAACGCATCTGCACTATGATTCCTTATTAAGGATGTATGTAGATGTCGTGTGTTTTAGGAATCACTTACAATCAGGTGATCCGTGTGTGAGTTTGTTACTCTCGATGTAATAAAAAAAACATATTAATTCACTGCAGTGTCAGTGACACAAGATTGACGAGTTATTCGCTTTCTGGTGGCTGGGAATGGAACCCAAAACCCGCGATCTACGAGATCATCAAGTTACTCTAATTACTAGACCACACAAACGTTATTTGTAATAAGTAACTATACATTTAGCATCAATAGGGGATGCTAACAAAGTTGTTTTGTTAAAAAATTGACGTACGAACAACACTGAAAATAAAGATGACGCACAAATCTTCGCATATGTCGTTGTTTAGAATATAGCAAAGTTTTTGGTTAAGAAATGCCGAAGTAGAAAAGAAGTCTTTAGTTCGCCCACCTTTAAACCAATTAAGTATAATTCTACTAAGTGTTGTAACTAGTTTTTATCTCCAATAAGAGACCTTAAAGTGCGGCATCATTTTAAATTAAAATAAAAGTTATATCTAATTACCTACCTTACTTATCTTACCTACTATATTAAACACGAATTACTTAAGAGTAATCATGATACGTACCTTTCTCGGAACGTGAACGTGAACGTTCTACTATAGCAAATGCAAATTAAAAATATTATTTTTAATATTTTTTTTAGTATTTTTTTTAATATTATTTTTAATATTATTTTTAATATTTTTTTTAATATTATTTTTAAACCTGGCAAATGCATCATTTATTCCCCTTTTATTTATTATCAGTTTTTATTTTTTATTAAATTTGTTTTATTACAAATTAAGGATCACCACTTCTCATGTGTAAGCTTCGCGGAAGTTCAGAGTTGTGGTCCTTGTTACACATTTGTATAAACACATGTGAGTATATCAGATCCTTCTCTCTGTTCTTGTCATTTATTTTTTATTGAGTGAGTTTATATTCTGAATTACAATTGAAATAAAAAGGGAAGATCACCGCAGATGCAGGGCAACTTGATGGGCGGCTAGTTAAAAACGTAAAAAATGTGACGGCGTGACCTATTATTAGAACTATGAAAATTTACCTATTTTATTCTCGCGTTGAGTGCCGCTGTTTGAACCGAGGGCTTTTACAGTTTCATCGGGTTGAGAGGTGACCGAGCGCTTATGGCGCTCAGCGGGGACCTTTATTAGTCGGTAACCAGTACAAGGGTTGGGACGGAGCCCCGGACAAGACCGTTACCCGTTGTGTTGGAGCGATTGACTCGAGGTGGACTCAGGTGCATTTGTCCGATATTATTTCTCGTGGATTACATGTTTAACTGGTATTGATTAAATTGATATTAAGTTACCCTCTGCTACGTTAGTTTTAAGGAGAAACAGATTACAATTAAAAAGTGTAAAATTCCACAAAATTTTACTTGATTTTAACATATTTATAGTTATATATATATATACCTAGTCCGCCATAAGTTCTGTTACAAATGAAAATGCATTTTTTTAATGAGGTAATATAAAGAAGAAAATAATTATATTATAAACCATATAAACCATTTATACCATATTATTATATTATAAACCATTTATACCATATTACTTTTGAGTCATAAGTTCAACATATATGTTAGTCACTCAGCAAATATAAAAAAATATTCTATTCCACTGCATTCACCATTCTATTGCACTGTTTTCAAGGGAAATTTCGCCACTGCTTGCTCCAAAGATTTTTAAAAGACTCAATGTCGCCGTGTCGTATGGAGCAGGCCATGCCCTCTAAAACTGACCATAATTTGAAGTCTAAAGTTTTGAGGTCTGGGCTAGATGAGGGCCGGTCTTCAGCTCTTATAAAGTCCGGAACGTTGGTTTCAAGCATGGCTTGGGTAGTTCGTGCCTTGTGACCAGGTGCAGAGTCCTGATGGAAAGTCCGCGGTATATTTTTAAAAAGTGTATTGCTGAGAGGTCTCACAACATAATTCAAGACTGTATCTTGATACACTTTGGCTGAAGTTGTCACTCCTTTTCACAAAAATGTAGTTTTGTGTTGTCTCCTTGATAAGACACGCTCCCCCCAAACTGATATGATTATGATTATACCTGATGCAGGATGATGACCAAGTTGTACCTTTCCGACAACTTCAGCAGCTTCTTTAGAACTGTGGTCGTACACCTTATCATTTTGCTTATTGTAGTGTTCTTCAATCGTGAAAAAATTTTCATCGGTAAAGAGGATATTTCTGTGCCTTTCACCTGCGTTTCGCGTAAGGCGTTTTGATCGATCCACTCTCTTTACTTGTAAAGATTGTAAAGCTTCAGGTCTTGTTTTATAATAGGTGACAGAGTCCTAACGGGAATCTTCATTTCTCGCGATAAGATTGTTTGCTTCCTAATGGGGTTTCGACGAATTCTGGCTTTAACAGCATTAAAAGCCTTTGTAGTTCTAACAGCACGCGGCCGCCTCGATCTTTTCTGGTCTTCGACAGATGAAGTGTTGTTGTATCCGTTGATAGTACGATATACGAACATACGGCTGTTTTTAAGAAGTTGAAGAATATACTTGTTCCAAATTTAAAATAATTAAAAAGTTGAAAAAAGGAAAAGTTTTTATGTAACAGTATTTATGGCCAGACTACTTAATATATATATATATATATATATATATATATATATATATATATATATATATATATATATAGCACTCTAACCATATCAAGTGTAAAATATAACCGTGTGAATGTTTAACGATTTACATCGAAATAGATCGAGGATGGGAAATGATTTTTCCATCCGTTACGCAACGAGTAGCGCTACATTCTGCGTTTTATGATTAAAATCTAATATGTTACATGTAATCTGTTATATCGGGCCATTGTTCACGTTTACCGGTGCGAACTGGTGAATATCGGGGACATATTCATTAATTTCCTTGAACTTTTCAAAAACTTTAATCATGCATTTTCCACGATACGGTGAGGGAAATTGCAAATGGGAAGTCAACGGATGCCCTTCAGATCACAGCTTGCGACGACGTCCTCCTAGTAGATTTCGATCTCGTCGATATCTCTTAACACCAGACGACTACAACAATGTACCTATATATTATAGTGCGTGCAAATATTATAGTGCCAATATTATAGCTCAAACATGGAGGCGCTCGCTCGTCGTTTCATTCCCTATACCGAAGTTATACAAGATCTTAATTACTGGTGACGTAGTATTCTATCTCAGTCCTCAGAGGTTACATCCTTGTCAAGGATGAATGTGCGTCTCATCGGGTGAGTTGTGTGCTCAATTGTCACCCTTAATACAATAATAATGTACAATTACATCGGAGGTTTAGATAGCGTGTCAAAGACCTCGGACATACATAGACACTAATTGCTGTTTACACATTCACACACACATACACAAAAATACACTCATGCTTATTGCCGTATACACATATTTATCTCACATGGTGTTAAATTATAATTGTTAAGTATAATTTGTTATACATTACTATATCCGAGGAGAGGATCGGTATTGTAAGCGTCAATAGTCTAATGGTTTAGGGTACGGTCTGCGAAACTTCGGTTCCAATCCACCATTAGACTATTCTGGTGAACCACCTCCTGGCACAGGCAATGTCAGCTCAGTTGCAGTGGTGAACCGGAATATTAGTCATGTTAATAATAAGTATTATATACTTTTACATAAAAAAAATATCGTTTCGTTATTACGTTTTACTATTAGAACTAACACTAGTGCTGTGCGTAGACCACACAAGCGTCATCTATTTGTAAGTAGTGTAATATAGCTTACTATGCGTCGTTAGTACGATTTTTTTTAATTTTTTTTATTTATAAATGTGTAGCAATCACGTTGTTTCTAGTCACAGCATGAATGGCCCATCGTCAGGTGAACTGTATGCTCGTTTGTGACCCTTAATGCTGCACAAAAAGAACTTACACATGAAACGTATAATTTATTGTATGAGTAATAATGTAATTAATGATTAATAGGAAACATAATAAACTCTCATCTAAAGTCAGATTTATCGTTGTACTAACAAAACAGACAACACGACCTTGGCGCGTTCCGTGAGAAAAATCAACAAAGTCCCGCCTTCGTTACCAAACAATCGACCAATTAGAGTATTAGAAAATAGACCAAACATTTCATCGAACATGCAACCGCTCAAGCATGCAACACACCACAAATAGTGTTTTGCATCAAGTGGCGAAAATTGTCCACATGCTTAAACATTCACGAAGCGGCGACAATTAGACAATTGTGATTACAGTACAGATGTACAGAAAAAAGATTTTCCGTTTCAGATAATGAAATGACAACAATGGCGATGTTTGCGTAAGGTGTTCGCACGCCGTGGACGCGAGTGGGGAGCTATTTTATATAGGGGACTCGAGAGTGCGACGGCGTCGTAGCGCCGTCATGCAGGCTCCGTTGGCCTAGCGACATGATCCACCTCGTGCTTATCGCGTGCCTCGCCACTGCCACCGCCGCGGCGACCAACTCCACCAAAGTTGCAACTGTGGACGATAAGTCAATAAATTCCACCAAAGAAATCCTCAGCGCCAGTGAAACAGCGGACCCTGGCAAAGTGGAAATCGTAAAGCAAATACGACGACTAAATGAAGACGGATCCTACACCATCGGCTATGAAGCCGACGATGGCACATTCAAAATCGAAAGCCGAGATGTCCTCGGCAACGTGAAGGGGACATTCGGATATATAGATCAGGATGGGGAAATTAAACGTGTTACCTACTCCTCGAATAGTGATACGACACCAATTCCAGTGACTACAAGCACAACGCCCAGTACGCCGACGATGGTCGTCAGAGTCAATAAGACTATATCATCGACTACACGACGACCGTTGTCAACAGTGGTCTATCCTACAAGAAGTAGCATCAGAGAAAGTGCCACGAGGGGGACTGTGATTCAATCTATACCTAGAAGACGACCAGTGTCCATAGCTACCAGGACTACATCAAATCTGGAAACTACCACCACAGAAAAAATATCGAAGAAACTACGACCAACATATTAAATCTTTATAAAACGAGAGAAGAATCTAAAACAAGGACTCAAATTTCGAAACCGGTATCTGCGACAATAAAAGATGATTTGATTACTAAACAAACAACTACAAATTTACCCCAAACAGTGAAACCTGTTCATGAGCATATAAACGAGGATGAGCCTGAAGTTAACAAAGCTAATACGATACGCCGCGAGCTCCCCGGACCAAGCCCTAACCCGCACATGATTAGCTTGCAACAATCCGTAGGAGATGATTCAACTGACGTGTATGGAAATCATCAATCACTTGGAACTGTGCGTCCCCTCTTCACCACCACAACTCCTCGCCCTCGACTCATACCGTTACATACATTGATTGCCGCCCGCCAGAAACTACAACGACACGACCAAGATCCTGCTCAAGAACAGGAGACTACGGCAGAAGCCAGTACTGGCCGTGTTTTTGACCAACAAAATGTTGTTACAACAAATCCCGTTCCAGTGGTCCATTTACAATCTCATAGAGATTCAGACGACGGAATATATCAGCAACCAATATATCGAAGACCTCAATCTACTGTTCACTTTCGAACTGATGAATATTTAAGAGACAATCCGGGAGCTCCAGTGCCCATTGGAAACCAGCGGCCCTTTCTCCACTTCGAGTATCCAGACAAAGTACTGGAACATCAGTTCATAAAACAAACTCCAATAGCGCAGCAGACTAAAAGCACAGCCGAACCAGCGACTATTCCCTACGATGTGAGACCTGCGACACGAATTATCCCTATACCAGTGGACGAGAGAGGCGTTCCTATTCAAGGGTACCAAGCGCGATTCATCAATCCATATAGAGCCACTCCGACACCGGTACTATACAAACAAAGGCATGACCCCCTCGAAGAAATGACTGCAATCTCAACACCCGTCAGCACAAGAGATTTAAAACGCCTCCTTCAGATTTTGATACTAAGACAGAATCGTTTGCAATCTCTAATGGATCAAATAGTATCCCCTGGGCCGCCTTACCAGCCCCTACCTTTGTATCGCCAGGATTATGACTACAACCGTCACCAAATGTCTCGTCATTACATGGACGAAGACCGCTACGACTACAGGTACGATCAGCAGTATAGACAAGACTTATACTCGAATCAAATGAACTACGATAACCCACAATACGACAGCCAAAGGTATGTTCCAAGAAGGAGATTGCATACTCGTCCGTATGACACGGCTGGGTCTTCCTCGAACAACATCGAAGAGACTCCAGAATACTTGCCAGCTGAGGTCCGGGAGGCGTTGCTGCTGAAGATGCTCATGCTGGCTATCAATCCCGACTACATGCCAACACCAGCGCCGTCTACTGAGTTGACTACAGCAGCGCCAACTCGGAAGCAGGTAAGGAACATCCAGATCCTCGGCGAGGAGGGGACGGAAGTGAAATCCACGCATAGACATTAGGTTAGTCTTTTCACAGTAGTTTAAATTACAAGTGATACATTAGAATAATACTCAAATTTTGTAAATAATTTTTGTACGTATTTTTTATCAATGAATTTTTTTAAAAATATTTATATTTTTCTATTTAAAATAATCCTATTACATAATATTTCACCATCAAGTAAAGTGTGCGAGGAATTGGATGATGTCTAGTTTTATCTGAAATCGCCAACTGTGCAGGATATATTATGCCATAACTTCAAAGGCGTCTCTAGTCCATGTAATTATCCTAGTGACCGCGCGGTCGCGCTAGTCTAAATGGAATAGGTACAAATATTAACATGTCTATATAAATGTTTTGTCTATTAAAAAAAAATGGAAATTGTAAAAAATATCTAATTTCATACTAACTCGATCAGCTAATCGGTCATTTTGAGGCCGACCTATGTGAGAGGCACACCCTGCATCATGGGTAAAGCCGCCTCTGCATAACTTGTTGTGTAAATACACAGGGATTCACTCGTTTCCTTAATCGATCTGACATCAGACTTCCGATACAGATTGGGCGAGAAGTAATGATTAGGAATTAACAATAGCCGGACATCGAAATCGAATACGCGAAATTAAGATCTAGAATCCGTATACTGAGCTTTCACGGCTCTTTAGTTCTATAAGATAATTTAGTAGTACGAATATTAGACTTTGTTTCCGAACACAACATATTTGTAGAGCACAGGAAGAGCTACGATGGGGCTTGTCACTGGCTGCAGCATCATCAGCTCGACCATGGGAGGAACATCGTGAAAAGATTACGCTGTTGTGTTTTGTTTGGTGAGCGTAGAGACTCGTAAACACATTTATTGGCAGTGTCTATAAATTTTTTTAATTATTACTTAGTGTAAAGTAATAGCCTATACATACAAATCTTACTGTTGGGAACAGGTCGCCTCTCTAGAGAGGGTATTCGAGCATAATCCATTAGTGGAGTCCACGAATTTGCGGACTTCACATGTACACAAAAATATTTTTTGGACATGCAGGTCCTCACGACGCCCTTCATCGCCGAGCACGGGCTAAATCATCACTTAAAATAGCAATTAACAAAGTTCATTGGAGGATCGAACTTGGCTTGCTCGAACACCGTGAATTAGACACTGAGCCGCCCCGGCTTTTCGTTCTTATAATACAAATGATTCACTATTCAATGTTCTTGACACTATTCAATTTCCTATATTAAAAAAAAACAGTCGTGAATTCGTATCTTAACTGGCATTAACTAATGACTACTGAATGACGCCGTTTCTCGGGCCTTTCATTCCTGCCCATCACAAGCCCACCGTTGAACAACTCGGGTACTACCTACAAAAAAAAATAGAATGTTACATTTTAACAATATCAAGGTTTAGTCTTTACTTACTAACTTAGTGGATGTTGGTAGTTTCAAAATCATCGGTTGAATACCGTAAGATAATCTCGATACTTTTACAGTTGAAGGCACGTTGCAGTTTGCGACTGACTGCAGCATGAATGGGTCGGCTCCACAGACATTGTGTATCAAGAAGTAATAGAATAGAAGGCAATTTAGTTGTGTTAAAAACAGATTTTTTTTTTGTTTTTTATGTACAACATATTTGTAGAGCACAGGAATATCCTAGCTAGAGCTAGAGTTTGTTACTTGCTGCGGTATAAATAGGTCAGCTCGACTGGAGAAGGTCCATACCCTCATAGAAGACAAGCGTAAAATGCCAGTACAACGTTGTAGTGTTTCAACTGGTGAATGCTAGTGATCTAGAAACCCTCATTATTGATAACGAGGCATTCCAACTTAGTTTTGTAGGATGGGCAGCATATCTACATTACGATTTCATATCGAGAGTGAATATGGGTGCATTTTGGGCTGCAGGAATGGATTACCATCAGGTGAACTGTGTGCTCGTTTATCACCTATATAATCTAAAAAAAATAATTTCATAGTTCTTCATTCATTCGAGCCATTCGCTCTGTACCATAACGTTGCTAACAGATGAGTGAAAGGTGTGTGAAAGTGAGTCTGGAGACCCTTATTACTGGTGGCAAGGGATTCTACCTAAGTACTTAGGGGTCACATCAGTATTATGATTTCTTATCGTGGATGAATGTGGATCTCTAGGGCTGCAGAAATCATTTACCATCAGGTGAACTGTCTTGTTTGTCGCCCTCAATACGGAGCCGTCGTCGTGGGGACACGGGGGACGTGGGGACCGTCCCCACGACTCAGCGTCTACGATTACGTCACATGAATCTTACACGAAAGACGTTAGTAATGAACGAAATGGGGACGAAAACTCTCCCATGGATGGTTATTAAGCCCCAAGGCCGCAGTTTCAAATGACAGTTCCACAATGGACAACCTTCACGGTATGACTCTAGCAAACTCGATTGTGTATTGTTTTAAAATTATTTTACGTACTAGCGCAGAATAGTGGCATAACGCGCCTGACTCTTTTGGTGAGTGGGTGGGAGTTTGGAAGGCATTCCATCTCATCCGGTGACGATGCATGTGTATCTTGATCTTTGTTCAAGATTTAGGTGTTTATGGGCTCCAGTCATTACTTACCTATGCCCAATTGTCAAAAAAGAAGTACATATTAGGCCGGCAACTAAGTTCTTTCCGTTTTTTTTTTTAAATTTATATTTCGCTTTTTTTGCGGGCTGATGGCCACTGTTCGAGGGCTTCTACAGCTTCATCGGGTTGATTTATATTTCGCATGTCATTAAATATTTTTGGCATTAATATTTGAGATTGTTGGTAAGAGCATGTTTTGTTCTACCGGAATATATGTTTTGATTTTTTGTTCGAGTACATTTATGTGGATTTCAATCTCTCTCGATCTCTTTCAAATGCTATGCACGGAGATTCGTTTAAGACTGATACAGAAATGAGATTTTGATTTAATGAATTTTTCGAGTCGAAACCGGGTGATTTTTAGTAACCAGGTATCGAAAATCTTGTTGACCAGTATAGGATAGTTGTAAACAACATGGAAGAACCCATAATTTTTATTAAAAAATAAACTGTTAAAAAATTAAAAAGCGGAAAGAATTTAGTGGCCATTCTGTTATATAAATAAACTATAATTTACACCTTTTTATTTAATCATTCTAATTTTAATTATATGGAGTGAGCAATCAATCAGATAGTAAGTTTGTAGAGTTATCCATATAACGATTTCTTATATTTACGCGACTACTGCATATCCAGTTCTTACTTCTTACTTTATCGTTTTTTTTTATAAAACAAATAGCTCGACGTGCTTTAAGCACTTTAAGGTGACGAGGCCTCAGTCCTCCGCGTGACTTTTAGCGTCCTGATGTCAAATTATCCATATTTATTACCAGTGTTTGGGTCACTAGTTTTTTTATTAACTGTAGGTGACAAACTAGTAGATAGTTCAACTGATATTGATGATGAAACGATTTTAGGCCTATCACACCTACATCCATCCTCGATAAGGAATAAGGGATGAAAGGATAATGCATTGATAACCCTTGATCACTAAGACGGAATGTTTCGTCATCAATAATAAGGGTCTCCGGACTACACTCACCATACGAAACGCAGTAGCGTAATACCGGTATTTTACACTGGTATTCGGTCCTGACCCGGTCGAGCCGACCCATTAGTATATCACTGTAGAAATAATGGTGTCATGGATGGCGGTAAAGATGCCGGCCGCAGAACCGCACATCTTCAGGTAAGTTTTATAGAAAAACAAAATCAAACTGTAATCAATGAAGCGTAAAAATTCAATTTTCACTTACGTTTAGAAATATTAGATTATTTGTTTTTGTAAGAAAACATAAAAACCATACAATTATGATTAAAAAAAGTAAACACAATTAAATGCTAGTCACTAATCAGTCCCAACTCATCACATGCTGGCTATGAACTACCGGCGCTGGTCTTCCGTTGGGGCCGTTTGGTAACGTCACGATACAACTTCAACACTAAGGTTAAAATAATTCAATTGTATATACTCTGCATTATATTTTATTGGAACTCTGTATGGATTTGGCTTTGGTTGCCTATCTTATTATAGTTGTTCTAAATGTTCGTCGTGTTGCGTAATGTTCTGGGAAACAATCCACATATGTCGGGTAAGAGGTCCATTGTCAGTCTGTTCTTTATGTTCTGTGGGAGAGGCTCCCACGGCCCCGAAGAGTTGATATATTAAAAAAAATATTCAACACAATGGCTGTGCACTGTTAAGGTGTATTGTGTAATAATCTGTAATAGATAAATTGTTTCAAGTGGATAATTACAGACATCTTGTACTTAAAATATATCAAGAAGTGAAAGAATATTTTGTACCACACATTCATGAGCACATTGCGCGCGCGGTTGATAGTGAGATTTGGCACAGTTGAAGAAATTTTATATATAATATATTGATATTGAGGAGTGTAGAAAAATAGAATTTATACATTAAATAATATATATTTAATCAATCGAAGTCTGTACCATTATTATCTATGCACTTTCACCATTTTATAGGTAGCTCGTTAATTCTATTTCTTAAAAAAAATTGGAAAAGCAAATCATTAAATCTTTGAAAGCGGTTTGGACTGCCTCATCGGTGTTAATTTTTTTCCTTGCAAGAAATTGTCCAAATTCTGAAAAAAGTGCTAAACTGTTGGAGCCAGGTCCGGGTGTACGGTGGGTGTCAGAGACATTCAAATGGCAGATACTCTAATTTAGCGACCGTCTGTCGTGAAGTTTGGGTTATAGCGTTGTCATGAAGCAGCAGTGGGCTAGATTGAGACAATTGACCTGTCTCGATTGTTTAATGGCTAGCTTTTTCATCATAGTTTGCAAGTGTTGACAACACAGATCTGCCTTAATCATCTGGCTAGATCTTAGGAAGCTATAATGTATGACACCAGCACTGGTCCACCGAACACTCACCAGCAGCTTTTCCTGAGTTAACATTCGCTTGGGACAGAATTTGGCCGATTGTTCTGCGTTCAACCACAGTGATGCATTGAACCGTCTCCGATTATCCATTTTCATCACAAGTAATGATACGATTCAAAATTCTCTGTTTATTGTGACGGTTGAGTAATGTAACGCAGCACTCAATGCGTGTTTGTTGGTGTGCTTCACTCAATTTATGCGGTACCCATTTCTTCAGTTTTCCGCTTTTCCAATTCGTCTCAAGTGAATTACATTGAAATGGGTTGTTTTGTCAATCACACCTAAGCCGGCCGCTAACTCTGAGGTGGTTTGCGATGAATCCGCTTCCACGATCACCTTTAATTCTTCATTGTCAACTTGGGTCGCCGGCCGTCCGCGGGGTTTGTTTTGCAGGTCAAAATCTCCAGAACGAAAATGTTGGAACCAAAAACGCACCGTTGCTTTCTTTTACAGTAGCTTCCCCATACACTGCGATGCACCCCATGCACTGTTTCTAGTGCCACGGTGGAACTCATATTCGTATATAATGCAATATTTCAAGATTTCCATTTTCTTAACAGGCGGATGTCAAAGATAAAACCAATGAATCACTAAATTCAAAACACAAATACACAAGTCTAAATTTTAAATATATTTGAATTAGGCATTCGTAAACGCCAGATTATTTGAGACCAAACAAAGAAGCCAGTTCGACAAAACGCAAATTTCATATGAAATGTATATTGAATTAAACTAAAATGCAGCTTATGTAACAAAATAAAAAATAATGTAACAAAAATATTACATGCAATGATTACAGTGATAGTTTTTTTCAAAAAGTTTTAAAAAGTTATATTTTTTGAATTTAGTAGCACATTCAAACCTAAAAAATTTATAAATAACGGGCGCCACTAGATTATATTGTTTCATTTAAAAAATAAAGAATAAGCATATATCCCACTATTTGGGCACAGGCCTTCTCTCTACAGAGGGTTTTAGAGCATAGTCGACAACGCGGCTCCATTTAGGATTGGAGGAATTCACGTCGTTGAAACATTTTTTTTAAAATTCGATAACTCAGGCATGCAGGATACCTCACGATGTTTTTCTTCACGGTCGAGCACGTGGTGAAATTGCAATTAAAAAATTCATTATTGCCAGCACCGGGGACAGAAGTCAGTTTGTGTACGCGTACAGTGAATTATACTACTCTTATTATTTCAATCACTCAGAAAATATTGTTTAGACTGAAATCCTGTAGCGTATCTTCACCTTCGTCTTTCAGTCTACATGATATATTTTTTAATATTATCAGATATTTTATAAGAGTAAATGAGCATGCAGCTCACAGACTGTGACCCATCACGTCTGTAGCTGTACTTAACAAAGATTCAATATATCCATGCATTGTCATTCACAGGTCTGAGATGGAATTTTATGCAGATGATATTTGACAGTTAGACTCTTCCCCGATCGAGACGATCCGTTCTTGTTATAACGAGAAACTAGATGCAAAGTGGCAATAACAGGTAAATTTTGAATGCATTTTTAATTGCAATTAGCAATGAAATTGCAATTAACAATTAAAATATTTGCGCCTATTTACCACGTGCAATCGTCGGTTAAGGATTTCGTCATCTTGAGGAGCTCTCAATTACTACGAAAAAAAAAAATTCAAGACATGTGAAGTACGAAAACACGCAGTGAACCCTCGCGACCGATTACGCTCCAACACCCTGTAGAGTGGAGATCTAGAAGTGGGATTTCTATATACAGGTTGTTACTTTTTCATGATTCTTTTATCGTAGATATGTGGCTGTAAGGATCAACGGTTCTCAGGTGAACTGTGTGCTCATCAGTAAAAAAAAACTAGATGATTGAAATAAATAAACTTTATTGCTTTAAAATGACTGAACAGTTTCGCGTTCGAGAATAAAATGGCAACTTGGTAAATCAGGTTTTTTGTTTATACACATAACTCTGTGTTGCTATCGTAAAAAAATACTACAATACAGATTATAAAAATAAAAAAATTTGCTACTGAGATCCGTGCATGGTTCTGGTTTAATCTTGTGTATTGTATTCATTGTATGTATAATTTTTTAAAAATTAATGTTAATTAAAACACATTGGTTAGTAAAAACAACAATATACTTCTGTTTATGTACTTTTTATCTTTACTTTTAATACTCATTTTTTTTAAAAGTACTACACAATTGAGCAAAACTTGCAAAACATCTTTATGCGCAGTATTTATACAAAACCAAAAGGTATATTTAATTTGGTTTTAACTAAAAAAAGTACACTACATATTTACAAAAAAATTATTATTAGGACACTAGTAAGACCCGAATGAGATATCGTGAAGAGGGGCAGCGCCTCCTTGGGGTAAGGAGTATTCTTTAAGGAGTTGGTCCAACATAGAGTAGGGTTGGGTTCTTTGCTGCTGGATCTGGTTCGCTGGTGGGAATCTCGCCGGTGACTGGTCGAATTGCGAGTTGAATTCCTGGGGTCTGGCGGCGAACTGCTGGGACTGAGGGGCTGATCTGAACTCCTGCTTGGGCTTGTACTGCTGCCTTGGCTGTGGCTCCGGGTTGAAGAAGCTGTCCTGTTCTACTGGAGTGGGTGCGGCTCCAGAGAAGAACTGGGGCTGAAATGATAATGTAAACGTGAAGGTGAAAATATTGTACACAAATGTAGATAAACAAAATTTTTTAAGTAATAGTTTTTACTCGCGGCTTGAACGTAACGTAACGTTTTCAGGCGGATGTAATGTTTTTACATAATTTATAATTGCAGTGAAATTTTGTGTTTATTTGTGTTGTTTTTTAAATATAATTTTCAAACATTATACTTAAAATTATTTCTATAATATATGAATGAAGTTCAATGATAATGTATATAAATAGAAAATTATTTCTGTTCGCTAGCAAGCGCATCGCTTGGGAACCCCTAGATTTTAATAGATG
Organism: Teinopalpus imperialis; assembly: GCA_029286865.1. Taxonomy (NCBI): domain Eukaryota; kingdom Metazoa; phylum Arthropoda; class Insecta; order Lepidoptera; family Papilionidae; genus Teinopalpus; species Teinopalpus imperialis. The sequence goes on from JAGSMU010000013.1 coordinate 1,057,156, forward strand.
ATAGGTTTTTATGAAAAGTAATTTTGGGAAAGTTGCGTGGAAAATTGGCAATTTCGGGAAAAAATACTGAAAGTTCTTAAACTTTCAGTTTTTTTTTCCCGTAATTGCCAGATCTATACGATTTTCATATATCATAATCGTAACTCACGACTTGTAAGATGAAAATTGTTTAAAATTTACAAAACGATTCATTGCAATATAGACAGTACATTTAGTTATAAAGTAATAAAAAATAATCATTCAATATTAACAATAAAAATGCACTCTGTTTATATTTAAAAAAATATATATATATTAAATTTAAGTTAAATTGTATAAAAAAGAGTGCATTTTTATTATTTTTATATGATAGTGAATGAGCTATTACATCAACTGAAACCTTCATTTATCCTCTTTCATCATCATCAAAGTCTCCTGTCCATAGTCCATCGCGAACATTAGCTTCCCTCTAATTTTTTTTTTTTTTTTATAGCATTAAGAGTAACAAACGAGCACACAGTTCACCTAATGGTAAGTGATTCCTGCGGCCCATGACATCTACATTCATACTTGACAAGAAATCATAATGCAGATGCGTTGTCACCCTTGAGGACTAAGATGGAATGCCTCATCTCCAGCAATAAAGGTCTCCGGATCCCTGCACTCACCAGACGAAACACAGCAGCGTTAAGCTGCTATTTTACGCCGGCATTCTGTGAGGGCGTGGTCATACCCCGGTCGAGCTGACCCATTCATTCTGCAGCTAGAAACAAACTGCAGTGTAGCTCTATTGCTACAAAGCATGATCTTGAGAAACCTGAATCCATCGACTTCCAGCAAACTTGGCTAATTAGTCGCTCCATCTAGTGGGTGGTCGTCCTACGTCATACGGTGAAACAGCGCTAAGCTAATATTTTCAGCTAGTCTTCCGTAAAAGATCTGTTCGTGCTGCTATCTAAGATATGTGAGTGTACCGCAAAAACCGTCATCGGCCACCTTAAGAATAGGACATTACTAATCCTAAAACATTAATTGTATAAATGAATCAATAAAAACTGCGTTTTTAAAAAAGACTAGTTTATATTCAAACCTGAAACCACTGCACCGTTTATATTCTGCCAGACCTATTCTCGATAATTTTTTTTTATAATATACATATAAGACTTATTCTTTAACATATGTATGTATGTTATATATATATATATATATATATATATATAAATTATTTAATAAAAATTCTCTCGAAATTCCCTCGAAGAAAACTCTGCTAATGTGTTTAGTAGGGTGAGTAAAGGGATTCGGAGACCCAATTATTGATATACGTGGTTCGGGTTCCATTTCGGTCCTCAGGGTTGAACATGGCATGTGAAGATTTAATCTTTATTGAGCATCGATGTAGATGCCGTGGGCCGCAGTCATGACTTACCATCAGGTGAACTGCGTGTTCTGATGAACTGTTACCTTTCATATTATACGAAAATTGTGTTAATCAAGCCAGGGACGATAAAAACATCGACACCGAATTCCGAAGAGAGCATCAATTTTCTGGTATTTTCAGAAATAAGTGAAGCGTCAATAGCCTAATGGTTAAGGCTACGACCTGCCAAACTTAAGGTCGTAGGTTCGGATCCGCTATTGTCCAATTGTCGTCATCTCCTAGCACAAGTATTAAGCTTAGTTGGAACGACTTATCGAATTTAAGTAAAGTAAGAAGGCTATCTAGTATTCTTTAAATAAGACATATAATAACGTATCACTGGTCGCACCTTGGGTGGAGTAGGAGCTGATTGGGGCGGAGGTCTATACTGTTGTTGCTGTTGGGGTGGGGGCCTGTACTGAGGCTGGGGCTGGTGCTGGTGCTGGGGCTGCGGCTGGTGCTGGGGTGGCGGCCTGTATTGCTGCTGGGGCTGCGGCTGCGGCCTGTATGCTGGCGCTGGACGCGGAGCTGGACGCGGAGGAGGCGCTGGCTCGTCGTAGTCGTAATCATTGGACTGTGATCTACCACCCTACGGGAATTTAAAGACAGTTAGTGAACAACACGTGATGGTAGCTCATCAGAATAGTAACTCTGTGTCTAAACCCTCACTTCTAATTCACAGAATTGCTAAACTATTTCGATCCCCAATACCATGTGCCGATGAAATTGTTAATTACAATTTAAGTGCCAATTTACGTACTGGTCGGTGAAGGAACACATCGTGAGGGAACCTGAATGAATAGGAAATCAATTCAAAAAAACGTACATATTTCAAAACCATACGAAATCCACCAATGCGCATTTAAGTCGCGTGGTGAATTATGCTATATCACCCCCAGGCAGAAGGTTAAGACAGGCAGTTGTATTTATATATATAAATATATATAAATATATATATATATATATATATATAGGATGTTTACTTTTTTGTGTCATTTAAAATTACACCAATTTAAAATCACACAGAAGTAATTTGTTTTAGGCTATATTTTATGAATACATTCCAAATGATAACATTGATATAATAGAGTTCTCAATCAATTTCAATAATTGATATATTGACATGAACAAAATGAAGAGTGCAACGTCCTGGCCAGGGATAGAATATCCGGAAATCAGTTAGTGCGTAAAGGATGCACAAAATACACCAAAGTTCTGACGAGGTCTAAGTGTAGGAGCTATCGAGTATTATAATAATATTTTAGAACCACATGAAACACATAAAGTTTGTTTTTCAAAGTATTTAATTGATCAGAAAAATAAAAGGTAAATAAAAGGTAAATAAATGCCACATGACATGAGTAACAGTAATCCACAGTAGTACGCAATGAACAGTAACTGATTTGTTTTAATACTGCGATAATGCAGTATTAAAACAAACCAGGTGGAGCTGATACAATTCCTGAACACACGTCAAGTCGGCTGGTAAATAATGATGTTAAACCGCTGCCTTTAATTATTTTGTATTATTTATTATTGTTTAATAAACAAAAAAACGAGTTATTGTTAAAATTTTAATACAATTTGAAAATTTTTATACTGAAAATTGAAACATCCTGATTATTTAAAAAAGTTTGTGAAGCTTTAATTGTCTTTTTCATGTACTTATTTCTACTTAGAAAATGTAATGGTTTAGAAACTAACTTCTTTCCGTTTTTTTAACGTTATAAAAGTTTAGTTTTCAACGAAAAGTAAAAAAAAAAATTGTTCTAAAATGTATTTTGATTTCTACTTTTTCCAACGGTTCTACAAAATTTTCAATACCTTTTTGGTGGATATCACCAGGTGTGTACTCCAAAAATGATTTCAACCAAGCTCTCTATTCTAAAAGAAACGTACATAGCAGACAGAAATCAACATAAATGAACACGAACATATAAACAAAACATAGATTCCGGTGGAACTTAAATTTCATTCATTTCAAACAATTAACAAACTTTAACTGACGAAGAATGAATTAAATGAATGACACGCGGGATACAAAATTAAAAAAAATGGAAAATTCTCAGTTGCCAACCTAAAAATACAAATAAATAAATACTACTAAGCTTGCCATATATCAAATATACTATATTTAAATAAGGCAAGCTTTGGTATAATAACATAGCTTAATACCTGTGACTTGCTAGGCCGGAGACCTTCATCCCTCGTGGACTCGTCGACGAGGGTAGGAGGCGCCACGGTGATACCCTCGCCCGTTGGTTGGAAGCCGTATTTGTTGGCTCCGTACTCGATAACACGTAACTGTAATGTAACAGCGAAAACTTTTTACTTTTTTTATTCTAATTATTAAATTGACCGGAAATTTTCAGTTTTCAATCACTACCGGATATCTGAATAATATGCGTTTTATTTTGTTATACATTACAAAAAACTACCCTGGAGATATAAAATATCTGTACACAAAATAAAACAGTAACATTTCTTATATAGATAAACAACATCCACCCGCATGGGTTGCCAATCCCGAAGACAGAAGTGGAATGCTTCGTCACCTGTAATTGGTTCCCGGGAACCCTACTTACCATACAAAACACAGCGATCATGCTGCTATTCAACGTTGGTATTTAGTAAGAGCGTGTTCCTTCCCTGGTGTACGATACAGGTTGTAGTTACAATTTAGCCACAGCGTGGTTCTATCACTGTTCGAGAATTAACCGAAGAGATCGTGGCTAGAATCGAGGAAAGTATGATAATCATTATATGTACCTTGCCGGTGTCGTCCTTGTATCCATATTTCCCTTTAACTTCTCCTTGTTGAGATTTCGTTTCGATTTTGAACGATCCATCGGCGGCTTCGTACCCGTATGTGTATGAGCCGTCTTCGTTGTGCCTGAAATGAATATCAAAAATAAAAAGCTCTCTTTCATAGAGGAATCGTTGTAAGAACTAGGGTATGAGCTAGTATTGATCTGTTTAGGGCTGGCACACATTAAAAAAGCTCGACCGGGACAGGACTGCCCTCACTGAATACTAGAGTAAAATGCTGCTGTGTTTCGTCTGGTGAGTGCAGGGATCCGGGGACCTTTATTACGGGCGACGAGGCATACCATCTCAGTCCTCAAAGGTGACAACGCATCTGCATTATGATTCCTTGTCTAGGATGAATGTAGATGTCATGGGCCGCAGGAATCACTTGCCATCAGGTGAAGTGTTTGTGAGTTTGTTACTTTCACTAATATAAAAAAAATACAAATGCATTGTGTACATAAAAGTTAAATAAATAAATAAAGAATTACAATTTAAACACAGTTACATTTTTAATCGTTTCGTTAATCTATGTAATACTGTTAGAACGAATAGAACACTAGTATATCGCTATATGTAGGTTAAATAGAACTCATATTACGGATTATCGAGTTAATTAAGTGTGGAAGGAATAGGCAATGGAGCCGGACATGATTATCATCCTTCAGGGTATCTGATGCAGGTAGTGGAGAATACTTATAACCCTTATAACTGGTGAGGAAACAGTGCGTCTTAGTCGTAAGTCAACACATTACATTTCGATACGAGACATAGATGTGCTCGCTGGTCACACTCAATACGAAAAATATCATCATACTTGTTAATCTGTTTGAGTATAGGCACGGGTGTTGAGGTGGGCTTCGGCTCGGAGGGGATGTATCGCGGGGCGCGATCTTCTTGGTACTGCGCATGCGCACAGACGCATAGGGCCAGGATCACCTGGAGAAAATATAAAAAGTTTCACTCTAAGGAAAAGACTGCTGCAGCTCATCGTACAAGGCAAGATCCAAGGAAAGCGAAGTGTAGGTCGAAGAAGAACATCCTGGCTCAAAAACCTACGCCAGTGGTTCGGAATGAGCAACTGTTCGCTTTTTAAAGCCGCGGTGTCAAGAGTTCAAGTTACCCTAATGATCGCTGAACTTCGAAAGAAGATGGCACTTTAAAAAGAAGAAGAAGAAAAGATCTATTTTTTTTAAACTTACACCGTTTATTAGAAAATTACACACGGTCCAGTTTTATTTATATATGCAATATTTATATTTATAGAGATATTATCGTGAACAAAATATTTTTTACGGTAAAGTTTCTAGTTCAATTGCCGAATTGGGTAAAGTGGGCGTAAAGTATTGTCGTCGACCTTGTGGGTGGCGTTCGTTGCGTACGTTACGTGGATATTATTTTATTAATAAAAAAAATGTGGTCCATAACGCTGACGTTAGCGTTGTTGCATTACAATGGTGACCCATTAATATAATTGCTCATGTCGTAACCAGAAAACAAGTAGTGGCAATGTTATGGGAAAGCCTATGTTTAGGAGTGGATTAGGGATACGCTGTGATGATCCATCTTGTAGGACTTTGAATTGCAGGAGAGAATATCTCTTACCGTTTTTTTGTTAATTTCTCGTATTATTGATTGCAATTCCACGTGCTGATTCATCATATGCTCGACGGTGACCCTTCAACATCGAGGTAATCTGTATGTCTTGTATATGCATATACAAGTATACAAAGTAACACGGGAACATATATATCAGACATTATTTCTCCTCAAATAATATCTATTGATATTATGAAAAATAATTACGTATTTCCGCAAATAAGCATTTAATGATCTTTTTGTTTTTAATTAATGTATTTATTTATTTATCCGATGTGCATAAATAAAAAAAAAATCCGTAATCATGTGAAGTCTGTCATCCGCAGTGGAAACGCGTGATGGATTATGCTCTAGCACCCATTCGAGAGCATGAACTAATAACTACTACTAACAACTAGTAGTGGCTGTATCGCTGTAAAAATGCTATTATGTTAATAGCATTCTTACAGTGATAATGAATATATCTACAATTAAAAATTTATATTCATTATTCATGTATTAATTTATTCAAAACAACCTATTTCAACGCGATCATTTCATCAACTCTATCACTAAAAAAAGCCCAATACCATTAATTTATGAAACGTGACGACCGCTTGAACCTTGCACCAACCCAAGCACGTATCGTTCACGCAGTGATGACTTTACGTTTCAAGTTGTTTCGTTTTCCATTTCGTTATTTAGTTATAACTCATAGAACGAGCACAGACACGCGCAAACACTTATCGTGCAATATGTAATTGGCCGGGAAAAGTTGTCGCCGGTCTGCGATATGCACGGTCGTACTCGAATTATGGAATATTTGACGAAAGACGGTCTATTCCGGTCCCTGATGGTCGATTCGAACTGGATATTATGTGCAGTAAGCATTCGCGTCAAACAGAGTTCAATCCTGAGTGACGGCATCTTCTGCATGAGTAAGAAATAAAAAGTAAAACAACAGCTTATATATATATATATATATATATATATATATATATATATATATATATATATATATATATATATATATATATTATATATATATATATATAATATATATATATATATATATATATATATATATATATAATATATATATATATACATATATATATATATATTAACCAATATTCCATCTTTCATCTTTTTGGTGGGAAGTCGTGGCACTTTAGTGGAAGCGCTTGTTTTCAAATCGCGGTACGCGAGGAATCCGAGTACGACCTACGGTTGCCATTACGGTGAAATTGTTAAATGCAATTTTTTTAAAGAATATTAGCAATTCTCTTAACAATGCTAATATTCAGGTTAACAACTGCGACTAAGCTGAAAATGCTCGCACTAAAAGTTGGCTGACGACAATAGTCGAACAGTGGATTCGAACCTACGTCCTTAAGTTTCGCAGATGGCACCCTAAACCATTCGTCGCTCAATTGTTGATTTATCACATGCTCCACGGTGAAGGAAAACCATCGTGTGGATTCTGCATGTGTAAGAAAAAATATTTCGAACACGTGTAATCCGCCAATCAGCAGTGCTAGTTTGAGGCCTTTGCCCAACAGTGGGATTTATATATATATATATATATATATATATATATATATATATACTATAAGCTGTTATCTTGTTACTTATTATATGTTGGAGGTTTTGGCATTATATTATAAAGACCGCGTGCTGTAGGCAGGTGTGTGGTGGGTTCGATTGCCGGCCGACGAACAAAATTCGTGCATTACAAATGTTTACTTGTTTGGGTGTGTTGTATGGTTTTTTTATTAAATTGAGAGTAACAAACGAGCACACATCTGATGGCAAGTGATTCCTGCGGCCCACGACATCTACATTCATCCTTGACAAGGAATCATAATGCTGATGAGTTGTCACCCTTAAGGACTGAGATGGAATGCCTTATCACCAGTAACAATAGTTTCCAGACCCCTGCACTCACCAGACGAAACGCATCAGCATTATGCTGCTATTTCACATTGGTATTAAGTGTGGGGTGACACCAGTCATAATGCAGCTAGAAACAAGCTGCAGCGTACCTCTATCACCGTTAACTTTTTTAAAAAAAAAATAGCACCTAAAAAAGCCAAATTAAAGGTGTAATCCTAAAAAGCATTTTCTAACACTTAACCCCGGGGGCAAGCAGAGATCAAGCAGGTGCTAATGGAACGACTAAAGAAATAGTGTTTATAAATACATAATATTTTTTTACAGTTTTTTTTTCAATTTATATAGATAATATAAATTTAAAAAAAACACATCGCAACAGATCTCATTAAATTCGCTTATGGCTATTTATAGCCCGACCCAGCCTCTTTTCCTGAACACATTGTGCAGAGCGAGTCTATAACTCATGCAAAGGGCGGTGGATCGGAAAGTAGAAGTATTTGGAGGCCATGGTCCGGTTGCAGGCCGCTCACTGAGATTAGGGTAACCACAATCACCGGTCCAATGGGACAAATAGAAAATGAAAATATTAATATTTGACAGTAATTTCACTAGTCGAGCACGAATGGGTTGGCTCCGATGGGGAATGGCCTCGCCCTCACTGTTGTTTCGTTATATATATATAGCGTGAGTAACTGTAGATAGTCAACTGTCTCGAACTTCTTCATTATTACCTTTTTAGATGTATACAATACTGTGTTAATCTAATAATTTAACTAAATTAGTTGTTTATGCAGCAATTAATATTTTATCTTTCTTTATTTTCCTTTCCTCCTCGTCCCAGTAAATTATAATCTATTATGATCGTATGACCGATGATACCAAAATCTAAACAATAATTTCCCAACGAGAACATTATTTATCTCAATCATCATCACCTGTTATTATGATTACGATGATGACGTCCATCGATACATCCAGTTGCTGCTGGTGATGTCAACAGTGAGGGTCATATTACATCGTTGTTATTATTTCTGAATACACAGAGACTCACTCTTAACTCATTGTCTTCCCTCAACTGATTACATCGCGACTTATCGGATTACGGCCGCATGGTACAGTGGTCAGAGTACCTGGCTACGTCGCGGGTCCAGGGTTCGATTCCCTGCTGAGTAGCAAGATTTGTACGTCACAAATTATTGGTTTTTGAGTTCTGGCTTTATTGTGTGTATGTAACAGCATCCCTGACATTGCATCTGGACATTCCTACGATCTTGTTGTATATGCCTTACATCGGATTAGGAACAATATCAACCTATATATACATATGATCATCATATGGCTAGAATATATCATAGTGATCTAAATCGACCAGGAAGACTTAGACTCCTTTATCATTTCACTTCTCATATGCGATAGAACTGATAGAACAACATTGGAGTTAGTTCCCACTTGCAAATTGAATCTGCCACGTCATCACAAAACACCAGAGAGAAATAGGAGCATTAGTACTGATGTGCTACGTGAGGTGAGTGTACAGATTTCGAGACCAAAGTAAAAGTAACAAGACATTGTAGTTCTTATGGTGATCATTTTAATTTTTAATTTTATCACTTATCTGGCGGAGAGTGTACACATTTCTCAATTCCAATAATATAAAAAATTCTTTACATTTAGAACATTTCACAACAGAAACAATTAGCTTTGTATATATAATAAACTCCTCTAGGACTCAAAACTACCTGGCCACAGCACTACGAGACATAATTAATTTGTTTTCGAATAATGGAAACCGGTTGTAATGTAACATAATGTCGATTGTTACTTTTAATTTAATGCATCAAGTTGCGAACCTTGAATGTGCTTTTAACTTGTTACCAATAAATGAATATTAAAAACAAATCCTATAGTATATGAGAAACTTGTTATTTTTTACTTAAGAATTATTTACAATCAGCAGTGAGAGTCGAGGTCTGGACCACCGTCTCCGTAGCTAAGTACTTATTACCGATAGCCGGATATATGAAGAGTATGCAGCAATGGGGCTGTGTATTCGAGTTTTTTTAATATAACGTTGTCGTATAAGGGGGCTAAAAGGCAGGGGGGGGGGCGCCCCGATTGTCCAGGAAACCGAACCCAGGGATGACGGGAAAACGATGTGATACCGTAACACATGGTACTAGGGAAGGCGTGGTCTCGCCTCAGTGCAAAGGGACACGGGTGCGTTTCGTAGGCGATCCCGGAGCCTCTCAATGCACTGAAGGTGGCCACATAACCCTCTTGTCCCACCAGTAGACAGGAAGATTTCTTCTTTGAAGATTTCTTCTCCGAGGACAAAAGGCACACAGTTCACCTTATGTGAAAGTGATCACTGCACCATGCTTAATGAAGATTAATAAATTAAATAATAAATACTCATAGGACACTACTACTCATACTCACAGGAGATATATAAAATTGAACAATTGAAGTAACTTCTATAATTTGTTTAGAAATAACACGGACAAATAGAATGAAGGTTGGTACAACGGACGGTTTTATCGCTTTAAAAGCACTTCTAAGCAATAAGCATAACTAAAATAATAACGGACACATGATAGTTCTACATAAGTTACTAGGAATAGCGCAAGCGTGTAATAAGCTTACTCCACTTTATAAATTAATCGAAGTGTTTCGTGTGATACTAACTTTGTAGGGTAGAGTGTATAAGGAGCTTTAAAGGAGCTTTGACCGTTAAGTTATCTTTGTTTCAATCCTTATTTATATAATCTTCTAATACAGTGATAATAAAAGAGGAAAAAGGTTTTCCTTATCTAACTAAAAACATAAAAACGCGATTGAAATACTATTATTAAAATTATAAACCTCATATATAACTAGATATAAATAATAAATACAAATATATACATACATGGTATATATATGACATTTATCTAATGTTAAGTTAATTCTCCCAATCTGTTCAGAAATCTTTGTGAAAATTGTTTGAGCGAGTTTTGATTTCCTTTGTTTGAAAATCGAAAATTTATGCCGGGTGAGGTTTCGTGATTTGAATACACATTAAGTGTTCTTGTCGTGGAGCAATTTGCATTGAATATATCATTTTTAATAATAAATTTTCTTTATTTGCTATGTACCTCTCAGACAAAAGAATAAATAAAACATTGGTTCCCAAACTAAGCCAGGCTTGTATCTTGGCAGCCGTATTTGCGTCTTTACATTACAAATTATGCATACATAATAAATAAACAGTCTGATAAGATTAGTATAAGCGGTGTAAAACTATACACGATGACCATTAGAACAAGAAGTTTAGAATTTGAAGGTGAGATTGTGACGGGAGACTGCATATACAGTGCCCCTGAAGACGATTTCCAGGTTTCACTCTACCCGAGTCCCAAGTATATATTGAGAAATTCAATCTCAGTTCTAAGTGCTGACAACTCATATCTTGAATCCTTGATGATGGATGGATGTTGATCTCATGTGATCATGATCATTTTTAAAAATAATAATGAATGGATTAAGGTGTAACGATAATATTCGACGAGGGCAGGACTTAACATGATACTGTATTGTCATTTAACTAACAACTTAGAAGACCAAGAGAAAATCCTTGAAGGATGATTGAAGGTATCTATGATCCGCAGTGAATGGTCGCGGTCGAGTGAACTGTGTGCTCATTTGTCACACATACTTTCACAAACAAAACTGAATCCAGTGCGAATTGTCACCGTAGCGATATCACATTACCGCGAGCTTGGCGCGGTGTGTAATACCAACCGGCTACGACCTATTATATTTGGAAACCGCCCACCAGCCACCGCGCCTATATCGGGTTCACATTGTCCTATTGACGTGCTATGATGTTGCATCTATAGGATTAAAACGGCTCAACCACAAGCAACTTTTTGCCGAATGGCAAATTTTTTTTTTTGATATTTTTTTAACGCACGCTTTTCACTTGATGGTAAACAGGACGTAAAATTTACATCTACCCACAAAAATAAAACATATATGTAATGTACATGCGTTGTCGCCCCTGAGGACTAAGACCTCATTACCTGTACTCACCATACCGCACACAGTTAGTTTATGATGCTATTTTATGAGGGTATGTTCTATAGAACGCACCCTCATAACTCCCAATAGTAGAGTCGTGCTGCATCTCGAAGCTGCAACATGACTCTACCATCATTTATAAATCACTGACAGCACCTTGGTATTCTTTTATCGATATCACCGTTTCGTCTCTTTCCCGCGCGAATGTGGCGTGGCGGTTTTATTGAAATATAGGAAGATGGAAAATATTGTTTCAAAACATTTTACGAATGAGCTTACTTATCTTTGGATCGTTTAATTATTATCGTTTAGCTAACAGACATTTTGTATGTTTGTCTTTTCCACTATTTTCATTATTAGAAAGTGTTAAAAAACACTTATCTACATAAAACATTTAAAAAAAGGATATTATTTTAATAAAAGCCTTTTTCACTTAATCTATGAGAGTAAGTTACCTTTAAAGTGAATTCAATGTCAAGTTCAAAGGAACATGTTTGCGTACGTAATGCGTACACGACTGCATACATTTCACATAAATACATTCAGAGCTTTAGTATATACAATCGTGATATACTAATGTTCTTACAGCCAAAAAGCTACCGATATCAGTTTGAATAGTATTTGAGCAGTAGTAACTTTAAATAGTTGTGATGTACCACCTTCAAAAAGAAAAAGAAACTATAAATGCATTATTTTTTTAATTGCATTATAACAAATTAAATTTCAGTTGTCTTTTCAATATAACTACTAAAAACTAACTTTTCAATATAACTACTAAAAACGAACTTTTCAACATAACTACCAAAAACTAACGTGGCCGCGTATTGCATTATTTTGGAAAAACAAATTGAAACTTTTTTGAAACGTACGGTCTACGAAACTTAAGAACGTAAGTTTCGGGTATTGTCATGATCCAACTCCCAGCACGAGCATTTTAAGCTATAACGGAATTTTAGCAATGTTAATCGCACTGGTCTTTAAATAAATCTGTATATATTTTAAAGGTCATCACAATTAAGTAATATTAAGTCGAATTACAACCTATTAATATTTTTTTTAAAATGTATATCATTCTTTGTAAAATATTGTCTGGATAGTTTGAGAAAATTAAAAATGTAATTGTTGAAATGATTGTTTGAGTTAAAAATATTATTATTTTTAACTCAAAGATATCTTCATTAATTGAAATAAGAATGGATCGCTGGAGAAAACAAAAATGGAAAGACCAGTATTAGAAATAAGGTAAACTTCCCTATTTTATTTTTTATAACATTGAGAGTAACAAACTCACACACAGTTCACCTGATAGTAAGTGATTCCTTGACAAGAAATCATAATGCGGATGCGTTTTTACCCTAGAAGACTGAGACGGACTGTCGCGTCACCAACAATAAAAGTCTCCGGATCCCTACACTCACCAGACGAAACACGGCAGCATTATACTGCTATTTTACGCTGGTATTCAGTGAGGGCGTGATCCTACCCCGGTAGAGCTGACCCATTCATTCTGCAGCTAGAAACAAACTGCAGCGTAGCTCCACCATTGTAAAAACTTCCTAGCAACTTACCGTATAACACAAGACAATAATTTTGAGTCGGTAAATGTTAGTTACAAACGGTGCATTTCGTTATAAGAACGTTCAAATTACTCGAACGCATTGACACGTGGAGTGATTGCAACCTATTATCGAACGCTCGATACCAGACTCGTTTGCCACCGAGCTATCAAGGTCCTTGTGAAAGAATTGGAATGATATTGCGAAGACTATTAAAGTGATTTCTTAATGGTAATTATTATTAAGTATATATTCTTATAAAGATTTTACTATAGTTAGATAACAGATCCCATTTACTAACTATAACAACCTGTAATATATCTATATTTTAACGATTTGAATGATTAACACATGAGTTTGGTACGTGGTTTTGTAAACCGTTAGTTGATTGACACATCAATATTTAGTTTACATAACAAAATTAAAGTAAAGCTATACACAGATTCCATTCCATTCCATTCCTATAACATTGGCCACCTCTCTTGTTTGTTGGAACATAGTCTATATATAATGTTGATACACCATTTCTACTTATACAGGGTCAATGTCTATATAAATGTTCAAACAATCACACGCACCTCATTTACTATGTGACTGTATCAAACGACACTCAAATCAAGGACTCTATATGATCTGACGCATTGATAGATATATTATATATGTATAATTCTTGTCTCTAACCAATTCCGTGAACCATTTAATCTCGACAAGATTAATGTCAAAGCCAAGTGTTCTGACATTCGTCGAAATGACTAAATAGTTGTACTATGTAAACGCTTTTATTGATAATCACTTAAGTTACGTTACTTAAGTACCTAATTAAATATAAATCGAATAATTCTCGTTTGTCACAAGGTCTAAAAGAACTTAAAGTTTCGTAATAGTAATACCACGCGTTTATCAAAAGTCGGATCGTAACAGAAGGACCATGCTCTCAATGTGAATGTATTCTCCCTATTGTGTAACTTTCTCCCATCGTTCGTCAAGATATTTAATACCTCGTTGGTAGAAATCGCCCGGTTTCGATTCGACATACCCATCCAACCAACATCTCATTTCTGCATCAGTATTGAACGAAACTTCGCGCATAACATTTGAAAGAGATCGGAAAAATGGAAAGCCACATAAACGAACTCTAACAAACAACCAAAACAGATTCCGGTAGATGCCAAAAACATTCAAAAAGAACTTATTTGCCAACCTAAATACATTAAAATACACCTATTAATGTCATCGTCTTTAAAAGGAATATACCTCTCTATACGTTTCAATTATTTATGACGAAGATGAATGATGAAAAGAAATTAACATTACCAATGCCGAATACTTTAAAAAACACTGGTAGCTTATTTAACGTAAATAATACTATGATATTTATATAATTGAAACGTCTATCCGTATTCGTATAACGTATAGCGGTTTAGGGTACGATCTGTGAAACTGAAAGTCGTAGGATCGAATCTGCCATTCGAATATTGAAGTGAAACATCTTCTAGCTCAAACATTTTCAGCTCAATGAGAGTAGTTAACGGGAATGTGTAATGTTAAAAGTACTGCTAATCTATAAAAAATGTAAAAGGAAATGTAGTAGCAGTATTAGTGTATTTAAAGAAATCAAAATGCATACATGTTAATGAAACATCAACTAGATATATATTAATAGCATTAATATATATCTGTTCATGTTTACAAAAAAAAATCCATAGTAATTCCTAAGGCGTACGTGACGAAGATAGAATAGAGATGGATAAGGAATCTTAAATTGTCTACAATTACTTAATACGTGTATTGAAAAATAAACAAAATCTATTTCGAATTAGTAACTTACCATATTTTAAATTAAAACAATAGGAACAGGAATTCTCGTCTTAATAATATTAAGAAAAGAAATAAACTGTGAAAAGTATTTTGTAATAACGTTACGTTAAAAGCGAATTTATTTGAAAATAGGATTGTCACTACTCATTAAGCATAATTAAAAAATAACTTCATTATTTATAACAGCATTCACGTTGCAGGTCGTTAAGCACAACACTAATTAGCACTGTATAGTAACAAAGAAACCAGTCCACCGTGACGTCACTTATCAGAGCATTATCACACGCAAAACCTTAACTATTAGAAAGTGCACATAAAACGTATTGCGGAAAAATCACTGACTTTGCGCCAACAAAAGGTCATTGTAACATAAACATGAAATAAAAAAAAGCCAAAACGAGCACATGTCACAAGTTTACAAAATAAATTGTTATCAAATAATGTGTAACTGTACAAGTTGAAGTTCACTAAAGAAACAAAAAAACTTTTTTTTAACATACAATTTTTTGTCAAAATTACTCCTATACTTAAAAAAATATTGTAATGAAAAAATAAGAAATGTATAATAATTTAATTTTAAAAAAGTTATGTGTACAAAAAAAATTATATTCACATCACTTTGATAATCAAATTAAAAAAAATAATCTGGAAAAATTTAAAACTAGTTAAGCTATTGTTGTGAATTTGAAAAAAATTAAAAAAACAAAAAGTAGTTAACTACATTAGAAATAGATTTTTTAACAATTTCCTGGTAATAATTAGGTAATAAAAGTGTAAATTTAGCAAGTTTCTGAACGTACCAAACGCGCCACCGCCGCCATCTTGTCAAGTCGGAGGCGCTGCGCCCGCGCACTCTACTTTTATACTTCGTTGGGGGGAACCTTTCACTGGATATAACTTTGTCATATTTTTTCGGCAAAGGGGATGACGGTTGCAATTTGTAAAACACTAACTATAGTCCTATACAAACTGCATTAGTTGCTTGCGCCAATTCAAAATAGTTTACAAATTTATATTTTAATAAATCATAAATACCTATAAGTGTGTTTAATTTCTATTAAATACAATTTTATTGGTTTGAATTGTATGTAAGTTTGTATGACTTTCATGGAGTCTTTAAATTAAATTTTCACCCAGTTTCAGACGTCTGAATAATCTGAAAATTTTCTAACATATTACGACTGGTGACAATACGTGATTTCGTGGCTTAAGGTTTATTTTTATTTATATTTAAGGTTATTAGTTTTTTTAAAACAAAAAAATATATTTATGACTTTAGGGTGCCCAACAAGCATACAGTTCACCTGATGTTTAGTGATGATAGCGTCCCTTCAGATCTACTTCCGACTTCATGAAAGATTCAAGATGCTCATGTCACTCCTGAGGATCGAGATTGAATGTATTGCTACCTGTAATTGGGTCCCTAGCCCCTTCCACTCACTATAAGGAGCTCAGCAACGTTTTGCTGCTGTTTAACCCTAGTAATCTATAAGGGCGTGGTCGAGATGACCCATATATTTTTACCACAGTTAGAATCTAGGTTACATCTGTGGCTATTTTTTTTTAATAACGTAAATACGATCTACACAATTTTTTTTATTGCATTGAGAGTAACAAACGAGCGCTCAGTTCACCTAATGGCAAGTGATTCCTGCGGCCCATGACATCTACATCTTTGACAAGGAATCATAATGCAGATGCATTGTTGTTACACTTGAGGACTGAAATGGAATGTCTCGTCACCAGTAATAAAGGTCTCCCGACCTCTGCTCTCACCAGACGTAACACAGCAGCGTTATGCTGCTATTTTACGCTGGTATTCTGTGAGTCCGTGGTCCTAACCCGGTCGAACTGACCCATTCATTCTGCAGCTAGAAACAAAATGCAGTGTAGCTCTACCACTGTTAATTTATAACTACAATTTAACTTAACTCTTGTTTAATAGTCTATGGACCATTTTAAAAATAAATTTGTAATAAATATAAATAAGCGAAAGTAACCCTGTGGTTAATATTTCTCACCACGTGAATGTGGTGGGTGGTGATGAAACACATTTTCGAGAGATGTACTTCAATCTGAGTTTGAGCCACCACGTGGATTTCAATATTACGGATATGTATAGACTATAGATAGTAGCTTTTTAGGGTTCCTTATTTATATATTTAAATGTTTATGTATTAAGCTGAAAAGTATATAATAGGCGGACTTAATGCCCTTTGACACTCTGCCAGTCAACACAAACCGTGATAAAAACTTTGTAGCATCCGTAAATCATAACGGAAAAACCTGAAACGTCATAAGATCACTTTCTTGTCTGTTTGTCAATATATCAATTCTTATTCTCAGAAATATTTATAGTTTCCTACTCATGTAAAAAAATCAAGTTTTCTAAATAGTTTAACGTACCCTACACATTTGAAGCGTTATTTTATAAGTAATATCACCGACTTATCACAAAAACCTATAGGTACTTCCCGTTTATTTAAACAGAAACTTAGAGGAAGTTTCAGTTTTTTAACATTAACAATAAAGTTAAAATTACTAGTATACAATATGTCCCGTAAGCACGACAAAATTAAGGGAAGATAGATTGACGGGTCACCATACACGTACCAAACAAAAAAGTGTCACCATTTTCTTGATAAAGAGTTTTTATTTTTCTAACAATAACCCCTACGACCTATCTTTTGTTACCGTGTGTACGCACATAATTTTGTTACTATTTCTTTTACATACTAAAATATAATTTTGATCAATCTTGTTAGAAAAATTTTTCTTTTAAAAATCTTTTTAAAGAAAAAAAATATATTTATGACTTTAGGGTGCCCAACAAGCATACAGTTCACCTGATGTTTAGTGATGATAGCGTCCCTTCAGATCTACTTCCGACTTCATGAAAGATTCAAGATGCTCATGTCACTCCTGAGGATCGAGATTGAATGTATTGCTACCTGTAATTGGGTCCCTAGCCCCTTCCACTCACTATAAGGAGCTCAGCAACGTTTTGCTGCTGTTTAACCCTAGTAATCTATAAGGGCGAGGTCGAGATGACCCATATATTTTTACCACAGTTAGAATCTAGGTTACATCTGTGGCTATTTTTTTTTAATAACGTAAATACGAGCTACACAATTTTTTTATTGCATTGAGAGTAACAAACGAGCACACAGTTCACCTGATGGCAAGTGATTCCTGCGGCCCATGACATCTACATTCATCCTTGACAAGGAATCATAATGCAGATGCATTGTTGTTACACTTGAGGACTGAAATGGAATGTCTCGTCACCAGTAATAAAGGTCTCCCGACCTCTGCTCTCACCAGACGTAACACAGCAGCGTTATGCTGCTATTTTACGCTGGTATTCTGTGAGTCCGTGGTCCTAACCCGGTCGAACTGACCCATTCATTCTGCAGCTAGAAACAAAATGCAGTGTAGCTCTACCACTGTTAATTTATAACTACAATTTAATTTAACTCTTGTTTAATAGTCCATGGACCATTTTAAAAATAAATTTGTAATAAATATAAATAAACGAAAGTAGCCCTGTGGTTAATATTTCTCACCACGTGAATGTGGTGGGTGGTGATGAACACATTTTTGAGAGATGTACTTCAATCTGAGTTTGAGCCACCACGTGGATTTCAATATTACGGATATGTATAGACTATAGATAGTAGCTTTTTAGGGTTCCTTATTTATATATTTAAATGTTTATGTATTAAGCTGAAAAGTATATAATAGGCGGACTTAATACCCTTTGACGCTCTGCCAGTCAACACAAACCGTGATAAAAACTTTGTAGCATCCGTAAATCATAACGGAAAAACCTGAAACGTCATAAGATCACTTTCTTGTCTGTTTGTCAATATATCAATTCTTATTCTCAGAAATATCTATAGTCTCCTACTCGTGTAAAAAAATCAAGTTTTCTAAATAGTTTAACGTACCCTACACATTTGAAGCGTTATTTTATACGTAATATCACCGACTTATCACAAAAACCTATAGGTGCTTCCCGTTTATTTAAACAGAAACTTAGAGGAAGTTTCAGTTTTTTAACATTAACAATAAAGTTAAAATTACTAGTATACAATATGTCCCGTAAGCACGACAAAATTAAGGGGAACATAGATTGACGGGTCACCATACACGTACCAAACAAAAAAAGTGTCACCATTTTCTTGATAAAGAGTTTTTTTTATTTTTCTAACAATAACCCCCTACGACCTGTCTTTTGTTACCGTGTGTACGCACATAATTTTGTTACTATTTCTTTTACATACTAAAATATCATTTTGATCAATCTTGTTAGAAAAATTTTTCTTTTAAAAAATCTTTTTTAAAAGAAAACATTGTCAATTATTTTATTCAAATTTCACGTCGGTGGTTTAAAAAAAATGTACTGTGACCATAAATACAATAAGGAAAGTAAACATTGCGACCGTGTACACCACAGTAAAGCGATTCAGATGGACATCATTAACATTTGCTTACAGCAAAATATTTCATATTATTTTGTCGTTTCATTTAGCGCTCCTTTTATTTTTGTTGTTCGTAACAAAACACAGTTTGAGTCTTTATATAAATAAATTTCAGCTTAAACGATATACAGCCTTGTGGTGGTCACGAGTTGTTAAATAAATTGGTCGATGAAATGAAAATTTTACAAAGTTCAACGTATTAAGAATCTTATAGGCTTGTCAAAATGAATACATAAATAATTGGCACATTGGCCCATCGCGTTTCTCGTTTTCTACTTTTTATATAGTTTAAAAAACACAACACCATAAGCAGTAAATACCAGGCCTGGTAGGTTTTTATTTGACAAATACATACTTTACATACACGAACATACTATTCTTTAATAATAAATAGATAAAAAGTATAAAAACTGCAAGGTATTGCACCGAAGCAATACATACATACTTATAAACCCATACACTCATCCCCTCCATCACAAACACACACGCACAAACACACCCCATACACGTTCACGATGCAGAATGAATGGGTCAGCTCGACCGGGGTAGTACCATGCCCTCTGAGTATACCAGCGTAAAATAGCAGCATAATGCTGCTGTGTTTCGTCTGGTGAGTGTAGGGATCCGAAGACTATTACTGGTGACGAGGCATTCCATCTCAGTGCTCAAGGGTGACAATGCATCTGTTTTATGATTCCTTGTCAAAGATGAATGTAGATGTCATGGGCAGCAGGAATCATTTGCCAGCAGGTGACCTGTGTCCTCTTTTGTTACTCTCAATGAAATAAAAAAAAAACACAAAATTACTTATCTATCGGAGATAGGTATTGGAGAACTGATAAACGTTGAGGATGAAAGGTTCTACAGTGGCAACCTTGGACAAGGAGTCGTAGTCTAGGGTCCACCCTCCCCCCCTCCACTGGATGGAGCGATGATCTATACAAGTTTGCTGAAGGACGCGGTTGTTTCAGGGTCGTGGTTTGACCAGTATAATGTATTTGTATAAGTAAATGTTTTAGATATCGAATAGTTGAAGCTATATTACCAAACTGGGCAATGCATATATCTTAGAAAAGACACCTGTGTCTCCTCTGGTTAGATATACATAAAGACCCATCCTATGAGAATCAATGTAGCATATTTACAGTTTTCGTAACCAGTTTTTGTTACGATGTGGGGTGGTTAGCCTTACGACGAACCCTCCTCTATTATCCGGGCTTGGGACCAGCAGTGAGAATGAGTTTCCCCACTGCACTGGCAGAGTTAGAATAGAAAAGAGGGTGGCCGAAGAAGGCATAACTAATGTTACCGCCTGGAGAAGGAAAGCCAAGGATCGGAACGGATGGCAAAACACCGTTGAAGTGGCCAAGACCCATAGAGGGTTGTAGCGTCGAAGAAAGTAAAGTTAAGTAAGCAATTCTATGTAGTGCATAAATACGTTGATCATACTATGTAATCTGTGAGTATTGGAAATGTTTGGCAATGGAAGTGTAGAATGCGGCTCGGGACTTAATCCTTCCTCAACAGCGATTCAAGATTCACGCCCTGAGGACTGAAATGGAATACTTCCTTACCTTTATTTTGATCGTCAAGTCTACTCATCATACGAAACTCACTTGCGCTATGCTACTATTTACGCTTGTTTAGCAACAAGGTAAAATGTAATTACTTAAAAGTTCAAAATATTTCTTATTGGACTAAATGGTATTCCTATAAATATATCGATTACCATGCCGAGGTACAAAGAAAGTGTATCGGACAACATAAACTTCTATTTAAGATCGTAGAAAGTTAAGTTAAATGCTTAAGTTTAATGTATAATGTATTAAGTAAAGCAAACCGTATGTCCGTCGAATACACAATGCGGCAAGGTTAATTTCTTACAGGCTTCAATTTAGACTCGCCTAGGAAACAGCATGACCTAGATTGTAAATTAATATTTTTAATTGCTTGACAATAAGGACTAGCTCACACTTGTGCGGCTATAAGTTTGTTTTAATTTGGCAAAGAATTTATTATCTATGAAATCGAGACGCAAACGGCCACACAGCTTTTTTAAAATTATTTATCCAAAATAAGTTACTGAGTTAAAATGTATGTGGTGTAATGCACTCATTAAATATAGTAACACCTACATATATAAATATAGTAACACCTACATATACAAATATATTAACACCTACATATATAAATCTCACTACCCTGCTAAAGCCCCTTCTCTAGAGAGGATGTTAGAGCATTATCCAATACAGCTCTATTATGGATTTTCGGACTTCACATGTTTGGGAAATATATATTTTTTATATGAAAGGGTTTTATTTTATAAGGTTTCGTCGCAATGTTTTTCTTCAAGCTTCAGTAGGTTCAGGTCTGAAATACGGATATACCTTTTATCTATCTATGTAATATTGTTTTTTTATTTATTAAGGAGAACGTGTTTCTATTATGTAAAATATTACATTCTATGTATTTAGCTGTGGTGAAAAATAAAATTTTATTTATTCATTTATATCTAGTGCAGACCCGGATGTTTAAACATATTTAACGAATAACTATAGATCATAGTTCTGTTTTTAAATTAGGATTGTTTATGTAAAAGATGTCAAATAAATTATTAATATTATTATTTAAAGTTGCAAATAACAATCTCCATTTGTGCCGGCACCGGATCGAACTTGGATTGCTCGCGTACCGTGAATTAAAAGCGAGCGCTAAGGAACTGTGCTACCAGGGCTTAGTGTGTAAGCTAAATAACACTATATACATATAAATAAGGGGCAATATTCTATAATAAACTGCCGCTCATGGTCAACTCTCAATACATACAGATCGATTGTCAGCTCCAAAGATTTATTTTTAAAACATTGACATACGTATACTTTGTAATAATATAATATATTGATGTACATAGTAACAAACGAGCACACAGTTCACCTGATGGCAAGTGATTCCTGCGGCATATGACATCTACATTCATCCTCGAAAAGGAATCATAATCCAGATGCGTTGTCACCCTTGAGGACTGAGATGGAATACCTCGTCACCAGTAATAAAGGTCTCCGGATCCCTACACTTACGAGACGAAACACTGCAGCATTATGTTGCTATTTTACACTGGTGTTCTGTGAGGCCGTGGTCCTATCCTAATCGAGCTGATCCCTTAATTCTGCAGCTAGAAACAAGATGCAGTGTGGCTCTACCACTGTTAAATGATGAAATGCTTCATTACTAATTTATCAGTTTCCATTGTTTTAGTAAGCAAAATTTATCGACCAGCAGCGCCAACAGATAGTTTAGGGTATGGTCTGCGAAAATAAGGGTCGTACGATCAAATCCGCCATTCGACCAATGTCATGAACAATTTCTTAGTAGTTAAGCTTAGTTGGATTGGTTTACCGGGATTACAGTAATCTTAATAGCAGTTTTTTTTAAAGCATCGTCTCTTTTAAGCCGAGCTGACTGGAAATCCTAAAGCTGGTACCATCACTATAGACGTACGTAAAAAGTATTGTTTGAATGTCAATTATTTAAATTGCATACTTCCAACTGTACGATTGTAAAAATAAGAACAAACATTAATATCTTTGTATTTCATTGCTCTGAGCGGCAAGGAATTGATATTAAAAAACTAACTTGACATCCGGCTCTATATTGTTAAGATAGTAATTGTTGGTCCGATCAGATAAGAGGTATTTTTTTAAAAATTAAACCTTTAACAAATTGCGATATAATTCGAAAGTTAATAATGCTGATGAATTTAACGGTGTCAAGTGAATGTTACTTATGTTATGTCATCCTCCTGATTTGGACCACAGGGATTACCTGATACCAACTGGACAGGATATATTATAGTGCCGTTTGCGTTTGCGCAAACACGTCGTTTACCTACGCAGTACAATGCATGCATTACGATCGAACCAAGGCACTAAATTTGTGATGTACATATATTGATGCTTCTGTTCTGGCTGCAGCATGAATCGGTTCAACCGGGGATGAATCGGGAAAGAAGTGAGTGTACAAATCCGGAGAAAATAAACGGGTGAACATAGATGTCATGGTCCGCAGGAATCACTTGCGTGGTGAGTTTGTCATTCCTTATATTATATATAAAAAAATAACATTACTAACAATTAAGTGTAAATTACTATTGGTAAGAAAACCTGAATGTTTATTTAGATTAATTTAAAGAAACGAGAAAATCTTAAAGCATCATCATCACCGCCAATCCGCAGTGAAACCGCTTGACCGATCACTCCAATACTTTATTCAGACATACATATATATGAATCATATATCGTTCGCTGTCGGTGTCACGACACAAGTACACAACGAGTAATACAAAAAGCCTCAACACATTTAAGAAGGTCTGCGGAACTGTGCTGCCTCAATACTCGAATCCACAACTCCATTATTGTCCAGAACCATCGCCTAGCACAAGCGTTTAAGCTTCTAACTAAGCTTAAATGTCGGTTGTGAGTTAAATATTAAACCTAAGTTAAGTTAAGTTACGGGAATGTTGGTAATATTAAAAGCGTTGCTGAAATTGTCTATAAAAAAATTACACATTTTACAAAATAAACCGACAATAATTTTCTCCTGTTTTAGTTTTGATTAATTTTAAATTTTAAGTTTTAAGATATTTTTTTCTCTCCACCCCACGGGTTGACTGGTAGAGAATGCCTTATTTGCAGGCATTAAGTCCGCCATTTGTATCCCTTTTTGTAAGGTGTGGCCAATAAAGTTTAAATAAACAAATAATTTCCATTTTGTAAACCTAACGAGACATTGTTTCATCTTCGATCCGAAATGCGGTCACACGTCGATCTAATGCGTTTGTAATGCAGCTTGCTTGTTCATTCGTTATATACACAATCTATCACGCTGTTAGCGACGTCGAAGTACGTTTAGGTTATGGGTTATTTGTGCATGTTTGAGTAGACCTATAATCTTGCATAGGTTCTCCTTAGATGCGAGTTCGATGGTGCGTTTCGTGCGAGATCCTGGCTGATGGTGACCATTAAGGGGTTTTGGTGAGTACAAATTGCCACATTCCACAAATCTTCCATTCCCATTTAGAAAATAGTTAACGCTAGATGGAGCGTCACTCCAGGTCTACGTAAAAACGATGGTCGCAGGACCTTGTTTATTGTCAGTCTATGGGGGAAGCCGTGCTCAGCAGTGGGCTAGTGGTGGGCTGACTTCATGGTGATAAGTAGCTTGGAATATTCCACACCGAATATGAAACGACCTTCGGTAACTGCGTCTAACATATCAAATGTCAAGTATGTGAAAAAAAATCACTGATTTAATTTTTGACTTAGGTGACGCCAAGCGTGAATACAGTCCACCTGATGGTAATTTTCGTGCTTATATGTGAAAACTCATCTTTTTATTATATTCAAGTTGATAAACAGACCGACAGCTGATCGGCGACTCCTCTGGTGTTGCGGATGTTTATGGGCGGTGATCACTCACCATCAGATGCTCGTGTGCAACCTATTCAATAAAAAAGGACACAGTTTTAAATATATTTTGCAGCCCATAGCGTCCTCATTCTTTCTCGATTTAAGATGGAATGCCTCTTCACCAATAACATTGATTTGGTTCCTTGCCGGGTATAAATGAGGGTACCATCAAGTGAATTGTATGAATTGCGTGCTCGTTTGTCTGTCATAATATTAAAAAAAATAACATGCTAATAAAATACTTAAATAGTGCAATTAACAGCACAATGCTGTCTTATTGCTTGTGACGAGGCATTCCACCTTAGTCCTCTCAGGTGACAGGGCATGTGCATTATGATCACATCAAACCCGTCTGTTGTGGATTTCCCATACATCTGTGGTGGGCCCCAGTAAGCACTTACTCATGAACAGTATCTTTGTCATTCACAATAAAATAAAAAAATATTAATGTTATGAATTATATAAAAAAATGTCGTTATCGTTTACGTTTTCGGAGGCGGTAAACTTGTGACAGGCGAGTGAATTGGCCCGATAGAGAGGCGGGCGCGACCTCTGTGGCAAGAATGCGATCCGGCTCGAGGTGGACCAGTTAGATCTTACCTACGCCCTAACAGGAGACGCCACGAGTGTCCGAAGATTGGATAATTTATTACATTTATTGTTTACTGCGACACATCTTATATATAAATATATATATATATATATATATATATATATATATATATATATATATATATATATATATATATATATATTGGACCAAAAAGGAATCAGTACAGTAAAAACTGGCGGTAGTTCTGGTTAACTATGTCATCGGCTCTCAAACACCTCAACCTCACCAGTAACAATAACGGGATAAATCCGTAAAACTAGTTATTACTAAACGTGCAGTATTCGTGTTAATATAAGAAATAATTACTAGTGGATGCTATAAATAAAATTACACACGTAACCAAATTATACCCTGGCCATGCGAAAATTATATCATACAAAAGTTCTTAATTCATTGCGTAAGTATATAATTCATTAGACAAGTACCAATTATAATAATTCACAAAATCTTTAATATCATGAAAAGTTTCTTGTTTAGTTTTATATTTTAAAAATTTTCATCTGTTCCTTTATATTTGAAGGCAGCTAAACACGAGGTAATCTTTTCTATTTATTTTTTCTCTCTCTTTTAAAATATATCATTGAATAGGATTCTTTATTGTTTCAAATTTCTTTCCGTTAAAATATCCTATGTTGCGAATTTTGTCACGCGGAGATACCATCTCCAACCTCGGACTGGCGCTGTACGACGACCTCCTGCTAAATGGAGCGACGACCCATGCAAGTTTGCAGGAAGTCCATAGATGCAGGTGGCTCTGGATCATGCTCTGTGGCAATCTACGGAGGAGACAGTGGTAGAGCTACACTGTAGTTTGTTTCTAGCTATAGAATGAATGGCTCAGCTCGACCGGGGTAGGACACCTCCCTCATAGATTATGCTATTCTACGTTATGGTGACGAGGTATTCCATCCCTGTCCTCAAGGGTAACAATGCATCTGCATTGTGATTCCTTGTCAAGGATGAATGTAGATGTCATGGGCTGCAGGAGTCTCTTGCCATCAGGTGAACTGTGTGCTCGTTTGTTACTCTCAATGTAATAAAAAAAAGACCTGGAAAAGCAGTGGATGGCAGTCTGTGATGACAATGATGACAAGAATATTCCCGATCAGGTCAATACCATTCATTACCAAATTAAGATCAACTTACACTTTAGGTACCAAATATCAACGAAAAAATCTAATCAAAAACAAACTTATTCAAGTGCTAAAACACAATGTAATAAACAACTCGCTGTAATTATTCGACCCTCGGTGGTTTATCGAATGTTGCCAGCTAACATTGATAAATTTGAATGCAGTTATATTAAATGCAAACAGCAACTATAATAAAGCAACACCCAATGCAAACTCTGTCGCGGAAACGGCCTGTCCAACCTTGGCACTTTCATGCGGACTAGAATATGTTACGACAGCCTTTGATAATAGGTATATAATATTATCCTTGAATTAGAATTTGGTGTTTGTCGTAAAGATAGACCATCGTTTAAGAACACAAGACAGTGATTGACTATAAGCCCAGCTGCTGTTAAGTGGTGTTTTAGACGTTGAGGGTGGGACGCACCAGCTCAACAAATACCTGTTCTCTCTTCTGTCGATGACACATTACACGTAATGTCTACCGCAGACAAATTATTCCAATCCATCGCTGTTCGCATGAAAGACGATGGTAGAATTATGTTAAGTAACTATTAAGATATAGTATAGTGTACTCAGAATACAATGACCAAAGGGAGATAGCAAATGGATTTGACTCCCCACTAGCCCTCGCTCAGAGATGATGTTTATTTTATTACTAGCTGTGCCCGGGACGCTTCGTACGTGTAGACTTCAGGATGCTGGGTATGTTTCATGGAAAGCAACGTCTTTTTAGAACATTTAAAGTGGAACAATTCCTGATGATTTTTGCATAACTTTAACCGTTTACGCAGCACACGCAACCGTAGCTCACAAAAAGAGGAGTTTTACTCGGTTTTGTGACATTTTTCATTGATGCTCCACTTGCACCTATTTGTCATAGCGCGCTGTTATACAGTTTATATAAGCCTTGATAAATGGACAATCCAGCACAAAAATAATTTTTCAATTCGAACCAGTAATTCCTGAGATGAGCGCGTTCAAACAAACAAACTCTTCAACTTTAAAATATTATAGGATGACAAACGAGCACACAGTTCACCTGATGGTAAGTGATGGCTGCATGGCGTCTACATTCATCCTGAACTATGTTTCAAGGTACACTTCCGTTGTCAACTTGAGGTCTGAGATTAAATGCCTCGTAACCTATTATTGGAATTATATTATATATTGGTGGTTAACGATGAATGTATAGATTTCTTTAAAAAAAAAAATTACCAAAATCAACAAGTGTCAACATAACAAATAACTAATGAGTATGTATATCATTACTATTAATATATTATTTATAACATTTTTATACCTTTTATAATTAAATTAGTATCTTTTCATGCACCCACAATATATTCGCTGCTCTACCTAAAGGTAGGCTGTGTAGAGAACGCCTTTTCGTACAATGTTTGTTTGCACGTGCAAATAAAGAATAATAAATAAATCAAATAAAAGCTACACCTAAATTGATTTCATTGTATTGTTAAATAGTCCATTGGGTCTTATCTTCGTTGGAACATATCCAACTCGCTCATTACATATCACCATACTGGTTTCTTTGTACCCGGAAATGACATTTAAGAGCTGTAAGGTTTTATTTCGTGGTCAATGTGAAACATAGAGTAGTAAATAACAGAGCAGCTTATCTCACGAGGAACCGTTGCAGCTCAGTGTCAAAGCGCTGGCTTTTAATTCGCGACAAGTGAACCGAGTTCGATCCCTGGTGGACGAAATTGTTGAATGCAATTCAAATTTACCCGCATGTCTAAAAAATAATAAAAAAAATCGAAGGCCGTCAATCCGCATTGAAGCCGCTTGGTTGTCAATACTCTAACACCCACTCTAGAGAGGAGGCCTATGCACAGCAGTGGGATTATACAGTGGAATGCTCTTCCTGAAAATAATCATGCCTCGAGAACTGTTGTGCTATTTAGAATGACTGATTCATCAACGCAGAACCGCTGGGGCTACGTAGGCTTCCCATCTAAAGAGGGTGTTACAGCATAATCATCCACGCGACGCCACTGCGCATTTGTGGACTTCCTTCACCGCAGAGCATTTGCCGAATCAACACATTAAATTGCGATTAGATAATTCATCGGTTCCGGCACCGGGCATTGAACTCGGTTGCGCATAGATATGAGTAGTAAGAAAAAAGAATCCTAAGCGCGCTCTGTCGTTTGATTGTTCTACGTTTTACACGCGAGGCCCGCCTTGTTGTGGGACGAATTGAACTGGAGGTCTACCGCTTACGTACCGACCTCATCTCACCCTGGACAGTTTCTTTTTATTGTATTGAGGGTGACAAATCAGCACACAGATGATGGTATGTAATTCCTGCGGCCCATAACACCGTTCGTCGGAAAGGGGTCATAGTGCAGATTCCTTTGTCATCCCTGCTGCCTAAATTGGATCGTACAGAACGAGTTATGCTGCTATTTCACGGTATTCTATGAAGTTGTAATCACTCCTCGATCGACGATTCATATAGGAGCTAGAAACAAGCTGCAATGTCCCTACACAACGGTTGCGTTATTAATCCAATTACACGCGCAGCCAAGTATGCAATTAGATTCGTTATAAAACGCCTCAGTTTACTTTGATCTTGTCCACAAAATACAAACTTGATGAGATACTCTAGTTTATTGGTCTCGTTTAAGGTGAATATCGTAAATAAGTTCGTGTAGCGCAGCGACTGAGCACTGGCGGATTGAAGAAAAACGTCGTGAGATTGCATTTTATTTTTATTTAATTGAGAGTAACGAGCAAACAGTTCACTTGATGACAAGTGATTCCTGCGGCCCATGACATCTACATTCATCCTTGACAAGAATTCATAATGCAGATGCGTTGTCACCTTTGAGGACTGAGATGGAATGCCTCGCCACCAGTAAGTAATAAAGGTCTCCGGATCCCTGCACTCACCAGACGTAACATAGCAGCGTTATTCTGCTATTTTACGCTGGTATTCAGTGAGGGCGTGGTCCTACCCCGGTCAAGCTGACCCATTCATTCTGCAGCTAGAAACAAACTGCAGTGTAGATATATTTCCCGTGCTAGAGCCACGCTGCAGTTTGCATCCTCACAGAATACCCGCGTAAAACTGCAGCACTAAGCTGGTGTGTTCCGTTTGATGAGTGTAGGGATCCAGTCACCCTTCTTACTAAAGACGAGGTATTCCATTAGTCCTCACAGGTGACAATTACCATCGACTGATCTGTGCAAGGTCTGTGTAAAAACTCCGAGTAGGCACTCTTTCCCCGATTTTTTAGTTGATATCCATCTCGTCGTATTATGCAATGTTTGCTAATATTTGAGCAAACATTTGCATTGAAGTTGCATATGAATTTAACAACTTCTTTACACGTTTGAAACACAAATGCAGTGACGCATGATCGCACTACCGGCCTTGTGACGTCACGCCTACGTCGCCACCGAGGAACTTTCCAAATAGGAAACTTGACACCCTTATATCTAAAGATGAAGGTCTCCACCAAGCATTCGACTCTCATGACATGTTAATGTTTCTACATTCATCTTCATCCAAATCGAGATGGATCAAGATCACGGAGAGTAAATTATGTTTTTTATCTTCTGAACGACTGACTGTTCATAATTATGAGACGTATTTGGACATTATAATATAAAAAACATAAAACGACAATGTCTCGTTTTTTTTGTTTGTTATTTTTAATGTCCAGATCTAGACTGAATATCGACATGTTTTTAAATAGTTTTTTTTTTCGCGACCTACTTATCACCACTTTCTGAGTATCAGTTTCGAATCCTTGCATACATTTTTATCTTCACCATAACGTACTGTTCTGAGTTGTTCCGAATGACTCCAGTTCCAGTTACAAACATCGTACAGCATGAGGATCGCTTCATCATGACAATGATTGGCAATCCGCCGCTGTTCGCTTTACGCGGAAATTCCTGACACCCATAACTACTGCGTGGAATCAGTTGTCGCCGGCGGTGTTTCCGAACCGATAAGACTTAGGGACGTTCAAGAGAAAAGCCTACACTTTCCTTAAAGGTCGCGCAGCGCACCTGCAACGAGTGTGTTGTCGCGAAGCTTCATGAACGGCGGTGATCACTTACAGGTTTCTTTTTTATTAAAACATGAGATTCGTATCGGCTAGCTAGAAAGAAGCTGCAATATCCCAACACAACGGTTGCGTTATTAATCCAATTACACGCGCAGACAAGTATGCAATTAGATTCGTTATAAAACGCCTCAGTTTACATTGATTTTGTCCACAAAATACTAACTTGATGAGATACTCTAGTTTATTAGTCTCGTTTAAGGTGAATATAGTAGATAAGTTCGTGTAGCGCAGCGACTGAGCACTGGCTGATTGAAGAAAAACGTCGTGAGATTGCATTTTATTTTTAATTAATTGAGAGTAAGGAGCAAACAGTTCACCAATGGCAAGTGATTCCTGCGGCCCATGACATCTACATTCATCCTTGAATGAAAAAATTATAATGCAGATGCGTTGTCACCTTTGAGGACTGAGATGGAATGCCTCGCCACCAGTAAGTAATAAAGGTCTCCGGATCCCTGCACTCACCAGACGTAACATAGCAGCGTTATTCTGCTATTTTACTGGTATTTTTATTGGTATTCAGTGAGGGCGTGGTCCTACCCCGGTCGAGCTGACCCATTCATTCTGCAGCTAGAAACAAACTGCAATGTAGCTCTATCACTATTAGTTGCTGCTTGCTTATTTACAACTTATTCTATAAAAAAAGATGGGTTCAAGGAATCTGTTGTTCTACAAACCTTGTATATGGCGAAGGTGGTCCCGCACGCCTACATCCTAATGGTAAGTGTCATTACATCATCATCATCATCAAGTAATGATCACAGCCTATACATAGTCCATTGCTGAACAACTGCATCCATCGATTTCCCGCCAAACTTGCACAGGTTGGTCCATCTAGTGAGGGTCCTCCAATGCAGAAATAACCTTTCTTCCCCATCGGTTAGGTATATAAATAAACTACTAAATTATTATTGATTTATATGTATTAAAAACATTAATCATAAAAAATATCATAACACCTGTCTAAATGTAAATTGATTTTTTCCCACAGTTATTTAAATAATGGTGTTTTCCTTGATTTTTTACCGGAAGTAGACTCTTTTTATGACACAATCTTGGAACCTGATTAAGACTCGGTTATGGAGCGATGGAATGACTACTTGCTACCGGAAGTTGTGTAAATAATCTCCGCTCGGAAAGTTTAAGGCATCGTCGATATATACTTAAGTTGTCAATTCGATCACGAACGAATCACAATCAACTTTGGCATGTAGTTATTTAAATGAATATATGGCGATTAAACGTGTCTACGTGGAAACATCCGTAAACAACAAACTAACAGTTCACCATGAGGTCATAATTGTGGCCCTTACGATTAAGTTGAAATTACTCATCTGGAGTTTCCGAATCCCTACACTCACCAGACGAAACACAGGAGCGTTATATTGTTATAATGTTGGTATTTTGTGTGGGCGTCGTTCCTCGGTTGAACCAACCCATTTATGTCTGAGTTAGAAACAAACTGCAGCGTAGTTCAACCTCAGTTAAGATTATGCTCCTAAGACGGAGTCTAGAAATGTCTACCTACACCCAACAGTGGGAACTATATAGGCTGTTGATTAGTTATTTATTATCGTAGTTATTTATGTCGTATCCACCACACTGTTGATAGATACAGTGTGGTGGATACGACTAGGGTTGAAAATTCTAGTGACGTAGATTAAATAAAATTTTATTTAACTCAATAAGAAACGTAGTAATAAAACATCCTGGGATATTTATTTATTTACTCATTATTGCATTAACCTAAACAAAATAGTATGCTCAAAAAGGAAAGACTCAATTCCAAAAGCATTCCCTACCATTCAACCCAAGGTGTGTTGAGATATTGTGATAATTTTACCAATTAATAAAAAGAAAAGACTCAATATAACAGATATGAAATATAATAGATATACTAAACATAATATATATAAAACCATACTTAAAATCGCTGTTTGAATTAATGCGTATCTAAGCCTTAGACCTTTAGTTCGAATACGAATTCCCGCCTGCTTCCTTTGTGATCATTTTTTTTTCCAGTTTCTTGGAAATAAGTTCCCAGTTGTTATGCATTGTTGCAGAGCAAAGAAAACGGTTATGTTTTTAAAATAATCCATAAAAAGTTTCCTAAAGTTTTTTTTTGTCTTTAAGGCATTTTAGTGGAAAAAATTATGTTGCATTTTTGACTTATTTTGAAAAAAACTCAAAAACAGTTCACTTTTGATAATGCATGTGGGGGTTTAAATTATCAGAAATAATCACCCCTATGACCTCCTAACGGGAATACGTCGAATTACCAATAACCCTGTATAAACATAAACACATTTTTAAAAAACTACACTAGTACTACACAAGGGAAAAGATCGTCTCACTTTGCAATGTATAATAGTTTATGTATTTTTATTATGTGTTTAGGGTATTTATTATATATTTAGGGTGTTCAAAATATAGTTTAAGATAACCATCATCTCAGCCCATCACTAGTCCACTGCTGGACAAAGCCCTCCCCCAAAGACTGCTACTGAATATATCGTCTTTCCGCGGACTTCCATAGTCTTCACTCCATCTATTGAGAGGGTCATTCTACACTCCGATAGCGTAAGAATTTACCACTCGAGAACGTTTCCCCTATCGGTTCTACGAGCATATATCTTAAATTGTTAAATATGTCCTACACATATTTAACAATTTAAGATATATAGACGTAGGTATATATAGTTTAATATATTTTGCTACATTGTTAAATACTAATCTGCTTAAAACTTTGTTTTAACAATTTCAATATGGTATTCGAGTTTGTAAAAAAAAATAACGAAATCATCTGTCTATTTGTACAAAAAAAACAGAAAAAAATATCAATATCACGAAAATCATGACAATTTTACTAATATATTTTCGTTTTGCCTGGTAGATGACCCGTCAACCTATTTTCCCCTTGCGCTTGTCGTGCTATAAAAGCGAAGTGTGCTTGTGTTAGGAGAAAAGAAGAAATCCGATGTCTTGTAATGATTGAAAAGGAAGTAGGC
Source organism: Teinopalpus imperialis (assembly GCA_029286865.1). Lineage (NCBI taxonomy): Eukaryota > Metazoa > Arthropoda > Insecta > Lepidoptera > Papilionidae > Teinopalpus > Teinopalpus imperialis. The sequence continues at coordinate 1,091,073 of JAGSMU010000013.1, forward strand.
TTTTCTCCTCCACTGAAGTAACAGTGTTAGGATACTCTACACAGCTCTTTACAGCTCATTTGCCACCTATTATATAATAAAACATGGCTTGTAATCTCATCCGCAACTCCGGAGGAGACGCAGATGTGACGGCCTCTAAGAAAGGTGTAGGCTATTTTCTTGAAGGTCTCCAAGTCGTATCGGTTTGGAAATACCGCTGGCGACGGCTGTTGACTGTTGACGACTGATTCCACATTGTGCGTGGCCAAATATTTCGCGTGAAGCGAACAATGGTGAATTGCAAACTATCTAGATGATGAGGATGAACGCAGATGACTTTAAACGCAGCGGCTGGGGTTAATACCATCAACTCCTCAATTGCTGACATTCTGGCAAATAATTGTCCCAAGAAATTCCTTCCCTGTTCGAAGTGATATATTCCTGCTAAAGGCAATGCAGTAGCTGCGACGTGACTCTATCACTACAGTGACCTAAATTTCCCGGTATAGATTCCCAGTTAAAGTGCTACTCATATGCCTGGTTTAGAGTTCTGTCCTGTCTCTCTAACATTGCATGGTCTTTCTCCAAAACATTGCACATCATTACGGAAGTTGACGATGAATAGTTTTTATAACACTGGGGCGACCAAACAGTTCAACCGATGTAAGTGATGGCTGTGGCCCATGATATTTAAAATCCTCTTCTTCATTTTATTCTTCGGATAATAAGATTTCTCTCCACGACATATATCTGTCAACTAAAATTGAAGATGAACATGTTTTGTCAGTCCTAAACTCATGATCACTGATCTCTAAACTCACCATTCCTGCACAAACTAGTTGTAGCGTAGGTGTATAACGAAGAACCCCTATGTTTTCTCAATACCCTTATTTTTTTAACTGTCCACACAGTTCTTATGTTGATGAAATCGCCAGTGTCTTGATAATTTATAAACTATCTGTGCATTCTACTGAACTATTTATGATTCTGCGAGGTGGTGATACAAATAGATTAATAAATCTATAATAACTTTCACTCCAGGAAAAGAAAACCCTCGTATCGTTTATATAAGACTTTATTAAACGAAATTCGCTCTCCGTCCACGTTCTTTATGTCAGTGAGGCGACGGCCATATTGAATTCCGCGCATGCGCCCTGCTAGTAATTTGTTTTCGTGAACTTTAATATGTAGGTACTTCCGCAAAGTTATACAATTTTGATATTAAACACAAATATGTATAAGATTATAGCTAAGAATAATAATTAAAGTAAATAATTATGACAATCATTATATAATAAAACATGGCTTGTAATCTCATCCGCAACTCCGGAGGAGACGCAGATGTGACGGCCTCTAAGAAAGGTGTAGGCTATTTTCTTGAAGGTCTCCAAGTCGTATCGGTTTGGAAATACCGCTGGCGACGGCTGTTGACTGTTGACGACTGATTCCACATTGTGCGTGGCCAAATATTTCGCGTGAAGCGAACAATGGTGAATTGCAAACTATCTAGATGATGAGGATGAACGCAGATGACTTTAAACGCAGCGGCTGGGGTTAATACCATCAACTCCTCAATTGCTGACATTCTGGCAAATAATTGTCCCAAGAAATTCCTTCCCTGTTCGAAGTGATATATTCCTGCTAAAGGCAATGCAGTAGCTGCGACGTGACTCTATCACTACAGTGACCTAAATTTCCCGGTATAGATTCCCAGTTAAAGTGCTACTCATATGCCTGGTTTAGAGTTCTGTCCTGTCTCTCTAACATTGCATGGTCTTTCTCCAAAACATTGCACATCATTACGGAAGTTGACGATGAATAGTTTTTATAACATTGGGGCGACCAAACAGTTCAACCGATGTAAGTGATGGCTGTGGCCCATGATATCTAAAATCCTCTTCTTCATTTTATTCTTCGGATAATAAGATTTCTCTCCACGACATATATCTGTCAACTAAAATTGAAGATGAACATGTTTTGTCAGTCCTAAACTCATGATCACTGATCTCTAAACTCACCATTCCTGCACAAACTAGTTGTAACGTAGGTGTATAACGAAGAACCCCTATGTTTTCTCAATACCCTTATTTTTTTAACTGTCTACACGGTTCTTATGTTGATGAAATCGCCAGTGTCTTGATAATTTTTAAACTATCTGTGCATTCTACTGAACTATTTATGATTCTGCGAGGTGGTGATACAAATAGATTAATAAATCTATAATAACTTTCACTCCAGGAAAAGAAAACCCTCGTATCGTTTATATAAGACTTTATTAAACGAAATTCGCTCTCCGTCCACGTTCTTTATGTCAGTGAGGCGACGGCCATATTGAATTCCGCGCATGCGCCCTGCTAGTAATTTGTTTTCGTGAACTTTAATATGTAGGTACTTCCGCAAAGTTATACAATTTTGATATTAAACACAAATATGTATAAGATTATAGCTAAGAATAATAATTAAAGTAAATAATTATGACAATCATTATATAATAAATAGATAAATAAGATAATATAATAAAAATACGTATAATAACACATAAAACCAATTATAAAATTAAATAAGATTGTACATGAGTGTTAGAAACAAATTATAAATATTATATTATGTATAAAATATATAAAATAAAAATAATATTATATATTTTTTATTCTTTGGAATTGTTATCTCTTTTTTTTAAAAATGCTAATAATAATGCTAAAATAACATTTACTTTTTTTTTCAGTCTGCTTTAATGTAAGACATGGGATTTTAAACTTTGAAAATTTCTATATATATTTGTTTTAATATTTGTATGAAATAAATAAATAAATATAATGTACTAAGTATTCAACCTTATAACCAATAAATACAGAATACAAATTAGATGTAGATAATGTGTGTATATGTACGTCATATATATATAAAACAGAATATATATACAGAATAAAAAAGAACGTGAAAAATATAGCATTTGTTTGCAAAACCCGAAGGTTACCTACATTATAATATTTCTCACTAAACAATAGACGAAGAATAATTAACATAATCCATTCAACAAACACCAAGATTTCCCCGTGTATTTTGAACATAGGCAAACCTTGCCGGGTGTCTGGCTTCAAGGGTTGTGAGTGGCGCGTTATCTTTTAATTTGCTCGGTAATTACATAGTTATTATTCTACACATAAATAATTTAACTCTAAGTCTACTGTTTCTGACAATTTTCAGTAATAAAAAAAAAATCAGCGAAACTATTGACTAGGTCTAAATATAAAAAAATACAAAAGTTCGCATTATTTCTTACGCTTTGGATAATAAAGTATTTCTATATACAAATAATATATTTTTTTGATTAGAAATATATGAAATCACTTTCCGGTGAAGTTTATGGTATAGGAACCGGTGCTGGGATCGATATTTTGTGCCGGGTGGCCGGAGAAGGGATTGTAATTTTGACCCTGGTAGCTCTGCGGCTGGTAGCTCTGTTGGTAGTTCGAGGCTTCGTTCTGGCTTTGATACTGGTTGTGGGGCTGCGGTGTGAAAGCTTGGTAGGAGAATTGTGGCTGCTGGTGATATACCTGGCTTTGCGGGCGTTCCTGTGGGAACTGCTGAGGAGCCTGGTTGAAAAGGTTGGACTGTTGAGTGTAGAGAGAGGAACGGAACTGAGATGTTTGGGGTTGTTGAACTGGTTGGCGTTGTTGGTACGTTGTGGCCGGTTGGGATTGTTGGTATGTTGCTGCCGGTTGGGTTTGTTGGTATGTTGCTGCCGGTTGGGTTTGTTGGTAGGTTGCGGCCGGTTGGGTTTGTTGGTATGTTGGCGCTGCTTGTCTATACTGGGATTGATATTGGGGTTCAGGTTGGTACTGGGATTCAAGCTGAGCTGGTTGGTGGAATTGTCTGAAGTTGGTCGCTGGTCTGGATTGAGCTCTGCCATTGTACTTAGGGTCTTCGTAGATCTTAGGGTCCTCACGGTACTGTCCGTCGTCTTCTTGTCCGTCCGTCAGCGCGTTGGACGGGTCGTGAAGAGTTGGAGGGGGTACCATGATGCCTTGACCTGGAATGTGGAGCGCGATTTAAATTTAATTGCGTAAACATTACATTCAAGATTAAATTACATCTTTTATCACACCAATTAATCATATGCAATCTAGATAATTACATCTAATTGAAAATATTTAGGCAAGAGCGGATGTGGTGGAGCATGATCGACCGGGGAAGGACCACTCCAACACAGAATACCAGCCTGAAATTGCAGCATAATGCTGATGTGTTTCGCCTGATGAGTCTTAACACCCTTATTACTGGTGACGAGTCATTTCGTCTCACTCCACGGGTGACCACGTGTATTCATTATGATTCCTTATCGATGTTGAGTGTGGGTGTCCATGGGCCGCAGGAATTACTCACCATCGTAAAACTGTGTCCTCGTTTATCACACTATATACAAAAAAAAATATATAACAATAACTTATTAATTATTTGTGTGTTGTAATAATAATTTATGCAGCTCTGGATTGAACCTATGAACTACTGACTAACTACTATCTTGTTAATCGGACTAATATTCCATACTGTCTTTTTGGGGAAGATATATCTACATAAACTCGAACCTTTTTTAGCCAATTTGTCCAATTTACATTGGTATTCTTTGAAGGCGTGATCCTTACCCAGTCGAGAACACATATGTGTTGTATGTACTAGGTATTGAGGGAATATTCCCTCAATACCTAGTACATATATACACAGCGTCTCTACTTATAGTGCACGCATAAATTAAAAAAAAACTTTCGCTTTCACAGCACTTGCACCAGATGACACTGACCGGCTAAACCGCACGTAGCCTGATTAGCTAACCGACAACGTGCCGACAATTCTCGGGGGTTTGGAAATTATGGCGGATATCTTGTTAAAAGTAAAAAGATACGTTGATATACATTACAAAGATACATTGTGGATGTCCTCCGGTGGCGGCAATCCCTTACCATCTGGCGAGCTGATAGCTCGTTTATCACATATCTTGTAAGAAATAACATCCGATGGTTGTTTTCCTTTTAATGTGTATACATTGTTGTACAATGTGTTACCAATGTTTATCTATAATCCGAGCTGGTGTTGAGCGAGATAAAACGTTATAGGTAGAACGCACTAGATCAGCAAATATCTGTGCTCTTCATTTGCTGAACTACTTCTGCATTATTTCATGAGCAAGTTATCGAATTACCTTGGGGTTCGAAACCGCGCTTGCTGCTCGCGCCGTACGATATCTCCCTCAGGTTGCCGCTCTCGTCCACGTATCCATACTTGCCGGCCACGTCTCCGCTGGGGTATTTGGTCTCGATTTTGAAGGAGCCGTCAGCAGCCTCGTAACCATAACTGTAGGAGCCGTCGTCGTTCTGCCTGTTGATCTGCTTGAGGATCGGCACGGGGGTGGTGGTCGGGCCCTGCTGGCAATGCACGCAGGCGAACCACGCCGCGCACACGATGATAGACTGAGAAGAAGAAAATAGTTATATGTAAGTATCTCTTTTTAGAACAAAACTATTTCTTCCTACGTTTCAAGTGCTTTGAAGGATTCAGAGGCATAGGAGTAACTGAAGTTTTGACGTAATAGTTAACCCAAACTACGGTAAGCTTTAAATTATTTATTTTGTTGTCTCATCTGAACTGAAGGAGCTCGCAGTGTCTTGTCTTGAGTATCTGGTTTATATATATATACATATCAACGATCTATGGATCGAAACACAGGAGCGTTATGCCGATCCAGCTATAGGTAGGAGCTAGTTACAGTGTGGCTCATAGCACTATTAGATGTGTTATCATAAGGCTAAAACCCAATCACTACACGTGTAAAATAAACGTTTTTATTAAAAGAATGCAATCAGTTACTAAGAAATAACATTACTGACATTTCAGTTCACCTCCGGCTCCAACTAAGATAAAAAGGCTTGTGCTAAGCGATAGTCTACGACCTTAGTTCCTAAGTAGTCCAGGTGGACCCCCAGAGATGCACGGGAGACTCGACGGGGGTCTACGTTGGCGTGACAAAAAAATGTGGATTCACAATTCGGGGTCCACGCCAATTTATTTGCTTTCAATAGTGAAGAACTAAAATGTTGGCTTGACTTCACCTATCAATGTAGACAGATAATATTTTAAGAAACTGTTACTTATAAAAACTTGCGTATTCTATATTCAGTACAACGTGTACAACGTTTTTGTCGAATTTTAGGAATATGGTAGAAATCCAGGTCCAGCGGGACCAGCTAAATTTTAAAAGTCTCTAGTCGTAGTCTACGATAATAGTCGAATGGAGTATTCGAAACAACGACATGAAATTTTGTAGACCGTGCCGTATTGACGCTTCAAGCTGTTAATAGTATTAATTTATAAACGTATATAAGGATATTGTTTTGTTATAACGTGGCGTGCCTAGACTGCGATAAAATCTACAAAGAAACGAGTAAATCGGACGTCGGCCGGTGAATGTAGGGGCCTTGACTTGCAGTCGGAAAGGTCCGCCTGTTTTGAATGAGCCTTTTGTGGGTGTTAGTCACGCGAGTCAGGAAATCTGTAGGAAATGCGGGGAATAACTATTCTTAACAAGGTTTAACACTATAGTCTGTTAGAAGATCGATGAGAATGTCTTGGTTATTGCCACAAAACATTAACTGCGCAGTATATTTTATAGTGCCGTTAGCATTTGCGCAAACACAGTCCAATCGGTGGTTGAGCTACGCTGCAGTTTGTTTCTAGCTACAGAATGAATATGTCAGCGCGACCGGGGAAAGACCACGCCCACATAGAACACCAGCGTAAAATAGCAGCATAATGCTGCTGTGTTTCGTCTGGTGAGTACAGGGATCTGGAGACCTTTATTGGTGGTGACGAGGCATTCCATTCCATTCCAATCCTGAAGGGTGACAACGCATCTGTATAATGATTCCTTGTCAAGGATGAATATAGATGTAATGGGCCGCAGGAATCACTTGCCGTCAGGTGAACTGTGTGCTCGTATGTTAATCTCAACGTAAAAAAAGAGGTGGGTTCAGATATAGCGTCGGGTTAACGGGACATACTTAAATCATAACCAGACCTGAAAACCAACTATTTCTGATGATCGAATATCGTTCCACGACTGAGAATTGAGCCGAGGACCCGAAACTGAGTAACTGCTGCAGTCAGTTATTCTTACCACTACACCTAGAAGATATCCAATATGGCATCAAGAGTTGCCTTGCCCAGCCACGCCTTGAAAACACGCCCAATTTTCCCGGTGTTTTAAAGAAAACATTTGGAGAGGAAACAGTTTGCAGAGGAGTTATAAAATCTATTTCCTTGATGAGGGGTTTCATCATGTAAGGGGCTATATAAGGTGGATATTCCTCGTATAGGGACATACCAAGCATGCCCCTGGGACAAACTATTGAAGCATAGTGATGGAGTGATTAACCTTGCGGAGATCCTAGCGGCTGGGCCGAAGCAAACACTTAACTTTATTGCAAACAGAATGCTAATGATATGCAGTTTTATTTTTTTATTTTATTTTTTTATTTTATTTTATTTTTTTTATTTTATTTCACTTACCATCAGGTGACCCGTCTTGCTCGTTTGCCTCTAAGCTGATATAAAAAAAAAAGTCTTTCCATGAAAAATAAACAAAAATCTTTAAATACTCTTCATTGAAGATACATGCCATAATGGTGATTTTAACGACTTGTTTCACAGTTTAGTATGCACTCCTCTAGAACACCATTACGGATGCTGTCAAGACTACACCAAATGAATTCTTATTCAACAACATTATTTTGGGTCAAATAACATCTACTATATCTTTTCCCACTGTATTTGTTATATATATATTTCTATATATTATACATATGTATATAATATATGATGTATGTATATTTATATAAAATATTAACCTTTATATGTATGTATAATTGTTAATTTGTATATTTTATATTATCTATTCATAGACTTTTCTTTTATTATTAAGTTTAAGATATTGTGTTAGGTGTATTTGTACACCTAACACAATATCTCACCACACCTTGGATTTAAATTTGATTTGGTAGAGAATGCCTTGGGCATTACCTCCGCCTGGTGTGAACCTCTAATGTTTAGGTTAATGTAATACAACTGAAACTTCTATTCGTTTATTTACCAAATGTATATAATATTCGGTTTACTTCCGTTTTCATAACGTGCCCACGCTATATGGTCCCAAGAATGTGGTCCACGGAGCTTTATACGTTCTTCCGCGAGTTATTACAAACGTACATAAGTAATACAGGTGTGATTAAATTCGAATCAATGACACTGCATTCCTAACCGCAAGCAGGAATGTATCCAGGCTTAACTAGCCCATATTTACATATACACAAAGGTTATAACGCGTTGCGTAAACGAGAATTAATTTTAATACAAGGTCGTCTTGTTACTGCCTTAGTGTCCGTTTAAATAGGTTTGCTTTGTTTAGTACTGTTTTTGCTGTCGGCTAATTATAATAAAAAAAATGCATATAAGGTAAATGTGGGTTAAACAAAAGTCTGATAATATTGTATACTAAGATATTATGGGCCGTTGTAGCTCAAAGTCTAAGCGGTTTATTCAATCAGTGGTAGAGCTACGCTGCAGTCTCTAGCTGCAAAATCAATGAGTCAATTCGACCGGGGTGGGACAACGCCCTCACAGAATACCAGCGTAAAATAGCAGCATAGTGCTGCTGTGTTTCGTCTGGTGAGTGTAGGGGTCCGGAGACCTACATTACTGATGACGAGGCATTCCATCTCAGTCCTCAAGGGTGACAACGCATCTGCATTGTGATTCCTTGTCAAGGATGAATGTAGATGTCATGGGCCGCAAGAATATCTTTCCATCGTATACTGTATGCTCGTTTGATAATCTCAATGAAATAAAAAAAATATTTTATACTGATTTGCTGGGTGAAGGAAAACGTCGTAAACCTTTATGCTTGAGAAACAATAATAATACATATATAATAGTTCTTTACCTATGAAATGTTAGTGTTTTTTTTTTCAAACTTTTTTATTTCTGTTATTCAAAGTAATCCCATGTACATTCTTCTTCTCCATCATTGTCTTCGGTTCTTCACAGTACACATCTGCAGTAATGCTCATGCCGTTACGTAAAAAACTGTGATGAATCACACCGGCACTAGACCACCTAACAGTGACCATAAACTTTCTAGAGGTCATTTTTCGTTTAGGGCATTGCTTTGGTGCTGAACCAGGATCTAACCAACTTACTGAGCGCTTTCGAATGTCGAACAGAATACACTTTTCGTCGCACGTAACAATTCGGTTCAAAATTCTTTCATTTCTGTGCCTGTTGAGCAGCGCGAGGCACCCATCTATCAAACTTTTTTATCTTGCCAATTTATCGCAAATGGATCAATATTGTTTTGATGTAAACATCAAAAGCTGCTGCTAGCTCGGCTGTAGATTGAGTATCATCATCTTCCACAATCACCTTTAAATCATCATTGTTGACCAAAGTGTCTGGAGGTTCATTTTTCAAATCAAAATTTCCAGAACGGAACCGGGGAAACAAATAACGGGTTGTGCGTTCGTTTGTAAAGTTCTCTAAAATGTTCAAACGTAATAAAAATACAAAACTAATCAATAAACAAAAGACTGACTTTGTAAAAAGAATGTCATGTTCTTAAAACAAAATTAATTTGAATTTAGAATTCACAGCCAATCAAAACTTTTTTTTCGTTTGAAATGGCCAATAACTGAAGAACGGCAATTTCATAGGTAAAGACCTATATATATATATATTTTTGAAATAGATATATGAAGTCCGTCAATCCGCAATGAAGCTGCGCGGTGGACTATGCTCTAACTCTGTCAGAAGAGAGAAGACCTACGTCCATCAGTGGGATTTATGTATATATATATGCACAACTATCCAGGATATATTACTCACTCCCCCCCTTCCATATTCCGAAGGAATGCCTGTGTAATAAGATCGGATGCAGTGTCAAGGACAACATATAACACATACCAGACCCGAAAACTAACAATTTGTGGTAAACAATATATGTACGTTCCTCGGCCGCGTATTATACCCAGGACCAATACGGGCGCAATAAATTGAAGACAGGCAGTCTCACCACTGCTACGTAGCCGTCAGAATATTATTATTACTTACTGATGGTGAACGAGCACACAGCTTGTTAGTCAATTAAAAAAAAAACTATTAAAAATATCTTTTTTTTTATAATTATCAGTAAATATGTAAACTATCTTTAGTTAACAAACCTTTTAACAAAAGGGAACCTAATAACTAATAAAGAATTGTAAAAAGAAGTTAAGCAGAAATAACAATAGGCTATCGAGGAAGTGACCATAATAGTCCAATATCTCTTACACAGCATCTGGATTACTGCTGGTACGATAAAGAGAAATGACTTCCAGTTACAAAATAACTGTTAAACCACTTCTAATAAACGAAGTTATCCAATCAAACGGTTAAGTAAAAAATGTGAAATTTGTTGCCGTTTTTAGACACGTAAAAAACATACTAGACACATAAAAACTTAATTATGTTCAACTTTTTTAAACTGCAGGATCGAATCTTAGATCCATGATTCAGTAAATACTTCGATCACTGAGTCATTTGACATTCACTCAGTTAAAATAGTACAATTTATTCTCATAGTTATTGCTTTTTTTTTCGAGCCTTCGGTATCACCTATAAATGACAACAATCGAAAATATAAATTGATTCTCTCTTTCTCTGTCTATTGCGAACGAATAGTTAAAAGTATTTTATGTTACTTGATATATTCAACATTTTTATAGTACGGAGGGTTACAAATGAGCACACAGTTCACCTAAGTAATTTCTGCGATAGAAGACGCCCAAATTCTTTCTCGAAAAGGAATCATAAGGCAGATGTTCTGTCAGAACCCCTTGAGGACTAAGGTAGAATGCCTCTTCAACAGTAATAAGCGTCTTCGTATCCCTACGCTCACCAGACGAAACATAGCAACGTTATGCTGCTATTTACCGTTAGCATTTTGTGGGGGTTAACCAACCCATTCATGCTGCAGTTAATTTCGAACTGCATCGTCTCTCTACCACTGTGAATAGCGTGTCAAAATCACTACCTTATGCAAATATCTGTCGACCAAGAAATTCATTTGATATTTACCGCCTATTACACACCAATTGAAATTCGTCAATACAATGATATATATTTGAATACGTTGCGTTATTTGGTATACGGTATTGCGCAAGTGTAACTAGGCCGCGTGCCAGACCTTGCCAAACTGAACGATTGGAAGCTTGTGCGGCATGCTAATAACGTTGTGCTTCGATTGGCAATTACGAGCGAAGTCTGATGATGTTCGTGCTTACTGTGTTTTGTGTTTTAATCTGTGTTTGTTGCTCTAAACGGAATATCATCTCATGATAAGCTTTGCCAAGCAAAGGTTTTTTTATCAACGATTGTCTACCGAAGTTCGGCTTTTTTCGTTATAATTAGGGCAGTTAATCAAGCTCACTGTTGACCTGATTGTAAATTATGTGTGCGGTCCATGACGTCTACATCCATCCTGAGCAAAGATTCCAGATGTACATCCATCGTAACCCCTGAGGACGGAATGAATGGAATGGATCGTAACCCCTGAGGACGGAATGAATGGAATGGATCGTAACCCCTGAGGACGGAATGAATGGAATGGATCGTAACCCCTGAGGACGGAATGAATGGAATGGATCGTAACCCCTGAGGACGGAATGAATGGAATGGATCGTAACCCCTGAGGACGGAATGAATGGAATGGATCGTAACCCCTGAGGACGGAATGAATGGAATGGATCGTAACCCCTGAGGACGGAATGAATGGAATGGATCGTAACCCCTGAGGACGGAATGAATGGAATGGATCGTAACCCCTGAGGACGGAATGAATGGAATGGATCGTAACCCCTGAGGACGGAATGAATGGAATGGATCGTAACCCCTGAGGACGGAATGAATGGAATGGATCGTAACCCTGAGGACTAAGGTAGAATGCCTCTTCAACAGTAATAAGCGTCTTCGTATCCCTACGCTCACCAGACGAAACATAGCAACGTTATGCTGCTATTTAACGTTAGCATTTTGTGGGGGTTAACCAACCCATTCATGCTGCAGTTAATTTCGAACTGCATCGTCTCTCTACCACTGTGAATAGCGTGTCAAAATCACTACCTTATGCAAATATCTGTCGACCAAGAAATTCATTTAATATTTACCGCCTATTACACACCAATTGAAATTCGTCAATACAATGATATATATTTGAATACGTTGCGTTATTTGGTATACGGTATTGCGCAAGTGTAACTAGGCCGCGTGCCAGGCCGCGTGCCAGACCTTGCCAAACTGAACGATTGGAAGCTTGTGCGGCATGCTAATAACGTTGTGCTTCGATTGGCAATTACGAGCGAAGTCTGATGATGTTCGTGCTTACTGTGTTTTGTGTTTTAATCTGTGTTTGTTGCTCTAAACGGAATATCATCTCATGATAAGCTTTGCCAAGCAAAGGTTTTTTTATCAACGATTGTCTACCGAAGTTCGGCTTTTTTCGTTATAATTAGGGCAGTTAATCAAGCTCACTGTTCACCTGATTGTAAATGATGTGTGCGGTCCATGACGTCTACATCCATCCTGAGCAAAGATTCCAGATGTACATCCATCGTAACCCCTGAGGACGGAATGAATGGAATGGATCGTAACCCCTGAGATGGAATGCCTCGTTACCACTAGTAACTTTTCAACGACCCTGCGCTCACTATACGAAACACATCAGCAATATTTCTCGATGGTAATCCGTGAGGGTGTGGCGCTCCTCGTAGCACTACAGTTAGACGTTAGTTTTAACAATGGTACAGCTACACTTTTTTTATATAGAAATAAGGGAGTAAACGGCGGCGGGAACACCGAGGTAGGACTGCAGTTTCTTTCTAGCGGCAAAGTGAATGGGTCAGCTCGACCGGTGTAGAACCACTCCCTCACAGACTATATGCGTAAATAGCAGTATAATATTGCTGTGTTTCGTCTGGTGAGTGCAGGGATCCGGAGACCTTTATTACTGGTGACGAGGCATTTTATTTCAGTCCTCAAAGGGTGACAACGTATATGCATTATGATTCCTTGTTATCGTTGAATTCAGATGTCATTTTCTCGTTTGTTACAATTTATTAAACTTAAGCTTATTTCGTGTTAATATACGATAAACATGGCGGTGTTTTTACAATCACCTTACGAAATCCTTTGTCGTTTCCAGCAAACTCGTTTAACCTAAATCAAATTATCGGCCATGTTGGAATGTGGAATACGATACGTCTTACTTATTGGTTATTACGCCTTAGTACTAAACAGAACGTTCAGGGAAGTAAAACTAGTTATTCGCTGTTATAAGGTACAAAGTTATTATACGACGAATAACTACGCGATTGGAGTGGAAACTGAAAACTGAATAACGACGGGTTCGTTCCTTTTATTCCTATAGAAAATATTTGTTGTGATTATCGTTTCTCAACCTGGAGGTCGTGATAGGGTTAGTATTAAAGGGGTTCGCAATCTGTTCAAAAAATAAAACCGGTATACAAAAGATTGGTTTATTAAAGGAGGTTTAATTTAGTTTTATAAAATTAAATATTACCATGTAATAAAAACAAAACGGAAAAAATAAACTTAACACTTGCTTTGTTTAAATAAACTACTTTTTACGTAATATAATATATATATATATATATATATATATATATATATATATATATATATATATATATATAAATATATATATATACAGTGGTGGTCATATCATTAGAAACACTGCTTATGAATAAAGAAAGTATAACTTCAACGTACAAATGTTTGTAAAAAGTATACACATTCAATAATTAATAATCATGCAATAATATAGCCACACAAATAAAAACTCATTAAATGCATAAAATATAAAACATATCTTACTTTTAATTAAAAAATGATCTACATAACTACTACATGTCTTACACATGTAGGAGTTTATTTTCTATTACTGGCCGCATGGACGCCTAATTAGAAACATTTTAAAAAAGCATCCATAGCTCGTTCTTTTTTGAAATTGGAAGATATCATTTCTTTCTCGACTTTTTCTATTATTTTGGCGGCAATTCAATATTTAATCTGAATGTTATTTTGTTCAAAATGGGAAAAACTAAAAGTTGTGACGCGTCAACTCGGCAAATAATTGTTAATTTACATATATATCATAAGTGGGCGTACAAATGAATAGCTGAGCATTTAAATTATTTTGTTAAAAAATTGATCATTATAAAACACATGGAACTGTTGAAAATGTTCTTAGAAAAGCTCGGCCAAGAAAAACCTCTCCCAGAGAAGACACGCTAATCGTTCGTGTTGCTAAAAAAGACCCAAGTAAAGGCTCCAACCAGATTAAAAAAGAAGTTTTTTCGCCTGATGACCCGAGAAACATCTCGTCAAGACTGATACGCCGAAGATTAGTGGAAGCTAAATTTTTTAGAAGAACCTCTCGAAGGTACCGCTTCTTACCGCATATTCGCTAGAAAATATGATAATTGGACGGTACGATAATGGAAAAAGTGTTATCTTCAGATGAAACAAAAATAAATATGGTAAATTCCGATGGCAAGCGCTATGTTAGACGTCCTGTAAACAATGCTTTTAATTATAAATACACAAGGAGTATAGCCAAGCACGGTGGCGGTAACATTAAAGTTTAGGGGTGTTTTTCCGGATGTGGAGTTGGACCCGTTCGGAAGATTGAAGGCACAATGGATCAATGGTAATACCAAAATATATTAGAGCACACAAATTTTTTCCTACTCGTGTGATCATTTGCCTGTAACCTGGATCTTTCAGCATGACAATGACCCTAAACACAATTGGCCAATAGCGTCAAATGTTTCCTTAGCGAACAGCGTATATCCGTTTTGGACTGGCCAGCAAATAGTCCGGATTTAACCCGGATTAAACCTCTGCCTACACGCACAACACGAAACACAGGAGCGTTATGTGCTATTTTACGCTACTGGTTCTACCACGGTTGAGTTGACCCAATTATTCTGCAACTAGAAACAAACTGCAGCGTAACTCTACCATTGTTAGCTGTTGCGCTGTAGTTGCGCAGTCGTTGTAATTATGACATATATCTTAATATAACTATGTAGGCCAGTAATATGTTTAAAAATTATTTATGTATAAGTAAGTACGATTATATACTAAGTTTACAATAATTATTGCCTAAACGAAAACAGGGCTGATTTAGTAGGAAATAAGATTTAAGTTTTACACGGTGTGGTCACGAAGTTACAATAATGGTCTGAATATCTTCCGTAACATATTAAGAATATTAAATTAAACCGAGACAGAAAGAGAGAATGTTTACGGAAGAAATATTTCTAGTAATTTAAAATTACAGACCAAACATTGTACATCTACATATTTCTAGTCGATCGCTATATGTGAGCGGCAAGAGCCTAATGATTTAGGGTACGGTCCGCGAAACTTAAGGTCGTTTGTTTTAATCCGCTATTCGACTATTGTCATGAACTGTCTCCTGCGATGAGCATTTAATCTTAGTTGGACTGGATAACGGGAAAGTTAGAAATGTTAATAGCAATTCTGGCAGACTATTTTTTTAAAAAAAAAACAACTTGTAAAGTTATACTTACTACATGTACGTATATATACGTCAAGTGTAAATGTAAACTGTCCCAAATACTTTGTCGTAATTAGTTTTCGAATATATCTCAATGTTTAAAGTATTTAATCAGTACTTATCCAGTGATTACCTACGGACCTGATACTGCTGGACCTACGAGGAAGCTCGAAGTCACTCAGCGAGCTATGGAGGACGGTGCTTGGTGGTGAAAAACTAAGCTAAGAGGATCCGTATAAGCTGAAGTGCAACAGTGGACTAGTGATGGGATAAAATAATAATGAAGATGAATTGGTTGAACGTTCAAACACAATTTATTTACAACAATAACGAGCAACTACTTACTATACATTAATTCGTAAATAACAAAAATCGTAATGATTTTTATTTATTTAACTTTTTTAAACACAAAGTTTTTTTTTACCTTTATATTAAGAAACTAATATAAGAAAAGTATATACAAAAGCGCAGCTTATTTTACAATAAAAACCTCTCCCAGCAGGCACACATTATCGGAAAAAAACATAGTGTATTCAAAATAAAAATAAATAGATTTTTTTATAATTTATTATGGGTAGGTATGTATCTTATATCATTCGAAAGGTACTGTGCTATAGATGCATGCAAAATAAAAATAATGCCTATATAAATTTAAGGCAAATATAAAAGTTCATAATTCCCCCATACCAAACACTAACCGATTAAAAGAAAGAAAATTTGTTCATTTAGTTTAGATCGTCTATGCCTTTTTTGAACAGGGAAAATCACAACAAAAAAAAAGGAATGTGCCGTCAATTAGGCAATGGATAAAGGTATCGAAGAATAAAAGTCCTTGCAATGACACAGGTCAAAAGACAGTTCGTCTATCGTCCAACGGTACAACAAAATGTGTGCATCTTTAATCTTTGTCGAGAAGAGATAAATGTGAACTATGTACTACACCGAATATAAAAAAATAAATAGGCAAAATGGCGGTAGAATGAAAAAAATACTAACGTGTAATAAACGAAAAATCTACGTCAAAATATAAAAAAAAATAATTTATAAAATTTCTTGCCTAACCCCAAAGTGTAAGTGGATTACAGATTAAAATTTAATTCGTAACGAGTGAACTTATATAGAAAGGTTCAAAAGAATAGAATCGATCGAACTACAAATTGCTTTTTTATCTGTACCGACAATCTCGCTATTACGATACATTTGGTTACATTTAATAATGTTACGATTATAATTATACTTTTCTTTTTTATTTGTTGTTAAAATAATCTAAAACCTTTTTATTTTTCGAAAACTCGTAATATTTCGTAATGTCAATTACAAATACTATTTTTTTTAAAAAAAATCTTCGTATAATTTCAAGATGAGACGAGGAGTAATAATTATTATGTAACATTAAACATAAAAAATAGCCATTCAGTTAATTGTTTATATGTCGATAATATCAAAACAGTTTTAAAACAATTTACTTGTACAGTTGCGAATATTTTCTTTTTTACGTTTACTATACCTATATAACCAGTACCTACAAGGGAAAAAATGACTAAATGCAAATCATATCCACAGGTTTATTAAATTATTTATAATAACTTAAAAAAAATTAAGTTATTTATTGTATCCACAATATACTACTCTGATGTATTATAGAACAGATTTACTACACTTTTTATTTTTTATAGTTATCATTAGTAAAACAAACATTGTAAAAAACACGGGCTTAACTACAAAAGGCATTCACTACTAGCGTATTAATAATTTACGCATTTAGATTACCGATTTTTTATTAAAGAAGGCTAGCACTGCTATTACATTAGTAAAATTCCTTTAAGAACTCCCACTAGATGAGGAGATGGTTCATAACAATACACGAATGGTGAATTCGAACCTACGACCGTACCAGACGTATGAATTACCATTTGTCTATTGACGCTTCGAATTATTAATAATCAGAATGTATTTTGATATTCGATTTCTATAACTTTCTTTAGAGAATCTATTTTTTTAGGATATTACATATGTCTAATATCAAATCAATAATTTAACATAAGACAAAGCATCGTATCAAACATATAATTACAAATTATCATCCTATAGAATGACTTTTTCTTAATAAAACTGTAATCACGGTTTCTTATATTTACGCGAATACTACAAATATATAATAATAAAACGGAGTTCATCTCGTTTACTGAACTTTTTAATTCCCAACAATTCAAGGGCAAACACTCATGTCACGGGTGACTCGTAGTACGGAATTTGAAATTTCGCTAATTGAAAAGTTTCAAAATAAACTCAATTTAATTAAAATGTTAAAATATTGAGACAGTATCAGCGAGATATGGTTTATGAAAAAAAAATCAAAAAGAAGACAAATATTCGAACATTAAGTTGCACAAAACTAATTTTATATCGTATGTCTCATTTATACGTCAAAAGGAATATCGCATAGTTGTTACAAGAAAATTCATTTTAAACCCATTAGTAATTTATTAGATGTCACTATTTCCCCCCATTACTAAGCCTTTCATTAAACAAATTAGATTTGAGTTGACCTAAACTGTGCATATTACTCTGAGGTAGTCATATATATAAATATATATAATTAATTTTAATGTCCACCTGGTCGATATCAAGCACGGTCAAATAATTTTTGGCAGATAGCGTCATCTGCGGATATATTATAGTGCTGTAAACATATACTCGCGGAGTCATATGTTTTTACACCATTTATGAGTTAAATATGGAAAAGCGCTGAAAATTTATTTTTATAATAATCCTGGATTTAAGAATCAGGAGCAGGTTTAATATAGGTATTACTAATATATATTAGCCTGGTCCTGATTTATGTATATATTTATATATTACGAAGCAACTTTTTAAACATAAAACTTCAAGTAAACACTCAATATTATTCAATTCATTTTAACAAATTAAAAATAATGAAATATCATTAAAAATTACATAAATTGTATTTTAAGAAATCATTAATCATAAATCTATTGTTTTTAATTATCACATTAAAAATTACACTTTTTAAAACTATCTAATCGAAAACAAAATATATACACATAACCAGACTGATAGTAAACAAACATGAAATTAAAAACTGACCTTGAACAGCATTGTTGTGTTTCTAAACGAAAAGCGAAACGTCAAAATTTCCCGCTCTTTCGCACCAGCAATGGCCGCCACACAACTCACGTCTGCTTCGCTCTCGGCCGCCACTTGTATTTATAATGTCGCAGTTTTCGTTACAACAGCGCAGTGCTATATTGTTATGCGGTCTGCAGAGCCCTTGCGCGGTTTTGTAACAGAACCCGACTTGGTTTGAGTATTTTAAATTAGGCTTGGAAGGTGACGCATCGGCGTGACGGACTGTATATCTATGATTTTGCTAAATGGGCTAATGGGTCGTGTGTTGGGTTAATATTTCTTTCTATTGAGTAACATTTTGGGGAGTTAAGTAAGCAATTGACATAACATACATACATCATGACTATCTCTTATTTAAGTAATGAGAATTCATACAATTTCTAGTTATAATTTAAAATTGCTGCAATTTGTATGCACGATCGGATCACGGAATACCAGCTTGAAATGGCAGCATGATGCCGTGTTTCGTATATTGAATGTAGACCCAATTACTGGTAACGAGGTATTCCATCACAGTCCGTAGGGGTTGTACAACGCATGTACATGTTGACGATGGAAGTTAATGTTCATAAGCTTCTATTGTCACGAGCCATCAGTAGAATATTGCTCGCTTGACACCCTTAGTGTAATAAAAAGTCTAATGTACATCCTTAATTTAATAAAAAAAACTTATGCTTGTTGGTGTTCCTTAAAAGGTCTTGTCCGTAGATCTCGACAAAACAAAATACCGAGGTCGTTATTTTTAAAACATAAGAACTGGTGGGTTATTATAAAATATACGTATAACTTTTTACATTTTCCTCGACTCCCAAGTCTTTGACGAGGCCTACAGAGATGAAATCAACTGTTTTCAGTTTTAATGCTCATATTTTCAATCAACAAGTCAGACTGGCATATTTGAATGGATGACCGAGCTGACCACTTGCATATACAATGTTAAAGGACCCCGTGCAAGACGAGTAGTCATTTTTACAAAAAACTTAAGTATGTTTCCGAACCGATACGCCTTAGGGGCGGTCAAGAAAAGCTTTTTTAAGGGCCCATCTGCAACTAATGACCATGGGCGACAGTAGTCACTTACCATCAGTTGAGCTGCTTGCTTGTTTGCCACCTACTATATAAAAAAATTCCTCTGACATGCCATTTATTTTTTCTTAGCAATTTTTTGACGGCCGTGATGCCTAGATGTAGGTCCTGAGTTTCCATGTATGTATGTCCAATATCCCTAACATTGCATCTTAACCTTCCCCCGATCTTATTGCACATGGAATATGTATTATATATCATATATTCGGAATAACATATAGCTTATTAATATAATATAAGTTTATATTACATTGATTATATACCTGCAGGCCAAAAGTTTAAGACCGCCTTAATTAAAGTAGGAAAATAAAGTAAAACTCCAATAAAATATTAAATGTTTAATTAACCTGTCCAATATAATCATCTAATATAACATTGATTTACAAACAATATACTTTAAAAGCGTAAAGAAATATTAACAGTCCATGCAAAAAAGGCTATAGTTAGCTAAACTGATTTTTCATCAAGAAATCCTCCTTTATATTTTATGACCTTTTACACAAGTATCGACATACGGGTAGTCAATTTGTTAATGGCGTCTTGAGATATATTGTTCCAAATTTCACATAAAGCATTCCACATTTCTTCTCGTGAGGATGGGCCACAATTACGGACGTTCCTATCAAGCTCTTCCCACAGAAGTGCAATGGGATTGAGATCCGGGCCTGAGGAGGCCAAACCATGTTTTTAGCACCCCTTGTGCATCTTTCTCTTCTAAATATGGTCTACCTGAGCTATGCTATGCTTTGGATCATTATCTTGTTAGAAAATTAATCCATCTCCAATTAATCGCAACCCGGAAGAAACGGCATTTTGTTCAAAAAGTTTTTGTACTGTTCTTTTTTCAAAATTCATTAATTTTAATCAAATCGCCAGTTCCTTAGCTAGAGAAGCAACCCCCATAAATGAGCCACCACCATGCTTGATAGTTGGGACCACACAAACTGTCATCATCTTTTCTTGGGCACTGCGTCGACCGTAAATTCTACGTTTCGAACCGAATAGTTCAAACTTGGATTCATCGGTACAAATCACTTTTTTAAAATCTTCTTCAGTCCAGTCTCGATAGGCAAGAGCCGATTGCATCCGTTTTATCTTGTTTTGCGTCCTTAGCAGAGGTTTTCGAACGGCAACGTGAACATACATCTCTCAGTCGCCGTTTATTTCAACGCGGATTTCTGGTACTGTTAAGCATCTATCTCGCTTGCTTTGCGGTTTTATTTGAGTTTTACTTATTTTTCCTACTTTAATTAAGGTGGCCTTAAACTTTTGGCCTCCAGTGTATAGGTATATACATATATATACACATATATATATATATGTATATATATACATATATATACACATATATATATATGTATATATATACATATATATACATGTATGTGCGTGTGTGTTTTAGTCTGTGTATGTGTGTGTGTGTATGCAGTGTATGTCTCACCACGCAGTTAATTTGTTCATTCACAATTTTAATCAACAATTTCCTTTGGGAAAATATCCCAACATTTTATCTGAAAATAATCAGAAGATCGGGCCGTGGTTCACATCGACCAGGAGGACATCACCAGTTATTTCCTGTGTACACTGTACACAGTTCCGTTGATGGTAGAAATTCTCTTCTGGCCATGTCAAGGAATCAAGATGCATATGTTTTGTCATCCCTGAAGATGATAGGGTATCCTGTTTTTTTGATGTACCATAGGAAATACACAAGTGTTATGCATCTATGTTACCCTGGCATATTGTGGATGCATAAACGACCACTTTTATAGGGGTGGAAATGTTCAAACATACACTATCTCTTGGGGGAAGATATAGATTATAGGTATAAAGGAATAGCGTGGTAAGTGCGCCTAACCTAGGAACACGTAGTTCCAGCTAGTTTTTAACCACAAAGTACCATATAACAATAATATTAAATTTAGCAAGAGGAAGGTCAAGATACGTTCGGATAATTTACCACATTCTATAACAATTATGTTATAATAACATTATCTTAAACCACCAATGTGGTCAGTCGGGCATTTCAGGTCAAGCTTGTTTATTCGATTCTCCTTTACAATTCTTATTCAGGCTATTTAACGTGAAATTACAAAGGGAGTACATATGACCTATTTCCTCTCTTTTTCGTCGCGACCTTAATGTCTAGCTTTAATACTTGGTAGATGGTAGAGTCACGATACAAATAAAGTTTAGCCTTTCCGGTGAAGAACCATGCTCTCAGTCTTCTGTTTTCTACTGGTAATGTAAACACAGGAGCTCAAAGGTCACTCATAAATGACGAGACTTAAAGATAAATAACACAAGAGCTGCAAAGCACAATTATATTAATAAAAAAAATAAAGTAACACCCGCTTCCCATATACTGAGGGTATGATGTATATATCCCAGTTTCTAGCTTCTTTTCTGGTATATGAATGGGTCAGCTCAACCGGAGAAAGTAGAGCTCTCACAGAAAACGTTGCTCTACCTTGTATGACGACCCTGGGTCCCCATTACAGGTAACGAAGCTCAAAGTGAACCTCAACCAATTACCTTTGGTGAACCGAGTGATCCATATCCACCCGTAATATTATAAAAAACACCTCTAGGTGTGACTTTCTGATCCCCTTTGAAGACTAAGATAAAATACCTCATCTCGCTACGTCTACGTCTCGTCTTCGGTTCCTTGAACCCAACATACGAAATACAGCAGCGCTGATCTATTGATTTTAAGCTATTATAATATTTCAACTCTAACATGTTTAAATCTATCTTATTATAAATTACACTTCATCCGAAGGAGGGGCTTAGCAGCTGTAACACAGGTCTAGGACCTAGCACGGCTGCTTAAGAGAATAGATAAATGGCTGAAATTGTAATTGCAAATCAAATAAAAGTTAAAGTTATTATGGTCGTTTATTGGTTCATCAGCTTCGTCTTTTATAATAGCCTGTATTTTTTATATATAATATTGGGGGTAGCAAACGAGCACAGTAGGTACATACTGCGACCCCTAAACAACATCCACCCTAACAAATAACAAATTCCAGACGTCACCTTCCTGTCACTTAAGAAGGAAAATAGCACCTGTATTCTGTGATGCTATTTCACGCTGGTATTCTATGAGGGTGTGTTTCTTTCCAGGTTGAATCGATCCACTCATTTTTCAACAATTTTTTTTAATAGCAAAAGACAAACTGGTGGCTGATGGCAAGTGATTAACCATCGCCCATGAACATCCACAACACCTGGGGCGTAGCAGATGCACTGCCGGTCGTTAAGAAACGTGTAGGCTCTTGTCAGGTAGGTGCCTAAGTCGTATCGATTATGAAATACCGCTAGCGATAGCTGATTCCACAGAGAAGTTGCAGTAAATTTCACGTAAAGCGCACAGTGGTGGATTGCCAACCATCGAGGTGATGAGGATGAAATTTTGAGTGCTGTCGTGATGTATGATGTTTAAACACACCGGATGTAGTTAAATTAATCTGAACAACATAATAGAACTAAAAATTTGCTGCAACGTAACCCTACCACTGTCCTTGTAAAAAATAACAATCTGTATTTCTTTACGGAATAGGAGGTAAACACATTTTATAGCAAAATTCCAAAGCACTGAGGAAAAACTATCTTAAGCGTTATGATAAAAAGAAACTTATGTACCTTACTGATAGTATTATCGCATGGCTTAGTGTTGAAACAACTAAAGGTCGCAAGTTCACAAGTAAAATATTAATTAAAATGTTATTCTAATTTTTATCGAGAGGCTTTTACTTACCTTTTTAGCATTGTCGTGCTAAAGAAATATTTATGCTGAAACTCAATGCCACGTTGATGGAAATATGCCAGGTGGATGATGATGCGACCAATGATCTCTAATATTTCGAAGACATATCAAGTCCAATCGACAGGAGTTGCGTGACGGAGTATACTCCTTGGAGCATACACCCTTTCCCCCTTTCTAGAAAGCATGCTCAGCCAGATCAATACATACAATTTTCTTTCTAGCACAATCTTTATCTTCAACTGGATTGAATCAAGAACCTGCTATTCGTAGATACTCAAACCCCATCGCTCATATACATAAGGATATCCTGGAAGTAATTAGACCATTATCAATCTGTTATTCTTCGTTTCCTCTTCAAATGTCAATTAGTTCGGTTAAGTAGTTATCAATCGAAGTTAATGGTCAATGCTACGAACTAAAAATCAGTCCATATATATTTTTATTTCCTCAATTCAAATTTATATATGTCAGGCGCCAATATATCCTTCGGTATGCAATCTAGATAAACGTGACGAGATATTTTTATTTTATAATACTTTATACTTTTTTTTATTTTTTAATATATTAACAACTACATTCATCTTGGACAGAGAATCATCAAGATGGAATGCCTCGTCACCAGTAATAAAGGTCTCCATCATTATGTTGCTATTTTACGATGGTATTTTATTAGGGCGCGGTCCTACCTCGGTCGATCTGATCCATTCATGCTACAGCTAAAAGCAAACTGCAGGCTCTACCACCTGATGGTAAGTAAAGACTATGCCTATTGCATCTAATCTAAAATAAAGCATTTTTAGATTACAATATAGATCTTAATTTACAAATAATAATTCTAAAATACAGAGGCTACATAGCTTAACGGCTAGGTCAATAGCCTAATGGTTGAGGGTGCGATCTGCGAAACTTAAGCTCGTAGAACCATCTGCAAGCACAAGCTTTTAAGTTTACTTTGAATAGTCAACCGATACGTTATTGTTGCTAATATCACTGCCAGCATTTTTATATAAAAAGTAAAAAAAAACAAAAAGTTTTGTTTGTGGAAACACACGGCAGCGACTCCCTTGAAATTGTTAGTGCTTTGCCTGTCTGTCTGTATTCTTTCCTGGTCCTCATAATCATCTAAGAGGACATGTCTGGGCTTATTTTAAGAACCAGAAATCTGTTTCCATCTCTCCATCTGACTATCAGGTTTGTCACAGCAACTTGCTGCTCTTCGGGTCTGGGTGTGTTGTATGCATGTCCCATGTCCCTAACACATCATCATTTTCATATTCCGATCATATTGCATATACTTTACATAGGAATAGGGTAAGTGACGACGAGTAAGTGCCTCTGGGTTTGCGCAAGTACTTACGGCACTATAAAATATTCTGCGCAGTTGATGTAATCTGGCAATAACAAGATGATATGATGCTGTGGTTCGAAATCAGTCAGGAGATCACATCAACTCTCAATCAAATCAAAAATTTTTCGGCAACGATTACGGAATTTATTACAACAAAAAAAAGAAATAACATTACTTTTCACGTTGAATTGAAAACGAATGGATTTCCTTGACATTATTTTCATTACTGAAACATATTTATTGACATAAATAAAAAAAAAAAAACAAGCAATAAGTATAGATCGATTATAAAATAATACAATTAAATAATTGCCATATAAAATTTGAAACAATTTATAATTTAATATTGTCAAGGATTTTGCCTTCACATACGTTTCTTGAAATATGGTTTCCAAACGGCCGGCGATTAACTGTTTACATGTATTATAAAAATATATAACCTTACGCTTTTTTTTTTCATTTCTCTACACTCACACTCTTTAGCTAAATTCTTGTTACAAGGTGGATTAATCACAGAATCAATATATATATATATATATATATATATATGTATATATAAATACTACATAAATAAACCTACGTCCCTTATCTTCACGGTATTGTTAAAAAAATATATAAAAACGTGATTGCTGAAGTTAGATTTTCCTGACACGCAAAACTACTCTGTGGAATCAGCTGTCGCCAGCGGTATTTCCGAACCGATACGACTTAGGGACCTTAAAGAAAAGACCTCTTAAAGGCCGGCAGCGCATTTGCGACTGATCTGATGTTGCGAATGTCCATGGGTGACGGTGATGACTCACCATCAGCTGAGCTGCTTGCTTGTTTGCCACCTCTTCTATAAAAAAAAGATTATGGACAAACTGAAACGTTATTAGAAGAATGATCTGTATAGTATATTATATAATCTTGCAATTGCAATATATTTTTTTGCAATATATACACACCTACTCAAACTAATTATACTATATCTATCTCTATAAAATACATAAATTTTATTTACGTAAATCATGATATTTACAATCTGTGTAATGATGTGTAAATATAAGAAGAAGACACTAACTCTGTAACACAGGTTTAGAACGAAGCTCAGAAGTCATGCACTTCGCGGATCGTGTGTCACAAAGATTGTGTACAAGTTTATGTCAATAAATATATTTATTATTATTTGTGTTTCCATACACCCAATTATAGTATGTTGTAGTCCATTGCAGTTTGAAGACAAGTGGGCGTCTTCAATCTTTGTTGAAGATTTGATGAGAATTTTTACTAGTCGCCCAGTGGTCGAAATTCGTAAAACGAAATAAGTTGGTGAGTTGTTGAGATTCTTGTGTGTAATAGTTATAGCTCTATAATCATTGCGTCATATTTTTGAATTTTATTTTATTACGTCTCCTGTGTTTTAGTTTAATTCAACTTACTTATACATATATTTTATTATTATAGATTCTAGTTTAGTCGATTTATAAAACATATAAATTATTTAGCGATAATCTCTACGCGTGTTTGACCGAAGACGATGTGTTTAACATTAATTATGAACGTTAACAGAGATTTTTTTTTCATTTAATGCATACTCAAATCTCCTCCATATGAAATTTAAGTATGCCAAGTCTCACACTCCTCCGCACGCGTAATATGCTTATAAATATGTACAAAGTTTTACTAAACGTACTAATATACAGATATTTTCTCATATCGAAAGCCATGGCTCAGAAAAATATACACAAGTGAATTTGACGTCAGTCCAACAAAAACTGATTACCACGGACAACTTTGTTTTTCCGTCTTCGTAACTAACATATTCAGCGAAAGAATTCCACGTCAAGGGACAAAGACAACCTGGCCCTAGCCCTTGAGGTCACCCACAAAGCACCGAATGATCTAGATGCTCCAAGCAAGGCCAATAACAACCGGTCCTAAACTATTTATAGTCTAGGAGTCAGTAAAATAAAGTTAATCTTCGTTAAGCCAAATGCTGGTGGCTGAGGTAAATTCTTTGTGCCAATCTATGGATGTTATGTACGATGTTGAGATATGATGTTGTGTACGATGAGGGTGATTAATTTTTCTGATTTCCTTGTTTGATTAAATGAATTAATGTCGATGGATGCAGGTGGATCAGGATCGTGCTTTGTGGCGATCTGTGACTTATTTTAGGCTATGATGATGATAGATCATCATCATACCATGGTGGTAACATGGTACCATGGTAGACCATTTCCGGTAACCATGGCAACAAAGATAAATAAAATGCTTGCTCAACCGCGCTTGTGTATTTTTGTGCTCAGTGTTCAAACGGTGGATTCGAATCTACGAATATCATAAGAAAAACTATTCGAAATACAACAACGTTAAGCTGCTACGAGAATTTCACTGCGGTCTTGTGTAAGAATATGGACGTAGCCCTTCCCCGGACAAGATTAATTTTTTTTTATTACTTGGAGAGTAACAACCGAATCAACAGACTATGAACTAGAAATTCGTTGTTATTATAAAATATATAAAACAGATAAAAATAAACAACTCGCTACTGTGAGGTTTGGGATCCAATTACAGGAAACGTGGCATTCTATCTATCCTCGTGGGCAATGGGTGGCAAACGAGCAAGCAGCTGATGGTAGGTGATCACCGCCACCCATGGACATCCGCAACACCAGAGGAGTCGGAAATGCGTTGCAAGCCTTTAAGAAGTCTTTTCTTTAAGGTCCCTAAGTCGGTTCGGAAATACCGCCGGCGACACCTGATTCCACAAAACTAGTGCATCTTATATCTCTGGTGAGGTTGGATATAGATGTCACCATCATCGGTGACTATCAGGTCCACAGTTCACTGTGTGCTAGAATCGCACCACTTATATTATAATAAAAATATAGACTAGTTGTAATTAGTGACTCACTCAATGAGCCGTTTAATCTGGTTTCGACAAGAGCTTCCTGACTATAATGTGATGTTTTTTTTATTGATATGTACCGTGTATTTTCAATGAATCATAGTAAAAGTAAAGTAAAGTAACAGTCTTTGTATACGAGTATATGTATATAATATCGGGGAAAAGGTTGTTTCGTTTTTTATATAAAAAACAAGATATTTTTTATCTTAGTTTATTTATATTTGATTATAATATATATTATATGTGGCACTTTGTAGGTAATGACATAATCCTATTGCTGTAGAAATTGTCAGACTTCTGATCAAAAAGTGCAACAAGTAGTTTTAAAAGTACTATCTTGATGTTAACCTAGCACTAACAAAAAAAACTGAAGTGACTGAAACAGGTGAAAATCTGGGGATGCAAGGTCAGGACTATATGCTGGATGCATTAACACTTCCCAACCGTGCTCTCTCAATATTTGCTGAGTGGCTAAAGATGTATGTGGCCTGGCGTTATCGTGATGAAAAACCACAACCTTGTTGTGTCCCCTCAATCTCATCGATTCCGGTCGTTTTTCTCTGTTTCATGCTTCAGTCTCATCAACTGTTGACAGTAGAATAGAATAGAAGTCCGAATCGAAGGTTTTGCTCGGCGATAAAAGCTCGTAATGAACGATGCCCTTCCAATCCCACCATGCACACAGCATTACCTTATTGCGAGTTAATCCAGGTTTCTCGCACGTAACTGGCATAGGTAATCTACGTTTCATCACCAGTAACCAATCTTTTCAAAAAAGGTTCGGTAACATTACGTTTCTTTCTGTTAAGATTGCTCATGTGACAACCAAATATCGAGCTTTTTCGTATATCCAGACTTTTACAAATGGGTCAAAACTGTGTTGTGCTCAAACCACTTCAACACTTCAGCTATGTCGCAACTACTAATATGCCGACCTTGCTCCACTTTTTCGAAAACAACATCGACTTTATCTGAAACAGTTCGACCAGAGCGAACTTCATGTATTTCTCTCAAACAAAGCATTTGTTTAACTTTCTTCCCTTATCGCAATCCCAATCTTCCCATCCAAATTTTATCCCAATCGTAAGTTTTGAGATTTTTTCCTTCTTAAAAACAGGTGGCAAACGAGCTTATCTTATGGTATGTGATCACCGTCGCCTATGAACATCTGACAAGTTGCAGGTGGCTGTTAAAAAATGAGTAATTGTTATCATTTTCAAGGGCGTTAGAAATCTAAGGGTGAAATGGGTAAAAGTTTGTCTACAAACTCTCTTTATAAAAATTTATGATCACCAACATACTTCATACAATCAGCTCAAGCTGAAATGGCAATGCCTATATAGCTCGTAGAACTGATAAACGATGGGGAAGAAAG
Organism: Teinopalpus imperialis; assembly: GCA_029286865.1. Classification (NCBI taxonomy): domain Eukaryota; kingdom Metazoa; phylum Arthropoda; class Insecta; order Lepidoptera; family Papilionidae; genus Teinopalpus; species Teinopalpus imperialis. The sequence goes on from JAGSMU010000013.1 coordinate 1,120,358, forward strand.
ATTTTCGAGCAGTAACCTCGGAATGGAAGTCGCTGTGTAGGATCCCCACTAAGTGGAGCTATGCTAGCTATGGTAGAGACACGCTATAGTTTGCCTCTAGCTGCACCATAAATGGGTTGGCTCGACCGCGGATGGACCACGCCCTTACTGAACACCTAGAGTGAGTGTAGAAAACCACTTGCATTCTGATCAAGGATATTTGTGGGTGGCATGGGTTGAATAAATCACCTACAGATGGACTGTGTGCTCGTTTATCACCCACAGAACAAGAAAAAGAAAGAGCAGCTGAACATCAACAACGCATCTAATTTCTTCAAACACTCAGGTGATGATAACAATGAACACTTACAATGATCAACCAATACATTTCTACTGTACAATAAAAATAGCTAAAACCAAAATCCGGTTTGTTTTGTTATTCAGAACGTACCCGGACAGAGTATCTGGCATTTTATGTTTAAAAAAGAAAGACGACATTACAACAAACAAAGTTACTTAATTAAGCACACGTAACTTCGGACATTTTTAAAACGTGATTCTAGAACTGAAGCTCTGAACAGAATTCATTATTATATTAGTTTTAATGAAGTAATTTTAACAATCGTAGAGGCAGAATGTAGCTTGCTTCTAGCTATAGGTTTGACAACTAAGTTCTATCCATTTTTTTTATTTATTAAAAAAAAATTCTCAATAAAAATTGACGATTTTTTTTACGATAATTTATGTATACTCCCCTGTTGTTTACAACTTTCTCCCACCGTTTAGCACGATTTTCAATACCTCGTTGGTAGAAATCTTCGAAAAATTCATCCAATCAAGATATTATTTCTGCATCAGTATTGAACGAAATTCTGCGCATTTGAAAGAGATCGATAGAGGTGGAAATCCACATAAATTATATCGAACCCAAAAAAACAAAACAAAAATTTAAGTATAAAAAAACTTGACATGCCAAAAACATTTCATGACATGTAGAATATAATATAAAAAAAAGAAAAGAACTTTATTAAAAAAAATATTTAAAAAAACAGAGATATTTTTATAAAGCCTATATGACGTCTTATTTAATTAATTGGCTGAGGTAGTTCATCGCAGCTTTTATTTGTGGAAGCACGGCCCGTACACGTTATACGCATATCAGCATTAAAGCTCTCGCAGTGCTTTCATAACAACCGGATATTATGTATCTCTACGTCGGTAAAGGTACAATATTAGATTTTAAAACGTTTAGTTTTATGTAACGTATTTTACATTCGTTGTGGGCATCCCCTGATGGCAACGCGTTAAATAAATTAGTTTGTAATTAAATTTAGTTTGTATTCTTAATTAATCCCGAAACGACTATTTTCACATCACGTCACATCATCAGCCTGTATTAGTCCTCTGCTGGACGTAGGCCTCTTGACTGAGCTCGGTCTTCAGCTCTTCATGTCCAGTCTCTGCCAACTGCCCTACGTATATCATCGCCCTACCTAGTTACAAGGCTAATTCTTTGAGCTATGTCGGTAACTTTAGTTCTCTGACCACCAGTAGAGCCTTCATCCTGAGATAAGGAAACAGGATGTATATGCGTTGTCACCCCCTGACTGATAGTGTCTTTGATGGCAGTGTTATAGTATAGTTTTGAACGTGGCATAGCATGGTTGGGTGGATCAGGAAACGACCACGCCTTCACAGAATACCAGCATAAGTGTAGAGATGATACCTGGTTACTGAAAATCGGGATTTTTAAGTATTCAGGTATGCCAATGCAAATGAGTCATCGTTTTAGTGGATTAAAGTGTTTATAGGTTAAAGTAGTAGCTTATTACGAGGAATGTGTGCTCATTTGTCACCCTTATTTGAATAAAAATTAAACGTGATAGAGTCAAGACGCAGTCTTGAACTAACCGTTACACGAATATTTCGGCATAAACCCATGGTATTCCGTAGATCCTATTACTGGTAGCGAGGTCTCATTTTAATACTCAAAGGTGACAACTCAACTATAAAACGCTGTCAAATCCTTAAAATGATTGCGAAGTATTCGCGTGAATATAAGAAATATATAAAAGCTTGTACGAATAGGTCTGTCTGTTCTTTCATCTGCGTTTATTTGGTTTCTCCTAGATCAATCACACAACGGCTTCTCAACTCTAAATCTATTATTGTGACGTAAACAATTACTTGCCAGCAATTGAATTAGTGACTGGCAATAAGAAATTGAGTATTGTTTTATTGTATCGATGGTGACAAACGAGCACACAGCTCACCTGATGTTAAGTTCAAGTCTTATGTAAGCAGGCATAAAGGGATGAGATGTTCAATACTATGCTATTATATGGCCGCTCAATAAGTAAGAAATATTTTAAATCTTACGTAAAATAAAAAAAATATAAAATAATAAAAATGTTTTCAGAACAATATTTATTATTTACAATAACATTACTTTTATATTATTTTAAATCAAAAGAAGCTTCTTTCAAATAGGTTTATAGAAAACACTTTTGAATCGTCAAGATAGTTAATAGAACCATCGCTTGGATAGGCAGCTGCTAGCGACAAGAAACGGCAAGAAACTTAACTAGTTGCTCTTTATTTTTTTTAAGTAATACGTTACAAAAAGTCCAGTACTTGTCCAGTATTGAACCTAGACCTTAAAACTAAAATCCTAGCATATTTGTCAAACAAAGATTAGTTGGTTTTTAACCAAAATTTCAAATCTGTTTAATGGAAAATCGATTATTGTTTGTGGAATTTTATTAAATATGCGTATTCTTTTGCCCGAGAACGATTTCGGTACGTAAACGAAACAACTTCGAGAATTAATTTACATATTAAGAGATGGAGATGGGATCAAAAACGCCGAATGGCTGAACATAGATGGTATTGATAATCCAACCGATTTAACGAATTTAAGCTTGAATTCTGAAGATAAGCTACCAACTATTAGTTGTGTAGAAACGGAGTCCGTGCACAATAAATGATTCTTAATTTTCTGAGTTTAATAAAATATAATGTAGTCTTTCAAATTCAAATTTTGCTATTTATTAAAGGTTTGTAAAAATGCCTTGTCACCCCCGGGGGGATAAGATGTTACGCCTTGTCACCGGTTCCTTACACATACAACTAAACTATTTAATCCTACAACTGGAGGACGGTCCAGCTAATCAGTCTGGCCTGATGATAAAATGCCTATCCTCCTAAATGCAGCCGCGATACCAATATCCTCTACAAATGCCCAGAGCTCAGCAATGGGAACTGTATACACTAGCAAGTACTTTATATTAATTTTATTTACTTTACTAACATAACGACACTGAATACAGGACATCAAAGGTCTCAGATGAAAAAATTCACCAAAGAGAATGTTGTATGTTTAGTAAAGACCCACTGGTTTTTTTTTTCATTTTACTCCATTTTGCTAAATTTATTTACTTGTTGACTTGTTCAAATCGTATGTCTGGCAAGACCTATGAAAATGAATGTTTTTTATTAATTGGCAAACAAACATTTGCATCAGCCAGTCACCTAATGCAATGACAGCCAATTTTTATAGTTGATTGACTAAATCGTTTTATGGAATGTTATAGTTAATAAAACTTTTAAATATAAAGTTTTAATAGTCGTAAAGATTTGTTTGTTTTTTAAGATTGAGCAAATCGTTCACCTGCTGATTCCTGCGCCCCGTGTCATCTAAATTCATTCTTGACCAGGAATCATAATGCTGATACGTTGTCACCCTCGTAACCAGTAATAAAGGTCTTCGAATCCCTAACTACACCAACCAGACTTAACACAGCGGCATTATACTGCTGTTTCTCCGTGGTATTCTGTGAGAGCGTGGTGCTACCACGTGGTGCCGGTCGAGTTGACCTGTTCATTCTGCAGCTAGAAACAAAGTGCAGTGTAGCTCTACCACTTTTAAAAGTACTTTGTTTCTAATCGAATCGAATGGGTCAGCTCGACCGGGGTAGGATCAAGCCCTCATAGGAAACCAGCGTAAAATAGCAGCATAACGCTGCTGTTCTTCGTCTGGCGAGTGTAGGGATCCGGAGACCTTTAGTACTGGTGATGAGGCATTCCATCTCAGTCCTCAAAGGAAGGAATCACTTACCATCAGGTGAATCGTTTGATACTCTAAATGTAATAAAAAAAATGAATACTAAGCCATGTATTCGATCGAAGCAGATTCAACAGATAATTACTACTCACACGCAGACATCACGCTAGCTCAAAGCGATCACGAGTTTAAAGTTATTTTCTTGTTTTCGTAGTGAATTAACTTTCTCTAACGCCGTTCTTGCAAGAATCAATAATTATTATTTTGCTATAGCGTTTAGTTAATAACGTTGCTATGTTTTATTAATAACGTTGCTATGTTTCGTATACGAGGCAATCGAGCTCAGTCTTCAGGGGGAACAACGCAATCGTATCCTCCTCAATCTTTATTGGTGATGGATGTATATATTTGTATACTATCATATCGTATATACTATCAGAAACTATTTACTCGTTTGTCACCCTTAATATTATAAAAAAAAAAGCTGAACCGCTGGTCGTACTGATCCATTAATAGAGTTAGAATATGAATTGTTCTACCACGAAGAACTTATACTTTACCATCCTGCGGACGTTAGCTAAGTTTGTCAAGCTCCATCCAAGCGATAATTTCACAGCTGGTTGCGATTTTTAATTCGAATGCTAGCACCTCCATAACATCCGCTTAACCATTCGCAATCAGCTTAATTGGTTGTGATGCGAAGATGCTTCACCACTTTAGTCGAATGGCTGATACGAACGAGCAACATAAAGCATTAAGCTATTGACGTTTCATTTGACCTGTCATTGACATGAAAAGCAGGATACTTAATGCGGATACAGCATGCAGAGGTAAAAAAGCATGCCTTGTTGAATGCGTGCTAATAAAAAGAGGACATTTTAACAAATAATCATCATTAACTTAAAATGCCTCGTCACCAGTAATATGGTTCGCCCGACCCCGAGAAACTACGTTTTAGACCTTCATCCAATCCTTTAGCAAATGGTTCACTTCGGATTAGGGGATGAGAGAACAAGTTTATACGAGCCTATGTTTGCGCAAATGTTTACGGCACTATCATATATCCTGCGCAGTTGAGTTCATCTAGTAATAAACAATTATATCACCATAGCCAAAATCGACCAATAGGACATTATTATTTTTATTAAATATATTAAAAATAAAATTATACAATAGGCGAAAAAGAGATCTTAAGATCTTATAAGAACAATGATAAAACAACACATTAACAATAACTATAGAAACTTAACTAACAATAAATTAACTAGACAGACATCCTCGATAGATCTTAATCTAGCACTTTTATCAAGATCTAGATCAAAACATTAAGGTTTTTTCCTTATTTTTATGCATGCTGTGAATGCATGCATTAAATGACCCTTCGCTAAAGTCCTTCGTGGTGCGCATACAATAAAACACCCAATTTTCACCGCGTGTTTTCGCGCCGGCGACCATGGCACTTACGCCATTTGTATTCTGTCCGAGTATGCGACAGCAGGCGATAAATTGCATATTATTTCGCTACTGTTACATAATCTCCATGGTTTAACCCGGTAAGAGACATAATTAGGCTTACCTAACCGATTGCATCAATGAAAGTAGGTGTGCGATGACGATTGGACGATATTTCTAACCTATGTATTGATAAACATTAATGGTATTTGTGTTTCCTAAAGTCTCTCTCGCTCGCTCCAAACATTCAGTGTTTCCATGTGTGAATTATTTTTTCTTATAGTATTAACATATTGCAACCATTCAATTGCATTATATTAAAATAATGAAACGTTTTGCAAATGAAACCCAAGTCGGCAACAGTTGCAGCTACGCTGCAGTTTGTTTCTAGCTACATAATTAAGGGATCAGCTCGACCGGGGTACGACGACACATCTTCACAGAATACCAGCGTAGGTGTTTAATGATTTGTGACGAGGCATTCCATCTCAGTCCTCAAGGGTGACAACGCGTCTGCATTATGATTCTTTGTCGAGGATGAATGTTGATGTCATGGGCCGCAGGAATCACTTGCCATCAGGTGAACTGTGTGCTCGTTTGTTACTCTCCATGTAATAAAAAAAATATCTACGTGATTGGATCACCCTTTTCTTGGGGGTGAAATCTTCAAAACGGGTATGTTTATTAGTGATATTCCCTGATGGGGGAGGAGGCAGGGTTATATGTGACTTTTAAACACTGAAACCCCCCCGGTGGTCAACCTCAGTGCATTGGATAGTCCGATATCTACGGAACGCACCGGCTACTTAGCCTAAGTACTGTCTAGGGAAGGCCAGGACATGCTACGCAGCACTCCAAAACCACTTTGAATTGCTGTCCTCGCCGGGTTCGCTTACGCAGACAGTCGGAGCCCCCACCCTGATCACCCACGAACCCGGGTTCCTAAACCCCTTCTCTGACGTTAAGCATTATGTTGCTATTCTGCGAGGGGTCCTCGCCCCGTCCAGCCAACCCAATAATGTTGAAACTAGAAAATAGTTGAAAGGTGACCCTACAATTTTTTAAAAATCATCTTACGTTGTATAAAAATATAGATCCATCCATTAACGCTAAATATTTTTTCTCACACGAGTACAATCTCGGTGTAAGCCCAGCATCGTGCATACTAACTGTTGTGGTTTGAAACTTAGCATTCATGCGAGAAAAGTAGATCCGGTGCCAACTGGCGCAAGGAGATACGCCTATAAGGACGTAGTATCAGTATCCAATTTTACAAATACCCACAGAAGGTTAATTAATTATGTTCCTTTTTCTTTTTTTTTTATAGAATAGAGATCAAACTAACATGCCGCCCACCGGATGGTAAGTGATCACCGCCGCCCATGGACATCCGCAACACAGAGGAGTCGCAGTCGCATAGCCAGCCTTTACGGAAAGTTAGGCTCTTTTCTTGAAGGTCGCTAAGTCGTATCTGCTAATCAATTTTAACCACGCGATATCTTCTGGTTATCGACAGATGACATCAACTGTACAGAATACATTATAGTGGCCACAACTTTAAAGAATGACACGAGTTTTATATAGCAATTTTTTTCCCCCTAAAGCTTCGCATGAATTGAAGGTTAAATACACACATTATATATATGTAACCAATCAGGGTAATTACTGAAAACACCTACTCTTCGAATCCTTGTTAATTGTGGAGCAATAATAAAAAAAAATGTGTTTATGAGTTAAAACTGTTGTGGTGTCAATCGTTCAATTTAGTGATGCAGTTGTATCGCGACGTCACCAAACGGCCCCAACGGATCAGGGATGATTGTTCGCAGCCATCGTATGCCGAGTAATGGCCGATTCGTGACAATTGACATTTAATTTTATTCAGTTATATTCTATTAATCATTATATTTGTATGCAATAATTAGTTCTATTACGAAAAACAAATTATTTCTTTACAATACAAGTGTAATAATAAACGATTCACAGGACATACGTACCAAATGCCTAGACACGGAAACTAAAAATTTGTGTTTCTCTTAGGCCGAGATTTATAAGGCTTACTTGAACTTTGCTTAGGTTAAACTTCCGTGAGTTTAAAACTTTCTTTTCAATTAGTTTTAGAGCATCTTAAAATATTACTAGGAGGCATGTAAGTATTCGGTAATTCAAGGATTTTGGTGACTTTGGCTATGCTATAAATGAGGATATGACTATAAATTTTAATTGCCTACTTAACTCTTATGCTAAGTCGAAGCAAAGTCTAAGTGCGCTTTATAAATTTCTGTCTAATATTGCTGAGAAAGGAACCCTAATGCCTACGCGACTACGTCACGCTGGTATTGCGTGTTCCTTCAATCGGAGCAGCTTGGTGTCGACCACAAGCAAACTCATCACGGTCTGCGTGCTTTTTATCATCAGGACACGGATAAAATATCTTTTGGTTTTATCACCAGGACACAGATAAAATATCTCTTGGTTTTATCACCAGGACACAGATAAAATATCTCTTGGTTTTATCACCAGGACACAGATAAAATATCTCTTGGTTTTATCACCAGGACACGGATAAAATATCTCTTGGTTTTATCACCAGGACACAGATAAAATATCTCTTGGTTTTATCACCAAGACACAGATAAAATATCTCTTGGTTTGATCCCATTTTTGTTTATTATATATATATATAAATCTCTGCTGGGCATAGGCCATCTATTCAGAGGTATCTATTTAGAGTCGTTCGTCCATAGTCCACTAAGCGGGTCTACTGCGGATTGGCCTTCACGTCTTCAATTTTATTTTTCTATTACTTCCTTCAAATGCAACCACCGTCAGGCAAGACGTGGTAAATCACCTTAAAATTGTAATTAACAGTTTGATCGGTCCCCGCACCGAGAAAAGAACTCGGTTAGTTTGATCGAAAATTAAAATAGATGGCTCACACACTGAATACCTTTGCATCGTATTCTAAAATAATGTAGTATATAGGCGTCTACAGGTTACAGAGATTTAACATCAACTGAACAACGAGCTGGTCTTAAGTCGTTAAAAAACAACTCCCTGGTAAACTGTTCCTAGATAGCTAGCATGATGATTGATTGATGACATGATTTCCATATCAATTGAAAGGAGTTCTAATTTAATTTTGATTTTTTTTTCCAATCGGATACTACCTACACATGTTGCAAAAACATTTTTTTTAAAGATATTATGATAAACTTATAATAAATAGGTACTTTCGATGACACAATAAACAATTACAATGCAGTGAAATATGTAAATAATTTCCTAAAAAAACATTTATACAGCTCCAGTTGAAATCTTGTAGAAATTTTTTTTATACATTATAATGCATGGTAAGTGTTGACTGCGGCCCGTGATATTTACATCAATCCTCAACAAAAATTTAAAACGCACATGCGTACTTAGGTCTGAGTCATGTTACTTACACAGTAGGGTCATGCTGCTTTTCCCCTTACCGAGCAGACCCATTCATACTCTAGCTTTTTTTTTTACAGAATAGGTGGCAAACGAGCAAGTAGCCCACCCGATGGTTAGTGATCACCGTGCCCATGGACGTCCGCAACACCAGAGGAGTCGCAGATGCGCTGTCGAACTTAAAACAAGCTCTATCTGTGAGTCTAGTATTGTGTCATTTAAGTTTAAATAACCTCGTAAACCTAGGAATATTCTTTTAACTCATTGAGTTCTAGGAAAAAGTGGCAAATTTTTCGGGAAAAATAAATAATAAACAGGTAAAAGTGAGCACAAAACACACGTTCTAAATAAAAGAATTTTTATTAATTATCTACTAAACGGAGAAAATATCAATAATAAAAATTACACGAACAATGGCATCTATTACGCTTAACCTAACCTACAACAATAGGGACGTATCTATCTATCGATAAATGTTCGAAAATATACAGTGACGAAATCGCCGTTGAATATCGATAAATAGCACCGTCATCATACAGCAAAGAAAACGTTCGAATTTGTACAATTTTACACGGACATCACTATGTTACAGTTCAAAATACGGACACGACAACGATTGGCAACTCTCACAACATAACAATGGTTCGCGATATTCGGACATGACATTGTATGCAGCCACACTTATGAATACAAAGCAGTGGAATAAATTCAATTGAAATTTTACTTTCATTATACAAAATTAACGCGGGAAATCTTGTTTATTTTTAATTGATTTTTGAACGGTAGCCAGGTTCTATGGGATTATTTAAACTTTAAAAACAAGTCAATGTATAAACATAATCATTAATGTATTTAATACATAAAAATTATTTCCAAACGTTTTTTATATTTCTACAGTATGTTGGAATGGTTTAGGCCCTCATTTCGTACACTGGCTAAAGTCCTGTATATCTCAGCAACATATATTGTATATTATTAGTAATTTATCAAACATTTAATAATTTAAATGACATTTTGTCATATACATTATATGACATACCAGATGTATTTAGAGCTGGCACACATCAATAAAAAGAAATATATATAAAACAAAATCTATCACACATTTAAAGTTCCAACAACGTATATTTATGTAATCCTTCTTTACCTTTGTAAAGTTTCTTACACACTCCTTTTGCTGATCTATATTTTATTTTTATACATTGCGATCTTTAGACGTGATAACTAAGGAGTTTCAGACCAACCATCATACAAACAAGTCCTGGCTGTATGGACTAAAGTCCTTTGCCCTTCCCATTAGGAATAAATTAATCATCATCATCATGATAACTAACACAATAAGTTATAAAAAAACCATTCAATCGTTCATCAGTGACGAAAGTAATTGGTGTAAAAAAAATATGGATCAGCTACTACTACTATTAAACATATAACCAACAACACGAACAAATATTTTATTGATGTGAACGCAGCTTTAAAACAAACATATTTAAGTTCGGCCCATTCCACAATCGTCAAATAACTATTCAAATCATCCAGAGTTGCCGACACACATTTTTATCTTTTTTTTTAAAAATAGGTTTCGTAAGACATTAGGAAATACGCCCTTACACTGATTATTTAATATTCTAAAAATTTATTTCACTATATTTACTTTAAATTTGTAGCTAAATATTTATATTGACAATCTGCGTATCGAATAAATACGATACGTCTATAGGCACTTATTTTTTATCTTCAACTTCTCAAGGCTCTAAACTTCGTAAAGTACAAAATGTTTAGGTCCTTCCTTCCTAATAATTTTCAATACCAGTCGATACCTACAACCATCGATTAATTGGAATATTGTCAGTGTTTTGTGAGAAATTCGTAACGGTATCTCATATTCTATCATTAACAATAATTCAATGCATATAAATTCGTAGTGTTCAAGTCAACTTCGACACTTTCCTCCGCGTTATGCTATATAAAAAATGTTTCAATTATTTATTTCGATTGACAAAACACATTTTGTTAACGTACGTAAGATGACATTTAAATTCATGTAACAGAGTAGATAATCTTAACTCCGAACTTCCTATGTTTTAGTTATTAAAGTTTAGACACAAGTTACGTCATAAGGCTTATTTATACTTGTTGTTTGACTCTATATTCTTATTAACTATTATATATTTAGATAAAATAAAAAATCGTAAACATTCTATTGTCTTGTAAAATTAAAAAATATATTATAGGGCATCCCTCGCCTTCAGAAGCATTTACATTGCTAATCGCTTGTCTGACAAAATATCAAAATAACAGAAATATCAAAGGTCACAGTAGATACTATGAAGAAAATTAAGAGCTAAGCATAAAGAGGCAGCATTGCTCGATAATAACATGCAATGTATCTAAATTAAACACTTAAGAAGGCTTATGTTGCATATTAAATAAATTATCCAGCTCAAAGGAACAGATCCGGCTCGAGGGACCAAATGTTTACATTGTGCCGTGTATCAGTGTACGTATCCACAACACCCGCCTCACGTGCCCCATAACCCAAAACCAAAAATACCTTTATATCCCACTAATTAACCACAGCCATATTCTAGTACCGTGACATGTATCGCGCCGGACATATTATAGTCCCGCAAGCGTTCGATCAACCCATAGGCATTCATTTGTCGTCTCCCTGCTTTCGTGGTCTGTAATCGCTTGGTGCAATGGACACGGGACAAACATACAAATAAATATCACGGGACAATCATACATAACTCAGAGACAATAATTTATAATGAAAACCAATAAAATATCGTTCCTAAGATGGTTTTCGAATTCAACAATGGTGTAAGGCAGGTATTTTGAAAACCACGCGACGTAAACCGTCACAAACCAAAGAACAGCCTCGAAGGGCCTGACAAGAAAGCTATTCCAAGCATGTCTAGATACCCTGCATCCTTGTACATTACCAAGCAATCACGTTAATGTTATATATATATATATATATATATGTATATATATATATATATATATATATATATATATATATATATATATATATATATATACACATATACAAGACCTATCAAATAAACCGATCATAAAGGCCCGAATAAGAATATAATGTTTGGACGGTATTGCGTACATGTTATGTACAGAAGCGCAGATATATGATCATATAAAATACTCAGTATTTTAAATATTTAGTAAATATTATAAATTTCAACCTCAACTTTATAAACAGTGAACAATTTAAATATTTTATACATTTAATTTATTGTGTCGACCAAAAATAGACTAGATAACGGGGTAATATAAGAAATCCTAACTGATACCATGAATTATGAATAAGTTTTATTTGACCATTTACTTTTTACTGAAGAAGTATGCTCGTCTCTAGTTTAGTGAAAAAAGATCATAAGAACTAATGCTTAAGTTTGAAATTTGATTAAAATAAAATTTTATTTACATCAATATACTATTCTGTTCGTTTTATATGTATACGTAGACACGGAAAGAATCTACAATTATTTCTTTTAACCGATGTTAGCAGTGATAATAACATCACAACATTCCCGTGAACCAATCTAACAATGTTTCATTACTTGTTCTAGATGGTTCATGACCATATTTAAATGAACCTACGATCTGAAGTTTCGAGCACCGTACCCTAAATCATTAGGCCCTTAACGTTTTAATTTTGCTTGACCCCCCATTCTAGTCTCTTTGTTGATCGAATATATGTACATAAACGAAGGTTACAAAATCATTTCATATATATTTTTAACATTTTTTAATGTAGAAAATTTGTATGAATTTAAATTCCTTATTTTATTTTGTTATTATTATTCGTTAGAAAAGTGTTTTCATAGCGATTGTACTTTAATGAAGTCGTTAAGTTTAAATAGAAAAAAATGTGAAAACAAATCGTTTACTAGTATTATTTGTTAACGCGAATGTAAACTTGTAAACATTTGGTAAAAATATACATTTTTGTATATATTTTCAACAATTGCACTAGCTTTAAGGCAACGGGACTCGACGCGGCTAAGCATCCGGAGGAACTAAAAAAATCTTATTTTATATTTTGAGATCAATTTTATCTTTATTTTCGCCTGCGCAACGAACGTCCCAATTTGGTTTATGAAGACACATGTGAATTTTTGAGATTTTTAAAAACTAAATATCAGTAAGTAAAAATATTTTCTATCAATTTCCATCGAAGCAATTAATAATCATTCGCAAATAATAACATACATAAAACTTCCAAATCCATCCATTAGAAATACAACGATTTGAATTTTGAAAAAAAAAATAAAAACGATAAAATTTACAGGAAAACTGAATCAAATGGCACAACTTGTACTATAGTACAGTCACGGACAAAAATATGTAACAATCAACAAATTACAAATATTCAATGCCAATGCGGTAAGTTACCTAGTTTGTGATTACGGCAGTCGTTAGAAATACATAATTATAATACAAATTTAAAAAAAACATATTACCCATGTACCAACAAATCTCCCATTAATGAAAATAGGTGTAAAACCGCATGTATCGAGATGCAAAATTAAAAATATATCACCAACAAACTAGATAACTTGCCATCAATCCATTCTTCTATACCAATAAACACAATTTTGTGCCCGACTGTACTGAACTAAACAATACGATTTAGCGCGAATTAAGTCTCAATTTAAAATCGAGTACGTTCACACGACCACCACACGTCACAAATTATTTAAATTCACAATTACTACTACTAATTATAATTATACAATAAAGAACACATACCTTACTAAAACTAGATCAAAAAAATTTATGTGGCCCCTTAAACATAATTTCGTTTCAAGTTAAATTTCTCAATATATACAGGAATAACTAAAATGTGGCCAGTTGATTGATTTTGAAATGAATTAAAAATTATTTAATAAAAATCTTATTTTTGCACGCACTAGAAAAAAAAAATTTCCCGTCCAATGTAAATCTTTCTCTACCTTAATATTATTTATTTTTAAAATATCACTCACTCAAAGGGAAGATTTTTTATGTGTAATATATAATATATATATATCTGTATACATTCGTGGAGCCACAGATAATTTCGTTTTGCTCTTATTAATTGATTCGTTCTAAGCTTGTTAAATATATATAAAATTGTATATCTGACATACTAATATCATATTACCTTGAAGTAAAATTGCGGATCATTTTTAATAAAAATCATAGACAAACAGTCGAATAAAAAAAACAAAATTACCTACATGTGGTAAATTATTTATCTATGTACTACTCGGAGTACAACTGTCATTGGTTTCACTCTACCGAGCATTTTCGGAACGACGCTCACCTTATATAAATAGCACATAACGGCCACGAAAATAATTTTGATTCTAGCCCCTTAAATTCACCATAAAGCCTTATTTACACCGAATAATATCTTTGTATCTTGTCATAAACATTCACGAGTATAATCACATCCTAACACTTGTCTTTATAATAATTACAGTTACACTAAATACGTCTTACGTTTAAAATTTACTTGGACACATAATTTGAGCTAAGTCATTCAAGAACAAATGTTGGGGGCTCGACACATAACAATACAAAATTAAAAATATTTCTTATTTAATCTGTTAAAAAAAATCGTTCGAAAATGAATTATAGACAATTCGAAACTGTGACGGAAATGTACCTTCTGAAACACTTTTATAAAGCAAGAACTCACGTTATTTTGTAAATTTTCTTTCATTAAAATTAATAAATGCAGTGCGTACGTTTCGATTTACTAATGATGCAATGTCAAACTGGTTTAAAAATATTTTTTTACTGATTTCAAATCACAAATCAAACAGAAGTTTTAACATTTTTTCGCAAACAGACCGTTTCGCCGTTACGGTTCCGAAGCCGGTTATGAAAAAAAATGCATAAAATTTTTGTGAGATTATTGAGTCATCGAAATACAATACGGTGGGGGGCGTGTCTTACGTAGGTTGGGCTAAGACACGGAAGAGATAGCATTATGTGGGGAGCCCATTTGCGTGAGAACTTTATCTAACCACTGGAGGGGCCCGTGCAGGTGGATTTCGATCCAGCACGGGGTGGAGGTCACGTCCTGACGATGATACTCCGCGCCCCAGCCCTTCACGAAGGACATTCTTATCGTGCACATTTTAGTCAACTCATAAACCGCTTCGAAACCGTGATTGACACTCTGCGATAGCAACTGGGCAAACTCACGATTGTTGAATATCTTCAGCGAACAGCCTGGTGGTATCTTGCAGACCGTGGAGGGGTGGAAGCCATGGTGATGGTTGCAGTTGCGACTTTGAACGAATATCGCGGCGTCCGACAAACACTCGGCGTACACCTCTCCCCCCACGTAGTACAAATGCACGCCCTTACCTATGTGGCGTCTGGTGTTCTCTATGGTGGAATTCCTATTAACATTGCTGAGCTGACCGAGGCAGAACCTGTCACTGTTGTTAGACGGATCAGTGAACCCGTCGACGACCACGGAGTGTGAGTTGCAGTGGAAAACTTCGCCTACCCTACAGTTGAGCTCGTAATACGCTACCGAGGCCCAGTATAGTGGTTCTTGGTAGGAAACCGGTGCTACTTCCCCAGGTGGTTCAGTATCGTCTGAGGGTGGGGAATATGCCGGTGGTGGAGTATCCGGCAGTTCTGATGAGGCTGATGGTGGGAATCCCGATCCTGAGTAGGATACGTTGTGGGGCATCGCTGGCTCTGTGGTCCTTTGGAAGGGGAGCAGGGAATGTCCAGGAGCGAATTCCGAATGCCTGGGTACTAACACGGGAGGGAGCACTGGACTTTCAACCCTCTTGTAGTGGTAAGGGTTAATGCAAACCTCTTTCTGTTTAGCGCTGAACGGGTACTGGCAGATTTCGAGGGGTTTCAGTTCGTGGTGACTTTGAAGATCCGGCCAACGCCACACTCGGCAGTATATCACGTGCGGGAGACCTTTTCGGTGCGATACCTGAAAATTAATTGCGATTAACATTTAAAAATACATTTTATTGTATATTTACATTCCCATTTCGACCATGGTGATATCTTCTGCTACGCAGGAGATATTGTAGTGCCTTAAGCATTGGTCCAAATGCATTGCGTGTCCAATAAGATTGGAGGAAGGTTCAGGTGCAGTGACATGGACAAGGAACATACTACACTTAAAAGGAACATACCACACATACAAGGAACATACCACACATACAAGGAACATACCACACATACAAGGAACATACCACACATACGTAGCTTTTTACTCACTCAGACCTTTATAAAAAGTATCCCTGAGTAATTATGGTTGGACATACAAATATATTGACGATTTTTAGCAGTGGTAGAGCTACGCTGCAATTTGTTTTTAGCTGTAGCAGGAATGGGTCAAATCAACCGGTGCGAGACCACGCCCTCACAGAATATCAAAGCAAAATAGCAACATAATGTTCTTCTAGCTCAACCACTGTGTATTATGCATAACCTTCACGTTACATCGAAATAGAAAAGGGTTAGACCGGTGAGTGCTTCTGTTTAAGCGATTGCTAACGGAACTATATCTTGAGCAGTTGATCCCATCTAGTAATAACCAGAAGACATTGCCCCGATAACTTATAATCATCGATTTGATCATAAATAGTATTCGACAATATATTATTTACCCGACTTCAAAAAGAAAAGATTCACAATTTGATGTAAATTGTTTTTTTTATGTATTTACACCGATTTCTCAAAAATTTCCAATCCAATGTGTATCATTAACTTTGGTTGAGCTTGATGTGACCACATTGCTTAAATATGTACTAACACTAAATATGATGTAACAAATATTTAAAGATACAAATCAAAAGAATTTTTATGATTTGCATTAAGGTTGCATATTGTTTTATCTCAGCTATTTTGTAAAAAAAAATACTGAAAGTCTAAGAAGTTACGTAACGAAAGTTGGTGAAAGCAATTCCTTATTTTCATACACATGATAATTACAGTATGATAAGAACTGTAAGTACACAAACCACATCTAGTTGAGCCAATTCATTGCACTTTGATTATTATTACTATTATTACATTGAGAGTTACAAATGAGCATACAGTTCACCTGATGGTGATTCCTGCTTCCCATGACATATACATTCATCCTAGACAAGGAATCATAATGCAGATGCACTGTCACCCTTGAGGAGATGGAATGCCTCTTCACTAGTAATAAAGGTCTCCAGATCCCTACACTCACCAGACGAAACACAGCAGCATTATGCTACTATTTCACGCTGGTATTCTGTGAGGGCGTGGTCCTACCCCGGTCGAGCTGACCCATCCATTCTTCAGTTAGAAACATACTGCAGTGTTGCTCTACCATTGTAAAATGAATGAATAAGCCATACTTTAATACTGGCTTAATCACTAACAGTATGCCAATATTTCATGTATCTGGAGAAGTTATTACAGGAAACAAGGTATTCCATATTAGTCCTCATTAGTGATGATATATGAGCATTTTGAATTTTATTGGGGATGGATAGTATGGGCCGCAGACATCACTTACCATCAAGTGAATTGTGTACAATTCTCACCATTAGTTAAATAAGAAAAATATAGGAAATAATAGACATTCCATCTAGGTATATGGTGACAACAGATAATGCATCTGCAGTCAAATTATTTTCAATCACCCCTCAGTTACAATGAGTGTTTACCATGTTATATACTCAACTATCTGGTTCTTTTTATAAGAAATCATCATTATAAGAAGAAAGAGAATACCTGTAACCGACCATCCAGAGACCGGGGAATTGTGACACATTTGGATGGGGTCCCTGGACAGGAGAGGGCCCTCTCAAGCTCTTCTATAGCACCTTTTCTTTTCTTCAATTTCTTCACCAGGCTGTCTACCGCCTTCTCCGCCCATTTCTCTTCCTCGTCTCCCTGAAATGCAGAACATGCATATTATAAGGATAAATTAATCTAAAATACCAATAAATATACTTTTTTTATAATAGGATAAGGACTATGACTTAGTAACGGAAGAATAATCTTTCAAAATAATCCGCATACCATTTTTTTAACATTGCACAACTGTATTCAATGCTTTAATTTCATGTCGAAGAATATAATTGTGTGAAAACCATATTTTAGTGCAAACTTTGTTATAATTTTCTCTTTTGACAATTGTCTCATGCTGTAAAAAGCTAGGTGATCTCTTTCCATAATTTTTTATTCTTAAGTAAAAATTTATATTGGTGTCTATGGCCCATAGTTATGTGTTCTTTTTTAAATTTATTACTTCAAAAACAAAATACACAATCTAAACAATGGACTCAAGGAAAATGATGATGGCCTCTGGTTGTCAGCAGAAATCAATTGTGCGGGATATAATATAGTGATGTGAGTTTCTGCAGAGACACTAAAGCACTCACTTGCTGTTCCCACTTACACACCCTTCCCATGTGAAGTATACGCAATATAATTGGAGGGAAGTTGGGAGGTAGTCTCATAGACACACATTCTACACCTGAAATACCATCAGTTTGTGTTACATAAATATTGTTCATTGGCTGGGAATCAAACTCAGGATGTATGACTCAGAAATCAGATACTTTGTTCACTATGCATCCATCTAATAACCAGGATGCAGGTGATAATATAACCTGCAACGAAAATTATTTACAAATATAAAATTTACATCAAAGAATGTTTTTTTTTATTTGTAACCTTCAAAAGTATATTAATTTTAATAAAGACTAGCACTTTATCATAATTTTTAAAATATTTCATCTTGCATCTTTAAAATAATTGTAAAAATAAGGTTATTTACTTCTCCTATCATCATCATTATCATCATTTCAGTCCATCACTAGTCCACTGCTGAAAATAGAATAGAATAAAGAGCCATCGGCATCAAGAGAGAAATGATTAATGTGTGAGATGACATAGTATGATTTATTATATTCTGCTAGTATGCGTAGTTTTGGGCAACCAACATAAGCGGTTCATGTGAGAAGCACATTTTATTGTACAGTTATAGTTATTATTTATTTATTATATATATATATATAATATATAGTATGTATTGTTTTTTTTTTAATTCATGATAATATGTTTTAAAATGAATTGTCTAACATCAGAAAGTACCAGTAGTTACTAAAATAAAATGTAGCTTAAAAGTTTCATATATATTTAGTTGGTAGGCCTAAATAAATAAATAAAAAATAAAATTTTCATATCTCCACACTCAATTCTGAAGTTCATGCAAACAAAGTCACAGCCAGATGTACCACCAGCATACTGCTACACCTATTGAATAAATTACACTAATATATGTAAATAAAGAAATAAAGGAGACATAATAAACATAGTGTTACTATATGTAAACATATAACTCAATGAGTCACAGTACTTGGAAGAGTCCATTACTCTTTCAAAGTGACTCATAACAGATCATTAATACCATGTTAATTACAACATTATATTTGTAACAATATTACATTTAAGAAAAAGGTTATTAAAATAAAAACACAGTTTTTAATTTTAGATATCATATTTTTAAATTATTAGTTTTATATTAAAAAATGCTGTGCTCACCAATAATTTAAGCAAGTATATGTACTGTTACTAAATTGCAATGTTAGGTTAAGTGTTCTATGTATACTTAGATGGTAGGCTTTAATAAATAAAATAAATAAAAATTATCTCTGTGTTAATAGAATAAAAGAATAGTCTCTGGTCCATGATGATGATGTATCGAGGGGATTGCCAATACTGAATAATCGTTTTTTTTATTCAGAAATTCAAATATTATTGGACTACTTCCCCATATATACTGTTGAAAATATTTAAGTAAACAGAGAAATAACTTTTACTTCCCTAGATATATTATATTGTTGCAAATATTCAAATGAACACATAGGTAACTACAATCTACTAACAAGAGGTCAACATAACTAGGAATGGACCATACCCTCACAGAATACTAGCATAACCACCATATTTTACATGAGGACCCATTTACAGGTAACAAGACATTTCATATCAGTCCTCACAACACATGAGCATCTTAAATCTTTGTAAAAGATGAATGTAGATGTTATGGGCTGCAGTTACCACTTACAATCAGGTGAGCTGTGTGCTTATTGATCACCCTTAATATAAGAAAAAAGTGCATTTCACTTAGATAATGAATCTAGTAAGTAAAGTAACAAGCCTGGATATATAAATTCCACTGCCTCCCTTCTCAAGAAAGGTTGTTTGTTACAGCATAGTCCACGTAAGAGCCCCACTGCAGATTGGCAGACTTCACATTTTATTTATTTATTTTTCATAGACATGCAGGTTTCATCACACTGTTTACTTCACCACCAAGCATGTGGTAAATCAGCATTTAAAATTGCAACTAACAATTTCTCTGGTGCCATTGCCGGAATTGAATATACATATACTGTGTCACATACTGTGAATTAAAAGTAAGCTCTTAGACATTGAGCTACCACAACTCCATGAGATTTGAGCGCTTTCGAAGCTGTACATGGATATAGGCTTACTTTAAATATAACATAATTAATTAAACTATTTACTACAATTGAAGTTGTTTTTATATCTTGTTTTATAGAATTTGGATACTTGTATAAAACAGTTAAATTCTATTCAATATATATATTTTTGGAGTAGGTTCTATAAGTGTACATACTCGATACATCTTAAAGGTGAAGGGGAAAACAAGACTACATTAGTAATTCTTTTCCCAAGATATTTTACAAATGAACGTAGGCTCTTGGGTATAGAATAACATTACTAATTAAAAACTAACAAAAAGGGCGCAAACGTCCGTGGTAAAACACATTACCTGTTTCCACCCGAGCAGTTTCTTTACAGCGGGTGATGTAAAGGAGAATAGACTGTTCAGACTCGACATAGGTCCACTGCTGGAAGATTCACCATCGTCGGTATCCATAGTGAGGACTATGCGGGAACCGCGATTAGTCACCAGGTGTAAAGGGGCCCGTCGAATACTGTAGCGCGAAAACACTCAATCGGCCATCGATTAACTCACTTGGTATTCCCCACAATATCCAAGATCCAATTACAATCACGAACATACAAAATAGCGATTAGCGTGACACTAGAGTGTGACAGATAAAAAAGTTTAAGCCGCGTTCACTATTTTCGTATTTTTTTATTTTATCTATGACCAATTCTTCTCGGAATGCAGAGTATAATCATGAAATAACTACATAAAGTCTAATATCAATAAGATTTTAAACACTTTGAAAATATTTTTTTATCAATTATAAATCAATTTGAAACAAAAAAATCTTATTGATTTTTTGTCTGATAGCTGCTGTAAGCCATAGCCAAGGCTTTTACAGTTTCACCGGGTTGAAAGGTGACCGAGCACTTATGGCGCTCAGACGAGACCTTTAGTGGGTAACCAGCACAAGAGCCTCAGCTCGGTCAGTTGCTTTTGACTACGGATTATCTATTACTATTCTATTATTTAATATCAGTATGATTATTAACTACCTGTACCACCAATTCGGAATGCGTAGGCGCTGGAAAAGAAGTGGCGCTAGAAACTCCAGCGACGTTTCTATCTGTATTGACTGGTGAGAACCGGTCTGTGATATGGCGGTAGATTGGTGCAGAGTTAGAGATAGATAGTGTGTTGATCAGAGCTTGAGCCCGTGGACGTGCCTCGGTCTCTCCTTCGAGGGGATATTCGAGATGGGATTATAAATAACGATACTCACAATCAGCTAACTCGTTCCCTCGACGCGGTATCGAAAGGTTCGGAAACGACTGCTCATTGATTGACTGCCCTTAGGACAGCATGAAATTCTTAAGGCGGGCGAGGATGAGCCTTTCATACACTTTACCCAAGGCTTTGAGTATGCTTATATGTTACGGAATCACGAGGTGGTTCCTGAGTCCTCCAATCGACCTCGCTGTCAACCATTACAAGGTGAACGGCGTCGATCGGTAGGGTGCTTGGTGAGCATTGGAGCTCGAGATTGTCAGCCAGACTTCAGCTTTCCCTTCAACTAAGAAAGTGGGCGGTTTGTTTGGACGCGCTAATGGAGGTATTGTACGGCGGTGCCTTCTTTACAGGGTTTAAGAAATCGTCCGAAGGTGAGATGGTAAGGTTCAATAGTGGAAAGGTCGTTATCCCACCAATCGTTCCTGTACTGGGCTATGAGTGATCGGACTTCACGTTTCGGGATTTTTGCTGAATTTCATTGATTGTGCTTGCTATTGAAGTCTCTTGCCAATATGTCTGAGTGGCCAAGGGACAGAAGAGCCACGAAGTCGCTTCTTAATGTTTGAGCGTCACGTCTGCAAGGGAGAGGTAGATGGATGCAATTGTGATGGGTTAAAATTTAATTAATGCCTACAACCTATACTGATTATCTATTATACATAGCTTATCTTAACTTTGATAAAATTTGATGTCAAAGATATCGTTATTAAGGCTTACCAGTATTTCTATGCATTTAAGCATATATTGTTATACAGAAGTTCTAGTAAGCCTTATAAATCACAAATCAAAAAACACAAAGTTGAAAACGTAGATATTTAAATAATAAGAAATTATCTAATACTAAAGTAAATTATTAATATATGATCTATAAATTCTGACGATGTCCTCCAGGGTTTCGACGACGGAGATATCTTCTGGTTATTTCCTATATATATTGTTTATAGTAAATTAGCGCAAACACTGAGTCCGATGTTAAGTGTGTGCAATACGATTGGAGAAAGGTTCAGTTGCAGTGTCAGGGACATGGAAAATATAATATATATATAACACACCTAGACCCGAAAGTTAATATTTTTGTTATGTGAAGTCCGATCACGCATAGCCCAGTACGGGAACGACTGGTGGGATAACTCTCCAACATTGAAACTTCCCATCTCCCCATCTCGCCTTTAGGTGACTTCCCAAATCTTTAAAAGGAGGCACCGCCAAAAAAAGGTGATCAAACTCCATGAAGCCGACGTCATAGGGATTCTTGCTTTCGAAACATTCAACCGATCCATCAGCCTATTAACCCACAAGCCTACTCAAAGCCTTGGGTAAGGTGTAAGAAAGGCTCATCCTCGCCGGCCTCAATGACTTCATGTTGTCCCAAGGTCTACCAATCGATGAGCAGTTCGGGTTTTGCACCCAACACTTATACAAACATCACTTGTGAAGCACATTAAATTCATTCGGAGCTACGAAACCGAAGCGCTCTTCCTCGACGTGGCGAAAGTGGAAGAAACAAGGTCCGGCACACCGAATTCATATAGTTTGTATATGACTCGTATTAATCATACGAGACTTTCTCCGAAAGCGGACCTTTCGTTACCTCGTCGAGGGGACGCGCTCCGAATTTCACCCTATTTGTGCCGGAGTACCACAAGGGTCCGTCCTAGGTACCGTTTTATACACACTCTACATCAACGACTTACCGCGCACTCTCGATGTAGAGCCAGCCCTCTTCGCCGATGACACCGGCCACTACGTGTCTGGATTAAACCAGACGCTAACTGTAAACGCCTCTAATCTGCAGCCAATACCTTAGGGAAATGGTTTCGGAAATGGTGGATTGAGGTTCACCCCACCAAAAGTGCAGCCTTGTACTTACTTCTCTCGACACAATAAAGCGCCGCATCTCCCAACCATAGACCTATTTGATCGTCCAACCCCCTGGGAAAAGATAGTCAAATACTTAGGCATCACATATGATGGACGACTCACCTTCGATCCGCATATCAACCAATAGTGCCCAAGCCCTTTATAAAACACTACACACGTGCATTACTTCCTCATACCACCCCCACTGACGGCGACGGCGTTGCAAATAAGGTTATTGCCGGTTTTCACCAGAAAATAATGAAAGAAGCGTCGCAGGAGTTTCTTCCGCCACTTCTTCTCGAGCGCCCACGCATTCTGAAGCAGTGGTATAGATAGCTAATAATATCTATATTAATTGAAATAATTCTTGGTCAGAAGCAACTAACCGAGCCGAAGTTCAGCCCTCTCGGGTACCCTCGAGTCACGACGCTCTCGCGAAACAGCGTAACGGTCCAAGCCGAGGCGTCCTCTCGGGAGCCCTTGTGCTGGTTACCCACTAATAGAGGTATCGACTGAGCGCCGTAAGCGCTCGGTTACCTATCAACTCGATGAAACTGTAAAAGCCTTCGGGCTAACATCGGCCATCAGCCCGAAGAAAAAAGGAAAAAAATTGTATAATATAGTAGAAAGTATGATTAATTCTAAATTGTATACAAATAGAATTTAAAATTTATGACAAAATTAGCCAGTATGCATGTGTAGATGTGGAATAGAGAAGGAGAGAACGTGGTACTAGTCCAACAAAAATACGCTTACTTGTTATCATTTGGCACAGTGCCAAACTATATACTGTATGTGCCATACTATATACTGTATGTGCCTTGACTGGACGTCTTTATCCAGATTATTCGTTATAGATTTGAACTATACAGCCACTTATCTATCAGTACGTAATAAAAGTTAGTGAAACGGAACGTTGCGATCGCGTTCTATGAGCTAGGGACGAGAATTTTCTCGAATTTAGTGTCAATGTTCATTCATTCATAATTCATACACATTTATGCATTTTGAAAGCTTAAATCGCTCCCGCTGCGAACAAAGAGAATAGATATTCGTACCCGAGTGTATAAGTAATAAGTGTAACCAGTTTTACAAGTATTGTAACAAAATAAATTTAGTGCACAATCATGGAACAGGTAGGAGGTTATGCCGATAAAAAACCGCGGTGCGATTTGAATGCGGTAAATTTAAATTTGATAAATCACGTTCCAGGTTAACCAGTTGAAGGAGATGGGTAATGCGGCATTAGCGTCCTGTAATTACGAAAAAGCTGTCAGTAATTACAGCGAAGCAATCAAATTGGATCCGAGTAACCACGTTCTTTATAGCAACCGTTCAGCAGCTCACGCCAAAGCAGAAAATTACGCAGCAGCCCTCGAAGATGCGAACAAGACAGTGTCCCTTAATCCAACATGGAGTAAGGGTTATTCAAGGAAAGGTAGTGCCCTAGCATATTTAGGGAGGTATGAAGAAGCTATAGCCGCTTATGAAAAGGGCCTTGAGTTAGAGCCTGGAAACCAACAATTGGCCTCAGGGCTTGCTGAAGTAAAGAAACAAGCAGAAGCTAGCAAAATAGAGTCTGAGCAGTTATATGAGAAAATAAAGGCTAATCCTCAGACAAGGGAGTGGTTAAAGGATCCAGAATATGTGCGTATGGTTGAGGTAAGGGTCAATAACTGGTAATACTGGTATATAATTATTGATTACAATTTAAACAATGTTTTAATACAGACATGAGTATATGATTTGTTTAAGTATCATGGCTTCAGAAAATATGAACAGAAAAAAGCAGTATCATTCTGTTTGGTTAATGTTAGAATCTGTACTCAATTAAAGGTTTGTTTGTTCATTACAATAGAGGCATTTTATATTGGTTAAAACATGTCCATCTTGAATCCTTGTTTAGGATAGATACCAACATAATGGGCATGTATCACTCTTCACTTACCTCTTAAAGAATAAAATAATTAAAAAGCAGCATAATGATGTTCTTCTGCTGATTTCACCTACATTATATGTAACAAATAGCTACAAAAAGGTGCATTATGTTCCAAATATTAAAACATGCTATTATATTAAAAAAAGCTTTAAGCTTCATCTGGTTATTAAGTTGTATGGTGATCTCCCTAATTTCAAATTAGAGAAAGAACAGTTTTATTGTTTTTATTATAATTAATGTTTTATGAGGGTTTTGAACCATCTAACAAGTGAGTGTGCTATTAAAGCACTGGGATATGGGATAATGTATATGTGATGTGCTATATATTATATTATTATTATACATTCTATATTCTCCCACCTCTATCCTCTGTCTGTTACTCCATCAAGCAAAACCAGCTAAATCAAATTGAATGAAATTTAGCACACATAGTATATATATTCTGGACTGATAATATATAAGATACTTTTTATCTATATTTGTTGTAAGTATGGATGTTTGTTGCTCCAAAAACCAAACTGCAAATCCAAAACAAGCTCCACATAAATAGTTTATAAGCCAGATTCACACCTAGGATACTTGCATTTACTATGTCTTTACATTAATAAGTCCCAGGGTCAAAAGCTGAAAGTGGCAGGAATTTATTTAGATACTCCTTGATTCTTACATGATCAGCTTTGTGTTGGTTGCTCTTGTATACTGACATTCTGGTGGAATCATACAATGTTGTCTTTTCTTCAGTTCTTTCTGGACGCAATTCTGAAATAGAAATTGTACCACCTCTGATTTTGTAAAAAAATTGTTTATGAACATTTATACAGTTGTTATGTATTGAAATAGAGCTAATATAATGTTTAGTATTTCTATTTATAGTATTTTTAATATGGCAACAATAAAGCAAAGTCCATCCATAGTCCACAACTGATCTAAGGTATTTAAAGAATGATCCTGAGTCCATCCATGTCATTAGACACTGCATTTGGAATGAGATATAGTGTCACAAGTCTGCTTCACCAGGGTTGTACAAAGCTCTAAACAAGCATAGCATATTCATATGTTATGATTGACATAATAAAATAAATCTGTCTATGAATATTATCATCATTATTATAGGTTTAATATTAGGTTTAAGTTCTCTTAATTACCTATAATAATGATGATAATATTCAGACAGATTTTTTTTTTTAATTTTATATTCCACATGTCATTCAAGGTTTTTTGCATAATGATTAGGATTGCTTAAATAGGGATGTTTGGTTGTACCAGAATTTATGTTTCGTTTTTTTTTACTGAGTTAATTTATGTGGATTTACAGCTCTTTTGATATCTTTCAAATGCTATGTGCAGTTTTGTTTAATACAGATACAGAAATGGCATCTTGGTAGAATGAATTTTTCGAATTGAAACAATGGCAATTTCTAACAACAATTTTTTAAAAGTCTTGTTGAAATGTGGGAGAAAATTGTAAATGTCAAGGGATAATATATTATCAATTACAAATTAATAATTTTTTTGAAAAACAAAGTTTTAATAAAATTTACTAATGAAAGATCTTCGTTTCCAACCCAATATTATTAAAGTTTGCCCATCTGTTATGAAGGTAACTAATTCAAATCAGACAACATTGCTAGACTTCTGTGATAGTATTCTATTGTGTAGAACAACTTCTCACATGTATATTTAACGAATATTGGAGTATTTTGTATTCAGTTTTGCCTGAATTTCAGTAGCTATGTTTATGCATTATTAGCATTATTTATGCTCCATCATGTTAATACAGCTAAATGACACGCTACTTTCATAAAAAATACATTATTAAAAAAAACCAGCAATGAAACAATGCTCTTGTCAACTAACGCATTGTAGCTGCATATATGTATATATATATATATAATGTGTTAGTGTTTGTGTTTGTGATAAGAGTAATAGCTGCTGCGTACAAGTTCTGTGTTCAATTCCCAGCCAAGGGACAATAATTGTGTGCTGCAAATTGTTGTATTTCGGATCTGGATGTGTAATGTGTGTTGCATGTCCCAGATACCTTCCTTTGATCTTATTTCACATGCATTATATCAGAATAGGGAAGGAGACAGTGAGTGCCTCTGTGTTTGCGCCAGTGCTTACGACATTAAAATGTTCTGCGAAGTTGATGCCATCTGGTAATGGACATTATCATCTTATGACAACAATAGTTCCTCATGAAAACTTACCATCAGATGAATTTCATTGTTATTTCCATATTTTAATATATAATAAAATTATTATTTTTTGCAGAAATTAGCAATAAATCCCTTCGACACAAGAGTATTACAAGGCAAAATGAACGATCAGCGTGTTCTTACAACCATCAGTGTTATGCTAGGTGTTGATCTTGGAACAGTTATGGATGTAGATCCACCGGCACCAGAGCCAAAACAACCTGCCCCAGAACCAAAAACTGAGGAAACACCAAAGCCTAGATATGAAGATTTACCCGAGAATCGTAGGCTAGCGTTGCTAGAGAAAGACCTAGGCAATGAAAGTTACAAGAAAAAGGAATTTGATAATGCCGTCAAACATTACCAAAAAGCCATAGAACATGATTCTTCTGATATCACCTTCTACACAAACATGGCCGCAGTTTATTTTGAACAGAAGGAATATGAAAAATGTATTCAAGAGTGTGAGAAAGCAATTGATATTGGTAGAGAGAACAGAGCTGATTTCAAATTAATAGCCAAGGCGTTCACTAGAATTGGTAAGTTAAATATTTTCATTCATACATTTATATTCTAAGCATTGTGGTCAAGTGTAGTAAGTGGTCCTGTAGCCACCTGGATGCTGTGTTACCGATCTTGGGTATGACTACCAGTTGAGCCATCAATATTTGTGCATGTAGTAAATATTGCAGTAACTAGCTTCCACAGAAAACTTTGGTTTGGTGAATGTAGGAATCCTCTCCCTACTCAGCCGAGTCTAATAAGATAAAGCTATGCAGAGGTCTATGGACCAATAGCTATACTCACAAAAAAAAAAAATTTAGGAATTTTTTTTTATTATATTACACATTATATTTACAGGGATAAAGATATGTGTTGTTCTATGTGTTGATCTAGATTATCAACTATCTGTGTGCAAAATTTCGTTCAAATCCTTTTAGTTGTTTTCCGTGATTGACTAACAACAAAACAAACAAGATTAGTAGGATTATGTGAAATAATTTTTAATAAGCAAATACTTATCATTTGCCAGGTAACGCATATAAGAAGATGGAACAATGGAAATTAGCGAAAACATACTATGAAAAGTCAATGTCTGAGCACAGAACTCCAGAAATCAAGACATTGCTAAGCGAAGTGGAACGTCGCATCGTTGAAGAGGAGAAGAAGGCATACATTGACCCAGTCAAGTCTGAGCAAGAGAAGGAGTTAGGAAATGAATACTTTAAGAAAGGTAAGTGCCTTATATCTTTTTCGCTCACTTCACTCCATGGAATGTAAATTATGTAATTAAATCTTTTTATGCATTGAGGGTGTGATATTTTTTATTGCACACAGTTCACCTGACGGTAAGGGATCCCAATGGCATGTGGTATATAATTATAATGCCAATACTATCACCCTTGAGGATTTGCATGCTTAGTCACAAGTAACAAAGGTCTTCGGATTCCTATTCTCACATGACTAAACACTGGTTTGGCTGCTTCTGTTGAGCCAACCCTTTCATGATGCAGCTCAGAAACACACTGCGGAATGGCTCTACCTTTTATGACATTATGTGAAGGATGTTGTTCACCAATTACTCCAGTGTGTTTCAATCACACAATTCTAGTTATATAAACTTTTCATTTTCTTACTTTTTCTATGTTATACCTATATCTACCTTGTTCCATGTCCTATCTTTCGTTATATTTGTTTTATTATTTTTAAGGGAATATTTTAAACAGAAATAAAGAGTGTATAAACCAACAAAGTTTCCATAAATAATTAGTTCTTACAAACACCGAATAAAACACCATTAATATATTTTACAAGTACATTTTATATTAGAGAGTAATGTAAAATATATCAAACAAAAACAAGTAAATTAATTTGGGCCAGGTTAGGACTTGTATGCTATTTCTAGAATCCATTTTATAAAGTGCATGGGTTTCAGAAAAGATATCAATGCTGGAAAATTTGTCATCATAAGATTTACATGTACATAATAAATTTATCTCATACTATAAAAGTATTTACAGTTATTATATCTTTTATCGTCAATAAGAAATATATCTAGCTGTCGTGAACTTTTTGCAGGTGATTACAGTTCAGCGGTGAAGCACTACACGGAAGCAATCAAAGCGCAATCCGGATGAGGCCAAGTTGTACTCAAATCGAGCTGCTTGCTACACCAAGCTGGCCGCTTTCGATCTCGGACTCAAGGACTGCCACCAGTGCTGCACCCTCGACCCCAAGTTTATTAAGGGCTGGATCAGAAAGGGGAAGATCTTACAGGTGAGGGGAATTTCATTTTATTTTACTTTCAATAGAACCACCAACAGACTTTAAATTTATCAATAAAATGTCCATAAGCTGCTACATAAGCAAATACACATAATTCCTCAATTATTCCAATGCAATAACTTAAGATTAATTAATTAAATGAAAATTAATGAATTAAATATAAAATTTTCCCAGTACATTACTTCTTTAGATCAGCATGTTTAAGTGTTTCTATTATTTTAGCTTTAAATGTTTCTAATTTGTCTCAAAACAGATATATTTTAAATATATTTTTCTACATTAGAATAACTGGATTTTTATCTACAAAAAAAGCTCTCTCTAAACATAATAAAGAATAAATTTGCATACTTACCATAAAGATCCCTGTGTCGAAACAATATATCCTTACCTCATTACAATACATGACTCAATATCAAACAAAAAAAATGTGTTTAACTTGAATGTTAGTAAACTTAGGAACCTTATTTGGTTAGCATTCTTTTAAAAAAATAATGTTAACAGAACATACATATAATACATCCAAGAGTAGACTAAGAATAGGCTGCATCACTGATACTTAATGATTAACAAAAATTTCAGGGAATGCAACAACCCTCTAAGGCCCTCACCGCATACCAGAAGGCGTTAGAACTGGACCCCAGCAACGCAGAGGCCTTGGAAGGTTACCGAGCCTGCTCAACACAGCTCAACTCCAACCCTGAAGAGGTGGGTATATGTATAACATGATCCTCCCATCCCCTTTTCATCATCAGGCATCAAAACGCACGATAGGTTTCCATCCTTTCGTTGTGGATATTCCTTGCATTCAGAAGACGTGATATGCTTTGTCGTTTTTAATGCGAACAGCGAAGGATTGGGATAATTTGCTGCTGTGGTCTTACCGTTAAAGAAGTTCAAGAGAAGAGTGAATAGACATATACTGAGCTAGTGCACTCTACCGTCTAAGTCTACATCACCACTTGCAGCATCAATTTAAAGTTAAAAAAAGCAATTCTATTGATTTCGACAAATGAAATATATTTCGAAAATTATATCACTCAGAGAGCAAAGATATCAACATTATTAACTTTTATTGTATTGAGGGTGACAAACAAGCACACAGTTCACATGTTTGACATTCAGATTTCTTGTCAAGGATGATGAATGTAGATGTCATGGGCCGCAGGAATCAGCACTGTTCTCGTTTGTTCCTCTTAATGTAATGAAAGAAAAAAAGTAGATCTTATATATAGAAAAGTTGGCCACCCCCTGCTCTACAGTATCTTTTCTTAACTTGGGGGTCGCAATCTGTTATTAAATTGGGTCTCGTTTATTATCAAACGTGGTTGCAATCTGATCAATAAATATACAAAACTTTATTTTATTAAAGGAATGAATTGTAGTTTCCAAAGAAAAATACATAAGACCAATATGAAAAAATAAACCTATAGCTTTTTGTGTAAATAAACTATTAATTAAAACATTATTATAATTTCATAGTGAATAATATTATATGTATTCAATATCAAATATAATTAATTTAATAATAGTTAAGAAATAAAGAAAAGTAGTCTAGATAATGTTTATATGTACCTCTGTCTAACTGTCCATCCAGTTAGATTCACCGTGTGGCACGAAGGTAATGGTTAATTGCAATTTTGATTTCTGAATTACCACATGTTTAGTTTCTGATGTATTAAAAAAATATATTCATGATGTAGTGGCACCGCGTGGCGGACTATGCTGCAATACCCTCTCCAGAGAAGAGCCCTATGACCTGCAATATCTATGTATATAGACTGTCATGACTTAATTTGTTTATATTCCATTTTAGGTGCGCAAACGCGCAATGGCCGACCCCGAGGTGCAACAAATACTCAGCGATCCCGCCATGCGCTGTATCCTTGAACAGATGCAGCAGGACCCGCACGCATTACAGGACCACCTGCGCAACCCGGAGATCGCCGCCAAAATTCACAAACTGCTCGAGTCCGGCTTAATTGCAATTCACTAGCGGTTGTTGCACTGCCTACGAACACTCTATCATCCCGGAGCCCCCATCCTCTGCATGATACATGAGCTGCCTCATGAGTCCGAGCACATCGCTATTCACAAGCGTTCACTTTCCAATACCCAATATCCACTCTGTCACAAGACATATCTGTTTGAATCTGATAACTGTCATATACTAACCCTCACTGTCCGGCCTACCCTGCTACATATAGACCATTCGATCTTGACCTCGGGTCTTCATTCTCCCGTCTCACCACCGTCATTTCCACTACATGAG
Source organism: Teinopalpus imperialis (assembly GCA_029286865.1). NCBI lineage: Eukaryota > Metazoa > Arthropoda > Insecta > Lepidoptera > Papilionidae > Teinopalpus > Teinopalpus imperialis. The sequence goes on from JAGSMU010000013.1 coordinate 1,152,593, forward strand.
CTACATGAGTTTTGTTGGCTTCATTGTCATAGACTTTCTACCCAGCTACATCATATAACATTCACATTGTTTTTAACAGTGGTAAAGAATATAATTATTATTTGTATTATTATTTGCAGATGCAACCCTCGGACAGACAGTGTTATTTTGTATGTGTTGGTTAAGTGTTATCCTTTAAAAACAATTGAGGGACAATAGGGTTAACCTACCAAAGCGATATATAATTTTACGGTAGATAATTGGAACAAGTGTTTGCACATACTACTGTTTTACTACTATAACTTATATTATTCTTACTACTGTTCTAAAACTATAACACTTCTCCGACAAATACACAATAAAACTCAATTAACTAATGAACTAAGAACATTACAGTTAATTTTATTACTTACATCATAGTAACGTGGCTCCCTAAGTTTTTTTTCCTGTCCTGAAATGATGATTGCTAAGGAGATGGTATTCCACACGTATTACAGAGGTTTACAAAAAAATACCATTTTGTAGGTTTTATATGGCAACACCAACTGCTACAAAATTCAAGTAAACGCTTGTAACACGACAGCGTGCCTACAGAAATCGCTAATATATATATATATATATATATACATATATATGAATTGTGGCTTGTTAGTCTGTGATTATGTTTCGGAGTTAGCTTAGCGTATAGAATAGCTGACCATTCCAGTGTGCTTGTTCCCCGAAGTGCCACAACAAGTAGGTGTTGTCAACTTATAATAAGGATATAGGATTTATTCAAGAAATTTGAAAACGTTAACTTTATGCGAATGTACTGCCTGCAATTGTTTTTGTAATTTATTCAATAAATAAATATGTAGGCAACATGGTGTTTTATTTTTTAATTTTTTATTTTCTCCTTATTACATTACCCTTAACAAAGAATGTATGGGTTGCAGGAATTTTCTTACTTTCAGGTAATCATTAAAAACATTACATTTAAGCGCTTTTAGCTGAGTCAACAGCAGACGGGTGATGAGTGAGTGAGGTGAAGATGTCATATATATCCTATATATTATAAAACACCATCTTTGAAAAGGTCAATTGCTGTTTCAATTGATCATGTCTGCATGTCTAAGAAATAAAAAACAAAGTCCAAGTACCCGCGGATAGGCCAACCTATTCTCACACCCTCGCTAGGGACGAGGCGTATGAGACGTATATATATATATATATGCTTCAGGTTCAATATATGAAGCTGCGACTTGACCATTTACTTTTATTTGTAAAAGGTTACGTAAGGGATTTTATAAGAAAACTAAACGCAGTAAAAACATTTATTTTAATATTACATACTAGAAGTTATTGTACAACGACCGCGAATTCCAGAAGAAACTCATCGTGGGTCTTAACAGAAACTTCTGTTTTTGATTCATTCCGCATCTCTATACATATCTATCAGAATATACTTAATACACTTACTTGTACTATTACTACTTTGTTTGATATTACTTTTTATTATTACTAATTATTCTTTGTTAATTACTATAATGTGATTAATTTCATTAATTACACGGAATGATACGTGATGGAAGTTACACGTAGGTACTTCGTACAACGGAATTGCTCATTCATTCATTCAACAAGAGAGCGCTTCCTGCAAATACCCAATGTGCGCGGCCGCCATTTTAGTGACGTCATTCACGGACGAACGTTCACACAATCATAACGTTAGCGACGTGTGTATGTGAAGAATTGGTAAACGTTTTATTTATTTATTCTAAACTTAATTGTGCGTTCGGTTTTAATTATTCAAAAAATAACTGGTCATAAATAACGTATACCTAACTGTGCCGCAAGAACTTTTTTTTATATCATGCGAAAATTGAGCACAGATAACTCGATAAGTAAGCGATGTCTGCGATCTATGACATCCACGTCCACCCTCAACAAAGATTAAAGAATACGTTGTTATCCCTGAGGAATGCTACGGAATTCCTCGTTACTTGTTATTGGGTCTCCGGATCTTTACAACCAGCATACGAAACTGCTGTGTTTCGTATGCTATTATTTCACGCCGGCGTTTGGAGGGCGTGGTCTTACCCTGTTCCAGGCGACCCATCCATGTTGTTGCTAGGCAACTGAGTATAGTGTGAATCTACCACCGTTGAAAGCTGCCTGGATTGAAGATCTCGAAGTCACCGGCCCGCCTAGTTTGATTAACAAGGCATTTGATTCAATGGCATATTTTTAAGTAATGCCCAATCTTTGAAATATACATCATTTCAATGTATTAAAAAATATACTAGTGTAAGTCCTAGAATATGTTCCGAGTTGTCACTAGGTGTTTGGTCACGTATTGCTGTTCCGTTAGCGTCTAGACCGATTTATGTGTTTGTTGGGATTGTGACCAACCTATCTAGTTGAATGCTACAAATAGAATCTAATCTATCCAATCTTTTGTAAATAAATAGTTTAGTTATATTCACGAGATCGGGATTGGGCATCGATCTCAACTAGCAACGACCGCAGAGACCTTAAAGAAAGCGAGCTCAAACTGTCACTGATTCGTTCATCACATATACCAGTGAAGTGGTCGGAGCTGATAGACATTTTCTCTTCATCGTATTTATCTTCAAGCGGCTCGGAGCTTGGCTGTGGAGTTATTATATCTGTAGGTAGCTGAAATGAATATTTTATTTTAACTTATATATACGAATATTTTACTTTTTATACTGTGAATAAACGGTTATTTGTCGTTAAGTTAAATACAGGAAAGAATATGAGTTTAATAAATATAAATAAAATTATACATAAATGTCTAGTACTCTCGGTGATGCTTAAGGCACCCCCGCTGATATTCTGCCCTGGCCTACTATAGCTTAATATAAAGAAACACATAATACTGTTAGAAACAATAAATTAAAAATAAATAATAAATAAAAAATCTCCGAAAGGTTATACTAAAACTGCTGATTTATGTTACAAAAGCCTATTAAAACATGTTATTTGTGTGTATATATATATCGATCATATGAAATATCCAATACGATAACAATAATCCACTGCTGAACTTAGGTTTCCCAACAAATTGCTCGCCAGCGACTGCCAGTCTGGTCTGGCCACTAGACACTGCGCATGCCAGTCCGATAAAGTGTAGAGCCTTTCTTCCCCATTCCATTCGCTTATATAACTAAATTAACATCATCAATTAATCAGTCCTAACCGCTTTATTCGATGTGACCCCTCACGTAAACTTATCTTCGAATAGAATACGACCAAATTCCCTGCACGCCGCCCCTGTCCCTGCTCTTCTAACATTACTATAATGCACAGATGTAAGGACCAACCCTGAAGTTACTTGTCGAGTCCTCGTCGTACAAGAAAAGCAATCAATGGGAACGGTCTACGAAACTGATAATCGTAGGTCCGAATCCGCCATTCGACAATTTTTGTGAACCAACTCCTAGCCCAAGCATTTTAAGCTTAGTTGGAATATGCGTAAAGTAAGCACTGCTAGGATTCTTTTAAAAAAAATCAAACTCCTTTTTAGTATTTTTTGTACCATAATAAAGATTACATACTCGTATAGGAGTTTGCTGCCTCAACAGGATCTGTCCTTGAGGGTAACCCATCTTCATCGGGGCATTCGCCATTAGTTGAGGGTCACCAGTCCATGTGAGCGGTGGTGGCTGACATAACGCCAACGGTGGTGTGTGCGGTGACGTAGCCAGCAAATTGAGAGAAATAGGCTGTTGATTCCGATTGCACTGGAGGGAGTTAGGATTCATCATGGTCTGGCCTTGATGGGGGTACTGGTTCTCTTGACATAGACCGGGCGATGGTAATGAAGCCTTGACTATTGACCGCTATAGAAATAATTAATTATTAATAATTTTCGGCAACGATATAGCCACAGAATGGTAAAGTAACAGCAGAAAAAAAAAAAAATAACAATTATCCCACTATTAGACGTAGGCCTCCTCTCAGGCGAGGGTGTTAGAGCATAGCTCAACCCACTCTTCGAAGTTTGTTTGTTTTCTAATATTTTTTAATAATTGCAATCAACAATTTCATGGGTACCGGGGATTCGAATTTAAGAATCGTAGGTTTACACGTGTACACAGTGCCTTAAATTTGATCTTAAATGTGCACACGGCTAATAGCACAGATAATATAGTTGACATCGTGTATTTTATTATGAAAACTTCACACAGTTATGTCTCTTAAAGAATTGACATCAGAATATCGATGGATGCAGGTATTCCAGGATCGTGCTTTGTGGCAATCTATGGGAGACCTGTGGTCAGCAGTGGACTGTGGACAAGCTGTGATGATTGACACCAAGACTAAGTTGTAGAACAAATTTTTTTTCGTTAACATAACTATTTTGATACTCTCTTTTGTTAGGGTTCGCTAATTTACGTTTTTATTTAATTAAATTGGAACGCAAAAAGATTAGTTTCCAGTTTAATAACTATTGGATTCGAATATTTTGTACTAGCAACACTTTACTTTGTCAGTTGGTCGCTAAAATTATCGAAAGCTAGGGTAGGTAGACAAATGTCGGTTGAACATTCTGACTCGAGCTGTTGGGCGAGAGGGTCGTGAGAAAGAGCGAAGTTGTGTACCCATTACCTGGATTTTCTTTGGTGCTTCACCTAAGCGTCCTGACGGTCTTAATTCTTGTTTATAGTATCAGTGGTTTTTATACTTGTCTACGGAACTCCGATTTTAATGATTGGACACTAAGAGCAAGTTGTCTTACGTCTCTCACCTGCTTTACGATTTCTTCGCTGGAATCACTTACCTTGAACGATGTGCTTGCTGTGCGTCACCAATAGAATAATTTAAAATAACTGTTAAGTTCCTGCTGATCACAGATTTAAATGAAAGTTCAATTTTGACGTTAGATTATTCAAAATTCAAATAAATTAAAAAGTATGTTACGTTTCATTCGGCGAACGTTCGCGGTCGTTCGATAGTCGTCAATATAAAAAAAAACATCTTTTGTTGTATTTGCTTTAAAGACAAAGTGTACCTGATTCGTTTCGGGTCCGCTGGGCAAGATTATTTGCTGTTCCGGACTTCCGATTTGTCTTTGAGAAACTGAGAGAAAAAATATTACTTTAGAGTTTTTTTACATTAAGAGTTTTCTACATTGAGAGTAACAAACGAGCACACAGTTCACCTGATGGTAAATTATTCCTGCTGCCCATGACATCTACATTAATCCTTACCAAGGTAAGGAATCGTAATCCAGATGCGTTGTCACGCTTGAGTACTGAGATGGAATGCCTCGTCACCAGTAATACATCTCTGGATTCCTACACTCATCAGACGAAACACAGCAGCATTAAGCTACTATTTCACGCTGGTCCTACCCCGGTCGGGCTGACCCATTCATTCTGCAGCTAGAAACTGCAGCGTAGCTCTACCACTACACACTATAGAGTATTAGTAGCCTTATTTTGAACAGAATTATCACAGAATAACACTCTAGACCCGATTACTAAACGAGGCCTTACATCGCGGTCCTCGGATTTGACTGCGTATATGCGTCTTAATTTTTTCATAATTATTAATTTTTTATATTAGTTGACAAACGAGCACACAGTTCACCTGACGGTTAGTGATGACTACGACCAATGACATCAACATCATCCATCCTCTACAAAGATGCAACATGTACATACATTGTCACCACAACTGGACTGCAATGGAATACCTCGTTCCCTATAAATGGGTACTCGTTCTCCTGCTCTCAACATACGCAACGCAGACGCGTTATGCTGCTATTTCAGGTCGGTATTGTGTTGGAGTTGGTCTTCGAAAACTAGGCTATCCTATGGCTAAAGGACATTTAACTGAAATATTTTTAAAACTATATATGTAACGTGTATGGCCTATTGTAGCCTTACCATCAGGTACACTGTGTGTGTAGTGACAACTATTAGTTACATATAAAATAATAGAAAAATTCTAACCTTGCGGTTTCCTTGTGTCCATATTTATACAGTGGTAGAGCTACACTGCAGTTTGTTTCTAGCTGCAGAATGAATGAGTCAGATAGACCGGGGGAGGACCACGCCCTCAGAGAATACCAGCGTGAAATAGCAGCATTACGCTGCCATGTTTCGTATGGTGAGTGCAGGGATTCGGACACCTTCATTACTGGTGACGAGGCATTCCATCTCGGTTCTCAAGGGTGACAACGCATCTGCATTATGATTCCTTGTCAAGGATGAATGTAGCTGTCATGGGCCGCAGGAATCGCTTGCCATCAGGTGTGTAAGTTTGTTACTCTCAATGTAATATAAATAATTCTTTGGCAAACCGACTGTAGGGTGAATAATATAATATTAAATATTATATAAAATATTATTCTGATGATGTTCTCTTGGTCTGGACCGCCCGGATGACATCAACTGCGCTGAATATTTTATAATGCTAGACTGCGGGGAGTCGATGTATGCGTGTGGCTCTGTGCCACTGTGTGCGAGGACAATGTTCAACAGTGGACTAGTGCTTGGACGTGATCATGGTGACACCTACATGGTCCCTGCAGTCGTGGGTGGTACATGATGGTGCCCATGCATGGTCCCTGCAGTCGTGGGTGGTACATAATGATGACCACTGCATGGTCCCTGCAGCAGTCGCGGGTGGTACATGATGGTGATCCCTGCATGGTCCCTGCAGTCATGGCTGGTACAAGATGGGCTGAGACGACGATAACGATAATGATGAAAAGCAGCTCCGACACTGGTGCACCTTTGCGAGAACTGTAATCTTGTGCTGGTTACCCACAAAGAGGTCTCGACTGAGCGCCATAAGCGCTCGGTCACCTCGCAACCCGGTGGAACTGTAAAAGTCTCGCGTCGGGTTCACAGCAGCCATCAGCCCGAAAAGAGAGAATTCGAAGCTTTCTTGCGCATTGATTGCCAATATTTTCCTTCTTCCATAGGTTTTGAGTCATTGGATGTCTCTTGTTCAGAGAATACGTTGCATATTCTCGGTTTATATTTTGTCTGAGGTTGCGCCTGTCGCTACTCTATATGTCAGTAGAGTTTTGTTTGTTCCTTCGCACACCTACATATAGAAAGAGTGAAGAGCTATCAATCCACCTTGTCCACATGAAAGGCTCCGTGGCCAACGCCGTTGGAACTGTGGTAGTGTGAGAAAGCGTTCCCCTAGTAAGGTTGTCGAGAGGATACCCTTGGGATTTTAACAGGTAGGGGTCCGGAATCAAAAAAAATCTGCCGCAGTAATAAGTAGATGGTATATTGTGCTACCTTGTAAATTAGGTTGGTACACAAAATCCATGGAGTTACTGTACTCGTTGTCCGATATCCGCTTTAGCTGCACGTGGACCTGCGAGAACATGATACACATCGTAATTGAAGACCTGTTCAAGTTAAGCATCAGCATAATAATAAAAACCACTGCTGGAATTTTTTCATCACCTTTACATTCATCTTTGAATAGCAATCATAATGCAGATGCGTTGTCACCCTTGAGGACTGAGATGGAATTCCTCGTCACCAGTAATAAACGGTCTCCGGAACCCACTCCACCCCCCTCTTTGTGAGTTATAAACTTTTATCATACCATAGATCAGGGTTGGCCAACAAAATAATTTTCATTACAGTTTATATATATATATATATATATAATCTGTAATTGTGTTATAGCTATAATTTAAATAGTATGTATTGTTGTTTAATACTAAAGAGTATGGTTTAATATTAACATTCTAACCACATTATTGCCCGAAACACTAACAACCTCCGTTCGTGTGGCCCGGCTATTGAAAGGCTGTGCTTATAACAAGTCGATCGCCACTATATACAGAAGTTGGCCAACCATGCCATAGTTAATAGAATTTAAGAATAAACCGATGTTACGTAATTGAGGCAAGACAAGATAAGGTATAACTATAACGGGATAGGTACGATCGATATGCTAAATTATGTTAAGTATTAACAGGAATAATTTTTCGCTATCTGAAAATAAAAGTTTTAATTTGTAAGATAAAACGTTTGTTTCGACGTAATCATAGAGAAACTGTATAGATCGTAATGTGGCCCTGAAAAGGGCCGTTTTTATATTTTCTAGGGATATTTCTTAGTTCTTCAAAAATTTTCATTCGTATCTTCCCCATCTGTGCCATCTTTTCTTGGTATTTTTCTAGAATTCTAGCCACCGATGGATTTTCCCCGTGGTCATAAAATGATTCAAAGGTACGTGTTAGTACGCTGACATCAAAGCTATCTAGATCACTGACATTCGCTGTCTTCTTAACATTAGCTCTTGGTATATTCGGGTTGCCTACCTGTGATACTTTAGTTTTTATTCGATCCACGGTCGCTTTACTAACTCCACTCCACAGTGCTGCAAGCTGTCGTGGGTTATTGAAATTGAGGCAAGCTTTTTTCTCGGGGTCAGTTTTCAATACTTTTAAAAACGGGAACACGTTGTGAATTACAGCCCGAGCTTGAGCGTTGATGTCACCATTTATTTTTTCAAAACCACGTTAGAAAATAAATTCTCCATTGTGCGTATTGCGTAAGAAGTAATGTAATGAGTGTCATAACAAAAAATCTTATATTTATAGAAAAACAACAACCTTTACTCGTAACGACCAATCAGGAGTCAGAGCGCTAATGAAGGTCACGATGTCGCTAAGTATCGATAACGGGTTGCATTGCGTGCACATTCCTACTGTCGGTGTCATTTATTGCCCGACGACTCAGTTTAAAATGCATCGACTATAGTTGTACAATATACCTTGACGCTGGAAGTGATCCCAAGGTCGTGGTAGGGTGGCGTTGTGAATGCGATTGCCGCGTGTTGGTGAACATGCAAGTCGACTGCGGCCGCCTCCCAGACAACCGTCCCATTCTCCTTTCTTACGAAGACCACAGCCGTGTCCTCTATATTCACCTGTACCAAAAATAAAGCAAAAGAAATATTAGTTTTGTTTTATTTTTTTGTTATTATTACATTGGGGGTAACAAACGAGCACACAGTACCCTTTATGGTAAGTGATTCCTGCGGCCGATGAATTTTACATTAGTCCTTGACAAGGTATCATAATGCAGATACGTTGTCACCCTTGAAGGTTGAGATAGAATTCCTCGTTACCATAAAAGTTTCCGGATTCTTACACTACTCACTGAACTTAAATTAACAGGTTTGGTTTTGAGTAATCCAAAGCTATCTTCAAGGTGTTACGACCGACACCTAAAGAGTAGGAGTGCTGTAAAGGAAGACGTGTCAACTCCAGAGCATCCATCTCCTTAGCACGATATAGGCATTCCAACACGAATGTTTCTTGTGTATATCCATGAGAGCTAGCATAAGGGCGTACAACATTTCGCTCTGACACCGCTGGGTGGGGGATCAAGAGTCAAGCTGGATGGAAAAAGATGTGTTGTACTCTTGTGCATCAATGGAAGTGATAGCTCCGAGAAATTCCTTTGGACGATAACGAGAGACCAGGAAGCACGTGTTCTCGAAGGGAGGCAAACTAGCCTCTCCCCAATACCACCATCGTGTTCCAATTTTTCCTTTGCGATAACTTTTTTGAAGGAACTGGAAGTAGAGTTGTAATTATTTTTACAAAAATGCCGATTTCGGCATCCTGAAGGCTCCTGTTTTCGATGTGACGCAATTTTGAACGAGCAAAAACAATTGGTTTCACCTCGACAGGCCCGTTTCGAGGGCTCAACCAATCTTCGACAGTGGAAGGTTTCTGGTTGGTAATAGGGTGCACCTTCCTTGAGGGTAACTGATTTATGGGTTATTTGGAAAAGGACATGGATTTGGATGTAAAGATAGTCCGTAATGACGGCGAAACATGATCCACGATGGCAGCGCCGAAAGTAGTTCTTCTTTTGGCTGTCTGGCTGACGAAATAATTAATCCATTGACAGTCCTCTAATATACCCACTGATAATGCAAAGGAAAGGGAGGGCGGTATTATTGTATAGTACCTGGGGCGTGTACCGGTTAGAACAGTTTTCCAGCACAAGCAACCGTAGACTGCTTCTACTATGCTACTATAACCATAGTAGAAGCAGTCTACGGTAATGTTGATAGTTCAAATAACGTCGTGTTGTGGTTACACAGCACACTTTAAAAGTTATGGTAATCTAAGTTACCTTTTTGCATAGCAAGATCATGGGCATCATACCCGACACGAGGCCAGTGTCGTGCGAGATGCGCTCAATGTGCAACTGGGTAACAGTCTTCTTGTCTTGGATGACGTTGGAGACGACGGGCGGCAACGCAAAGAGCGGTTTTTTTCTCGCATCTAAGAGGAACACTTGGAAGCACAGCCGCACCGCCTTAAGATCGATCTTCTTTAAGTTGTCGTAGCTGAAGCCAGCTGCGGATAGAATTCCAATAATATTAGATAACAGGTAACATGAGTTGACGTAACGTATGGTGATAGTTTAAATCCAAATATTCACATAAACAGTCCAGATGCAATGAAATGAACGTGGTGATACTTCCTATGTTAATATACTATCTTATTGATTTATTTTAATAATATTAGAGGTGACAAACGAGCACACAGTTTAGCTGGTGGTTAGTGCCAACTGCGGCCCGTCATATCAACAACCATCCTCAATTAATACCAACCTCTAAGAACTGAGGCTGGTATTTATTGAGAACGATGATATCCGAACTGAATCAGCTGTCGCCAGAGGTATTTCCGACCTTCAAGAAAAGAGGCCCTACACTTTTCTTAAAGAGCGGCAGCGCATCTGCGACTCCTTACCACATCCACTTACTATTCTATAACAATATATATCCGTAATTGGGTCCTATGATCATTACAAACACGACACGAAACACAATAGTGTAACGCTTCTATTTTATGCTGGTTTTATGTGAGGTCCTTCCCCGGTCGCGCTCATCCATACATTTGAATATACGCCACGCTGAAGATAGTACTTTGCTGCTGCATAGAACTATCTTCAGCGTGACTCTACCATGAAATAATTAGTTTTGTTACAAAATGTATGTATGTTTCGACCGATTACTTATTTAATATATTTCGAAAGAAATTTTGGGGAATGTATTAATTTTCTTAATTTCATATCTTTTGTTTATTGAGAAATTAATTTGGTACTGATCACAATTTTTATATTCTAATTCGCCGAACAATATTTTATATATGTGTTGTATGTATGTCCCGTTTCTGCGATCTGATACTGCGATCGTATTGCACATCAGGCTAGGCAGCTTTTCCAATAAGGACTTGACAACATTTTTTCAAAACCATTTGAGATATTTCAAAAACTCTATTATCGGGTTGAAGTACATTCAAAACATTTATGAATGGAACTCGACTTCGTTTATATGGCCACTGCGGGCACGTTTGCAGCTATGTAGACTCAAACTTTTTCACTAAACTTGTTACTGCGTGTCTACTAGGGCGAGAATTACGAGCGAAAATCGGAGTTAACGCTCTTAAAGTAGCGGCCACCGACTCCGAATTTCTGTACTAAATTTTTAAGATTTGCAGACCTTGTTCGTTCGTGTACTTCACCATGATGAAAAGGTTATGTCTACTGAATAAACTGACAGTGACAGTTCGATGTTAAGTGAAAAGGTGTGTTCAGAAACTAAATTCAAAATTGTCAAGTCCCTAATGGAATATAAATTCTTATATAAATTCCTATAGCTGAGGCCTGTCTCCCTTTCTAGAGAGGGTGCTAGAACACTATTCCCCTTACAGTTCCACTGCGGATTGATGGAGTTCAACTGTCTTTGTAATATAGATGTAATATATATATTTTTAAAAGTATAATAGTCTAATGGTGGATTGGAACCTGCGACCTTAAGTTTCGTTTTATACGTTAAAAGAAAAAATATATATATATTTTTCAGACTTACAGATTGTCTCACGCTTTAAATTTAATATTAAAATAATTAAATTACGTGATAAATGAGAACTTAAAGGTTTGATTAACAATTTCATTCAGTGAATTAATTGCGAGCGCTTGACGCTTGAGGCTCTTAAATGGATTCAAATGCCCTTAGGCCCTATAATATATCTGGTAATTATAGAGAAGCGCGTGGCAGAAATCTATCAGGAGGACGTCATGTAGAATGAAAACGACTGAACTCAAAAAACTTTTCAGTAATAGGCAAAAGAAGAATGTTTTGTAAGATGAATTGGGACTGATACTTTCATATTCTTTTATCGAAATAAAAATGTTGTCTCTTTCAATATGTCGATTATTAAATACAGAAGGTTTTAAGGTCATTTAACGACCGTACAACCTTAGAACATCCTGACCCAAAAACCTACGCCAGTGGTTCGGAAAGAGCACACGTTCTCTCTTTAGAGCCGCGCTGTCAAGAGTTCAAGTTGCTCTAATGATCGCTGAACTTCAAAAGAAGATGGCACTTTAAAAAGAAGAAGAACGACCATAACTGATTTTGTGATTTTTGCGAGTTCAGTCGTTTTCATTCTCATTGTGCAATCAATAAATCAATATATTATGTATTTAACTAAACTCACATTTGAACGGATCCACGCGCATACTCTGGCGTATGCGCAATACATCCTCAATCTCATTGTGCGTGGTGCTCTGGATGCCTATGTTCGCGAAGGTCACCACTGTCTTCCCGCCCGTCAGCTGCACGTAAACCTTGCAGGCGCCTTTCTTGATAGCATCATCGGACGTGTATTTATCGCGGGCCACCACGCCGTGCGGGTGTGTCCTGTGGACGGTATTACAATGACGGTGGTACGCTGCAGATGGTTTCCAGCACAGCATAAATGGATCGGCTCTACTGAAGAAAGATTACTCCATCGCAGAACACCAGTGGGCAATAACAGTATAACGCCGTTGTGTTAGTTATGTCGAGTGTGAGGATCCCCGGACCCAATAACAGCTGAAAAGGGATTCCATCTCAGTCCTGAAGTTGAGATGATGATCTTTGTTGAGGATGGATGAAGATGTCAATGGCCGACAGAGATAAAGAGTAGCAGCAGCACGGTACTGTATTTCTTTTGGTGTATGTAGGTAGTCCAGAGAGACAGTTGCCGGTAGCAAAGTAACTAACGAGCACACAGTTCACCTCATGCCAAGTGATTCCTGCGGCCCATGACATCTACATACATCCTTGACTAGGAATCATAATGCAAATGCGTCCTAACTCTTGAGGACTGCGATGGAATGCCTCGTCATCAGTAAATAAAGGTCTCCGGATACACTCAACAGACGAAACACAGGCGGAATTTATAGCTGCTACTTTACGCTGGTATTCTATGAGGGCGTGGTTCTCCCCCGGTCGAGCTGAATATTAAGTTGGGTTTTTATAATTCACCAGTTGAAATCACAGCGCCAAATCTAGTATTTTACGCTAATATTTTGCGAACGTGATCCAACCCGGTCGATCTTACCAATTGTACGGTCATTTTGTCAATAGAAGCTTGTAATACAGCTGACACAAGCACAAGCTTCAGAGTTACTACTACTAACTTGTACCTATGTCATGTTACAAATAAAATTTATTATTACTTAATCTCCGGCTGGTTGGTCAATAGAATAAATAAATAAAAAATTATAAACATATAAACAAACAAATATATACAATCTAATATAATACATATATAAAGACCAACCAGGCGGGTATCCCTCGACAGGGGATACCAAACGGTCGAGGGCTAGGGCGAAAGGTAAAGAAACGAGCGGACTATACGAGCGGTGTCAAAGAGGTGCTCTTTGCATTAGAGCACGGAGCCGCCCGTCCGTGATTCGATTATTATTATCATTTACATTGATTCAAATAGGCTGTTAATAAGAATAATAATTATTTAAAAAAGACGAGAGTAATAATTAGTATCGACTGACCGGTAAGGGCGGTCCTTGGTAACGCAGGAGACTACGACGACGGCGGTGCCAGCAAGGCCGTTGATCTCAATTGTGGGGCAGCTGTCCCTTTTAACGCCAGGTATCGAACCCGCCCACCGTCCTTCCGATTTGTAACGAAACCTGTAAACATTTAATTTCAGAGCAACTTCACTTACAGATATAAGCATCGGTAAGATGAGGTAGCAATGGGCCAGTTTTATAGCTCGTAGAACCGATAATCTGCTTCGTAGCGTAAGTCGATATCTACTAGATGGAGCGGCAACCTAATAAAGTTTGATCGTACCCAGTAAGATCTTATTTAATCGCAGTCTGTGGGGGAGCCATAGGTTCGTCAGTGGATAAGTGACGTGCTGAAATAATGATGATTACTGAAACTAGATGGCGCTAGCTTTACTTTGTATCCCGATGTTATTATTCCATTAGACAAACTTAAATTATATATATATATATATATTATTATTATTATAAAATTTTTCGTAATTATTCAATCTGAGAGAAACAACTGACCGAACCCTTTCGGGCACCCATGTGCTGACTACACTATGAATAAAGCTTCCATCCGAGTGCCTTAAACGCTCGGGCCACATGTCAACACGGTAAAGTTGTAAAATACGCCGAGATAACCGTAGACTTCTGCCAAAAAAAAATCTAAACAAGTCCGGCTGTTTTACCCATTACGTCATACGATTTTGAACAAGACTAAATATAATTAACTATTGTGTTTATTTTATCATTCTAGTCAGAGGTCAGGCTAAGAATAATGACCTCGTGTTCTAATTAAAACAAAGTATTATCTTATATTTAACTAAGATGAAAAACGAGCAATCATAGTTGAAAAATTTCTAAAATTTAATAAAAAAAAAACAAAAAGATTAAGTATTCTCCCTTTTTTCTCCCACCGTTCAACAAGATTGTCTATAACTCGTTGGTGGAAAACACCCGATAACGACTCGAATAATTCATCTAATATCATTTCTCAACAGAAACTCCGCACATAGTATTTGAACGAGATCAAAAGAGGTAAAATTTACGTAAATAAACTCTCACAAAAAAATAAAGCCGTAGATTCCGGTAGAACAAAACATCCCCTTACCAATAAACTTAAACGTTTGATGACCCAAATCCAAAATCATTTAATGACACGCGGAATACAAAATTAAATTAATAACGGAAAAACAAAATAGTGATTCTCATCACTTATTATTGGAAAGTTACCCACCACTATGGGTGAAATCAATATTTGTACCACGCTTCCCACCGTTGCTAATAAAGTAACAGCCTATATACATTGATCCCACAGCTGGACATAAGCCTTCTCTCTAGAGAAGATGTTAGAGCACATTCCACCACGCGGCTCTATTGCGTTTTGGGAACTCTACATGACTACGAAATATATTTTTGTTGTTATGTATTTTGTATTATTTAATTATTTTTTATTTGTTAGATGCTTGCAGGTGTCCTTACGATGTTTTTTTTCGTAATAAAAATAAAATTGCAACTAAAAATGTAATTTGGGATCCAAATATTTTTACTCGCGTACTGTGAATTAAAAACGAGCGCACAGAGAATGACCACGGCCCCTTGTTAGCTCCCTTTTTATATTGTGTTAAATTGTGACGCTAAGACCGACTAAGTCGCATTCGCGATTCATTCCGTAGCCGGAAACTAACTGTAGCTTAGCTCTATCGTTGCTAACCTAGTCGGTGGGTGTACCTGTGCATGCTGGTGGGCTGCACGGTGATGCGTACAGCGGCCCTGGCCAGACTCGCCGGCAACGGCTCCAATATGGCTTCTGTGAATGATACCGGGGACATCTGGCTTGACAAAAAAGGTTATAACGTTATTTTACTGTCACACACACATATATTTATACATATATATATATATATATATATATATATATATATATATATATATATATATATACATATATTGAGATTATCACACTCACACACAGTTCAACTGATGGTATGTGATTCCCGCGGTCCATGACGTCTAAATTCATCCTTGACAAGGAATCGTAATGGTGGTGTTATTTCACCACACCAGTGATAAAGGTCTCCGGATACTTACACTCACCAGCAGTCACAACACAGCAGCGTTATGCTGCTATTTTACGCTGGTACTCTGTGAGGGCGTGGTCCTACCCCGGTCCAGATGACCTATTCATTCTGCAGCTAGAAATAAACTGCAGTGTAACTCTACCACTGTAGAAATATATACAACCGAGGAGTAACATTAGTTTTTTTTTTCGGGCTGAAGGCCGCTGTTAGCCCGAGGGCTTTTACAGTTTCACCGGGTTGAGAGGTGACCGAGCGCTTATGGCGCTCAGTCCAGACCTCTATATATGTGTAACCAGCACAAGGGCTCCCGAAAGCACCTTCCTCCGACCTTATTGCACATGTATTACCTTAAAATAGGGAAGGGGACGAATGGTGAGTGCCTCTGTATTTGCACAAACGCTTACATCGCTATCAAATATTTCTGCGCAGTTGATGACATCTGGCAATAACCAGAATATATCGTAGTGGTCGAAGTCGACCAGGAGGACATTATATAAATATAAATCCTTATTATATCCTACACTATCTCTAAGGAATGACGATGTGTTGAATTTTATTTTTTCTACGTATCCTTAAGTTGTTACCTGTTATTGTTACCCATGTACCTTTGCAATTGAAGGATTGATTAAATGAGTTATTTATTTATTTATTTATGATAGTGTATGCAAAAAAGCTCACAAAGCTCAAAGCTTTGTATTGCGATTAGCGCCATCTTTATATGAGATGTGACATCTCATATTAAATTATTACTAAAAATAATAATTGAAATATAAGGAAAATTTTATAGAAATCACATTATTAAAGTATTAAGGGCAATAATGAAGAGAAAATTATATTTATTAATATATTAATTTCATACATAAGGCTAAGTCTACCAAGAACTCAAAAATAACCTCAGAAAATATAACAAAAATGCATAATATTTACAGAGACGTATTAGAAACTAAGTAATTCCCTTAGTTTCTAATATATACTTATATATATATATATATATATAAATAAACTTCGAATGTATCGACCTGTTTAAGTTGTAAATAGAAACTGGCTACAACATGGTATTACTTACTATAAGTAATTAACTATTAATTTGTAGGAGTTTAAAATTACTTTATGTATTGTACAATTATAACGGAATATTGATAAATTAATAATATTAAATAAAAACATTGAAGTATTTTAGCGAAATATACATATACAGGTTATATTGAAACCGAGAAAAGAATTCGAGATTATATATAGCTTATGCTATATTATATCCAAGTCACAGTTCGATACTGGCTACAGTATGCTGATTCATTCTGGTCGGCCGGGATGATATCACGACCTTATAGAACGCCAGCGTAAAATAATGCTGCTGTGTTTCGTTTGGTGAGTGCAGGGATCCGGAGACCGTTTAATACTGGTGACGAGACATTCCATCTCAGTCCTCAAGGGTGACAACGCATCTGCATTATGATTCCTTGTCAAGGATGAATGTAGATGTCATGGGCCGCAGGAATCTCTTGCCATCAGGTGAACTGTGTGCTCGTTTGTTACTCTCAATGTAATAAAAAAAAACCGCGTTCGGCCCTCTCAGGCCCACTCGAGTCGGTTGCTTTTACGCGCAGAGTAACGGTACAAGTCGGGGTCTCCCCCTCGGGGACACTTGGGTGACCCCATAAATAATGGTCTCGACTGATTGCACTGAGCACTCGGGCACGTTTCAACCCAGTGACGTTGTAAAAGCCCTTGGGCTAACATTAGCCATGAGCGATAAAAAAAAGGTACGAGGTAAAGGTACATATTGCAGTACGCTCCAACACTTCGATAAATGATTTAATAGAATGAATTAAGAGTTAAATTTTGAACGAAGTGTAAGAAATTTTGAATGAATAAATAATAAATTGTGAATGAAGATTAATGAAGACTAAATAAAACAAATCAACAAGAACCTTTTAAACTAAAATAATTCCTAATAAATAACTGATGGCGTAATATTAATAAATTTTATGACTAATTATGCATAAATTTCTCCACATACCGATGGCGTGATAAATAACCACAAGGTTCAATTTAAGATCTATTGTTTTTTACAAATAAATTATTTGCTTTTTTTTATTAAAATATTTGCGACGTTTTGCTGTTTTCTAATGATTCATCTTTAACTTAAAAATTCGCAAAAAGACATATTATTATGAAGTACAAAGTATTTCTTTTAAAATATAATTTTCGTTTGAATTTACCAACAATATTTAATTATAAAAATAATACATACCTTTCGTTGCTCCGTTGAATTTTCCTAAAGAACTTGCACGTAGATACCTCACTAATGAACGAATGCTACTCGTATGTTATACACTTTTTTTTCCACAAATTTGTGAGTCTAAATTGCTCCAGAAGACGGTTTATAAACAAATGAAATACAGTAGCATATGAGGCCCTGTTTTATTAATTGAAGTAGATTATCTCTCATTCATAAGAGTCGTAATTGTGACCAATTTATTATCAAGTAAAAACGGGACGCGTGCAAATTTTTATCCAACTATGGAGGAGAAGGGTAATACTCCCCCAAACAGTTGTGTATTTATTTACACTTGTTAACTAATGCCGTTAATAATAATAATGTTATATATTAATTTAGTTAATCCGTCAGAAGTAACTGACCGAGTCGGGGTTCGGTCCTCTAGGGCACCCTCGAGTTAGTTGCTTTCGCTCAACGGGGTAACTTAAATCCAAGCCGACACTTATTTTGAACTTTGTGCTGGTTACCCATTAATAAAGGTTTGGCTGAGTGCTCTCGGACTTACAGTGGCCATGAAAAAAAAACGTGTTAACTTTCTATGAGATTAGGAAATAACATCGATGCAAGTGAAATATATCTGTGGCGTAAATAGATTGGCCCGTCCGTCAATTCATCACGCTCATAGAATTCTAGCGTGAAATAGCGATTCAGCAATACATCTTGTATAGAGATTTAAGATAAACAGAGAGACTATTACTCGTGACGAGGCATTCCACGTTAGTCCTCAAGGGATAGATCCTCAAATCTGTATATATAATATTTATTGAGGTTTGCTACGCCATGAATTTGTGTTCGCTTTTCATTCGGAATTTTTTACATACTTTTTTTTTACATGGGACTGTTCCACCGGGAATCTTACGCGTGGTAACACGAATTGAGGTTGATGTGTGTCTGGGTATTACCCATTACGTAATGTTATAAAACAAATGTGTTTATATAAAATTGTTATAAATTGAATTTTTAAAATATTTTTATTAGACACGATTAAAATATTGGACCATTAAATAGACTAGATACTAGATTAGATCTAGTTTATGTCTCTAAATTATACAATATTGAATTGAGATGAGACTTGGAAGTTATCAAAAACATGACAACCAAACAACGTATACATCCGCTGGAGTTTGTTATTTTCCTACAAATTCTGTCACATACATAATAAGTTTAAATTTAGAATACTGGCCAGAAATGTTTGGATTCATTTTGAATAAAACTATGGCGCTTTCTTTAAATAAAAAGTAAATTAACACCTCTAATACTGGTGACGAGCCTATTCATCTTAGTCCTCGAGGGTGACAACGCATCTGCATTATGATTCACTGTCGAGGATGAATGTGGACGTGGGCCGCAGGAAATCATTATTGACAATGTAATAAAATAAAAAAGATAAGATTTCGTCCATTAAAAAAATCGAGTGAAAGTGGACGATAAAGTCGCGGTTATTAAGTGTTAACATTTGTAAACTTTTACAAAATATAAAAATCACTCCGAGATTTGTTTATCCTACTATCAAACGATTTACTGAAGATTTAGTGAACTTCGAAGATTACACTCTTTTGAGGAGAAGCCCGCGGGCGCGAAACCCAGGACATCCCGTTCCCTAGTTAAAATAAAAAATTAAGAAACTGTTTATATATTTGAAATACATAAAGAAAACAAAATTCTAGTAACTTCACGTAGATTTTTTGATATTAGTAGATTTATTTATTTGTGAGTATAATTTTCGCTAACAAATTGCTCTGCAGTTTGGGGATATCATATGTCAGTAATAATGCATGATGTATATTTTTTCTATTAATTTGTGAGTATAATTTTTGCTAACAAATTGCTCTGCAGTTTGGCGATATCATATGTCAGTAATAATGCATGATGTATATTTTTTCTATTAATTTGTGAGTATAATTTTTGCTAACAAATTGCTCTGCAGTTTGGCGATATCATATGTCAGTAATAATGCATGATGTATATTTTTCTATTAATTTGTGAGTATAATTTACGCCAATTGCTCTGCAGTTTGGGGATATCATATGTCAGAAATAATGCATGATGAATATTTTTTCTATTAATTTGTGAGTATAATTTTTGCTAACAAATTGCTCTGCAGTTTGGCGATATCATATGTCAGTAATAATGCATGATGTATATTTTTTCTATTAATTTGTGAGTATAATTTTTGCTAACAAATTGCTCTGCAGTTTGGCGATATCATATGTCAGTAATAATGCATGATGTATATTTTTTCTATTAATTTGTGAGTATAATTTTTGCTAACAAATTGCTCTGCAGTTTGGCGATATCATATGTCAGTAATAATGCATGATGTATATTTTTTCTATTAATTTGTGAGTATAATTTTCGCTAACAAATTGCTCTGCAGTTTGGCGATATCATATGTCAGAAATAATGCATGATGAATATTTTTTCTATTAATTTGTGGTATAATTTTGCTAACAAATTGCTCTGCAGTTTAGCGATATCATATGTCAGTAATAATGCATGATGTATATTTTTCTATTAATTTGTGAGTATAATTTACGCCAATTGCTCTGCAGTTTGGGGATATCATATGTCAGAAATAATGCATGATGAATATTTTTTCTATTAATTTGTGAGTATAATTTTGCTAACAAATTGCTCTGCAGTTTGGCGATATCATATGTCAGTAATAATGCATGATGTATATTTTTCTATTAATTTGTGAGTATAATTTACGCCAATTGCTCTGCAGTTTGGGGATATCATATGTCAGAAATAATGCATGATGAATATTTTTTCTATTAATTTGTGAGTATAATTTTTGCTAACAAATTGCTCTGCAGTTTGGCGATATCATATGTCAGCAATAATGCATGATGTATATTTTCTGAAAATATATAAGCCCTTCAGTTGGGGTTCAGCGGAACTAAATATCCTTATTTATTAGCGTCCGAAAAAAAGTAAGGCTCCTTAGATTCAACAACAGATCGTGGCAATAATAAAAAAATTAACGCGAAGATTACATGCGTTAGATTAGGGGTGCTATCGTTCTCGTTAATTATTTATATGTAAAAGTTTGAAACTAATTAAGGTGTAATGATTTTCTCTAGTTTATTTTAACTTTTGCAATTCGTTTAGAACAGGCGTGAGCAACCAGCGACCCTCTTAATAATTTTATGCGACCCACCTTTTATAATTTAATTAATATATTAAGTTGTAATGTAATGTTTATAATACGAAAATACTATTAAGAATTGTGATTTTGGACCGTCAACATTTTTCAACATTTGGATAGCTCAATTGCTGAAAAAGGTAATACTTTAAAATAAATAATCAAAGGCTGCGGGTAATTATCAATCAATCAAATGTCTAAGCTCTCGCTTTTAATTTTTTTTTTATTACTTTTAGAGTTACAAACGAGCACACAGTTCACCTGATTTTAAGTGATTCCTGCGGTCCATGACATCTACATTCATCTTTGACAAGGAATCATAATGGAGATGCCTTGTCACCCTTGAGGACTTAGATGGAATGCCTCGTCATCAGTTATAAAGATGTTCGGATCCCATCACTCACAAGACGAAACACAGCAGCGTTATGCTGCTATTTCACGCCGGTATTCTGTGAGGGCCTTCCCTGGTCGAGCTGACCCATTCATTCTGCAGTTAGAAACAAACTGCAGTGTAGCTCTACCACTGATAAGGATCATTTATTTTTAGTTTGATCCCAGGCGGGCCAAATGAAGTTGTCGATTGCAATTCGAAATACCAATTTACCACGGGCTCAGAAGGAAAACATAATGAGGAAACAACCTGCAAAGAAAAATAATTAGATAAGAAAAGAAAATATTTCAGGGACATGAATTTCGCCAATGCGCAGTAGAGCACCGTGATGGGCTATGCTCTAACACCTGCTCTAAAGAGGTGGCCTATTCCCAACAGTGGGAATTATATATATTATCTGTCACTAGACAGAAAACACTTCGGTCCACCTATGACAATCAGTGATATTTTTTTTTTATAAAAAAATGGAGCCAACGAGCGGCGGGAACACCGAGGTGCTCATCGACGCCCATGGACAACCGCGATACCAAAGGAACTGCAAATGCGTTGCCGCCCTTTAAGAAAGGAATAGGCTCGCTTCTTGAAGGACCCTAAGTCGTACTGCCGAGGACGGACCGATTTTAACTTTCGATTACTATATAGCACTTAAAATTCGTATTTCAATGTATTCACTAACGCGAATAAATCATAATTCATAATTCATAAAGTACACAAATACTAACACGTAGCCACCGCGTGTCTTATCATTTTTTCTGTATTAGTTTCTTTGAACTGGGATAGATAGTAGATATTTGTTAGTTGAAGTTTTAAGCTATTTTTAATAACTGATAATACGTGGCTGCGTGCGTGCGTGAGATGGTAAGTGATATTTGCGGCCCGTGACATTGGAAATCATCGACAAAGATTCAAGATATTGTATGATGTCAACTTTGAAGGCTGAGGTGGAATTCTTGGTTACCTTCAATTCTGTACTCGTACTCACCTTAATGTGGTAGTCCTAGGCGTACCGCGGTGTTTCGTATAGTGAGTGAAGTAGTCAGAGGCATACTGCAGTGTTTCGTATGGTGAGTTGAGTTTTCCGAGATATACTGCAGTGTATCGTATGGTGAGTGTAGTAGTCCGAGGCAAACTGCAGTGTTTCGTATGGTGAGTGTAGTAGTCCGAGGCAAACTGCAGTATTTCGTATGGTGACTATAGTAGTCCGAGGCATACCGCAGCGTTTCGTATGGTGAGTTGAGTTTTCCGGAGATATACTGCAGTGTATCGTATGGTGAGTGTAGTAGTCCGAGGCAAACTGCAGTGTTTCGTATGGTGAGTGTAGTAGTCCGAGGCAAACTGCAGTATTTCGTATGGTGACTATAGTAGTCCGAGGCATACTGCAGTGTTTCGTATGGTGAGTTGAGTTTTCCGGAGATATACCGCAGTGTATCGTACGGTGAGTGTAGTAGTCCGAGGCAAACTGCAGTGTTTCGTATGGTGAGTGTAGTAGTCCGAGGCAAACTGCATTGTTTCGAATGGTGACTATAGTAGTCGAGGCATACTGCAGTGTTTCGTATGGTGAGCGTAGTAGTCCGGAGGCAAACTGCAGTGTTTCGAATGGTGACTATAGTAGTCCGAGGCAAACTGCGGTGTTTCGAATGGTGAGTGTAGTAGTCCGAGGCAAACCGCAGTGTTTCGTATGGTGAGCGTAGTAGTCCGAGGCAAACCGCAGTGTTTCGAATGGTGACTATAGTAGTCCGGAGGCAAACTGCAGTGTTTCGAATGGTGACTATAGTAGTCCGAGGCATACCGCAGCGTTTCGTATGGTGAGTGTAGTAGTCCGGAGGCAAACTGCAGTGTTTCGAATGGTGACTATAGTAGTCCGAGGCATACTGCAGTGTTTCGTATGGTGAGCGTAGTAGTCCGAGGCAAACTGCAGTGTTTCGAATGGTGACTATAGTAGTCCGAGGCAAACTGCAGTATTTCGTATGGTGAGTGTAGTAGTCGAGGCAAACTGCAGTGTATCGTATGGTGAGTGTAGTAGTCCGGAGGCAAACTGCAGTGTATCGTATGGTGAGTGAAGAGGTCCGAGGTAAACTGCAGTGTTTCGAATGGTGACTATAGTAGTCCGAGGCATACTGCAGTGTTTCGTATGGTGAGTGTAGTAGTCCGGAGGCAAACTGCAGTGTTTCGAATGGTGACTATAGTAGTCCGAGGCATACTGCAGTGTTTCGTATGGTGAGCGTAGTAGTCCGAGGCAAACTGCAGTGTATCGTATGGTGAGTGTAGTAGTCCGAGGCAAACCGCAGTGTTTCGTATGGTGAGTTGAGTTTTCCGAGATATACCGCAGTGTATCGTATGGTGAGTGAAGAGGTCCGAGGTAAACTGCAGTGTTTCGAATGGTGACTATAGTAGTCGAGGCATACTGCAGTGTTTCGTATAGTGAGTGAAGTAGTCAGAGGCATACTGCAGTGTTTCGTATGGTGAGTTGAGTTTTCCGGAGATATACCGCAGTGTATCGTATGGTGAGTGTAGTAGTCGAGGCAAACTGCAGTATTTCGTATGGTGAGTGTAGTAGTCCGAGGCAAACCGCAGTGTTTCGTATGGTGAGTGTAGTAGTCCGAGGCAAACTGCAGTATTTCGTATGGTGACTATAGTAGTCCGAGGCATACTGCAGTGTTTCGTATGGTGAGTTGAGTTTTCCGAGATATACTGCAGTGTATCGTATGGTGAGTGTAGTAGTCCGAGGCAAACTGCAGTGTTTCGTATGGTGAGTGTAGAAGTCCGGGGTAAACTGCAGTGTTTCGTATGGTGACTATAGTAGTCCGAGGCATACTGCAGTGTTTCGTATGGTGAGTTGAGTTTTCCGAGATATACTGCAGTGTATCGTATGGTGAGTGTAGTAGTCCGAGGCAAACTGCAGTGTTTCGTATGGTGAGTGTAGTAGTCCGAGGCAAACTGCATTGTTTCGAATGGTGACTATAGTAGTCCGAGGCATACTGCAGTGTTTCGTATGGTGAGTGTAGTAGTCCGAGGCAAACTGCAGTGTTTCGAATGGTGACTATAGTAGTCCGAGGCATACTGCAGTGTTTCGTATGGTGAGTGTAGTAGTCCGAGGCAAACTGCAGTGTTTCGTATGGTGAGTGTAGTAGTCCGAGGCAAACTGCAGTGTTTCGAATGGTGACTATAGTAGTCCGAGGCATACTGCAGTGTTTCGAATGGTGAGTGTAGTAGTCCGAGGCAAACTGCAGTGTTTCGAATGGTGACTATAGTAGTCCGAGGCATACTGCAGTGTTTCGTATGGTGAGTGTAGTAGTCCGAGGCAAACTGCAGTGTTTCGAATGGTGACTATAGTAGTCCGAGGCATACTGCAGTGTTTCGTATGGTGAGTGTAGTAGTCCGAGGCAAACTGCAGTGTATCGTATGGTGAGTGTAGAAGTCCGAGGCAAACTGCAGTGTTTCGAATGGTGACTATAGTAGTCCGAGGCATACTGCAGTGTTTCGTATGGTGAGTGTAGTAGTCCGAGGCAAACTGCAGTGTTTCGAATGGTGACTATAGTAGTCCGAGGCATACCGCAGTGTTTCGAATGGTGAGTGTAGTAGTCCGAGGCATACCGCAGTGTTTCGAATGGTGACTATAGTAGTCGAGGCAAACTGCAGTGTTTCGTATGGTGAGTGAAGAGGTCCGAGGTAAACTGCAGTGTTTCGTATGGTGACTGTAGTAGTCCGAGGCATACTGCAGTGTTTCGAATGGTGAGTGTAGTAGTCCGAGGCAAACTGCAGTGTTTCGAATGGTGAGTGTAGAAGTCCGGGGTAAACTGCAGTGTTTCGTATGGTGACTGTAGTAGTCCGAGGCATACTGCAGTGTTTCGAATGGTGAGTGTAGTATTCCGTGGCATACTGCAGTGTTTCGTATGGTGAGTGTAGTAGTCCGAGACAAAAATCAGTGTTTCGTATGGTGAGTGAAGTAGTTTAACAGGAGCTTATTGACAATGATGTTTTATATACTAAGACATGGTCCTTCACTGCTGGCCGTATGAGAAAGCTCAGACTCATTCAACGAGCTATGGAGAGGGATACGCTCGATGTTTCTCTGCGTGATGGAATACTCAGCGTAGATATACGCAGTGGAACGGACGCGGATTTTATTTTATTTTATTAGGATATTAATAATTATTTAATTTATTTCATTTAGATTTTTTGTTATAGAATACGTGTAAAACGAGCAAGCAGTTCACCCGATGGTAAGTGATTACCACCGCTCATGAACATCCGCAACACCAGGGGAGTTTAATTCTGTTTTTTGTTCTTATTCTGTTTCAATAATCGTTATTTCTCAATTAATTATTTTTTATGTAACACGATAACCGTTTATTATTAGAATGGGTGTGCTCGTCTTTAATTGGTGCATGCATCAGATTTGTACTTTATGTATTTATGGATTAAGATTGTTTTCATGTATGCGCTATAGATGAGCCAAATTAAATAAATAAAAAACAAAAAAGCTCCGAAAGCTGAAGTGGCATTGGGCTGGCCATATAACTCTAGGAACTGATAACCGATGGGGAAGAAAGTTTCATGAAAGTCAACCTTACACTGGCAGCCTCGACATGTACGACGACCCCCCACTAACAGCTGGAGCGATGACCTATGCAATTTTGCGGTAAGTCGATTGATGCAACACAGGATTTGCTTTATTGTATAGATACGCAGTTGACACCGATAGACGGTGATGATGATGACTCATGGTCGCGCTAGACACTTGTCCCACCACTATTAATATTTGACGCTGACCTATTAACCTTCGCCCAGTAATATGCCACTATTTCTAAATTGCCCCAAAAAAAAGGGCATTGAAAAATAGTAGAGTAAGAGATTGTAAATTTGTGGGATTATAAATATGCAGAAAGAATTTTGGTTACTTAATAATAACAAGATAAAATTTTCGTTAGTAACATTATACACATAATACTTAATACAAACAAAAATACTACTTATAATACTTGCTACTTATAATACTTGCTACTTGCTACTTATAATACTTGCTACTTGCTACTTATAATGCTTATTATACTAATAAAAGTCTCCGACGCGAGCGGCGGTGACGGGGAATTCGAGGTGCGGGGAAAGGGCGAGCCGCGTCGCATGCGGTTTATGGATGAAAAGGTGAAAAAAAAAATAACGTCTTGTTTTGTCACCAATAATTTATTTTTTTGGGATAATTTTTTGATATTAATATTTATCTATACGTGTTCAGTAACGACAGCAGATGGGTATAGTATTATATGGTAAGCACTACGGTCAACTCGGTAGAAGTTATGCAAAAATGGCTTAGGATCATGTTTTTTATTTTTTATTTATCATACTGTTAGCCGCAGGGCTTTTAAAGCTTTAACGGATTAAAAGGTGACCGAGCGCTTTGGGCGCTCAGCCGAGACCCTTATTAGTGGGTAAACCACAAGGGTACAAGGGCTTCCGAAAGGGAGCCTGGGTTTGGACCGTTACCCTATACGTTTGTGCGTTTACGGGGGATGCTATACACTTGTTTATTACATTCTCGGCAAGGAAACATAATACAGGGTCATCCCTGAAGACGTAAATGCAATGTCATGTCAAAATTGGCTGCTATTGAGTTAGATTGCCCTTTTGCCATAAACAGAGACGCCTGATCTTTTGCAGATGTTTTTGTAGAACAAAATTATTCATAATTAATACGTAAAAAACCATTGTTTAGTGTTTACAATGTCATAGCTACATGTAAATTTTAAAGTTTTAAAATTGAAATTGAATCATCTGAAAACAGAAGGACGTTGCAGATATCTTAAATTAAAAAAAAGAAAAGGTTCAATTTAAAATTTCCTATTTTGGTTATGTATCAAGCCAACATTACGTTAAATTTTTATGTATTATATATGTGATTAACTAGTAATTTATTGTTTTGATTTAATAATATTACGCCTTCAGTTATTTATTAGCAATTATTTCAGTTTTAAAGGTTGCTGTTGATTAGTATATTTATTTACTCTTCATTTTAATTAATTATTTATTTATTTTAAATTCCTTACACGTCACATTTAATTCTTAATTCCTTCTTCTTCTCAAAGCTTTAGTTAAGCGAAAAAGTTACGGCGTTCGGCAAAAGGTCCTTATTGTAGTACGTACCTTATTTTAGGCAGGTGGAATCGCGACAGTAAGTAAACAACATATAACGAAGAAAAAAGAATGGATGAAAAGAAGCATCCCAAGGTAAGGTGACCGACAAATGGTTCCATCAATAGCTATTTATTACCTTAATTTTCCATTAATCGTTTTCGTTTAATCCAATTTATATAAATTGTAAAAAGTATGGGCAATCGTAGTGAGCTTCTCTACATACTTTTACGAATACACAAATTACATACACATACACAATTTTCACAATTTATCAAATTCAGATCGAGTTTTATAGGTAAATTTAATTCTTTCTCAACATAGTTTATCAATTTTTTTTTTCTAATGGCAATAATACGCTTTGACGTTTGTCTTGTGACAGCATGACAGCTGATTTGATTACTTTTTTTTATAGCATGAGTGTTCGTAAACATTGTGAACGGACTAGACGAATGTTACGGGATTTATTTGTTTTTTTATAATTTAATCTAATTAAACGTAGTGCTAGAAAATTTATTTGTTAACGAAGTAAAAAATTGAGAAATAAAGACAGTGCTAGATAACTTTATGAGATATTTTTAATTGTGAATTGCAATTATTTTAAACAAATGTAATTATTCATTAGTACTAAAGACAAACAACAAAACGGACGGTGATATTATCAAATTAGATCGTGAGTATATTAACCTTTATTATATTTATATATTTTTTGTTCTAAATTATGTTTACTGAATTTGGGAACAGATTGTTTACAATCATTCCCGCAACTTATTTATTATTTGTTAAAACTTGGAATGATGACAAATATATGTTTATCGCTAAACAATAAGCTATTAAAAAAAACTACATCACAAAAGAGAAAGTTTATTGTAATGGAATTGGAAGCTACCAAATAGTATATATGCTTATTTTCATAAAATTTTATATAGTTTATTTAATGAGAATTAACATTGAAAAAAAATCATAAATAAAATATGAAAAAATCTTTAAACTAGTGTGCTGTTATCAGTATATATATATATATATATATATATATATATATATATATATATATATATATATATATATATATATATATATATATATTCCTCCTTTTATCTAAGTAGTAGTAAACAAGGAAGCAGCACATTTGATGGTAAGTGATTACCAATGCCTGTTAACATCCTGAACATCAGAAAAGTTGCAGGTGTATTGTTCAGGTGACCTTCAAGAAAGACACTTTTTTCTTTAAAGTTTCAGTATACTCCTTATTATCTACATTGTAGAGGAGGCAGCCTTATATACATTCTGCACAAATTATTTAAAATAATTTTAAACATGTTTATTTAGCAGTAACACAAAAGCAAAACTTGCTTAACAAGGTAATTTTTATTAATAACTTTATTCTTTTACTTAATTTTTCCTATCACATATAAAAGAGATATGTGTTGTTTTTGTAATATTTTCCTTATTACTTTACTTGGCGCTGCTAAGTGATTCAATTGGTGTTTATACACTTATAAATGACTTACCTTGCTAATTGTTGCTCGGTAGTTATAAAAATATTAATAAAATTAATTTCAATTTTAAAATCAAAAATCTTACTAAACCAGCTTAATCAGAATTGTTTGACCATATATCTATGGTTAAAAAAAATAAACAAGGGAGTAAAAAAAAATCAATTGGTGTCCAACCCAGCATTACAGTAATACTTTATTACATATGATTTTTGCTATGGCAAAATTTTCTCACAAGTAAAAAAATTAAGTATAGCCCAAATTTTAATTAAAATTCACCAAAAACACTGTCCACACAAATTCTGCCACCGATTTCCAAGATTTATTTACAAAATATCTGATATATGGGTGACACATATATATTGTCATAATCATCAAATGTTAAATAGATATTTAAAGTATTTTACATCGACCTCTGAAAAACAAAAATACCTACAGTCGCTAGTGACATTTTCAATGTCATCATTATTTTTGTTTCAGTTCTTTAGACTTTACTAAAATTCCAGTTAATCACTAAAACTCAGCTTAAAAGGTTTGTGCTACGAGATGGTTCATGACAATAGTCAAATGGCCAATTGAAACCACTGTTCAATTTAGTTATACGGGTCAGATTATGCATGATTAACATGGTGAGTCTTGAATGTTTTAAAAGAATTAATGAATTTAATTATCATTAAATGTTCTTGAATTTTCATATGCAAAAATAAACATAATAGAGAGACAC
The DNA here is from genome assembly GCA_029286865.1 of Teinopalpus imperialis. Lineage (NCBI taxonomy): Eukaryota > Metazoa > Arthropoda > Insecta > Lepidoptera > Papilionidae > Teinopalpus > Teinopalpus imperialis. The sequence goes on from JAGSMU010000013.1 coordinate 1,182,678, forward strand.
CGTTTTTTTTTAAGACATAATGTTACAGTATACCAAAAGATATAAGTGTTCATTATTCATTTTAAGTGAAGAATGACACTGATTTCTTGAAGTGTGATGGATTTACTTATAATTAATTTGGAGGGGTAAAAATTGACTTGACTAGGGAAGGACCATACCCTTACAGAATAATAATAATAGGGGGACATATCTCACAAGCTTTAAGGGCTGCAGGACATTCTCTATATTCTGTTGATGTTTATGCTGTTAACCTATGCGGCTCTTACAGCTTCATCGGACACAGGGCTCACGGAACTGAGGGGTCCGTGAGCTGTTTTTTTTTTTCAACCGTGTTTTGCCTACTGTGGTTCTCTTACTTACACAAAGCGCTCATAAACTGAGCGTGTCGCTCTACTCTTTGGTCTCACACCTATCTGATGACGCAGGACATTAACTCACCGGATCTTACGTCGTTCGGGATTGGGTGCCACAACTCGTGGGTCATGTAGAAGTTCCCGTTACATACTAGGTTAAGGGATAGAAAAGTTTAAATCACTTATCCCCTTGGGCTATGTTGGGGGCTACCGCCTCGACCTATTGTTCTCTTAGTCGGGAGGCGGTAGCAGTAGTTCCCCATCGGAGGGCGATCGTGAAGAGGAGTAATGTCATTTCGATAAGGATGAGATCCGTTACTAGCACGATAGTACATACGACGCGTATTACGACTTATAAACTTGGAGATTGATTGTAACTTTATCTTAGCCATGATAACATCGTTCTTGACGTAGCGACCAGCACACACTATTTACCTAACAGCCAGGCCTGCACGCGGTTTTGAGGCAGACGTAAGAGGGAGTAGCGTAAGTCAGGCGAGAGCGGATGTAGGTTTTATAAATGCCGAGCTTGGCACGGATTGGTAGTTGATGCGTATCGGTGACAGTATGGCACTGGATGCCCTCGCATTTCGAATCGAATGTTTAACCTGCGGTGTCATATGCAGCGTGCAGTCGATAAGGCATCCATGGCACTGATGGTTCTCCACTCGAACGTCTGACCGCGTAACTCGAGCGGGGATGCGAAGTTTTTGTACCGTCTGGTGATGAAGCTGGTTTCTTATCTCACAGAGTACTGGCAGGTATACTGTGTGCTGCAAAAGCCTATTAAATAAGTATGCACTTTGTATCCAGGTTTCAGGCTTTCCATTCGTCTTCTTCCTGCTTTTTTCCGTATACTTAAGGTCAGCCTTCATTGTCCGTATTCTTCATGTGTACGAATGTCTTCGATCGTCGCTTCAGGGGATGCCTCAGTATTATCAAATATTTTTTTTGAAGAATAATTGGTAAACGAGCAAGCGAGTGATCCGCCGCCGCCCGTGAACATCCTCGACATCCGAGTAGTCGCCCGTTTCTTGAAGGTCTCTAGGTCGTATCGTTTCGTTTCACAGAGTAGTTGTGCGTGACAGAAAATATCACGTAAAGCGCTCAGTGAGTCACACATTCTATTAGGTGTTAACAAATATATGAAAATGGTTTATCTCATATACTTTTTCATCAGAGAGCTGAATAGCAGCAGTAAAACTAACTGTAGCAAAAATAGTTTGTCTCTACAGGAAAACGCTTGCTGTGCCTCATCTGATGAGTGAAAGGAAACGGAGACCTTTATTTCTGGTGATGAGGTTATCCATCTTAGTCCTCAGGGGCGATACTGATTATTTGTGACCCTGACTATTGTAAAAAAGTAATAATACTATAAAGATAATGACCTAATGACTAACAACTATGAAGTTATTATGAAATGAGGTATATAAATCAATCACCAATTATTTATTAGCCGACGTTCCTAAAGAGTAGAGTGAGGACTCATCTATGTTGTGCACCTACGACTACGATCAGGTGAACTGTGTGCTCGTTTGTCACCCTGGCTACTGTAAAAAAACTAATATTATAAACAAAAGAAAGGTGAAAATACAGAGTTATGTTTGATTACGTAGTGACCTAATGACTAATAACAGAAGTTATTTGTCAATATCTAGGAAGTGAAATCGCATATATGTTGTGCACCTTGGCTACCAACTGTGTGCTCGTTTGACACCCTGACGAATGAAGCCACGTGTTGAAGCGCGTTATTCAATGTGATTAAACCGGATATCAACATTTTCGTTTCACAATGTGATCAAATATATTTTAACATTTATTTATTTATGCCAATTTTGCCATTTAGTGAAACTCCTTTCTTATCTTTGAAATATATAATTGGTACCGGTTACACAATTCGTTTCATGCGTTTGCCCTGAGGGTGTCGTAAGTGGAAACCGGTGGCTTTTTTAAAATTAAAATAGCACACACTGTTGAAAACTTGACTACAAAACAAGTCAACTTACAAATTGATTTATGTTTTTTTTATTATGTTTGCGGTCCGGTAGCTAATAATTATTTATTAAATCCTCATAATGACCTCTTTCATTATACACGTATTTGTAGTGCTAGTTTTTTTTTTCACTTTAATAAATGACGTGTTAGTATCGTATTCGACGTATGCAGGAAAGGCAAAGTTCCAGGTAGTTGGATAATAAAAATGATTAAATTGTGCGAATAGCACTATTTTTTTAATTTATTTAATGGTTCTGGTTATAAGACATTTACAGCCTGTCGTAAAAAATATTTTACAACAATTTTTCACTCTGCTCAATTTGTTATTTATTACCTTTTAGTAGTGACTTCTTTAATGGTAAACGTAGATACTTATATGGAGAATTTAGTTTACCTAAAAAAAAATGCCTGACACGTGAAACTCAAATTTGGTACACGTGTAAACTAAAAATGTAGTGTACATTGCATAAAATACCACCATTATTACCCAATATTATTTAAAATAATAAATGTAAACTTTTAAATAAAAACACCATGACCTATAAAGTTCTCGCCGAAAACTCTAAAACTCGTATTTGTGCTTATTTACTACGAATTAATACATATGTATATACCAATGTTGACACATAATTTTATGTAAAAAAAACTATATATATAGATCCCAGAGCTGGGCGTGTGCCTCTACTTTTTTAGCGTAGTCACGCGATTCCACTGGAGATTAGTAGACTAGATACATCTTAGGATTTTTTTTTAATAGATATGCAGATTTCTTCACCTAGTTTTCTTTCAACAACATGCTTATTATTATTACTTTTAGAGTAACAAACGAGCACACAGTTCACCTGATGGTCAGTGATTCCTGTGGCCCGTGACATCTACATTGACAAAGAATCATAATTCAGATGCGTCATCACTCTTGACGACTGAGATGGGATGCCTCGTCATCAGTAAATAAAGGTGTCCGGATCCCTACACTCACCAGACGAAACACAGCAGCATTATGCTGCTATTTTACGCTGGTATTCTGTAAGGAAGTGGTCCTACCCCGGTCGAGCTGATTCATTAATTCTGCAGTTAGAAACAAACTGTTGGGTAGCTCTACCGCTGTCAAAATTTAACTGTTGAAGTTTTTACTAATTACTTGAGAATGGCCGGACCGATTGGGTTATTTTTTTTATATAAAAACATGAATATATAATAGTTCGAATTAGGCTTTTATGAGAGGAAAAATTGGATAAGTTGCCCGGAAAAAAGGGCGAAATCGGAGAAATACTGAATTCTTTTTCTGTATGGGAGTTCCCATACGAATTCCCAAAAGAGAATTCAGTATTTTTCCGATTTCGCCCTATATAATAACTCGCAAACTTATTGTAATTTGTACAGGACTACGTATGGTTGGCTCGTATTTATTAGTAATTAATGACTTCATTTTCACAATGTCTCGCCATATGTGTCTTGCATAATGTATAACACACACACACAACACTGTTCGGTGATATGATTATTCGATTTTAACATATTTTAATGAATATAATTATTACCAGGGAATGTGGTTTCACAGCTGGACGTACATATTTCAAATCTAAGTCGTCTTTTGGAACGGATAACTGATGGGGAAGAAAGGTTCTTGAGTGGCTACCTCGAACTTATGGACGCTGTGTAGCGCCTCCAACCAGATGGAGCGACGACCTATTTAAGTTTGCGTTAAGGCAATGGATGCAAGTGGCTTAGGGTCGTGGTCCGTGGCAATATTTGGAGGAACCCTATTTCCAATTGATGAATGGTAGGCTGTAATGATGATTGTGATTTATTAAATAGTAAATATTAGTATTTTTTTAAATTTAATTTCAGTAGTGATATATGAAATGAACCCATAATATACCTTTTAGTTCGTTCGTTATACGTTAAACAATCATAATTTCTGATAATTTGTAAGTTTTTTTTAAATTATTCTCTAATTACAACCGAAATTGTATTTGAATATCATAAAATCTAAACAATACCAAATCATAAATTCGTTGCGTATAATAGGCGATAGTTTACGATACGGTCTGCGAAATTTAAGATCGTCGGTTCGAAACGACCATTCGAATTATTTCATGACTATTTTCCTACCATAAACATTTCAAGCTCAGTTGGAGTGATTAACTGAAATGTAAGTAATGTCTTTTGTAATTATTTATAGTGTAATTATTTTAATGCAAAACAAAAACATCAATTACAAAAATTATAACGTTAATCTAAATTAAATGTCAAATTCCATTTTTATAATTAAAAAAAAAATCTGCAAATAAAAACTTATCCGAAAAATAAAATTAAATATGTACATATTTCATCACTGAATCCATAGATAAACAACGTTATTCACAAAGACGGGTCAATTTATTAATTTTAATAGTCCTTATCGTGGTGGCCCATTATTCTGGGGCATTATTCAATCTAATTTAAATTTTATTCAAATTATTTATAACCGTGCTAGAGCCAAGCTGCTGGCAGTTCCGAGTTGTAATGTGAATTGGATGGTTTGTTCGCGAAGAACCTCGCCCCCAGAGAATGTCGCCATGAAATAACATGTGGATAAAGCTATAGTGATTCGTATGGTAGGACCACGCGCTCACAGTACCAGTGTGAAGTAGCAGCATAACGTTGTAGGGATCTGGAAACCTTTATTACTGGTGACGAGGCACTCCATCTCAGTCCTCAAGGGTGACAACGCATCTGCTTTAAAAAAAATACTGTCCTTCGCGTCGATTTCGACTATGGCAACATTTTCCGGTTGTGTGGTCAAACGTAGAGTTGAAAGATTTAGAGTGGCATCATCGTATTGACCATCGAAGACGCTCCATCTAGTGGGTAGTGTTTACACCTATGCAAGTCTGCGGGAAAACGACGGACGGAATAAGCTCAGGTGCGAGCTTCGTAGCAATCTGTAGAGGGGCTATGTTCACGAGTGTGTGTGCTGAGAGTGATGGGCTGTGATGACCATATTAATTGGCCATCATTAATCGTCATCTTATGTGTTGCATATCGATACAATCGTAGGGATATTAACTGTGCCCGTTTGTAATAATATATAAATAATGAACCGTTGAGCTACTATCGAATCTCAATACGATGTCGCGCTCGTCGATATCTTCTGTTGACCAGATGATATCAACTGAACAAAATTATTTTCAAAGTGCTGTAAGCATTCGCACGAACAAACGAACAGTAACGCATCGTTCCCTAACCTATTTCGATGTAATGCAAGTACAATAAGATCAGTGGAAGGTGTTTTTTTTTTTTTATAGAACACCCACAACACCAGAGGAGTCGCAGATGCGTTGCATGCCTTTAAGGAAAGTGTAGGCTCTTTTCTTGAAGGTTCCAATTCAACCAACAATTTGTGAAGTGCAAATATTGTTGCTCGTCTATGAATCGAACCCTAGATGCTGCGCTGCAGCAGCCAGGCGCTCTCATCACTACACCACGCAGTCGTCAATGTTAATATAATGTATAACGACAGTTTGGACGTGACTAATGTACGATGATGTCATTTTAGTCTATTAATAGGAGACAACTGCGTAAAATGATAGAACGTAGTGGCATAGTGGTTAGGGTACCAGGCTGAAGAGTATCGGGTCCTCGGTTCGGTATCCACCGAAGAAATGAAATTTGTGATTCACAAATTGTTTGTTCACGGGTCTGTTTGTGTTGTTTGTCATTAACGCTGTATCGGAACTCCCTCCAATTTTATGAACATGGGGAATGCCTAGCTACGATATTAACTTAGATAATCCTCTGTCAGAATTAACTGACGTAGCCGAAGTTCGGCCCTCTCGGGCACACTCGAGTTAGACGCTCTTGCGAAATAGGGTAACGGTCAAAGCCGAGGCTTGGCCCATGTCCTGTTTACCCATATAAAGAGGTCTCGACTGAGCGCCATAAGCGCTCGGTCACCTCTCAACCCGGTGAAACTGTAAAAGCCCTCGGGCTAACAGCGGCCATCAGACCGAAAAAAAGAGAAAAAAGGGTGAATGCCTCCGTGTTGGGCAAATGACGGCTGGGTGGTGTAGTGATTACCGTTACCGGAGGCTGCTGCTTCGCGGACCGTGGGCTTATTCCCAGCCGAGGAACAATATTTGTGGATCACAAATTGTTGGCTATTGGGTCTGCGTGTTTTGTATGTATGTCCGCAAAATCTGAAACTTCCTCCAATGTTTTTTCACGTGAGTTACATCAGAATATGGAAGGATAAGACTGAGTGTCCAGCACTTACGGCACTATAAAAAAAAAATTACGCAATCGATATCATCTGGCAATAACCATGATGAGATTGCTTTTACTGCAACTGTACAATATAATTACGACATCTATCCGTTCTGTTTAATTCGGTCTGTGTAATTATTAATAATTACTGATTCATTTCTAATACATACGCCAAAGTCAATGTTGTGTCATAATTATAATAATATATATTTTATATTTTAGACTTTGGACGCATCGGTTTGTATAAGAGTTGAGACCCTTTACTTTGGACATTTGTGTCCGCTTATTGTAAGTGGAAGTATAAATATGATTTGTCCATACAAAACACTTTAAAAAAGAATTTACACCGCATTCGATGTCTGAAAGTTAGATCCCTTTGCCTTCCCTGCACGGAAGAATATTAAGAATAAAAGTTACGCAAATAAATTTATTGTTGTTACGTTGCCCAGAGTTTATTTTGACTTCGGACGTTTTTTAACTGTTTCCGTACGTCAAAATATTCGCATGATTACCTTATATAGAAAAAATAACACTTTAACCAATTAAATGAAAGGATTTTGATCACATTCATGGCTCTATAAGCTAGATCCCTTTGCCCTCTCTACACGGGAAAATATTACAAAAAAGTTAAGCGAACAAATATATTGTTGTTACGAAGTTCAAATAGTCTAGTAGCATTGTTTCCTCTTCATTCATATAAAAAATCACTACCGTTTTTTATTTTTATTACATTATTATACCGTTTAGTATTTGAATTACTTATTTTTAATACATTTTATATGTTTGCTAGGCTATATGACGTCAATTCCCCATGCTTCCTCTTTGCGTGTTCCAGCGCTTTTCCTTATTCCGTCAAGGATAGAATTAAGAATATTCTCACAAATTAATACCAATTATTTATAAGCCATGGATCGGCAAGACCGGACACATACCACGCCTTCACAATACTGTGGCGTGTTTCGTCTGGTGAGTGTAGGGATCCGGGACCGTTATTACTGGTGACGCTCAAAGATGAATGAGGGTGACCCACAATACAATAAAAAAACCTTCATTACTTTATAGAAGACACAATCGATCGATACTGGTATAATTTTTTTTTATTACGTTGTGTGTAACAAACGAGCACGCAGTTCACCTGATGGCAAGTGTTTCCTGCGGCCCACGACATCTACGTTCATCCATCCTTGTCCAATCATATTAAAGATGCGTTGTCACCCTTGAGGACTGAGTTGAAATAGCTTGTCACCAGTAATAAGGCCTAACATATATATATATATATATATATATATATATATATATATATATATATATATTATATATTCAACAAGAATACGACGGTATTAAATCGTAAACAGTTCCCGAGAACATTCTATAATGAATAGATTACAGCAAACTGAATGAAAATGAAGGTAAAAACAAAAAATAAATAAAAATAAACAGTCTACAAACAAAAGTCGGTGGAAAAAGAACAAAAGGTTAATTGTATTTTGACATAGACAATAGTACAATTAGAAAAAGCTAATGCAAAAAAACTTTTATGTTGTCAATGGTAGAAACACGATGCAGTTTGGTTCTAGCTACGCCATGAGATGTTCGACTAGACCGGGGTAGGACCACGTCTTCACAGCATACGAGCGTAAAATTGTGTTCAGTGTGGGATTCCGGGGATCCTATTGCAGATAAAGGAGCATTCTATCTCGGCCCTCAGGAGGTGGACATCGTAGTATGCATGTCCATTTTGAATATTTCTTGAGGATACCATAGCAGCGTAGATTAGCAGGCTTTAAGATATACACAGATTAGAGATAATATAGTCGAGATATTAGTGATGCAAGCAATGGACCGTTTTGAATTCAAAAATGACTTTTAAATATGTTAATTATTGGAGCGATATCGCGATTTCTAATTTTACATATTATAAATTGTCCGCCTATTTATGTCACGTTTAAATGAATTCCAAATGTATACATTCCTGTTCGCCTTATCGGAGCAAAGATAAGAAGAAAATTTTAAAATGCGTGTAAATTGTGACCTGTTAGTTCAACCGAGGAAGAACCACGTCATCAAAGAATACCACTGAAATAGCAACATGACGCTGCTGTGTTTCGCATGGTGAGTGCAGGGATCCTGGGGAACCCTAATATAGGTAACGCATGTGCGTCAAAATTGCCAGGAATGCTTCAGGACGATGTTATTTTATCATATGTCACTCACTTGGAAGCACAAGGATTTTACTAAGAGGTTTGAGGATCTCTTAAATTTACAATGATGAATAATTTATCTAAATGAGAAAAATAAATCCTACGATCAACCTGCCCACGCTGTAGTTGGCAATTTATACGAAATATATAAATTTAAAAGATTTTCATCTTCATAAGCTAAACTCAGATTGGCATAATCCACAATCCTATGATATATGCATCTATTGTCTTCCTGCAAACTTACGTACATATCTCCTCCATCTTGGGGTGGGTTATCCTACAATGCGTCTCCACTCGATGACCTTTCCTACCGGTCGTTACCACTTTAGCTTATGATCCTTTCATAGCTCAAAACTCATATAAGCTAAAGTGCATATTGGTAATCTTAATTCCACCTTAGAACCAGGATAACTGGGTTCTATCAGATAAACACCGATTAGTAGTCCTCTATAGTATGCAGAGTGATCCAAAATTTGCACATACGGCTACGGTAGAGCTACACTGCAGTTTGTTTCTAGCTGCAGAATGGGTCTGCCCGACAGGGGTAGGACCACGCCCTCACAGAATACCAGCGTAAAATAGCAGCATAATTCTGCTGTGTTTCTTCTGGTGAGTGCAGGGATCCGCAGACCTTTATTACTGGTAACGAAGTATTCCATCTCAGTCCTCAAGGGTGACAACGCATCTGCATTATAATTCCTTGTCAAGGATGAATGTAGATGTCGTGGGCCGCATTAGAAAATTCATAAACGACACGAAAAATCACTCGATTTCAATAAAACATAATTATTGTGATTTTATTTGTTTTGTTGTAACCTTCGGTCGCGTAAAACTGAGATAACTTTGTATGTCATTGGAGCTTGGATTGGGTTTCGTCCTTCTTAGTCTTAAAAACCTGTAGAGTTTTTTTTTTATTAATGGAATCTCATTATCTGTTGAATAAAGTAAAAGAGATGTGAAGTAACAGTCAGTATATATAATTCCCACTGTTGGGCGTAGGTGTCATCTTAAGAATTCCAGTCGCCGAGTTTAAACATCACGACTGAATTCAAAATTTCATCCTCATCATCTCGATGGTTGGCAATCCACCAGAGTGCGCTTAACATGAAATCTTCAACCACGCACAGTTATTCTGAGGAATCAGCTGTCTTCAAAGGTATTTCTGAACCGAAACGACTAAGGGAACTTCAAGAAAAGAGCTAACACCTTTCTTATAGGTCGGCAGCGCATCCACGACTCTTCCGGTGTTGCGGATGTCCATGGGCGGCGGTGATCACTAACCATCGGGTGGGCTGCATGCTCGTTTGCGTCCACCATGCGTCTTGTCACCACATGTCTTTAAAAATATGTTTTTTCTTTAATTTCCGTGCTAATTTAATGTGTGTGTCTTCTTCTTCTGAGTTGAGTGAATGATTTGATGAACTAGTTCTCGCTCTACCATCAACGTTTATATCCACTGTATCCATTAAAACAAATCCGTCCAACAATCGCTTACCCAAGAGCTTCGCTAACTCAATGTCTAATTCTTTAAATTAACAGTAATCGAGCAAAGCGATTTCGATACCCGAATGCAATTGTTGATTGCCATTCTAAGTGCTGATTTTACCACGTATTCGAAGGCGATGGCAACACCCGTGAGGAAACATGTATGGCTAAAAAATAAATGAAATAAAAAAATATATTTCGAAAAGCCTGCCAATATGCAGTGCAGACTCTGCGGAGAGACAACGCATAAAGATACTCTAATGAGGATAAATTTGTGTGTCATGGCAATAACAAAGAATACATACTTAAACACAATCTATCTTACCTTGAATGTGAAATTATCTTTTAGTTTTTTGCAATAATCTTTTTTTTTCTTATCCTGTCAATGACAGACTAAGTAACTTTAATTTGGCAACAGTATCTGAAGGATTAGCCAATCTACTTGATCTTGTTTGATTAATTTTGACGATTACATGTGGAATGTATAATACAAGTTTTCATTTGAAGTTTCATTTCAAATTCGCCAAATACTCTCAAATGTATTTATTTTATTGTATATATCAGTCAACAACTTAAACAAAAACAAATCATCAACTTAACTTTAAACATGGCGAGATAGAGCCGAACAAAACGGCAAAAAAATATAATAAAGGTGTGAAAATAAAGAAGGAACACATGATTTTGTAATTCATTGCCACAAACATCAACCAACTCCTAATTCATTGCCACAAACATCAACCAACTCCTAATTCATTGCCACAAACATCAACCAACTCCTAATTCATTGCCACAAACATCCACCAACTCATAATTTATTACTTTAGTCTTCTTTTGCCTTTATTTCTTATTATTAATGTATTTTTAGTTCGGACTCATAATCTTTATTTATGTTTCTTATGCATTTTCCTCTTTTCTTGACATATTATATTGTTATCTACATGATATAATATTATATATTTATGTGTCTTTTTAATATATATTTATTTATTTATTTAATAAGGCACGGTGGCCACGGTCGTGTAGTGATTAGCTGCGTCACAGTATCAATCATATGGTCTTAAGTTAACAACCAGTGCATGAATACATTATAGTACATATATATACTATATAGTTCTGTACATGCCGTCGTAATCTTTTATCACTTATCGTACAAATCAATATCGTTGTATTCTTATAATCAATTTATATAATATCTCTATTTATATCACTTTTTTTTTTACAAAACTAACGGTGACAAACGAGCATACAGTTCACCTGACGACTGCTCATAAACAGCTACACCAACCCTCAACAAAGATTAAAGATGAACATGCGTTCACTCACCAGTGAGGACTGAGATGGATTTCCTCATTACTTCTAACTGTCCGCCATCATGTTTTTTTAAATTACATTGAGAGTAACAGACGAGTACACAGTTCACCCGATAGCAAGTGATTCCTGCGGCCCATTACATCTACATTCAACCTTGACAAGGAATCATAATGCAGATGCTTTGTTACCATTGAGGACTGAGATGGTATGCCTCGTCGCCAGTAATAAAGGTCTCCGGATCCCTACACTCACCAGACGCACCACAGCAGCATTATGCTGCTATTTCACTGGTATTCTGTGAAAACGTGGTCCTACCCTGGTCCAACTGACCCATTCATTCTGCAGTTAGAAACAAACTCCAGTATAGTTTTACCACTGTTGAAAAACCTACTTGAATAAAGCTTCTTTTGATTGGTTGATTGGAAGATTAACAATTGAGTGCCCCTGTATTTGCGCAAATGTTACGGCACTATAAGAATATCTGCGCAGTTGATGTCATGTAGTAATAATCGGAAGATGACGCCGTGGTCGAAGTCAACCAGGAGAACATAATATTTTTCTAATCGTCATAATAATGGGCTCCAAACATAAACTCAATATAAACGGAAATGTTACCTAAGGTACAATAATGTTTACGGTACTAGAACATCAAACATCGTATTACCTAATATTCTTAATAAGTTACCGGAAGAAATTCAGAACTTATTGTAGCTTCTGGACCACACCGTGTAAAATTTATATCTTATTTACTACTAAATCAGCCAGGATGCCCTGTTGAGGTTTAGGCAATAATTATTGTAAACTGAGTATATAGTTGTACTTACTTATACATAAATAAAAATATATATCATATCCGTTCTGTGTGCATCGCAGATAAACCCGAGTGTTGTGAATAATAAATAAATGAAAAAAAAATATATTTTAAACTGGCAAAGTTACACTGCAGCTGATTTCTAGCTGTGGATGAATGGGTCGGCTCTACCGGGAAGTACTACGGTCTCACAGAACACCAGCGCTAGGGATCCGGATACCCATTTACTGATAGGGAGGCATTTAATCTCAGTCAGAGATGACAACGCATGCGTGTTAAATCTTTGCATAGATTTCATGAGCTGTTTTTACACTAGCAGAGGAGAAGAAGCACGTTGAGAGGATGGAAGATCATAGGGCACCCAAGGTAAAGTAAGTGGAAGCCGTGACAAAGAAGACCAAGAGAGAGGCCGAAGATGAGATGTTGCGACAGCATTGAAGAAGATCTCAGGGCCATGGGAAGGCAAGCCAAGGATCGGAACGGATGGCAAAACACTGTTGAAATGGCCAAGACCCATAAAGGGTTGTAGCACCGAAGAAAGTAAATGCTTTACATTTAAGAGGAGAAGGAAGATTAGCAATGGGTACATTCGATATTTTTTTCTTTCTCTCAGTTTGATGTGGAAGGGACTTTGTCAGTCTTAGGAATTGCGCACACTCTCAGACTAGACTTGGAGGACTTTTGTCTGTAAAAATTTTAACGGCAGATTTTTAAGTCAATAAGTTGTGAATACAGTAGTGTTAGACGTGCATCATACCAGCGTAACACTTCTGTGTTTCATATGGTGAGTGTACCTAAAAGGTAACGAGTTATACCATACCAGACGTTAGGGATGACAACCCTTGTACATCCTGAATCTTTGTTCAGGATAGATGTGGATGTGTGGTCCACAAACTTCAAGTGAACCGTGTGCTTTATTGTCACCGTTGTGTATACTATAAAAACTTTAATTTTGTACTTGTATATCCCGTTGGTTTTTTTATGTTTGTGCGAATGAACTTAACTGTCAATATATATTCTCTACCTTTATGATTACTTAATTATATTATAAATGCATGATACTTGATATAATCAACCCCAACTTTTTTCAATACGTTTTTGTTTCGCATCACTTTTTTTTTGTGATAAATGATTATATGCAGTTTGTTTAATATTCTAAACAACTTTTCTAATGTCAAGGTAAGATAATTGCTTGTAGGAAATGTGAAACTTTTGAGATCTCTTTAAAAAAGATTCCAGTATATAATAAGGAACTTATTATTGTTTGTTCGATCAATTTATTGGTAGCCCATTTGCAATTCCACTTTTTTTTTTGTTTGGCTGTTTTTGATAAATTGATAATATTTATGCACAAGCGTTATCATTCCTGATGATTCCACATAGCATGGAATTCCTTGCAGCATGTAATTGGGTATCCTAAACTCATCATACGAAACACAGTAGTGTTACGCTAGTATTGTGAGGACATGGTCCTTTCCCGGTGGAGGCGACTCATTCATTTCGTAACTAGAAACGACATTGTTGCTTCTACACCTGTTAAAAAAATTGCTCCGTGATAATTTTAAAGAACAAAAAGTTTCTAGTCTACGAGTCTGCGAGGTTCCTCACACTGATAAAAGCCCTTCCACACCGGACAGAGTGAACGAGAAACATATCGAATGCATCAGTTACTTCTCTTCCTTCTCTGCATTTGCCATTCGTCATATTTTATACCACCATCTGGCCGCGACTTGGTTGGCAGAAGAGTTGGCAGAGTTTTCAGAAATGAGTCCAGAGAGAATGAAAAATGTGTGAGACGATATTGCTTGATTTATTACTTACGCCAGTGAGTGTAAGTTTTGGACACTCGATACTCTTGAGAAACCGTCATAAATCATGTGAGAAGATCGGAGTGCAAAATAATTAATCATACAATGTAATCTCACACATTTTTCATTTCTCTCTGAATCCAAAGGAGTAACAAAACAGTAGTACATGCCGCCCTTGAACATCCGCAACACCAGAGGAGTCGCCGATGCGCTGCCGGCCTTGTAAGTTAAACCATCTATCCCTTTAACCGGGTTAAAAAGTATCCTATGCGCTAATCTAAACTATTTGTGTGCCTAATTAAATTTAAATCCGTTCAGGCGTTTTTGAGTGATTTAGTAATAAACGTCCAAACATATAAACTATCTCATTAATTATAATATATATTATATAAAAAACGAATTAAAAGTACTACGTACAAACAGTGGCAACGGTGGATACTGCGTATTATCTATGGTTGTCTTTGGTAATGTCTTTTCTTTTCTTAATTATTAAGTATATTGCAACACAATGTCCTTTTTTTATTATAATATTAGTGTTATAAATGTACACATTGTTCACCCGACCGTAAGTGGCGACATGTTATCTATATTGGTAGTGGACAGTGGTAGAACTACACTGCAGAATGAATGGGTCAGCTCCACCGGGGTAGGACCACGCCCTCACTAGTAGAATACCAGCGTAAAATAGCAACAATGTTGTTGTGTTTCGTCTGGTGAGTGTTAGTATCCGGATACCTTTATTACTGGTGACGCGGCATTCCATCTCAGTCCTCAAGGGTGACGACGCATCTGCATTATGATTCCTTGTCAAGGATGAATGTAGATGTCATGGGCCGCAGGTATCACTTGTTGTCTGGTGAATTGTGTGGTCGTTTATTATCACAATGTAATATAAAAACAAATTAAATTTCTAGCGACTATATGATTGTACATCGTGTATGTTGCATCCGTGATTAAGTGAAAACATTTTTTGCACGCTTCGCGGATTACAAATCCCTCGTGTGTTCAGACCCTTAATAACATTATTAAATACCATCTGTTTCCATTATTATCGTACGTGATTCCTTATCACACATCACGCTACATGATTTCTACGAAATAAAAACAACGAATTGTTTACTATCTTATCTAAGAGTCGTGGTAGCTCAGTGTCTAAGGGATCATGTGTAATTCACGGTATTTTGGGTGACAAACTAGCACACCTGATGGTAAATTATGCCTACAGTAAAAACGCGACGTACAGCGTAAAATACTCGAATAAAACAGTAGTGTTATTCGAGTATTTTACGCTGTTATTCGGGGAGTGTCGTGCTCGTATCCTTCAGATGTCAGATAATTGAAATTGTTAATTATATTTTTTAAGTGCTGGTTTACCACGTGATTGGTGGTGAAGGAAAAAATTGAGAGGAAATCTGCATATCTTGCATTGTCCTGCAAGAAAAAAAAAATCTTAATTAGCCCGTTTTTTATCTAATCCAAAACGAAAAGACGCATCCATTGTTCTGTATGATTGTATTTCGTAACAGATGTGCGAAAGAGTAAAAGAGATACAGATATTTTCTTGTGTTCCTGTCGTCATAGTTGATTAAAAGATACGTCGATAATAAAATCCATTAGGCTTAGTTCTAAAAAATGTATAGGAACGTAAGCGAAGCTGCGTGAAAAGAGCGAACTAATCAAAAAAAATCGTAGACAAGTGACTGACATAATGGTATGGAATCGTTATTACAATGTGCTATGTATCCATAAAAAAATTGCATTTTTTTTTTATTATCGGTGACAACTGGCGGTAAGTGATTCCTGCATGACACCTGAATTCATCCTCGATAAGGAATCATAATGCAGTGCACATAATGTGGTAGCGGGGCCTGAATTTGATTCCCAGCCGAGAACCAACATTTGTGTATAAGAAATTGTTGTTTTTTTTTGTCTAGGTGTGTTTTGTATACGTTCTGTATCCATGACACTTTTTTTTATTACGTTGAGAGTAACAAACGAGCACACAGGTCACCTGATACTAAGCGATTCCCATGACATCTACATTCACTTGACAAGGAATCACAATGCAGATGCGTTGTCACCCTTGAGGCTTGGGCTGAGTTGGATCGCCTCGTCACCAGTAATAAAGGACTCCGGATCCGTGCACACACCATACGAAACACAGCAACATTATGCTGCTTCTTTACGCTGGTGTTCTGTGAGGGTGCGGTTGAGCTGATCCATTCATTCTGCAGCTAGAAAAGAACTACAGTATAGCTCTATCATTGCTTCTGAACCTTCCTTCGATCTTATTTCACATGCGTCATGGTGGAATAGGGAGAGGGACGGCGAATGAGTGTACCTGTGTTCGCTCAAATGCTTGGCATTTTAAAATATTCTGTTCAGTTGATGTCGTCTGGCAACATTCAGAAGATACACATCATTATTCGTTTCAGAAGAACGTAACTCATTAAGTATTTTGTAAAGAATTCTAGTGCTATTATTATTACTAATAATTTTGTTAACCACTCCCAATAAGCTTAAAATACTCGTACCAGGGGATGGTCCACGACTGATGCGGATTCGAATTTACTATCATAAGTTTCGCAAAACGTACTCTAAACTATTAGGCTATTGAGTTATTCAGCGCTTAAAGTTAATAAATATAAGTTGCGGCTTAAATAATTTATTTACTTACTCTTTATTACATTAACCTTACCAAAGTTAACGTTTCTTTCACAAAGTGTGAACCAACGCTAGAGGCATTCTCTATCAGTCAACCCAATCAATGTGCGGTGAGATATTGTGATAGGTGTAGCAATAAACTAATTAATAAAAAGAAAAAACTAAAAATATCTGACATAAACAGTACGAATAAACAAAAATATATACACACAAGCTAAATGTAAGCTGAACTACAACTATTCTTATTAGAGAAGAGAAAAGAAAGAGGTCATGAGATCTATCTTACATCTCTAGATATTGGAATTCTTCTTTAAGATAAGCAATTGATGTTGGGTCTTTTTCATTTAATTTAAAAATAAGTGCAAAAAAAATGTGTTATTTATTGAATGAACCATTCATAAGACTAGTACACATTGATGCAAGAAAAAATAAACTTATTCTCTCTAA